>JAGIQG010000001.1:62846336-64046336 GCA_024679065.1 Sphyrna mokarran
TTATGGAGAACACTGAGGTACAGGGTTGCAAACTGGAAAGTATTGAAGTAGATAGGGAGGATGTGCTAGATATTCTCGAGGGTTTGAAGTTGGATAAGTCCCTGGGCCGGACGGGATTTACCCTAGGATTCTCTGGGAGGCAAGAGAGGCGATTGCAGAGCCTCTGGCTCTGATCTTCAGGTCGTCGTTGGTTACAGGTATAGTTCCGGAAGACTGGAGGATAGAGAATGTGGTCCCATTGTTCAAGAAGGGGAAGAGAGACTTTCCAGGGAATTGTAGGCCAGTGAGTCTTACTTCTGTTGTGGGCAAAGTATTGGAGAGAATTATTAGGGATAGGATTTATAGTTATTTAGAGAGAAATGAATTGATTGGGGATAGTCAGCATGGTTTTGTGAAGGGTAGGTCATGCCTTACTAACCTCATTGAGTTTTTTGAAAAAGTGACCAAAGAGGTGGATGGGGGTAAGGCGGTTGATGTAGTATATATGGACTTTATTAAGGCTTTTGATAAGGTGGCCCATGGAAGACTTCTACAGAAAATGCAGATGTATGGGATAGAGGGTGATTTAGCTAATTGGATTAGGAATTGGCTAGCAGATAGAAGACAGAGGGTGGTGGTTGATGGGAGGTATTCATCGTGGAGTTCGGTGACAAGTGGTGTACCTCAGGGGTCTGTTTCGGGGCCCCTGCTGTTTGTAATTTTTATAAATGATCTGGATGAGGGTATTGAAGGATGGATTAGTAAATTTGCAGATGACACTAAAGTCGGAGGAGTGGTAGATAGTGAAGAGTGTTATAGTTTGCAGAGAGACTTGGACAAGTTGCAGAGCTGGGCCGAGAGGTGGCAAATGGAGTTTAATGTGGAAAAGTGTGAGGTAATGCACTATGGCAGAAATAATAAATGTGTAGAGTATAGGGCAAATGGTAGGATTCTTAGTAGTCTAGATGAACAGAGGGATCTGGTGTGTATGTGCATAGATCCCTGAAAGTAGGCAGTCAGGTCGAGAAGGTTGTTAGGAAGGCATATGGAGTCTTGGCTTTTATTGGTAGAGGGATTGAATTTCGGAGCCGCAACGTCATGTGGCAACTGTACAAAACTCTAGTGCGGCCGCACTTGGAGTATTGTGTGCAGTTCTGGTCCCCACATTATAAGAAAGATGTGGAGGCATTGGAGAGGGTACAGAGGAGGTTTACCAGGATGTTGCCTGGTATGGAGGGCAGGTCTTATGAAGAGAGGCTGAGGGATTTGAGGTTGTTTTCGTTAGAAAGGAGGCGGCTAGGAGGGGACCTAATCGAAACATATAAGATGATTAGAGGTTTAGATAGGGTGGACAGTGATAGCCTTTTCCCTAGGATGGAAAAAGCTAGCACGAGGGGACACAGCTTTAAATTAAGGGGTGATAGTTATAGGACGGATATCAGAGGTAGGTTCTTTACCCAAAGGGTGGTTCGGGAGTGGAATGCCCTGCCTGCAGCAGTTGTAGATGCGCCAAGTTTGGTGGCGTTTAAGAGGTTAGTTGATAAGTATATGGATGAGAAGGGAATGGTTTAGTTAGGAGGGGCATTGCTTTTTATTTTGGTCGGCGCAACATCGAAGGCCGAAGGGCCTGTTCTGTGCTGTAATGTTCTATGTTCTATGTTCTTCAACTACCCGCGGGCTGTTGGGTGGCCTATAATACACCCCTAGCATAGTAATCGCCCCCTTTCTATTCCTCAACTCCACCCACAGCAACTCCACTCCTAACTCCTCTGTATTGTCCTCCCTCTGCACCGCCGTGATGCTCTCCTTAACTAACAACGCCACTCCTCCACCTCTTCTGGACCCTCCTCTGTCACGCCTGAAACACTTATACCCAGGAATGTTCAGTTGCCACTGCTCCCCTTCCTTTAACCACGTCTCCGTCACTGCAACCACATCCAAGTTCCTCGCAAACATTAAGGCCCTAAGTTCATCCGTTTTTCCCGTTACGCTCCTCGCATTGAAACAGACACACTCCAGACCTCCAAGCCCACTCGGAACCTCCTTCTCCCTGGTGTATTTCTTCTCATCCAAGCTTACTCTATCTCCCATCTCGCTCTCTACCGAGAGATCGGTCTCAGCCCCTCCCCCCCTCCATATTAGTTTAAATCCTGCCGAAACACTCCAGCTAACCTCCCAGCTAAGATATTCACGCCCTTCCCATTTAAGTGTTCCCCGTCCCTTCTATACAGGTGCCCTTCTTTCACAAAGACTTCCCAGTTATCCACAAATATGAAACCCTCTGCCCTACACCAGTCCTTCAGCCACGCATTCAGCTGTAGGATCTCATTTCTCCTGGCTCCGCTATTACCCGGCCCTGGAAGCAGCCCTGAGATCGCCACCCTGGAGGCCCTGCTCTTCAGCCTACCTCCCAACTCCCTGAACTGCCTTCGTATATCCTCCCTGCTATTCCTTCCTACATCCTTCTCTCCTACGTGAATAATCACATCCGCCTGGTTCCCCTCACCCTTCAAAATGCCCTCTACCCTGTCAGACACATATTGCACCCCTGCTCCAGGGAGGCAAACTACCATCCTGGAGTCCCGCCTTGGACCACAGAAGCACCTATCTATTCCTTTAGCCCTCCCATCCCCCACCATTTTCTCTCTTCTAGCCCCTTTCCTCCCCTTTGAGGTACTCTGGTTCTCCTGCCCTACCTTTTTTAATCCTCCACCCTTGATACTTTGGGGGACTGTCACTGGGGAAGTCTTTGGACAGTCTCCCCTCTCCTTTTTCCCCTTCCTTACAGTAAACCGCCTGTAAGGGTCAGCATCCCCCCCTTAGGCTCCAGGTCCGCCACCTTACTCTGGCTCCCTTCCATGATTGCCTCATTCTCCATGGCTAAAAATGCATCTTCCAATCGCCGCTCTAGTTGCTTGACCAGAGCCCTCAGACGATGCAGCTCCAAGCACTTGACGCATATGTGGACTTTCGGGAGAGGTCTTGCCTCCAGGAACTCCCACATGTGACACCGTACACAGGTGAGGCATCTTCCCTTAATCCCTGCCATTGTCATGAACACCTTTGGAGGTGTGAATGCAACTGGAAAACCAGTAGCACACTCTGCCTAAGCATGCTGTCGCCCAAGCCCCATGAGCCAAAGCCCTTATATCTCACTCTGCTTCCCTACTTATTCCCCTGCGCGCTCCCGACGCTGCCCGCTGTCTACTGCCACTTTCTGTTTATACTCCCAGGTTCCCTTCCCAGCTAACCCCACACCTAACTACAGCAGCAAAAAGCACTCAAAAACAGAGAGAAAAAAAAGCAAATTGAAAAATTCACACTCAGCCACCAGCACTTCCAAACATTCTGTTCCAGAGAACTATGAGGTGGATTCACAGGTGAGTTGCTGATTTCCATTGATCTTGGACATGAATTTTCGAACTCAGGTCGGACAGGATCAGAAAATCCATATTCACACATGTAAAGATCTATATTTAATAATTCATACTTGTTTCAACTAATAAAACAACATCTCAACATTTTTATACCTTTTTAATGCAGATTATTGTGTGGAAATTATTGGAGGCCACAAAGTTAAGCCCCATTCAAAACCTTATATGGTGTCTATCCAAGTTGATAACAGAAATGACCATTATGAACATAAATGTGGTGGGGCTTTGATCAAAAGTAGATGGGTACTGACTGCGGCACACTGCAAAGAGTAAGTTATAGTGTGAATATGTTTTAAAGAAGCATTGCTATGATTACTAATCCTCATTTGAAAAGCACTTATCTCCACAACTAGACAATTTTAAATAATTGCTTCCAAACACAGTAGTGACACCATGAATGTTGAGGAGTGGAGGAAAGACATTTTTACACAGCAAGTAGTTAGGGTTTAGAATGCACTGCCTGGGAATGTGATGGAGGAGGATTCCATTGAGACATTCAAGAGGAAACTGGATTATTATACGAAAAGAAAGAATGTACAGGGCTGGAAGAAGAAAGCAGGGGAGTGGTATCAGGTGAATTGCTTCTACTGAAAGTCAGTGCAGAATTACAGGCTAATGGCTCTTTCTGTACTGGAGCAATTCTATGAATCTGTGACTTCCATCTGCCTGCACTTTTCTTCACAAATAACTAAAGCACTGCATTTACACTGCAGATCAAAATAATAAATGCCATTACCAGAAATTTGAACTAGAATAGAACATTCTGGAAATGCATACCATGTCAGTCAATATCTGATGAAGAATTCCACTTAAACTCCAACTCTTCAGACACTGACTAAGCTGATATTTAATTCTGTTGCGTTGTGTTTTATTTCCATGATAATCTGTCTTATTGTATGCCTGCATGAAATGCAGAAGCTACACGTACACGAGGGAGAAGGAGGTATATGGAAAGAGGTAGGGTGGAAGCAAGTACATACGGAATATTAACACTAACATAGACCAGTTCAACCATGTGACTTTCCTCTGCACTGTAAATTCAATAGCAGGAATTCTCCGGCTGTTCACGACTGTGGGATTCTCTGATCCCCCCAGCAGTCCGCACTCTACTATAGTTTCCTGACAGTGTGGGGTTGCTTCAATGGAAATTCCCATTGACAGCAGCTGGATCCAAGGATCCCATTCCCAGTGAACAGCACACCGAGAAAAATGCAGAAAATCTTCCCCATAGTTTGATGTAAGAATGAAAAAAAAGTACATAGTAAGGGTTGATAACTTTTTTTCAGTTTGATATCTTTACACTATTTGAAACTCTGTTCTTTTTCTCCTCAATTTTTAAGGATTGTCTTTTTTTAATGAAAAATTATTATCCCTCTTTCTGACAAAACTCAGCAAACCTCCTATTCAAATAGTTCTTGGAGCTCATAATCTCTCACGGAATGAGAAGAGTCAACAGAAGTTTCTGGTGAAGAAGCAACATCCCCACCCAGATTTCGATAGGAAATCTTGGAAAAATGACATCATGCTGCTCGAAGTATGAACTTCATTTATTTCATCTGAGTTTGTTTGTGGTGTTTAAAATCATTAATTTAGAAAGACATCAATGTTGAATTTCACAGGAACGTTCACATTGAGTGAAGTCAGGCAACACTTTTATTTAAGTTATTGAATAAGATTGAAACTCAAACATTCAGAAAACTACAGTTCCTGCAATGCAATTCTTCACAGGTGCATGTTGATATTAGATATCTGCAAGTTGCCTGATCCTGAACAGGTATCACAATTGAGTCTAACCTTGTCTTGACTCTGACCCGATTGGTTTTCAGCAATATTCATTTGACAAGGATTAAGTACCATTTTCTTTTACTAACCTTTTCTTGTCAAGCCTGCAAACCAATTCTTATTCTGTGAGGAATGTTGGAGAACATATAGAAGCAACACCAGCCACACACCCAAAATGAGGTGCCAATCTGGTCAGGCTACAACACAGAGTCACATTCATTCTAAACTGTGGAAGAAGTACACAACACAAAGAACTAATTAGCATGCACGTCACTTCATGTGTGCTTGCTTTATGTGCATATCACTTCAGTCATGCTGATTAGAAAAGAACTGTGTGGATGGAAATCAATGCTTGCTCATCACTGCTTTACACAGTTCTCTAATTGAAGTCTCATTAAGATTTGACATTAGGTCCTTAACACGGCATGGTCTTTATTTTCTGTATCTCTAATGATAATATCTAGAATTTCATTATTTATTTTTTACCTCTTGTTCAACGCAGGGTGCTGCTTTGTTATGCGATCAAAATCTTTCCATGCTATACAGCACCACAACTGCTTCCATTCAAGTATTTTTTAACCAAAGTGGTGCCACATAAATACTAAAGACATTGAATTTTATCAGCCACATTTTACCCAATTCTCACATTCCTTGCATTGGTTTCTTAAAAAGAATTAGAAAATGATATCTACTCCAAATCATGATATCTACTCAAATGGGGGATGTTAAATTTCTTACCTGTGGATTTCTACATATTGTTGAAAAGAGTAAGTAGATCACACACACAGGTCAGAAAAATCCAAGATTCAAGTTAATTACTATCAGCTTGTAGAGCAGTTACTTTCTTGTAAATGGTTTCAATCACCCTCTGACTGCAAATCAATAATAATCAACTGGGAATCCTGCTCCTGATTATCAGGAGATTATTGCGGTGTGAAAATTGGAAGTGAATTGGGTTAGGATGACTTCTGAACTTCCAGATAACAACAATCACCATCACGGTCCATAAATGAAAAACAACATCTTGAGAGACAGAGTAGAGAGTAGTCAGTGCCCATAGAACCATTGACTGATCCAAATCAGAGTATTCAATCCTAGAGGGCAGATGTTTGTAAGGTAGGTTTCTCACAAGGAGATTACTGATATGTTTTGGAATAAATCAATACTATGAGATCTTTTTCATATTTTGAAGAGCAAAAATATTAATTATTTTTTATTGTACCACAGCTGTCCAGTGAAGCAAAGATCAATGAATATGTGAAACTGCTCAAACTACCTGCCGATAATGGTGAGGATGTGAAATCCGGAACTTGCTGTACAGTGGCAGGATGGGGAGCAACTAAATCAAATTCAAATTCTGCATCTGACGTGCTTCAAGAAGTGTATCTCACAGTGGAAGATCGCAAAACATGCAACAGTATTTACAGGGATAATCCTAATATTACAGAGGACATGATCTGTGCTGGTGACAGACAAGGCAAAAAAAGTGCATGCAAGGTAAGTGTAATGTGTTAGCTGGTATAAAGTTACAATGAAACTTCTGTAATTACTCTAAAAATCCAACTGGCTGACTAATGTCTCTTAGTAGGGAAACCTGTTGGGTTTACCTGGCCTGGCGTATAACTTACTCCAAACTCACATCATCAAAGTTGACCCTCTGAAATGGGTTAAATGTCATTCACAGAATTATAAAATCCCTACAGTGCAGAAAGGGGGCATTAGGCCCATCGAGTCTGCACCGCTCTCAGAAAGAGCATCCCACCCAAACCCTCCCCTTCAGCTTCTCTCCATAATCGCACACATCTCCATGGCTAATCCACCTAACCTACGCATTTTTGGGCACTAAGGGGCAATTTACCATGGCTAATCCACCTAACCTGCACATCTTTGGACTGTGGGAGGAAAGCTGAGCACCCAGAGGAAACCCACACCAACACAGGGAGAACATGCAAACTCCATTCAGTTGGATCATCAAAAATGCTTTACTAAAGCATCACCATTTTCTCAGATCAACTAGGCATGGGCAATTATGCCCTTGCAAGCAATGCCCACATTGTGAGAATGAATTAAGTAGAATGATACACCGATATATAATAGATGGTCCAATTTTACAAATGTAGATGCTAATCATGTAAGAACCACCATCCCTTCAGTTCACTTAATTATCTTATTTATGCATTGTATCAAATTGATTTCATCAATGATATTACTGAGCCATCTCTTATAACTGCTGTTGCTCCTGCAGTGTACATACACCCACTGAACTCTTAGAATAGGGGGTCCAGGATTCTGACCCAGCAACAATGAGGGAACGATGATATAGATCCAAGTTTCAATGGTGTGTGGCTTGGGACAGAACATGCGGGTGATAGTGTTCCCAAGCATCTGCTCCCTTGTCTCTCTAGATGTTTGGATGGTAATTTAAAAGGAGCCTTAGTAAGTTATTACAGTGCATATTGTAGATGATGCACAGTGCTACCACTGTACATCAATGATGAAGAGAGTGAACATTGAAGATGGTAGATGTGGACCAATCAAGTGAGTTGCTTTGCTCTGGATGGTGTTGAGAATATTGAGTGTTGTCGAAGCTGCACTCGACCAGGCAAGTGAACAGTATCCCATCGCACCCCTGACTTTTACCTTGACAGGTTTTGGGAGGTCAGAAGGTGAGTTACTTACCACAGAATTCCCAGTCTCTGATCTGCTCTTGTTGCCACCATATTTATATGGCTGGTCTAGCTCAGTTAGTGGCCATTGGTAACACTCACAATGTTGACAGTGGGGCAACAGTCAAGGTAATGATATTGAATGTATTAAACTGTGTCCCTTAGTTCTAGTGTCCCTTAGAAAAGAAATTTTCCTCCCACAAATATCCTTGTCAAGCCCCTTCGGGATCTAAAGGGAGTTCTCTGGAGTTCAGAAGAGTGAAAGGAGATCGCATAGAAACTTATACATTTCTAACTGGGTTAAACAAGGTAAATTCAGAAAAAATGTTATCAATGGTGAGACAGTCCAGAACTAGGTCATAGTTTGAGGATAAAGTGGAAGCCTTTTAGAACTGAAGTGAAGAGAGATTTCTTTACCCAAAGGGTGATGAATGTGTGAAATTCAGTACCACAGAATGTAGTTGAGGCCAAAATATTGTTTAATTTCAAGAAGAAATTAGATAAAGCTCTTGGGGCTAAAGTGATCAAGGGACATGGAGAGAAAGAGGGACTCAGGACATTGAATTCAATGATCAGCCATGATTAAAATGAATGGTGAAGCAGCCTCGAAGGGACAAATGGCCTAATTCTGCTTCTAGTTTCTATGATATGTTTCAATATGATCACCTCTCGTCCTTCGTGTGGGACGAAAACTATTCAACTTTTCTTCATTAGAGAAGCTGTCCCAAGAATGAGTGGAATGAATTTTCTCTGAGCTGCTTCAAATTAGTTATATCCATTTTTAAATAAAAGTTGATGCTCTCTTCTGATTCTCCACTAAATCCAATTTGCTCCTAAGTGCAAGCTCACCGTCTTTGCGTGCCAATATGGGATGGACAATAAATTAGCTTTGCCATGCAATGCTAAAATCCTGCAAACAATTTTTTTAAATGATGGTGTATGTTGCTGAAGGCCCCAGTACTCTGGGAAACCAACCAATGCAGGGACACATGGATAATGGAGAGAAAAAGATGAGCTTTAGGATAGTCCACATGATGAAGGAAGTGCTACCACCAAACTCAGATTTAATAAGTAAAAACATTTCCCTGTGTCTATGGTGTAAAGATTGCTGCTTTTAGTGACATTAAATAATGACCAGTTGAGCAGTTGGGGATAAGGGCTGAATTTAGCAGCAAATTTGAGAAGGGGTTGGTTAAAGACTAAATGATATGTTTGATAGAGGATTACAAGAACTATCATGGGAACTGATATTTCCTGGAGTAACCGGATTGATGCAATGCTTTTTTTTCAACATTCTTGTCACCCTTAACATGTACATAAATACTGAGCGCAGCTCAACAAGCCATGAATATATTGCAATCTAAACTGATGCAAATTTAGCCAATTCCATTTAGTTATTATCTTTTTCTTCCAGGATGATTCAGGTGGTCCTTTTATTTGCAAAGGTGTGTACAGAGCGATTGTGACGGGTGAACCTGACAATCCGAATCCCAATCAGCCTGGGATTTACACTCTCTTATCAAAGAAATACCTGGCCTGGATTGCGAAAAAAATTGGCACACAACCTTACAATATGATTGCTGAAGAATTATACTGAAACTTGAGAATCTTTCGGTCACTCTGTTTAACTTCATAACGTGTTGAATTGTTTTGCTCAGATTAGGACAAGAATGCTTTTGCCTAAAAGCTTTAGTACACTGTACAACTTTCTGCTATAAAATCAAATAAAAAAGAAACGTGAAATTTTCAATGAGCAAAATTCATTAACTGAATCCACAGACAAGGTTGCGAACTGTAAAAGAGGGTCAAACAGTTCTTTCACAATATACATTAACGATTTGTAGGAAGGAACTGAAGACACTGTTACTAAGTTTGCAGATGATACAAAGACACACAGAGGAATAGGTAGTATTGAGAAAGCAGGGGGCCTGCAGAAGGACTTGGACAAGTTAGGAGAGTGAGCAAAGTGGCAGATGGAATATAATGTGGAAAAGTGTGAGGTTATGCACTTTGGAAGGAGGAATGGAGGCATGGACTATTTTCTAAATGGGAAATGCTTAGGAAATCAAAAACACAAAGGGAGTTGGGAATCATTGTTCAAGGTTAACATGCAGATTCAGTCAACGGTTAGGAAGATAAATGCAATGTTAGCATTCATGTCGAGATGGCTAGAATGCAAGAGCAGGGCTGTACTTCCCATGCTGTGGAGCTGGAGGGCTACGCACAACTCTACATACCTGAGTTGATGCTTAATCAAAAACCAGAAAGTTCTGCCGTGTTTGTGGAGTAATTGTAGCAAGAATGGCAGCCATTTCATTGATCTTTGTGCAGTCTTGCTGGGAATTGTTGAAATTGTACAAGCAGACACGTATGTCAAATGTTTATTAATCTTTGTAACCAAAATTATGGCAAAGGGCCCAATTTTACCATTGCGGATACGAAAAGTTAGGCGTGAGACCATTAATGCAATTCACGCCCGCATCCACGCAGATAACCATATCACCAAGGCCCGAAAACGGCCGCGATGCAATTCATTCATTTGCATGCATTTAAATTGAATTAATGGGCTGCCCGACAACTCTACCAGCATTTCCCCTTTACCATCACGTTCACACGTCCAGATTCGGCAAGAAACGCACCTGCTCAGCTCTTGGCTCTCTGATCAGATCGATAGGGTGGAGACAGGGGGAGGTGCTGGATCATTATCTGGTGGTAAAGGAGGTGGATCAGATTTATCTCTGGTGAGGGAGGGGGCAGATGAAGGCCAGATGGTTGTCTGAAGGGCAAAAGGGGGTGGAGGGAGGCCAGATGGTTGTCTGTCGGTGGGGGTAAAGCACAGGGAAGAGGATGGGGGGGCAGAGGGAGGCCAGATCATTCTCTAGTGGGGTGGGCAGATATATCTGCTGCCACTCTGTGAGCACATGTTGGGGGCGTAGGGCTGCAGAGGGTTGAAATCAGTCTGGGTAGCAGAGCGGTGGGCAGTTAATAGGGGACAGTTATGTTGTGGGGATGGGATGACATCTGGGGGAGGGTCATTCCTCCCGCTTTTCATTCCCAGGCTGCTTTATCCATTTTTTATGACTCAGGAGCAAAGTGACAGGGATGCATTTTTCAAATTTTTTTCCTGACTACACATGCACAGTTCAAAGCTCCAATCATTTCAGGCTAAGCCCCGCCTAAAGCACAATTCAGACCCACAACTTTCAGGCTAAGTGCGTATGGGAGTGCTTGAGAACAGGTTTCCAAGTCAGATCTGAATTGCGCCCAGATTCAGCACTTAGAATGAGAATGGTAAAATCGGACCCAAAATGTTAACTCTCATACTTGGTCCTTAGTGGAATGATCTTGAAAATTCTAACAGTATAGATATATCGACCGCACTTCAGAGAGATTGCTATATGGGAAACAAAATATTACGAAAACATTCACTGATGGAAGAAGAATCTCATTAAATGTTGCTATGAGGATTCTTAAAACTGTTTCTGCTATCACACTTGCCTCACTCACAAAAGCCAGTATGGTTATAGAACATAGAACATGGAACATTACAGCGCAGTACAGGCCCTTTGGCCCTCGATGTTGCGCCGACCAGTGGAACCAATCTAATGACCCTCTAACCTAAACTATTCCAATGTTATCCATATGCCTATCTACTGACCATTTGAATGTCCTTAAAGTTGGCGAGTCCACAACTGCTGCAGGCAGGACATTCCATGCCCTTACTACTCTCTGAGTAAAGAACCTACCTCTGATATCCATCCTATGACTATCATCCCTTAATTAAAGCTATGCCCCCTCGTGTTAGCCATCACCATCCGAGGAAAAAGGCTCTCACTGTCCACCCTATCTAATCCTCTGATCATCTTGTGTGCCTCAATTATGTCACCTCTTAACATTCTTCTCTCTAATGAAAATAACCTCAAGTCCCTCAGCCTTTCCTGAGAAGTCCTTCCCACCATACTATTCTATTTAAACTTACTTCTACTTGTGCTTTTCATCAAATCATTGAAAAATACTTTGGGATGACTGAATAATTGCTGCTTTCTTGGCAAACAACAACAACAACTTAGTTGTTTATCACCTTTAACTAATAGAGCATCCCAAGGTATTTCGTGGAAACATTGTGATACTGAGTCAGGTAAGGAAGTACTAAGAGTTTAAAAGCTTAAAGTTTATTTATTATTGTCACAAATAGGCTTACATTAACACAATAATGAAGCCACTGTGAAAATCTCTTAGTTTCCACATTCCAGTCAAATACCCAAAAGCTTGCTCAAAGAAATAGGACTTAAGAAGGATCCTAAAAGAGGAAAATATATTAAGGTACAGAGAATATCCCAGCACTTGGGATTTAAGCAACTGCAAGATGCATAAGAGGCCAGAATTAGAATGGAGCAGAGATCACAGACATTATGGAGGAGATAAATGGGATATAGGCGGCCAGAGAGAAAATACCATTAAATTGATTTCCTGAGTGGATTTTTTTTAAAATGTCATGAAACCAACATTTAGTCACCCACATCTGCTCAGCATCAATTTTTGTTTAATTACATTTCTATGAAGCTCCTTGGAATGTTTTTTTCTAGGTCAAAGGTTCTCCATCCAAGTTAGTAATTAACATAAGAGATGTCATGTAGATGGTTTGTTAAATAAGAGAGCAATACTTCTTTAAAATTTATTATTTGTAGATCACACTATATCCAAAAGGAAAATACATTTTGTCAGAATTTTGTCCAAAATTCACATTTCCAGATGTACTCTATACATCTCGCAACTAGTCACACTGGATCATGAATTTACATATTAGGAATTGTGTAAACTCATGATCCAATGGGCTGACTGATGTATCTTTTCAGTCACAAGAAATGAAAGAATGACTAGGGTGAGGTTAGGGCCAGTCAAGAATATTAGTGGATACTTGCGCATGGAGTCAGAAGAGATAGGTGAGATGTTGAATGAATATTTTCCTTTAGTGTTCACTAAGGAGAGGGGCTATGTTTTTGAGGATGAGTGTGTGATACAGGCTGATAGGATGGAGGAGGTAGATGTTCTGAGGGAAGATGTATTAGCAATTTTGAAAAACCTGAGGGTCAGTAAGTCCCTTGGGCCAGATGGGATATATCTTAGGATACTTTGGGAGGCAAGGGATGAGATTACAGACCCTTTAGCTTTGATCTTTGGGTCTTCACTGTCCTTGGGGATTGTGCCAGAGGACTGGAGATTGGCGAATGCTGTTCCTTTCTTGAAGAAAGGAAATAGGAATGACCCTGGCAATTATAGGCCAGTTAGTCTTACTTCAATGGTCTGTAAGTTAATGGAAAGGATCCTGAGAGATAGGATTTATGACCATTTGGAAAGATGCTGTTTAATTCGGGAAAGTCAGCTTGGTTTTGTGAGGGGTAAGTTCTGCCTCACAAATTTGAATCAATTCTTTGAGGAGGTAACTAAGTGTGTAGACAAAGGTAGAGCAGTTGATACCATATACATGGGTTTCAGTAAGGCGTTTGATAAGGTTTCCATGGTAGGGACAGGGAACACACCAGAATTATAGGAAGTGGAATAGATTGATCTTAGATATGGACATGGCTCAGCACAACATTGAGGGCTTGAAGGGCCTGTGTACTGTTCTATGTTTCTATGTTAAGTGATTCGTTACAACATAGAACATAGAACAATACAGCACAAATACACTATACCAATAGAGTGGCAAAATCTGAATTATCTGCTGAAAATCAAAGGACCTCTGGCATTGATCATTTCCATGGACCCAATTCACTATACTTTAGTCAAAGCAGTAAAGCTGCCGTCTAATTAAAATTGAAACCAACAACGCAGAAATCACACAAAATATTAGAAACTGCCACTGCTGGAATGTTTTATCTGATTTCAAGATGTGGGTGACACAGACAAGGCTGCATGTAGTACTTGTTCTAATTACCTGAGAACATCAAGGCAAACCTGACTCTTAAACAGAAACTTTTGATGGAAACATTCATTTGATTACAGAGCTTCTGTGAAAAGATCAAGAAATTAATATTTGGATATTTCAATAGGACTGGGGGAAAATCACATTTGCAAAGTTCAGAACAAAATGAAGGAAAATTACAATAGAGAAGGAGAATGGTTGTCATATGCTTAAATGGAAAACAAGTGAAGCATAAGGAAGAAGTTAAAGACATATAAAACATACAGGGAATATGTGAATCAAAGATTAGAGGAGGAGAAATTAAAGGGCGAAAGGTGGCAAAACAGAGCATGTTGCAGCAGCTCAGGAACTTAAGCATTGCTGATATTAGTTCCCGTGGTGTTTGATTCTCCCCTCTGAGAGAGCATTTCTTGGCCTGGTCAGCTGGGTAGGCTACTAATGTCCAAACCTTATGCACCCAATTAGAATGACAAGTTATATTTTTTCCAATTGGCATGCTACAAAAATCATGTGGTAATAACAAGATGTGAATCTTATTAATTTGGGGGAGGAGATGGCCTAACAGTATTATCGCTGTATTGTTAATCTAGAAACTCAGCTAATGTTCTGTGCACCCAGGTTCAAATCCTGTCATGATAAGATGGTGGAATTTGAATTTTAAAAATTTATCTGGAATTAAGAAACTACTGCTGACCATGAAACCATCGTTGATTATTGGAAAAGCCCACTAATATCCTTTAGGGAAGGAAATCTTCCATCCTAAAATGGTCTGGCACGCATGTGACTCTAGAGCCACAGCAATGTGGTTGACTCTTAACCATCCTCCAAGGGCAACTAGGGATGGTCAATAAATGCTGGCCAATCAGTGACACCCATATCCTATGAATACAAATAAATAAATAAAATGTGAGTACAAGAGTTCTACATCACAAAATGGGTTCAGTGTTATAATTGTTTACCAACAATACAAAGGGAGTTAAATGCATAACTTCCAGACGCACTGGAGGACTGTATGTTGTGTTATGGTGACTGCATACTATTGTAATGTGCATGGCAATGTGGAACTGGTGAGCAACATTGTCCACAGTATGAGTCACATTAATTGACTCTGAGAGAACCATCTAATGACAGCATTCTGGAAGCAGTTACCTGAATGGAAGCAGAGCTAGTGACAGAGGGGAGATGGTGACATAGAATCCACGGAATCCCTACAATGCAGAAGGAGGCCATTCAGCCCACCGAGTCTGCACCGACCACAATCCCACCCAGGCCCTATTCCCCATAACCCCACATACTTACATTGCTAATCCCCTAATATGAGGTCAATTTAGCATGGCCAATCAACCTAACCCACACATTTTTGAACTATGAAAGAAAATTGGAGCACCCAGAAGAAACCTACACAGACACCTGGAGAACACAGGGTATCTGGACTTCTAATCCGGACACCCAAGGTAATGCTTTGGGGACCCATATTCAAATCCTATCACGAATTCAATAAAACTCTGGAATTAAAATCTTATTGATTGTCATAAAAACTCCTATGATTAACTAATATCCTTCAGGGAAGTAAGTCATTACCGGATTTGGCTAAATGTGACTCTGGATCTACATCAATGTGGTTCACTCTTAAAATTCCCTCTGAAATGGCCCAGCAAAACATTTAGTTCAAGAGCAATTAAATAGCCCAGCCAATGACATCCTCATTCCCTTAATGAATAGGCAAAAAGTAACCTGGGATCTGTAATAAGTAAAAGATTACCAATAAAAGATTCATGGAAACTTGCAACATTAAGATATCTAAAAAATCCATATCACAACATTGTGCAAGCCCCATTAAATTCCTGAAGTCCCACTGAATTCCTGAGGGTTCAAGGATAATTGGTGTCCAGTGGCTCATTGACATGTCTCATTAACATTTCAACCCAATAGATAAAATTCCAGCATCAAGCCCTGGCCACCCCCAAATTTTCAAGACACTGGAAATCTGATACAGAAAATCCCAGATGATTCAGCCCCTCTGCCATCATGCCCAGACCAGCGAGCTCAATTCAACTCCTCGCATGATACCATGATCTCATTTATAAAACCTCGGATGCCATATGGGTCTTAGAGCAAGTAACTATTTTAATATTGACCCCAAAGCAGAATTCCTCAGAGAAAGTAGCACAAATAATGCAAAAAGATTTAGATTGCATATGCAATGAGGCAAAAAAATACAACAAAATAGTTAAATTCATATTAACATTATGTACTAGACTATGGGTGGAATTTTCCTAAAAAATGAATAAGGGCAGGATTCTACAACAGCAGGATGCTCCTGTCCCTCTGCAGTCAACAGATGTTTGGCTGAGAGCCAAATTCTAAATTCTCTGTCCTTTCTAGCAGCAGCAGTGGGGTGTAAGCAGTCAGTCAAGTGTCACTTCGGGCAAGAAAACCAGATCAAATCTTTTTCACGCTTAGACTGAAATTCTCCATCTCGCCCACTACGATGGGTGGAAACAGACCTGCAGCTGGAAATCCTGCCATAGTCTTTTTTTGGAAGGATTGTGAATTTTGCACCAGTTCTGAAAGGAGCAGGGACTTAGCATGCTGGTAATCCCAGCTTCACAAAAATCAGGCACCACTTTGAAAAGGCACCCCAATCTTAACTTAAATTGACGATATCTCTTTCTCCCTATTAACATAGGGTAAACCCTTCCCCTCATTCCCAACAAAGATCACCAGCTTAAGGGCATAGGGGTCCTCCCAATGGGTCCCCTTTCATAATCGATTTTTTCCCTATTACTTGACATGCTGCTCTCTGAGTTTCTGCAGAACCCCTGCAGGCTTCCAATGGAACCCTGGGACTCTGTGGAACCCAGTTGATAAACTCTGAAATAGGCAGTACTCCTACAATACTACATAGGAAATGACCTTTTGGTTCAGTGACTCAGCTGCCCTGGTGAGGCATAGATTGCATCACCATCCAATTAAGCATTCAGCAACCATCATTATTAGTAAAACCAAAAGTATATTTTACATATTTCAGTTTGAAGCACAATTTACCACATCCTGAACAGAGATATCCATAGCGCACTGCAATTGAAGTTATTAGCAAACAACCCTCAATCAGTCTGATTTAGTCTGGTTTTTGTCTCCATTGTGTTTGTTTGATCGTGACGCAGATCTTAACTAACTAAAACAATCTTTTCAGTAAATTCACCTCTGCCTGTAGCCAAACAATGCATAATATTAGTACTTCTAATCTGTTAAACTGGGTACAATATTTACATTGGCACAGATTATGCCCGTATTAGTGAAATACCAGCTATTCTTATTCACCTTGTTGAAAGCTGCCCAGTGTGGTTTGCCAGGCCGATTTCCTCTATCAAAGTTTCCAGTTGAATGTCCCCTATACTGAGGATGTACACAGTCTCTGAACAAGGCAACTAACAGGGGGCTTTTAAAGCAATCAGAGCAGAGACTCACAACATCTAAACCAGGAAATGCGAGAAATTTAAATCAGACTGAAATGTTGCATTCGAAGTAAAATTAAAACTAGGAAATACACTGGATTAAGTGAGAAAAATAAAGTGTGAAGCGAAAAACGCTGAATTGTTTTAAGAACTTTATAAGAAACAATAGAAATTATAGTACTGAGAAGATAATAAAATTATTAGAAAGGGTAATTATGAAAGAAACATTGGAGTTAGGGCACTAGGAGTAGAAGGTTTCTATTCCTCTCTCCCAATTCAAGAAACTCTCTAAGACAGTCAGAGCTGATGCAGACACATGGCAGCCCAAGCCTGAGATTGTCAGTCAAAATCATCACTGCAATTTTACTGCCATGTGTGCCACAGGTATCAGAGGGGCAAAGGATGGACAATGAAAGGTCCATTGACCTCGGGTCAGATATTATGGTTTTGGAAGAGTCAGGCTGTAAAATCCAGCCCCATAACTCTAAAATAAGCCCCGGCACAAGACATTCCTAAGCATGATCAAACTGGATCTCACACAAAAAGAGTTGGGTTAATGAACCAGGAGAAATGAGTAGAAGGAAGACCGCATGGGCTAGAGACAAAGATTTGGAAAGATGAGATACCAAATCCTGTCCTCTAGAAATAAGGTATAAAAACAGGCATTCTGGAGGACAGAGGTACATTGGACAACAGAGAGATTTCTGAGATAGGTCCATGCTGCCTTTGGCCAAATATCCTGGTTAACGCAGGCTGAGACCAATAGCTCGGTAGAGAGCGAGATGGGAGATAGAGTAAGCTTGGATGAGAAGAAATACACCAGGGAGAAGGAGGTTCCGAGTGGGCTTGGAGGTCTGGAGTGTGTCTGTTTCAATGCGAGGAGCGTAACAGGAAAAACGGATGAACTTAGGGCCTTAATGTTTGCGAGGAACTTGGATGTGGTTGCTGTGACGGAGATGTGGTTAAAGGAAGAGGAACAGTGGCAGCTGAATATTCCTGGGTATAAGTGTTTCAGGTGTGACAGAGGAGGGTCCAGAAGAGGTGGGGGAGTGGTGTTGTTAGTTAGGAAGAGCATCACAGCGGTGCAGAGGGAGGACAATACAGAGGAGTTAGGAGTGGAGTCACTGTGGATGGAGGTGAGGAAGAGAAAGGGAGTGATTACTATGCTAGGAGTGTATTATAGGCCACCAAACAGACCGCAGGTAGTTGGAAAAGGCATATGTGAAGACATTTTGGATAGGTGCAGAAAGAACAGAGTCGTTATAGTGGGAGATTTTAATCTCCCTAGGGTGGATTGGAAGGTACCCAGAGCTGTGGGCTCGGAAGAGGAGGGATTTGTAAAATATGTACTGGAAGGATCATTGGAGCAGTATGTGGCTAGCCTGACTAGAGAAGGAACTATATTGGATTTAGTTCTGAGTAATGAGCCAGAGCAGGTGGTTGATGTTGTAGTAGGGGAACACGTGGCTAACAGTGACCACAATTCTGTCTACTTTAAGATACAGATGGAAAAGGATGCTGGTTGCCCTAGGGGCAGGGTGCTGAATTGGGGGAAGGCTAACTACAGTCAGATTAGGCACTTGTGGAAACTGATTGGGAACGGTTGCTCGAGGGTAAGTCCATGCTAGGCATGTGGGAGTCTTTCAAGGGAATACTGAAAATGTTGCAAGAAAGATATGTGCCGGCTAAGAGGAAAGATGGGAAAGGTAGGATCAGAGAGCTGTGGATTACTAAGGATATTGAGGACTTGGTTAGGAAGAAAAGAGAGGCATATGATAGGTCAAAGCAGCTGGGAACGGAGACAGCGTTGGAGGAATACAGAGAGAGTAGGAGGGAGCTCAAACGGGGATTAAAGGACAAAAAGGGGGCATGAAAAGTTTTTGGCGGACAGGATTAAGGAAAATCCAAAGGCTTTTTACTCCTATGTTAGGAATAAAAGGGTGGTTAGGGGAAAAATCAGACTTCTTAGGGACAGAGGAGGGGAACTATGCTTAGAGTCCGAGGGAATCGGGGAGATCCTGAATGAATACTTTGCATCGATATTCACAAAGGAGAGGGGCTTGTTGACCGCTCCTGTCTCTGAGGGAGCTGTGGACCAGTTGAGGGAAATATCCATATCGAGGGAGGAAGTGTTAGTGCTTCTAGGTAGCATTAAAACTAATAAATCTCCAGGGCCTGATGGCATTTATCCCAGGCTGCTTAGGGAGGTGCGAGATGAAATTGCTGGGCCTCTGATGCAAATCTTTGTCTCTTCTTTGGACACAGGTGAGGTCCCAGAGGACTGGAGAATAGCTAATGTTGTACCGTTGTTTAAAAAGGGTAGTAGGGATAACCCTGGAAATTATAGGCCGGTGAGTTTGACGTCAGTGGTAGGGAAGCTGTTGGAGGGGATTCTTAGAGATAGGATGTATGGGCACTTAGAGCGTTGTGATCTGATTAGGGATACACAACATGGATTTGTTAAGGGGAGGTCATGCCTTACAAATCTGGTAGACTTTTTTGAGGAGGTGACAAAAACAGTCAACGAAGGGCGAGCCATTGATGAGGTCTATATGGATTTCAGTAAGGCGTTTGACAAAGTCCCTCATGGGAGGTTAGTTGAAAAGGTCAAGGCTTATGGGATACAAGGACAGGTAGCTAAATGGATAAGTAACTGGCTTAATAATAGGAGACAGAAAGTATTAGTGGAAGGGTGTTTCTCTAGCTGGAGGTCGGTCACTAGTGGTGTGCCGCAGGCATCGGTCCTGGGACCTCTTCTATTTGTAATATATATAAATGACTTGAAAGAGGGAGTAAGTGGAGTGATCAGCAAGTTTTCAGATGATACAAAGATGGCTGGACTTGCGGATAGTGAGGAGCATTGTCAGGCGATGCAGCAGGACATAGATAGGTTGGTAGCTTGGGCAGATAGATGGCAGATGGAATTCAATCCTGATAAATGCGAGGTGATGCATTTCGGGAGAAAGAATGTAGGGGGGAGGTATATGATAAAGGGTAGACCTATTAAGAGTTAGAAACGCAGAGGGACCTGGGGGTGCAGGTGCACAAGTCTCTGAAGGTGGCAGAGCAGGTGTAGAAGGTTGTGAAGAAAGCATATGGTATGTTAGCCTTTATAGGAAGGGGTATAGAGTATAGAGTATAGAGCTAGCCTTTAATGTTGCAGTTGTATAAAACGTTGGTTAAACCTCATTTGGAATACTGCGCCCTTACTACCGGAAGGACGTGGAGTCTCTGGAGAGAGTGCAAAGGAGGTTTACCACGATGCTGCCTGGTATGGAAAGTCTGAGTTACAAGGAGAGGTTAGGCAAATCAGGGCTGTTTTCCTTAGAAAGACGTAAACTTAGAGGAGATCTAATAGAGGTGTACAAGATTATGAGGTATATAGATAGAGTAAACAGGGTTAAGTTTTTCCTAGGATGGACTCGAATAGCACGAGGGGTCACGGCTTAGGGTAAGGGGGGTAAGGTATAATTTGTATGCTAGAGGGAGGTTTTTCACACAGAGGGTGGTGGGGGTATGGAATGCGCTGCCAAGTAAAGTGGTGGAGGCAGGCACTCTGGAGTTATTTAAGAGATACTTAGATGGGCACATGGACAGAATGAGAATGGAGGGGTATAGAAACATGATTTAAAATAGGGATCATGAGCGTTGGGAGTCCCTGGGAAGTGTGTAAATAGGCAATGATATTGATGTACTTGTTTTTGTCAGGTGCTTTGGTCTGCTTTGTTGTCTAACAAGGGGCATGCAAGCAATGAGTCATGAGAGGGCTGCTCTTGGATTTTTTTTTTGAGAGTATCCTAGTGCTTCACGTCGTTAGTGTACGCTTGACCTGGGCCATTTGATGGGCAACACGACAACTCAGTAACTATCACCGTGCTGCGCAGATACATGGATTTGGGCCTGTGTCTGTGGGAGTTTGCGCATTCTCCTTGTGCTTGCGCGGGTTTTCTCCAGGTGCTCCGGTTTCCTCCCACACCCTAAAAATGTGCTCTTAGGCTAATTGGCAAAACAATTTCTCCCTAAATTGTCTCAAATTTGGTTTTTAATCCATAGATCTATAAATATAGACAGGGATCACGGGTAGAGGTGGCGGCCTCCATCAGGGTGGCGGCATGGGCTCCATCCATGCCGCCACCATCAGGGTGGCGGCATGGGCTCGTAGGGCCAAAAGGCCCATTTCCCATGTTTTGTTCTTTGTTCTTCATTCTTTGTTCTAACACCAGGTTAAAGTCCAAAAGGTTTATTTGGTAGCACAAGTTTTCAGAGTATCACTCCTTCTTCATGTGAGTGCAAGATTTGTTTCACAAACAGGGTACGTACAGACACAAACTCAACTTACAATATAATGGTTAGAATGTGAGTCTTCACAGGAAATCAAGTTTTAAAGGTACAGACAATCTGAGTTGAGAGAGGTTTAAGCACAGGTTAAAGAGGTGTGTATTGTCTCCAGCCAGGATAGTTAGTGAGATTTTGCAAGCTCAAGCATGTTGTGGAATTTACAAATGCTGTGACATGAACCCAAGATCCCAGCTGAAGTCATCTTCTTGTGTGCGGAACTTGGCTTTCAATTTTTGTTCAGTAACATGTGTCGTAAAGGCAGTCTTGCAGAATGCTTACCTGAAGATCAGAGAATGCCCATGACTGCTGAAGTATTTCCCGACAGGAAGAGAGCAGTCTTGCCTTGTGATTGTCGAGCGGTGTTCATTCATTTGTTGTCAGAGAGCCTGCATATTCTCACCAATGTACCATGTCTCTGGATATCCTTTCCTGCAGCATATCAGGTAGACAACATTGGCTGAGTCGCATGAGTATTAGACGTGTACCTGGCAGATGGTGTTCTCACATGAGATGATGGCATCTATATCGATGATTCAGCATGTCTTGCAGAGATTGCTGTCACAGAGCAACAGACACTTACCGACACTGAAAGATGCCCTCATAAGAACAGGAGGGCATCAGTTCAATACTTCCGACGTACACAGTGAAAAACCGCACTGACCTCCTCAGAAAATAAACATGGGAAACAACGGACAGAGTATCCTTCGTCATCCAATAATTCCTCAGAATTTTCTCTGGAGTCTTCAACCTGTCATCGATGAAGACAAACATCTCGATAAGGTTATCCCCACTTCTTGCCTTCAAACAACTCCACAACGTCAAGCAGACCATTGTGGCAGCAAACTACCCAGCTTCAGGAGAATAGTGACCACGACACCACACAACCCTGCCATACTTTGGTAGGAATGTCTGTTATATACAACATTAATGTGGGACTGAGTACCAAACCACTCTCCCTCCCCACATAATGATATAAGAAAGC
Organism: Sphyrna mokarran; assembly: GCA_024679065.1. Classification (NCBI taxonomy): domain Eukaryota; kingdom Metazoa; phylum Chordata; class Chondrichthyes; order Carcharhiniformes; family Carcharhinidae; genus Sphyrna; species Sphyrna mokarran. Next base: position 62,868,902 of record JAGIQG010000001.1, read on the forward strand.
ATATGACCTGGAACTACAGACTGTATGATGTTGGTCAGACAGCTGTTAAGACCTGGATCTGGAGCTAGCTCCGTGGCTGTGTCTTTTGCTGTATGTTTGTCTACAGTTACAAGTAATACAGATTTGCAGTTATGTTCAGAAGATTATGAAGACTTCTTTAACAGACCCATCCTGGAACCAACACAATCACAATTTGCATGGCAATCGCTGCCTCCATTCAACCCATTCCGAATCTGATAATGTGGGCTCAAACCCACTCACCGAACAACCACTAGACAGCCCTGAACACAAACCACCAACAGGCTAAGCTCACCTGCCAAGACAGAAGAAATCCAGGGAAAAATAATCTCAGGAAGGCCTGAGCCAGGGTTTGGGGCAAAGAGCCAATCTGCAGACAGTCCCAGAAAATCCAAGACAGTTTCTCATCCTACAGCCATGTTAACATTTTTATTCAAAAATAATTGTAGGATAAAAACAAGTACATCAATATTATCGCCTATTTACACACTTCCTGTCAAACATTAACAGAAATAATGTATGGAGTTTACCATCCAATGAAACTTTGTCCTAAATTCTGCATCAACTATCCAAATGGTAGGCATTTCAGGGCTGCAATATGCATTAAATTTTGACATTAACTTTTCCCATTTGTTTTCACAATAAGTCATAGTGCAATTGTAGGCTCTAGACATTTGATGGCTGATTTATTGAATCTTTGAAGTCAAGTGCATCTCCACAGACATCTTCACAGCCACCCCAAACCTTCCAAACATCCCAGCCAGGGTACAGGGAATGAGTATTTGTTGTGAATGATCCAAGCAAAATCAGAGTACAAGGATATAGAAAGGTTCAGATAACGGCGAAATACTGTGGATGCTGAAATCTGAAACAAAAACAGAAAATGTTGGAGAAACTCAGCAGGTCTGGCAGTATCTGTGGAGAGAGAATAGAGTCAACATTTTGAGTCTGGGTGAACTTCAACAGGGCTGCACGCAAGGAAAATCAGACGAGGTTTATACTGTGAGAGTGGGGATGAGGGGAGTGCTGTAATAGATCAAAGGAAATAGAAATGATGGTGATGAAGGCTGAGAGAGGTACTAAAAGCTTCTGATCAGGATGTGTAAATGGCAGAAGAGAGGTACAGATTGTTGAGGGACTACCTGAAAAAAGGCTGGGGGGAGTGGGGAAGGGGGTGCGACTGCTGTTGGATAAAAGATGGCGAGTGAGATTTGAGAAGTGGAAAAATAGAAATAAGAATGAAAAGTGATAAAATGGATGAATGAGATGAAAAGAAGTAATGAAATAAAATAAATGGAAACAGAAACAAAATAAATGGAAATCTACTGTTCCCAATGCAGTCTACTCTACATCAGAGAGATCAAATGCAGACTGAGTGAGCGCTTTGCTGAACACCTGCTGTAGAAAGGATCAGTGGGCTGATGCAGCTCAACATAGAAAAATGCGAAGTGATAGATTTTGAAAGTAAGAACACAAATCAACAGGATAGGTGGAGGTATTTGTCAACAGTTTATATATAATTTCATTATGGCTAAGAAGAAGAACTCCCATAGTGTTGCCTTGAGAATTTTAAATTGTTTCTTGCTGTGAAATTGTGCAGAGCATGTGCTATTTATAAAAAGTCACCCTAAGTAACAGTAGCATTGTGATATGTATTTATACCCAGTTTTTTAATATGGTGGTCCATCTAAAATGTGACAATTAGGGGAAATGAAAACCAGCGTTTTTAAATAAATATTGTATTTTTATGTGGTTATAAAACAATTCACCTCTTCATTTATTTGTACACACATTAAAGACTCTGGTTGTAAATTTAACAATTTTCAAAGATGTTTCTCACATATGTGGTAAACCATTGAATGTTATGGAAGTTACACACAGTCACGTATATGTAAACCTCACGATCTACTGAAGCTGACCAATGTGACCAATGTCTTCCAGAAAACTAATGATTCAAAAGCAGCTAATCATACGTGTCTAGAATGTCTGGAAACCTGGGGGAAATTGAAGTCGGCTGCTGTTAGGGGAATGGATAAAGATTTGTGCCTACAATTGACCAAGAGAGCTATCTGCACAATGCTCCCTCCCCACATCAATTCATTTAAGTAGTGATTGCCACAAATTATATGCAATTGCTCAATGTGTGGAAATTAGATTTTAATTTTGAAATGAGAATCCAGCCTGCACATCTCAAGAACAAGCTACTTCACTGCATGTTTATCAAACGTTGTCGTATTGCAAGTTTGCAGCAGACTGAAAAGATTGAGTACATGGACATTAAGAAAGAAAATGTGTTGGAACTTTTAAATTCTATCAAAATAGATGTCGTAGGGACCTGATGGGATGTACCCCAGGCTACTGTGGGAAGTGAGGGAAGTGATTGCAGAGCCCCTGACGATGATCTTTGCGTCGTCAATGGAGACGGGAGAGGTTCAGGAGGACTGAAGGATTGCGGATGTAGTTCCAAGTTTCAAGAAAGGGAACAGGGATAGCCTAGGAAATTACCAACTGGTGAATCTGACCTCAGTGGTTGTAAGTTGATGGAGAGGATCCTGAGAGATAGGATTTATGAGCATTTAGAGAAGTTTAGCTTGATCAGAAATAGTCAACACAGCTTTGTCAAAGGCAGGTCGTGCCTTACGAGTTTAGTGGAGTTCTTTGAAAATGTGACTGAACACATTGATGAAGAAAGAGTGGTGGATATGGTTTACATGGATTTCAGCAAGGTGTTTGATAAGGTCCCCCATGCAAGACTTCTTGAGAAGGTGAGAGGACATGGGATCCAAGAGGCTTTGGCCTTGTGGATCCAGAACTGGCTTACCTGCAGAAGGCAGAGAGTGGTTGTGGATGGGTATTTTTCTGCGTGGAAGTCGGTCACCAGTGGAGTGCCCCAGGGATCTGTTCTAGGACCCTTGCTGTTTGTAATTTTCATAAATGACCTGGATGAGGAAGTGGAAGGATGGGTTAGTAAGCTCGCTGATGATACGAAGGTTGGTGGTGTTGTGGATAGTCTGGAGGGATGTCAGAAGTTGCAGCAAGACATAGATAGGATGCGAGACTGGGCGGAGAAGTGGCAGATGGACTTCAACACAGATAAATGTGTAGTGGTCCATTTTGGCAGGAATAATGGGATGAAGGAGTACAATAAAAAGGGTAGGAATCTTAGCAGTGTTGAGAAGCAGAAGGATCTTGGGATCCGAGTCCATAGGACTCTTAAATCGGCCTTGCAGTGGAGGATGTGGTCAAGAAGGCATATGGTGTACTGGCCTTCATTAATTGAGGGATTGAGTTTAGGAGTCGGGACGTAATGCTGCAACTTTATAAGACCCTTGTCAGACCCCACTTGGAGTACTGTGCACAATTCTGGTCGCCTCACTATAGGAAGGATGTGGAAGCTATTGAGAGGGTGCAGAGGAGATTTACAAGAATGTTGCCTGGATTGGGAGGCATGCCCTATGAAGATAGGTTGAGGGAGCTAGGTTTCTTCTCCCTGGAGAGACAAAGGTTGAGAGGCGACCTGATAGAGGTTTATAAAATGTTGAGAGGAATAGATAGAGTGGATTCTCGGACGCTATTTTCCAGAGTTGAAAAAGTCGCTACGAGAGGACACAGGTTTAAGGTGCTGGGGGGTAAGTACAGAGGAGATGTTAGGGGTAAGATTTTCACTCAGAGGGTGGTAAGTGAATGGAATCGGCTGCTGTCGGTGGTGATGGAGGCGAACTTGCTAGCGTCTTTTAAAAGAATTCTGGGTCAGTACAAAGAACAAAACAGCACGGGAAACAGGACCTTCGGCCCAACGAGCCCACGACGTACATGGGATTAAATGGGATTGGGAGTTACAGATAGTTCTATGGCCTAGTAGGTATGGGTGTGATCGGCGCAACTTGTGGGCCGCAGGGCCTGTTTGTGCTGTAGTGTTCTATGTTCTATGTTCAATGTTTAATACTTTTCTAAAATGTCCACAGCAGGAATCTATGCAAACCAGACAAAGCAGCAGCTGTTACATAGTCAGAAGGAATTAGAAACTTTTTACCATGTAGAAAGTTCAATGGATTAGGGAGACACAATCCAGCTGCCCATAAATTAAATTCCATCTTGTGGTTCTTGGTATTTCATTAGAATAAAATTAATGAGCAGTTCTTTAGATTCTCCAATCACACAATATAAATTCATTAATGTTATTGGTCTTTTTGATGTTACTTCCATCGGAATATCACCAACTGCAAGTTCCCTTCTGGGTCACACACACCTGACTGAAGGTGTATCAGATTTCCTTCATCATTGTTGGGACAAATCCTGGAGATCCCTCCCTAACTAATCTAATGGTGCAGTGGGCAGCATCCCTGCCTCCAAGCCCGAACTTCTGGGTTCAAGTCCCACCACAGGATTTGATGGCCAAGGAAGGTGTGTTCATAACTCAGTCAAACAGATTGAGTATCAACCTGAAAAATCTTTCCAAACACACCAATGGCTGGCAGTTGAAGTGGGAGAGATTCCTGATCAGCCAAGCTTGATGTGGAGTGGGGCCCCTCAAGCTATAAACCCCTTGCAACAGATTAGCAACCTGTTCTTGAAATTGCTAATTATGGAAATAAACAAAAGTCTGCCTAAATTCACTATTGGATTAGAGAGAATTGGATTGGACTCTACTGTCCCTCAACCAGATGGAAAACAGTATTTCAAATAGGTGGCTCACCAGCACTTTCTCCACTGTAATTACTGATGGGCAAAATGGTGCTTGTCTTGCCAATGATGTCCACATCTCATTTGCAAATAAATTAAGGAAAAAGACCCCTTGGCTTATTTCTATTCTGCACAATCAGTTTAATTCTGTGTAATGCAGACTATAATTTGTTCCCTTTTATTCTAAGATACTTCTTTTTAATATACACTACAGTTTAAAACAAAGTAGTTTAAATATGCATAAAACAGAAGGATTATGAATTATCACAGCTGTGTTGTTAAATTGGCTAAATAGTTGTAGCTGTCTTATTTAAATGGAGAAAGTACAACCTCACATTTTCAAAAATAAAAATAAACCACTTTATGCTGGAAGATTTAATTACAAAGAACAAAGAACAAAACAGCACAGGAAACAGGCCCTTTGGCCCAACGAATCTGCACCGCCACCCCGATGTTCCCACTTCTACCCATGATCACTGTCACCCCTGTCTATGTTTATAGATCTATTCATTAGAACCAAATTTGAGCCAATTTAGGGAGAATTTGTTTTGCCAATTAGCCTAAGAGAATATCTTTGGGATGTGGGAGGAAACCGGAGCTCCCGGAGAAAACCCACACAAGCACAGGGAGAATGCGCAAACTCCCACAGACACAGGCCCAAATCCATGTATCTGCACAGCACAGCGACAGTCACTGAGCTGTCGTGTTGCCCATCAACTGGTCCATGTCAAGCGTACACTAACGATGTGAAGCACTAGGATACTCTCGAAAAAAATCCAAGAGCAGCCCTCTCACTACACATCGCGTATATGCCCCTCGTTAGATAAGGCAGACTGAAGTACCTTCATCGACAATTTACACACTTCCCAGGGATCTCCTAAGGCTCATGATGCCTATTTTAAATCAATTTTCTATATCCCTCCATTCCCAATCTGTTCACGTGCCCATCTAAGTATCTCTTAAATAACTCCAGAATGCTGCCTCCATCACTCGGCAGCGCATTCCATACCCCTACCACCCTCTGTGTGAAAAAACTCCCTCTAGCATCCAAATTATACCTTACCCCCTCACCTTAAGCCTGTGGCCCCTTGTGCTATTTGAGTCCATCCAAGGAAATCCAAGGTCCATCTGAGGCACACCACTTTTCGGTGACAAGTGGTGTGCCTCAGGGGTCTGTTTTGGGGCCCCTGCTGTTTGTAATTTTTATAAATGATCTGGATGAGGGTATTGAGGGATGGATCAGTAAATTTGCAGATGACACTAAAGTCGGTGGAGTGGTAGATAGTGAAGAGGGGTGTTATAGTTTACAGAGTGACTTGGACAAGTTGCAGAGCTGGGCCGAGAGGTGGCAAATGGAGTTTAATGTGGAAAAGTGTGAGGTAATGCACTTTGGCAGGAACAATAAATGTGTAGAGTATAGGGCTAATGGTAGGGCTCTTAATAGTGTTGAGGAACAGAAGGATCTTGGTGTATGTGTCAATAGATCCCTGAAAGTAGGCAGTCAAGTGGATAAAGTTGTTAAGAAGGCATATGGAGTCTTAGCTTTTATTGGTAGGGGGATTGAATTTAGGAGCCGCAGCATCATGTTGCAACTGTACAAAACTCTAGTGCGGCCGCACTTGGAGTATTGTGTGCAGTTCTGGTCCCCACATTATAAGAAAGATGTGGAGGCATTGGAGAGGGTACAGAGGAGGTTTACCAGGATGTTGCCTGGTATGGAGGGCAGGTCCTATGAAGAGAGGATGAAGGATTTGAGGTTGTTTTCGTTAGAAAGGAGGCGGCTAAGAGGGGATCTTATTGAAGCATATAAGATGATTAGAGGTTTAGATAGGGTGGACAGTGATAGCCTTTTCCTAGGATGGAGAAAGCTAGCACGAGGGGACACAGCTTTAAATTAAGGGGTATGAGTTATAGGACGGATATCAGAGGTAGGTTCTTTACTCAAAGAGTGATTAGGGAGTGGAATGCCCTGCCTGCAGCTGTTGTAGATGCGCCAAGTTTGGTGGCGTTTAAGAGGTTAATTGATAAGTATATGGAAGAGAAGGGAATGGTTTAGTTTGGAGGGGCATTGCTTTTTATTTTGGTCGGCACAACATCGAAGGCCGAAGGGCCTGTTCTGTGCTGTAATGTTCTATGTTCTATGTTCTATGAAAAGCTTAACCCTGTTTACTCTATCTATATACCTCATTATCTTGTACACCTCTATTAGATCTCCTCTAAGTCTACGTCTTTCTAAGGAAAACAGCCCCGATTTCCTAATCTCTCCTTGTAACTCAGACCTTCCATACCAGGCAGCATCCTGGTAAACCTCCTCTGCACTCTCTCCAGAGTCTCCACGTCCTTCTAGTAGTAAGGCAACCAGAACTGGACACAGTATTCCAAATGAGGTCTAACCAATGTTTTATACAACTGCAACATTAAAGGCCAGCTCTTGTGCTCTATACACCTTCTATAAAGGCTAGCATACCATATGCTTTCTTCACAACCTTCTACACCTGCTTTGCCACCTTCAGAGACTTATGCACCTGCACCCTCAAGTCCCTCTGCATTTTTATACTCTTAATAGGTCTACCCTTTATCATAGACCTCCATTTTTTCTCCCGAAATGTATCACCTCACATTTATCAGGATTGAATTCCATCTGCCATCTGTCTGCCCAAGCTACCAGCCTATCTATGTCCTGCTGTATCACCTGACAATGCTCCTCACTATCCGCAAGTCCAGCCACCTTTGTATCATCTGCAAACTTGCTGGTCACTCCACTTACTCCCTCTTCCAAGTCATTTATATATATTACAAATAGAAGAGGTCCCAGTACCGAGCCCTGCAGCATACCACTAGTGACTGACCTCCACCTAGAAAAACACCCTTCCACTATTACTCTCTGTCTCCTATTACCAAGTCAGTTAATTATCCATCTAGCTACCTGTCCTTGTATCCCATTAGCCTTGACCTTTTCAACTAACCTCACATGAGGGACTTTGTCAAACGCCTTACTGAAATCCATATCGATGACATCAATGGCTCGCCCTTCATCGACCGTTTTTGTCACCTCCTTAAAAAACTCTACCAGATCCATAAGGCACCACCTCCCTTTAACAAAGCCATGCTGCATATCCCTGATCAGATCGCAACGCTCTAAGTGCCTATATATCCTATCTCTAAGAACACCCTCCAACAGCTTCCCTACCACTGACGTCAAACTCACCGGCCTATAATTTCCAGGGTTATCCCTACTCCCCTTTTTAAACAACGGTACAACATTAACTATTCTCCAGTCCTGTGGGACCTTACCTGTGTCCAAAGAAGAGACAAATTTTTGTGTCAGAGGCCCAGCAATTTTACCTCGCGCCTCCCTAAGCAGCCTATCTTGCTAGTATCTTCCATTTTATGAACAAAATGATATGCAAATATAAAAAAGGCATGAGAAAAAGCTGTTAGCCATTTACAATATATTACAAAGTGATATACTTAGTTGTCCTTAAAAGTATAAAAGGATGAAACAAGATTGTTGAATGATCTAAATTAGAGGACCATTGATAAAAGGTTAAATTCATGAGATATTAGAACAAAGAATTTGTAAAAACTCCTTTTCCAGATCATTGTATGTGGAAATTAGGGTTTCATAGGTTTCATAGAACTTCTACAGTGCAGAAGGAGGCCATTTGGCCCATTGAGTCTGCACCAACCACAATCTCACCCAGATCCTATGACCATAACGCTACATATCTAAACTGCTAATCCCCCGATACTAGGGTCAAATTAGCATGGCTTATCAAACAATTATTGATTGTTATTCATTGAAAAAAAACTAAGAGAATGAAGTTCAATTTCATCAGGAGATCCAGGGGTTCCTTTCCAAACATGGAAAGTTGGGGAGGTGGTGGCATGGAGGTATTGACGAAATCACCAAACCAGGGGCAAGATTTTCTGCCCCCCCCCCCCACCCTCACATGGCATAATGGTGGTGCAGGGGACCTGCCATTTGTCAACGGATTTTACCATTGTTCACACCTTCCACTGTTGGGAAATCTGCGGCTGGACTGGAAAATCCCACCAGTGGGAACAACTGAAACATCCCACCCCAGTAATCCAGAGGCCCATGCTAGTGATCTGGGAACACTGGTTCACATCCCATGACAGTGTGGAATTTAAATGCAGTTAATAAATCTGGGATTAAAGGTAACCATGAAATGACTGTAGTAAATATTCATCTTGTTCACCAATGCCCTTTATGGATGAAAATCTTTCATCATTACTTGATCTGGTCTACATGTGATCCCAGACCCACAGCAATGAGGTTGGCTCTGGAGTGGCCTTTCAAGACATTCATTTCTATCAGACCATTCCAAAGCTTAGGAAATTCACCCGGTATTGATCTCAGCCCAAAATGGCAACCCTGTAACGTTCTCCTTATTGACATAATCAGAAAATGGTAATGGAACATTTGAAAAATTAAAATACAACCAAAGTCAAATTTGCAAACCTGATAGAGGTCTATAAAATTACGAGAGGCATAGCAGGGTGGATAGTCAGAGGCTTTTTCAAGGGCGCAGATTCAAGATGAGAGGAGGAAAGTTTAAGAGAGACGTACGGGGAAAATTTTTCACACAGAAAGTGGTGGGTGACTGGAACGTGCTGCCAGAGGAAGTGGCGGAAATAAGAACATTAACAACATTTAAGAGGCATCTGGATGGATACATAAATAGCGAGGGAATAGAGGGATATGGACCAAATCAGGGCAGAAAATTTTAAGTACAGTTATGGCATTATGATCAGCAAAAAATTGGAGAGTGGAAGGGCCTATTCCTGTGCTATATTTTTCTTTGTTCGTTCTTTCTTTTTCTTTGTTCAAAATGGTTTTATGAACGGGAATTGTCTTGGAAAAATCTATTAGAGTTTTTTGAGGAAGCAAGAAGCAGGGTGGATAAAAGAAAACCAACTGTGTGGCATATCTAGATTTTCAAAACATACTCAATAAGGTGACATATAAAGGGTTTACTGCATGTGTTAAGATGTCATAGAATATATTAGAGTGGATAGAGGATTAGCTAACATGAAATTGAGTTGGGATAAAAGAGCAATTTTCAGGATGCAAACTAACAAGTGATTTAAATAAAGGAATTGAATGTATCGTAGTCTGCCGTAAAGATAGGTGGGAACGCAAGTTGAGAGGAGCATGTATGGTGTTAAGAGTAAGTTCCTGGCATGGATGGAGGATTGGTTGACTGGCATAAGGCAGAGAGTGGGGTTAAAGAGGTCCTTCTCAGGATGACAGCCGGTGACCAGCTAGTGCCTCAGGGGTCAGTGCATGGGCCATACTTTTCACAATATACATTAAAGATTTGGAGGAAGGAGCTGAAGACATTGTTGCTGAGTTTGCAGATGACACAAAAATATGTAGAAGACAGTTAGTATTGAGGAAGCAGGGAGGTCGCAGAAGGACTTGGACATGTTAGGAGAGTGGGAAAAGAAATGACAGATGGAATACTATGTGGAAAAGTGTGAGGTTATGCACTTTGGAAGGAGGAATGGAAATTTTCTAAATGGGAAAATACTTAGGAAATGAGAAACACAAAGGGACTTGGGAGTCAATGTTCAAGAATCTCTTAAGGTTAACATGCAGGTTCAATCAATCAGCAGTTAGAAAGGCAAATGCAATGTTGGCATTCATGTTGAAAGGGTTAGAATACAATAGCAGGGATGTACTTCTGAATCTCTATAAGGCTCTGGTCAGACTTCATCTGGAGTATTATGAGCAGTTTTGGGCCCCATATTTAAGGAAGGATGTGCCTTGAAAAGGTCCAGAGGAGGATCACAAGAATGATCTCTAGAATGAAAAGCTTGTCATATAAGCAACAGATGAGAACTCTAGGTCTGTACTCATTGGATTTTAGAAGGATAAGGGGGGATCTTATTGAAATTTACAGAATGCTGCAAGAATAGAGTGGATGTGGAGAGGATGTTTCCATTAGTAGGGAAAACTAGAACTAGAGGGTACAAACTCAGGCTAAAAGGACAATCCTTTAAAACAGAGATGAGAAGGAATTTCTTCAGCCAGAGAGTGGTGAATCTGTGGAACTCCTTGCCGAGCTGTGGAGGCCAGGTCTTTGAGTGTCTTTAAGACAGAAATAGATAGAGTCTTGATTAATATAAGGGGTTATGGGGAAAAGGCAGGAGATTGGAGGTAAGAAAAAATATTTGCCATGATTGAATGGTGGAGCAGATTCAATGAGTGGACTAATTCTGCTGCTTGTCTTATGGTCTTATAAGTTTTCAAATGGGTATCAAGTAGTAAAATGAATGAGCAAAGTTTTAGTAGATAGCATACAATGTAGGGAAAATGTTACATTATCCAATTTAGCAGGAAGAACGAAAAACAGAATATTATTTAAATGAAAAGGACTGACAGAATGCTATTGCACAAAGGGTTCTGAGGATCCTTGTAGGTGAATCATAAAATGTTAGCATACAGATACAACAAGTAAATAGGAAAGCAATTGTCAGCCTGCAAAAGTAAAATGTAAAAGTCATTCATTCATAAAATCTTAATATTGCTGAATAAAAGTATTTTGTCAAAGCTTTTCATCTTGTAGGTGTCAAAACAATTACAAGAATACCACTGTTAGGAATTATTTTCCCCTGACATTGCATTCTTGCAATTGTCCTGATGAGTACAAGATGAAAAACTTTGACAATTTTTTTTTCAGCAATAATCAAGTGTAAAAGTAGTAAAGCCTTTATACAAGTGTGCAGGACATTGGTGAAACCATATCTAGAGCACTGCAATTTTGGTCATCAGATTTAAAAGGAATATGCTTGTGATGCTTGTTTAGTATCAGCCTGCACACTGGGGCGACTCAGCTCTTGAACTCCTTCTAGCTTTGATTGAAACATGGAAGAAAAGAGCTGAACTTCAAAGGTGAAGTGAGGGTGACTGCTCTTGATATCCAGGCATCTTCTGACTGAGGAGGACATCAAGGAGCCCTTGCAAAACTCAAGTGAATGGGAATCAGGGGGAAAACCTTCCACTGGTTGGAATCATACTGAGCACAAAGGAAAATGGTTCTGGTTGTTGAAGGTCAATCATCTCAACCTTTGGATATTCCTGAAGGAGATCCACAGGATGGTGTCCTAGGCCAGACCATATTCAGCTGCTTCATTAATGAACTCTCTTCCATCATAAGGTCAACGGTGGGAATGTTCGCTGATGATCACACAATGTTCAGCATCATACTTGACTTCTCTAATACTGAAACAGTCCATGCCAAAATGAAGTGAGACCTGGACAATATCTAGGCTTGGGCAGATATATGGCAGGTAACTTTTGTGCCACATAAGTGATAGGCAATGACCATTTCCAACAAGAGAGAATCCAACCATCACCTTTTGACATTCAATGACATTATCATTACTGAATCCCCCATGATAACACCTTGGGGGTTATCATTAATCAAAATCTGAACTGGACGAGCCATATAAATACTGTGACTACAGGCCAAGTCAGAGGCCAGAAATCATTCAGTGAACAACTCTCCTCCTGGTTCCACAAAGCCTGCCAAATATCTACATGGCACACATCAAGAGCGCGATGGAATACTTTACACTGAATGAGTGCAATTCTAACAAAACTCTCAAAGCCTGACACCAGCCAGAACAAAGAAACCTGCTTGTTTCGCACCCCATCCACAAACCTTCAATTCCTCCACCAGCAACACACAGTGGCAGCAATGTGAACCATCTAAACAATACTCTTACTAATATCGAGACCAGAAAGTCCAAGACATTATATGAAGATAGTCTAGACCCTAAGTTTTTATATTTAAATTTGGCACAGGTGAGCATAAGGTATTTCACTCCAGATCAAGTGATCTGCTGAGAAGCTTTCATCAAACAAAGTTTACTTAAGAACACAGTTAAAATAAAAGAATTAGCATATATTTTATCAATTACAAGATTCAAACATGATACAGTATAAACTTTAACAGCTATTCTATCTATGATGTTCCAAATCAAGCAACATCACACAAATATACAACCTGCTCCCCCCTTTCTAGATTTGTCACAAAAAGTAAGTATGCTCATGTGAATTGGTCCTTTGAATGTTGGATTAAATCTCTGAAGCTTCCCAGTCCTGGAACTTTCTACAAACCCCCTGGAAAGAGAGGGAAAGAGGAAGAGACTGCCTTCTTCCAGCAACTTCAAACAGCTCATAAACCAATAATAAAAAATTTGAAATTTTCTGTGAAAAAACTGTCCCCAGGCATCACTTGACCTGTCAATCATCCCCAAATCAGGTTCTACTCAGTAAGCCCCAAAAGGACTATAAACCCCTGGACATTGCATTAGACCAGATTAAAAATAAACATAATGTAATTTATATTGCCTCAGTATAAGTTACAGATAAAAGGGTGCCAATAAAGTGCTAGAAGCTATTTGAAAAACTTACAAATAAACTTGATTAAAAATATATTTCTTAAAAGCACAGTATCATTGCACAAGCTCACTAAAGTTCCACTGACAACACCTCCCAAATCCACAATGTCTTCCATATAGAAAGTCCAGACAGCAGATATATGGGAACACCACCATCTAGAAGTTCCCCTCCAAGCCGATCACCATCCTGATTCGGAAATACATCGCCATTCCTTCACTGTCAGGTCAAAATTGTGGAATTCCCTCCCTAACTGCACTGCGTGTGTATCTACATCAAATGGACTGCAGCAATTCAAGAACACAATTCAACACCACCGTCGTTGGGGCAATTAGGGATTGGTAATATATGTTGGCATAGCCAGCTGTGCCCACATCCCCTGAATGAATGAAAAAAGGGAGGTGCTGGCACTGAACTCATACAAATATAGAATATTCCATCACATTGTTGACACAAGACTTGTAGGTTGTGAAAGATTTTTGGCAATCAGGAAGTCTTTTCATAGAATACCCAGCTCCCAGCCTGTTCTTTTCACCATGATATTTCTATGCCTAGTTCACTTCAGTTTATAGTCAATGGTAACCCCTGGGATCATAGAATCTACAGTGCAGAAGGAGGCCATTTGAGCCATTGAACCACACTGACAACAATCCCACTCAGGTCCCATCCCTGCAACCCCACATATTTACAGTCCTAATCCGTATCACAAAAAGGGACAATTTAGCATGATAATCAACCTAACTTGTGCATTTTTGGACTGTGGGAGGAAACCAGAGCACCCAGAGGAAACCCACGCACTCACAGGGAGAATGTGCAAACTCCACACAGTCACCTGAGGCCAGGATTGAAACTAAGTGCCTAGCACTATGAGGTAGCAGTGCTAACCACTGTGCCACTGTGCCACTGGGTGTTGATGTTGGGGGATTCAGTGATGGCAATATTGTTGAATGTCAAGGGAAGATGCTTAGATTCTGCATTGTTAGAGATGGCCATCACCTAGCATTTGTGCAATGCAAAAGTTGGCTGTCTGTTGTCCAAATGTCACTGCATGCGGGCTAGGTTGCAAATAGAACTGAAGACTAAATCTTGCATATATGATATGAGAATATTTGATTGTAAAGGTCAGATTATATATAAAATTTTAGATTCAAAAGCATTTAAGAAATCTCAGTGAAACCCCAGCGTCCTCTTATTGATATCTTAATACTTGATGTGAAACTCTGGTTACCTTAGGTCGTGTGGTTTTTTTGTAAATGGAATCGATTCACAATAGAAAGATTGCCGCTTCTTAGAGATGACATCAAAGGGAACAAACCACATCCCTTTGAGTTTATTATAAATTACTCGAGAACTTCACTTCTAATCACAATAGGAGCAACAATGAAATCATTACAATATATTCTGCTCATTTCTTCGATTGTAGTTTCCCTCATTCCAACCTGTAAGTAATAAAAAGGAATTTTTATATTTTCTGTATTTATATTAACATTTAATTTTATTATTGTTAAATGGTAATGAATATATTTTAAGCAGTTGCAATAATTTATCTAAACTTACATCAGCTAAAATATTAATATGTATTCCTTTTGCATTTATTACAATAGATATCCACTTTCCTACATTTTGATACACTTTAATTTCTTAACATTTTAGAAAGTATGAAAATAGTTTTCCAACAAAATAATAAATCCAAGAGTATTTTGCAGAGAAAAAATATATATTTTGCTACCAAACTACTTGATAATATTTAACATCAAAACTGAATTGTTGTTGGATGTTTGTTGAGTTAAAACCGTAGACTCATTCTCCTGGTGCAAAACAAGTGATGTAGAATCAGGAGTACATGTTACACCTCATCTTATTATTTATTCCACTGAACAGCGTCCATGGGTCGGGATACAATATTGGATAGAGATCTGAGCTCAGCAAAAGAGCTCCACCACACACCAAACTTCTCAGAAAACTGATCCTTTATGTTTCACTGAGGGATTTGAGGGTCCAGAGTGTCTAACTCCTCCTACCGTGATCACCACACCCCCATCCCCATTCAATGCCAACCCCCATATCACTTATCTGACTATCAGTGGCCAATCCCATGGATTAACAGTGACTGAACAATTATTGACTGCCCTTCTGCATTTTCGTACAGCTGCTTTTATTGCTGTGTACAGCTGGAGATAGCTACATGCTGGAAAGAAGACAAAGGAGAAATGGACAATGACGATTTATCAACTTGCTTGATCTCCCAGGCTCGTGGCCTGTCTCAATTTCACTGTCCAGTCTTCATATTGAATGTCATGAATTAACGTCTTGTTTTGAATTGACTCTAAATCACTCTGACCTAAGCACTATCAGTGAACACCTTTGAATATGCTTTAAGAATTAACTTTTGAACTCATTAATGGTATTTGCACATAATGGTCAAGGCCAACATTTATTCTGTGTTTCCACAATGCTCTTGAGAAAATTCTGATTTTTCTTGAGCCACAATATTTGTGTGTTGAAGAGATTCACACAGTTCTATTATTTTCATGTCAGGATATTGTGTGGTATGAAGGAGAACTTTGAGATGATATTGTTCCTGTGCACCTGCTTCCCTTGTCCTTCTAGATGGTCTAAGTTGTGGTTTGGGCTGTGCTGCCAAAGAGGCCATTATAAGTTTCATAGTACATCTTGCAGTCAACTTGCACCATTGTTGGTAGAAGTGAATGTTTATGGATTGTTTTGTCCAAGATGGTGTTCAGCTTCTCAAGTGCTGTTGGAGTTACAATCATCCAAGTAACAGACAGTTTTCCATTGTACTCTTGTCTTATGCATTGTACATCATCCAAAGACTGCAAGGAGGTGGAAAATTAATCATTTATCTTGGCATATTGAGGCTTTCATTTTGGAGCCACAGTATTCATGTGGCTGATCCAGTTAAGTTGCTGATCATGAATGATCCCCAGAATGTTAATGGTGGAGAGTTTCAGTGATGACAATCCCTTTGAATGATTCTCTTGTTAAAAATGGTCATTGTTTGACGCTTAGCCTAAGCCTGGATATTGTCCATGCCTTGCTGTATGGTTCATTATATAAACATTTGGTAGAATTGAACATTACAATAATCACGAAATAGCTCCACTTCTTAACTTATCTTGGAGGGAAGATCATTGATGAAGTAGTGAAAGATGGTTGGGCCAAGAACAGTACCCCAAGGAAACCCACCATGATATGTTGGGGCTGAATTCACAAATCGAGTGAAATAAGGTTTGATGTCAAGGGCAGTTATTCGCACCTTCCTTAAATATATGTGCTGTGATTGTACGTTTAAGAAATGTATTTTTAAATCATGTCCTCTGCAATTTGTAAGTAGCCTTTTTTTCAGTGTTGCTGCCTGTGTGCTTAATTGTCCTTTTATTGCAGATCGAATGAATAAAATGGGGTTTATTTTTAACCTGGGCCTAATACAATGTTGTAGAATTTTACAAGTTTACAATCCTTTTGAATTGTTAGGTGGAAGAGTGAATGACAGGTCAAGTGATAAGTGTTCCTTTACTATCAGCTTATGGCTGCTAGTGACTATATAATTAGCAGATGTGTGGACTCCTAGCTAAAGGCATGTATGGGTCTCTTTCCCCGTTATTAGAAATTCTGCTGTGTTGGAAGCAGTTTTTCTTGCCTTCCTGGAGTGAAAACAGCAGTGGCTTTGTGTCTGCCTTGGAGTCTACTGGAGATTGTAGGACTGGGATGTCAGAATTTCAGTTATGTCCAAAGGATTGGTTCACAGCAAGTATTGCTGTGCAGCAAGGTGACTTGAGCATTCTTATTTTCTATGCCAAGCTTGCAGCAGATGTATGTTTATAAAGAGGTTTGTTGTACTGGAACAGTCCATTTGATTGCTCTTTATATTTGGTAAAAGTTATTGCTAATTTTCCTTTGATGTGTTAATTGTATTCTTAAATAAATTTTGTTTGACAGGGGCTCCCAAGTGGTTCATTTGGACTATACCTGCAGTAATGCATCCCAGGCTTACCCCAGCTAAATTCAAAGTACAAAACTTATGGTCTATGACTTTATAAAATACCTCGGGAGTTTCTGACCTGAATTATAAAAGAAGTAAATTTTCTAGTCCCACCCACCAGGAAAATCATCTCAGGCAGAGACAGGAAGTTTGATGGATCATTGAAAGTCCATTGACTTCATTGAACATGAATTTCCGAACCCAGATCAGACAGGATCAGAAAATCCCACCCTTTCCATGCTCACATATGTAAAGATCTATATTTAATAATTCATACTCATTTCAACTAATAAAACATGTCAATAATTTTATACCTTTTTAATGCAGATCATGGTGTGGAAATTATCGGAGGCCACAAAGTTAAACCCCATTCAAAACCATATATGGTGTCTATCCAAGTTGATAAAAAAAATGGCCACTATGAACATAAATGTGGAGGGGCTTTGATCAGAAGTAGATGGGTACTGACTGCAGCACACTGCCAAATGTAAGTTACAGAGTGAACATGTCTTGCTGAAGCATTGCTATGATTATTAATCCTCATTTGGAAACTACTTAGTTCGACAACTAGACAACTTTAAATAATTGCTTCCAAACACAGTGGTGATGCCATTAATGTTAATCAGTGGAGGAAAGACATTTTTACACAGCAAGTAGTTAGGGTTTAGAATGCACTGCCTGGGAATGTGATGGAGGAGGATTCCATTCAGGCATTCAAGAGGAAATGCCTGTTATTATTGTATGAAAAGAAAGAATGCATTATTATATAAAAAGAAAGAATGCACAGGGCTGGAGGAAGAAAGCAGGGGAGTGATACCAGGTGAATTGCTCCTACTGAAAGTCAGTGCAGAATTACAGGCTGAATGGCCTCTTTCTGTACTGGAGCAATTCTATGATTCTGTGACCTCCATCTGCCTGCACTTTTCTTCACAAATAACTAAAGCACTGCATTTACACTGCAGATCAAAATAATAAATGCCATTACCAGAAATTTGAACTAGAATAGAACATTCTGGAAATGCATGCCATGTCAGTCAATATCTGATGAAGAATTCCACTTAAACTCCAACTCTTCAGACACTGACTAAGCTGATATTTAATTCTGTCGCATTGTGTTTTATTTCCATGATAATCTGTCTTATTGTATGCCTGCATGAAATGCAGAAGCTACACATACACGAGGGAGAAGGAGGTATATGGAAAGAGGTAGGGTGGAAGCAAGTACATTCGGAATATTAACACTAGCATAGATCAGTTCAATCAAGTAGCTTTCCTCTGCACTGTAAAGTCAAGAGCAGGAATTCTCTGGCTGTTCACGACTGTGGGATTCTCTGATCCCACCAGCAGTCTGCACCCTACCGTGGGTTTCCTGACAGCATGGAGTGGTTTCAATCGAAATTCCCATTGACAGCAGCTGGATTCAAGAATCCCATTCCCAGTGAGCAGCACAGCAAGAAAAATGCAGAGAATTTGATGTTTGAATGTAAATTTGATGTAAGAATGAAATAAATTACATAGTAAGAGTTGGTAAATTTTTTTCAGCTTGACATCCTTACACTATTTGAAACTCTGTCCTTTTTCTCCTTAATTTTTAAAAATTGTCTTTTTTTAATGAGAGAATATTTATCTCTCTTTCTGACAAGACTCAGCAAACAGCCTATTCAAGTAGTCCTTGGAGCTCATAATCTCTCACAGATTGAGAAGAGTCAAGAAAAGTTTCTGGTGAAGAAGCAACATCCCCATCCAGATTTCGATAGAAAATCTCCGAAAAATGACATCATGCTGCTCGAAGTATGAACTTCATTTCTTTCATTTGAGTTTGTTTGTGGTCTTTAAAATCATTAATTTAGAAAGACATCATTGTTGAATTTCACAGAAACATTTACATTGAGCGAGGTTGGGCAACACTTTTATTAAAGTTACTGTCAAAGATTGAGACACAAACATTCAGAAATTTACAGTTCCTGCGATGCAATTCTTCACATGGGCATGTTGATATTTGATATCAGCAAGCTGCCTCATTCTGAGCAGGTATCACAATAGAGTCCAACTTGTCTTGACTCTGGTCCAATTGGTTTTCAGCAATATTCATTTGACAAGAATTAAATGTAATTTTCTTAACTGAACCTTTTCTTGTCAAGCCTGCAAACCAACTCTGATTTAATGAGGAGTGTTGGAGAACATAGAGAAGCAACACCAGCCACACACCCAAAATGAGGTGCCAACCTGGTCAGGCTACAACACAGAGTCACATTCATTCTAAACTGTGGAAAAAGCACACAACAGACAGAACTAATCAGCATGCACCTGGCTTTATGTGTGCCTGCTTTATGTGCATATCACTTCAATCATTCTGATTAGAAAAGAACTGTATGGATGGAAATCAATGCTTGCCCACCACTGTCTTCCACAGTTCTTTAACTCAAGTCTCATTAAGATATGACATCACCTCCTTAACACAGTATGGCGTTAATTTCTGTTTCTCATATAATAAAATCTAGAATTCCATTATTTATTTTTACCTCTTGTTCAATCCAGGGTGCTGCCCTGTCATGTGATCAAAATCTTTCCATGCTACACAGCACCACACCTGCCTCCATTCAATTATAATTGCTACAAGTATTTTTTAACCGAACTGGTGTCACTTAAACATTGAAGATGTTGGATTTTATCAGCCACATTTTACCCAATTCCCACATTCCTTGCATTGGTTTCTTAAAAAGAATTAGAAAATGATATCTATTCCAAACCATCCAATAGGAAACATAAAATTCCTTACACATGGATTTCTACATGTTGATGAAGAGAGTAAATAGATCACACACACAGGTCAGAAAAATCCAAGATTCACAATAATTACTGCAGCTTGGTCAGCGGTTATTTTCCTACAAATAGTTTTAATCAACTTCTGACCGCAAATCAATAGTAATCAACTGAGAATCCTGCTTCAGATTGTCCAGTGATTGCTGTGGTGTGGATGATGGATGTGAATTGGGTTGGGCTGAGTTGTGAACGACCAGAAAACAACAATAACCAACACGGCCCATAAAAGATAAACAACATCTGGAGAGACAGAGTAGAGAGTAGTCAATGCCCACAGAACCATTGACTGATCCACATCAGAGTATTCAGTCCTAGAAGGAAAATATTTGCGAGAAGATTATAGACATATTCTGGAATAAATTAATACAATGATCTCTTCACATTTTGAAGAGCAAAAATATTAAGCTTTTCTTATTGTCCCATAGCTGGCCAGTGAAGCAAAGATCAACAAGAATGTGAAGGTGCTCAAACTACCTAAAAACAAGGTTGCGAATCTGAAAAATGGAACACCCTGTACAGTGGCAGGATGGGGAATAACAACTATAAATTCCACATCTCCATCTGACACACTTAAAGGAGTGAAGCTATATGTAATAGATCATAAAACATGCAACAGTAAGGATTATTACAATCATAACCCTGTAGTAACCCCGGACATGATCTGTGTTGGTGACCGCAAGGGCAGAGAAGACACATGCAAGGTGAGTATATTTTTGACTACTAATTTAAATACTTCCAAAGCATTCAAGATTAATGTGACAAACAAGGACAGAAGTCAACTCATAATTCTCTTAACAATCTTCCTTTATTTAACACTTTAGGCACCAAATTGAAACTAACAACAGTTGCAACATTTTAACATTAACTCTTCACCAAAGATTAACTCTTTGATGAACATTAGCTTTTTAACCCTAATTCTTTAACTGAAAATAGATACTACCCACTTTAGAATGGAATGACCAAGTCTGCTCCCGATGTAGAATCTATCCTCGTTTCTTCTCTAAAGATGCTTTTCAGGACACTTCTTGTGATGGTTGATCTCTAAAGTTAAGGCTAGAGGCAAAGGACTGCACATCTCTTTTTATCCAAAAATTGTTTAACTTTCTAGAAAGTTCTCTGACACCCAGCCAATGGTGTAACCAGAAACTGATCATATTTCTCAAACAGCCAATGGAATTATTTCTAAATGACTCCATAATACTTGGTTCAGATAACATGTAGCTCACATCATATATGGGTTAACCCATAAATTTTGGTACCGTAGATCTGTTATAGGTAAAATAATACCTCTGAGACTGTTTGTGAGTCAAAATACAGTGGATTTTATTTCAAAAACCCAGGGCTGTATTCCAGAATTTTGGGAGGAGTAGGACTACAGACTTCTCATAGAACACAAACACAAGTGGGCATTTATACATCATGAGTCTTAGTGTCAAACACAATTCCAAGTTTCCCATTCCGGCCAGAACTCCAGGTCTTCCTTCCTTGGTCGTGATGCAGCCCCAGATTTAATCACAATTCACAGTCCAGCTGGCAGCTGCAGTCATGACACACGGTCACGATTCAAAATCTTTCTGCAGCAATACTGGCATCCCTGTCTTTGAAGTTACTTGCGCAATCATGGCTGTCCCAGCAGGACTCTTCCTGTTAAAAGCCGGTATCGCAATCTGCCATCAGCAGCTGTCAAAAGCCAGTGTCGTAAACTACCATCTGTGTAACAATGCCCAACAAACACAAATAGGTAAGAGTTGCAAAGTCTACAAAATAACAGCCACATTTAACTATCTGTCCTTATAAAAGTGAAAGTTAAAGCATGTAATACATGAACAAATAACTTATATTAATGCCAGGAGCAGTATAAGCTAAAGGAGGTCAGCCATGAGGAAGGGTTATGGTTGTGACATATTCTAGGGCCATTAACCCTTTCCCTTCGGGTATAAAATGCATTCACCTTTTTCCTACTTCAGATCTAAGTCTGAACAACTCCTTTCATTTTGGTCAACGCAGGAAGCTCCAGACCACAATTCCCAGACCAGGTCACTATTCACAGTAATGCTGCAGCTTGCAACAGTTTCTAATTACATCTTAATCAAAAATCCCAGCATGCTTAACTCTCAATTACACAATTGCTTTTTAAAGGTAATCTTGCCATTATTATAGTTAAAATCATTGCCATAGTTATCCTTTCTCCATCCATTAGCTGGTATCAGTGAAAATAATCACAAAGTTTTAGAATTTCTGTAAAAACATATGGCTTCTGGAAGGAATCCTGCTCTCCTCAGGTTCTTTGATTTGTTGTGATTACAAGCTCATTTTATCAAGGTTGACCCTGAACTGCTCTTGAAGTGCTCTTGGAAGTCACAAAATTTTATCATTAAAATGCTACAAATGACCTCTTACGTCTTTGTAAAAGTAATCATGGTCAGTTCCATATCTTAGCTTTCTCTGGTAATCCTTAACTTCCTTATCACCTGTCCAACTCAATTTTAAAATTATTTATGTTATCAGCTTCGACCATTTTTCCAGGTAAAATGTTCCAGTGAAAGAAATTGTCCCCATCTCTCATTGAATCATAGAATCCCTACAGAAGGAGGCCATTTGGCCCATCCAGTCTGCACCAATAACAATCCCATCAGTTATTAGGCACTTGTAAAAAGGAACACCCTATGGACATAGAATCATTCTGCCCTCCCCCCACTCCTTTGTCTCGCCTAATAGACAAGGAACCCCCCCTCCCACTATAGAACCATCCCTGCCCTCGACCACGGAACTCCATCCACCCTTCTCCTAACTTGGCACCTCCTCAATGGAACAGCTTCAGCAGTGCTCCTGGCAGTGCAGGAGAAAGTGCCAAGTGATGGTCTTGGTCAGTGCCTCTAGTGGATTGTGCTCACCAGGTGCACATTGTGGGGAACTGTGTTCTCACTCCAACATGAATACACAGTCCAACATAAATGCCTAGTATACATATGCAAATAGATGAACCATCCTGGGGGTTGGGAAAAGTCCTCTAAGCTGTTCCTGTCCCCTGAAAACAGGGGCTCAACAATACCCCACAATGTTTCAAATCCTCATGACTCCACTTGAAATATTAACTCTGTTTTCCTGTCTTCACAGATGCTGCTGAAATGCTGAGATTTTCTAGCACTTTAGAACATAGAACATCACAGCACAGAACAGGCCCTTCGGCCTTCGATGTTGCGCTGACCAATATAAAAAGCAATGCCCCTCCAAACTAAACCATTCCCTTCTCTTCCATATACTTATCAACTAACCTCTTAAACGCCACCAAATTTGGCGCATCTACAACTGCTGCAGGCAGGGCATTCCACTCCCAAACCACCCTTTGGGTAAAGAACCTACCTCTGATATCCGTCCTATAACTATCACCCCTTAATTTAAAGCTGTGTCCCCTCGTGCTAGCTTTCTCCATCCTAGGAAAAAGGCTATCACTGTCCACCCTATCTAAACCTCTAATCATCTTATATGTTTCGATAAGGTCCCCTCTTAGCCGCCTCCTTTCTAACGAAAACAACCTCAAATCCCTCAGCCTCTCTTCATAAGACCTGCCCTCCATACCAGGCAACATCCTGGTAAACCTCCTCTGTACCCTCTCCAATGCCTCCACATCTTTCTTATAATGTGGGGACCAGAACTGCACACAATACTCCAAGGGCGGCCGCACTAGAGTTTTGTACAGTTGCAACATGATGCTGCGGCTCCTAAATTCAATCCCCCTACCAATAAAAGCTAAGACTCCATATGCCTTCTTAACAACCTTCTCGACCTGACTGCCTACTTTCAGGGATCTATGCACATACACACCAAGATCCCTCTGTTCATTTAGACTACTAAGAATCCTACCATTTGCCCTATACTCTACACATTTATTATTTCTGCCATAGTGCAATACCTCACACTTTTCTGTATTTGTTTCAGGTTTCCAGCATCCGTAGTATTTTGCTTTTTAAATAACTAACAACTTGTCTTTGATTTGTGTATTTGGACACAAAAGTAATTTCAAAACCATAAGAACATAGGGAATAAAAGCAGGAATAGGCCATTCAGCCCATCAAGCCTATTCCACGATTCAAACAGATCATGGCTGATCATCTATCTCAGCATCATTTTTCCCACTTCTCCATATTTCTCCATGTCTATTGATTTTAGTTTTGGATATTTTTAATGATTGAACTTCCATAGCTGACTTGAGTAGAGAATTCCAAAATTCATCATCCTCTGAATGAGGAAATTGCTGCTTATCTCAGTCCTAAAGGGGCTGCTCCTCATTTTGAGACTGTGTCCCTTAGTCCTAAACACCCCAGCCAGGGGCAACATCCTATCTACCTCTACCCTTTTGAACCCAGTAAGATCTTTTTAAGTTTCAATGAGCAAGCCTTTCATTCTATGAAGGTCTAGTGAATACAGAGCCAGTTTCTTCAATCACTCCTCATGCACTAATCCCACCACTCCAGGAATCAGTCTTGTGAATTTCTATTGTACTTCTTTTATGGAAAGTATATTCTTCCTTAGATAAGGAAACAAAACTGTACACAGTCCTTCAGGTGTGGTCTTACCAAAGTTCTATACAATTTCAGCAAGACATCTTTACTTCTGTACTCAAATCCCCCTGGAAATGAAGGCCAACATATCATTTGTCTTATTAATTATTTCCTGCATCTGCATGCTATTTATACTAAATGTACTCTTTCCACATTGGTTGTCTCAAAATGCATCACTTCAACTCTTCTGCAACGAATTCTGACTGCCATTCTTCTATTCATTTCACTACTCTTTCTCCATCTCCTGAAGTCTATAACTAACCTCATCAATATTGATTATGTTGCTAAGTTCTGAATCTTCTTCAAATTATATAATGTGGGTCACTATGAAACAGAGTCTAAGTCACTAATAAAACTTTGTTGACTGAACACTATTTCCTTTTTGTAGGTAATTTATACTTTAAGGCATGGAAATAAACAGTTCCTTTTTGTTTATCATATATCAGACTCTCCATGAAATGTCAATTCTTATGAAAAGAGTTGAAAGTTGTTCCCAGCTTCCAATGGGTTGCTTCCTTTTTATGTCTAAACTGGGTAATATCTGATTACAGAACTGACTTTCATCACAAGGGTTACTCTGTAGAACTCTTTCTACTGGCTTTAAGCCAGGTAAATCTTCCAATCTCCTTTAAATTCTGACAAACTCAGGCTGGAAATTTCCCGTCCTGCCAGTGTGGGAATTGTAGTGGGTGGAACAGAAAATTCAGCAGACAAATATCCATTGACTTTGGGCAGGAGTTTCTGGTCGTTGACATGCATGGTGGAAAATCCCGCCATCAGTCTTCAACTTGAGCATAAGCGCCCATCCAAATTGTGTTGCTAACAATAAAGTCAGCATTTCCTCTGCTTCAGGTGCAGACCTGGTTGATTCTATCTTTTCCTTGCTACCTTTTAGATATCTGCAAATAATGCAATATCAAACCAAAATCCTGTAGTTTGTCTGTGATATTGATGACTTTATAGGGAAGCCTGTAACCTGATCTCAGAAACAAATTAACTTTGTATCTAAGTATAAATGTTAATTAGTTATCCTTGGTCCCAATTCTATTTCACCTTAAAAGTAAATAGATGATTTAGAACATAACTGCTCACAACTTGAAACCTGTAATATCTTTCTGGGACACTTGGAAACTCAGGGTCTATTCAGGATATTTTCAAGGAATGTAGCGATTGTCATTAAAGTATAAATATTGTGCACTTTCTTCTCAATAACACATTGTGAGCCTTCATTTGATCTCTCACAATCAAACCACACAGCTTTTTATCAGATAGACTCCAGAATAGGTCACTTAACCTACTTTCATTTACCCTAAACTTAATGCCAAAGTAGCAAAATATAATAATCTTAAAAACCAAAAACTGTGATCCTAAAATGTATTTTTTAGCCCTTCATGTGATATGGCTGTTGCTAACAAGATTTGAATTTGTTGTCCATTCCTAATTGCATCTGAAGAGGTGGCAATAAGCAACTTTTTTGAATATCTGCAGTCCATTTTGTAGCAGCTTAGTATAACTGAGCAGCTTGCTCACCCACTTGGAGGACAGTTTAGAGTCAACCACATTACTGTGGGTCTAGAATTGCACATAGCCCAGAACAGGTAGGGATGGCAGATTTTCTTCCCTGCACTAGACAGGTTTTTACAATAATTGACTATATTTCACACCACTGGATTTATATCCTAGATTTTATTAATTTAATTCCTCTTGCTGCTGTGGTGTGATTTGAACTCATGTCCCCAGGGTATGAAGATAGGCCTTTGGTTTACTAGTCCAGCAACATTATCACTACACCATAATCTCCCTTCACAATTTAAACCACACAGTTGTAATAATTAAACTACATTTTTAAATGGAGGAATGAGCTATTAGGTAGTAACAGCAGATTATAGCAACAAATTTAAGATGAGTTTGTTAACCACTAGATAATATGTTTGATAGCAAGGTACGATAGGATATGATATTTCTTGAATCAACAAGGTTAATTGCAAAGTATATTCCAGGCACGTATATATTGACATTCTTGTAATCCTTAACATGCACGAGCACCGTTCAATTTGCCATGAATATATTACAAATTGAACAGGTGCAAATATGACCAATTCCAGTTGATATCACTCTCCTTGCTTTTTCATTTTTTCTTTTTCAGGGTGATTCAGGTAGTCCTTTAATTTGCAAAGGCTTGTACACAGGGATTGTGTCATATGGCCCTAAATGCACTGATCCCAAGCAGCCTGGGATTTACACTCTCATATCAAAGAAATACCTGAAGTGGATTCGGAAAATAATTGATATGCACACGTACAACATGACGACTGAGGACTTTTTTGAGTTTTGAGTCTTATTGTCACTCTGTTTTACTTCATAAGTTGTTGAATTGCTTTGCTCAGAGAAAAGCCAGCATGTTTTTATCCAAAGCGCTCATACATTGTACTGCATTAATTACAAAGTGGAATAGAAACCTGAAATGTGAAATTCTCAATGTGTGAAATGAGTCACACTGAATCCTCCAACGGCGTTACAAAAAAAAAAGAATAAAGAAAATTACACCATAGGAAGAGGCCCTTCAGCCCTCCAAGATTACACTGACCACGCTGCCTGAATTAATTTAAAACACCCTACCCTTCTGGGGACCATATCACTCTCTTCCCATCCTATTCATGTACTTGTAAAGACACCCCTGAAAAGAATCCAATTCCACAACTTGCCCCAGCAACGAGTCCCAGGCACCACTACTCTCTGTGTAAAAAATCTGCTTCATACATCTGTTTTAAATATTACCCCTCACATCTTAAACTTGTGCCCCTTAGTAATTAACTCTTCCACCCTGGGAAAAAGCTTCTGACTATCACACTGTCCATGCCTCTCATAATCTTGTAGACTTCTATCAGGTCTCCCCTCAAACACTGTCACTCCAGTGAGAACAAACCAAGTTTCTCCTCATAGCTAATGCCCTCCATACCAGACAACATCCAGGTAAATCTTCTCTGTACACTCACCAATGCCTCCACATCCTTCTGGTAGTGTGGCGACCAGAATGAACACTATATTCCAAGTGCAGCCCCACTAAGATTCTATAAAGCTGCAAAATAACTTGCCAATTTTTAAAATCAAGAACCCGGCTAATTAAGGCAAGCATGCCGTATGCCTTCCTGACTACCTTCTCCACCTGCATTGCCGCTTTCAGTGATCTGTACACCAATATGCACAGATGCCTCTGCCTATCAATATTCTTAAGGGTTCTGCCATTTACTGTCTATTTCCCATCTTATTAGATCTTTCAAAATGTATTACCTCACATTTGTCCGGATTAAACTTCATCTGCTATCATTCCGCCAAAGTCTCCAACTGATCTATATCCTGCTGTATCCTCTGATGATCTTCATCACTATCTGCAAATCCATTAATCTTTGTGTCATCTGTAAACTTATTAATCAATCCAGTTACATTTTCCTCCAAATCAATTATACATATATATTACAAACAGCAAGGGTACCAGCACTGATTCCTGAGGAACATCACTTGTCACAGCCCTCCATTCAGAAACGCACCCTTCCACTGCTACCCTCTGTCTTCTTTGACACAGCCAGTTTTGTATCCACCTTGCCAGCTCATCTCTGATCCCATGCGACTTCACCTGCAGCACCAGTCTGCCATGAGGAACCTTGTCAAAGGCCTTACTGAAGTCCATGTAGACAACCTCCACTGCTTCACTCTCATCAATCACTTCCCCAAAAAACTCAATCAAGTTCGTGAGACACAGCCTTCCCTTCGCAAAACCATGTTGCTTCTCACTAATACATCCACTTACTTCCAAGTGGGAATAAATCCTGTCTCGAAGAATCCTCTCCAATAACACAGGTGTAAGGCTCACCAATCTTTAATTATCTGGGTTATTCTTGCTAGCCTTCTTGGCTATTCTCCAATCTGCTGGGACTTCCCCTGTAGCTTGTAGATATGTATAATGAAAGTAAGCTGAACTATGTAAGTAAATGCAATTCTGAAGCAATATTTTACTGACAGGCCAGATTTTCCCTGCCTTGGAGAACAACCATTAGTTGTTTTTAATCCATGGCACAGTGAGGCAGTGGTTAGCTGCTGCCTTACAGTACCAGGGACCCAGGTTCGATTCCTGGCTTGGTTCACTGCCTGTGTGGAGTTTGCATGTTCTTTCCATGTCCATGTGTGTTTCCTGTAGGTGCTCTGGTTTCCTCCCACAGTCTGAAAGACATGCTGGTTAGGTGTATTGATCCAAACAGTTGCCGGAGTGTGGTGACTAGGGAAATTATACTTCTGGAAATTCCCAGACAGTTCTCACACAGGGACCTGTAGAGGTGTTCTCCAGTGCATCTTCTGAAGTAATTCTGGGATACGACACTCTGGGTAATGGAAGATTTGGGTTAATACATCCTCATAGAGATGCTTACAACTGAACACATTTAACTAGGGTTTTATTCGTCTATAACATCGTTTTGATGTTATAGTGTTTGATGTCATCGATGTTGGATAGGACAGCATAGTGGCACAGTGGTTAGCACTGCTGCTTCACAGTGTCAGGAATCTGAGTCTGATTTTCGGCTTGGGTCACTGTCTGTGCAGAGTTTGCACATTCACTCTGTGTCTCTATGAGTTTCCTCCGGGTGCCCCGATTTCCTCCTACATTCTGAAAGACATGCATTGACCCGAATTGGCACTGGACTGTGCCAATGAGAGGAATTTCACAGTAACTTAACTGCAGTGTTAATTTAAGCTTTACTTGTGACTAATAATATAAGTTAGAACTTGAAAGAGTTCCAATCCCTTGTGATAAAGGCAATATCAATTAGGCATTTTGATTATTTTCTTTATAACTGTCCACTAGTTTTTAGAGATTTCTGTGCATAGCCCTAAATGGCTCTGTTCTTTCTCAGTTCCTGGTTTGTCATTACTTAGTGCCATAGAAAGAAAGATCAGAGTATTTTCTAAGTGGATGATCTCACTCTTTCCACGCTAAACTTCAATTGCTGCAGTTACCCCACTGATCGAATCTATTAACGTCTTATTGAAATGTCCTTTCAACTCCCATCTACAATAATTGCTCTGCCACCTAACTTAGTGTCTACAACTTTCATCCAAATTCTGAACTCGCTGTTACCTCATCAAAATCATTGGTAAGTACAGAAAATAACAAGACTTCAAGACAGATTTCTAAAGGACAATACTAGTCATGTACTGTCAACTGGATTACGTACACATGTCATAAAAAACAAGTAACATTCATGCCATAGAGATGCCAGGTAATGACATTCTCCAACAAAAGAGAAGCTAATCATCTCCCCACAAAATTCATTGAATTTCCATCACTGAATCCCCTACTATCAATATCCCTGGAATTACTATTGACCAAAAATTCAACTGAACTAGCCATATAAACACTGTAGCTATAAGAGCAGGTCAGAGGTTAGAAATCCTGCAGCAAGTAACTCAGCTCCTGACTCCCTGAAACCTGTCCACAATCTACAAGGCATAAGTCAGGAATGTAATTGAATACTCTCCTCTCACCTGGATGAGTGCAGCTCCAACAACATTCAAGAAGCTTGACACCATCCAGGACAAAGCACTTGATTGGTATCCCTTTCACAAACATTCATTCATTCCATCACCAATGCACAGTAGCAACAATGTGTACCATCTACAAGATGTATTACAGGAACACACCAAGACTTCTTCGACAGCACCTTCCAAACTCGCGAATACTATCATCTAGAAGGCAAGAGGAGGAGATACATGGGAACACCACCCCCTGGAGAAGTTGCCCTCCAAGCCATTCACTACCTTGACTTAGAAGCATATCACCAATTCTTCACTGTCACTGAGTCAAACTCCTAGAACTCCCTTACTAACCACCTTCACTGCAATGACTGCAGCTGCTCAAAAAGACAACTCAACATGACTTGAACAATTAGAATACTGAATGCTGGCCTAACCAGCAAAACCTCCATTCCATGAATGAATAAAACAAAAATCAGACTGTCTAATCAATTGATTGGAGCAAGAAAGCTTTACATTGGCTGTCTCACCCTCATTAAAAGGACTGGCCCCACGGGGCAGGAAGCCACACAGTCATTCACAGGCCGGCGTCAAATTCCCTGAATCTTGCAGTCAAACATAGCTGGAACAGGTCTGACACATGGTCCAATAGAGCGATCATTGACACTAAGGGAATTGGTTGGGAGAGGGTTTGAGGATGATCTGAGGTAGAGGCAAGCCTGAAGTTGCTGGAGGTTTTGTTAGTGAGACCCAGAGGATCTCACCATGTAAGCCTGGGGTTAATACTGCAGTTAGGTCCCAATGGTATCACCAGGATCTGAATATTTAAAGCAAGAACCCACTGTCTTCCTGCTTGCTTCAGAACAGCATTAATGTTGGGACCTATGTGAATTTAACAGGACAGTAAGTAGCTTGGTGCATTTTAAACACTTGCCTGCCCGCTATGACTGATAGTGTTAGAGCACACAAAGCATCCTGGGCTTAAAAATCAAAATAATCTTTCCATTTATGTGAAATCAATAAAATCTATACAAACAAGATGTGCCCAGAAGGACTGGGGAATTCTACTTACACTTTTCAAATTGGTTCTGAACAATGCAATATTTAACATGCAGACCATAAAGCTATGTTTCACAAAAAGGAGAAAAAAAATCAAACTCAAAACAAATTTGTATTATTTTGTTTTAAATTTTAGTTCCAGTTTCTGCTTTTTCCCACTGGAGTGGTTAAATATGAGGTTCTCTCAGTAACTATTACAACCTGAATAAAACTGTCTCAAAACTAGAAACGACATTGATTCTGTCTTCTACCCATATCTCCTGATCCAAAGAAATACATAGAAATCTAATACATACAGTAAAAACCCAGAAAATGCTAACA
Organism: Sphyrna mokarran; assembly: GCA_024679065.1. Taxonomy (NCBI): domain Eukaryota; kingdom Metazoa; phylum Chordata; class Chondrichthyes; order Carcharhiniformes; family Carcharhinidae; genus Sphyrna; species Sphyrna mokarran. The sequence goes on from JAGIQG010000001.1 coordinate 62,900,331, forward strand.
GTCAATTTATACCTGTTTAAGGAACACGTAAGTGCTTGCTAAAATTAAGTTAAAATGTTTGAAACGAGTGAGTATATGTAAGTTTAGATAGTGTTTGTGCAATCAAATTACTAATGACATACCTGCTAAGAATGTAGTCATTCCAGCTCAGAGCACTAACCATGGAGCTATGGCTATGCATATTTTGTAATTTCTTCATCGTCTCAACATCCCAAAATTTGAATTTAAAGAAAAAATTGTGAACAAAATGTATCCAATCTACCACAATCTGAATTTTTGCGTGCAACATATTCAATGACAATTATTAATCTCCAAATGTCATCCTACTACATCTTCTCTCAACCACCCTTGAACCTCCTACCATCGTGTTTGATCGAGTGATAGTGACCGTTAACCTTTCATTTCTCATCTTCAACCTGCCTCCTATAAGCCTCCCTTCATCATTAGTAATCTGCCTTCTGTGGTCCTCAATTCACCCTCAGACACCATTGACCTGCCCTTCCTCAGGATGGACTTTCCCTCCATTGTGCCTCAAGTCCTCTCTCAATTGATGAGCTGCATCAATTAAATACCCAGGGCTTAACATTGGACATTGGAATTCCCTGGGAATATTGGATGCCAGTCTGTAGGCCAGACAACTGCTCTATTTAAACTACTTTCTCCCTGCCAAGCTTCACCCCTCCACACCGAACATTCAACCAGTCGATACTGCATTGTTGCTTTCACTATAACTTTGACTCCACCATGTGTAAGCCCTGCTCTTGCTCCTGCTCAGCCTGACCCCAACATGCAAGAACCCAACACTGTTCCAATCTAGTTATTAATGACTGCTCCTATTCTCCATTCCCTTTTCCTTAGTGTTCAACAAGGACAACTACTCATCTCTGATTTGAATGAACCACCTCATCTGGTGCATGCCATCTTTAACCAGTGGCACATTTGCTACTGGTTTAACTCTGAAAGTGTAACTTAATTTGGAGTATAGAATCATAGAATCCTACATTGCAGAAGGAAGTCATTTGGCCCATCGAGTCTGCACCAACCACAATCCCACTCAGCCCTAACCCCACAATCCCATGCATTTATCCTAGCCAGTCCCATTGACACTGAGGAGAAATTTAGCATGGCCGATCCACCAAACCCACACGTAGTTGTAATTTATCAATTCTACATGGCATACAAATATATGGAAAAGAGATTCTGGCCAGACACACCACTGTAACACTGCCAACTTAATTCCTTCAACTCAACCTGGCATTGGCAAGATTTTGACTCCACCTGATTAAATCATCCAACCTGTTTCTGATAGCCCCATTTCATCCCATCCATCAACTTCTGCAAGTTGCCAGCTGCAGTCCTGTGACGCAGACTGAGGGGAAGAGGCCTGCTTAGGGTGGAATGTCCACTTCAACCCAGAGATGACTGGTCTCCAGTCAGGCTCCATTCAAAATCTGCAAAGGCCCTGGTTTGGGGCTGCTTTTATCCATCTCAAAAATGGCATCAGGTGCCAGATAACCAGAGTCAAGTGGAGAAAATTCTATCTCAGAAATTTCTGATCGTTTACACCAGCAGGATTTTCCCATCCAGGCACAGTGTATGGAGATTTGCCTTGCTGTCAAATTCTCTACCTTCACTGCAGTGGCAGTGTGCCGTGAATGGACAGAAAGATTGTGCTCTTTGAAAGATTTGCACACCAGAATGAAGAACGCAGAGTCCATCTCTCCTGCTTATACAATCTTTATTGCAGATTATTTTTGTTATCACTTTTATAATGACAACGTTTCTTCACCCCAAATGAAGAATGCCAGAATTTATTGCATGTGACATTAAAGTGTAAAAAATTTGATTTAAACGAATAACAATTGCTATAATCTATTTGGTTACTCAATTCAAGCTGAAAAGATGATAATTAATATTCTCTTACCTGTACAACTGCAGCACTGGTTCCAACTGCAAGCTTGTTTCTATCCTTAATCCAGGCGACTGATGAGATGAATCCTGATTCCAAATTTATGGTTTGCCGCACTCCCAATGCAATGGAAAGTAGAACATTGCAAACCTTCCAGTTAACCAAGTTAAGGTCCAGAAAAGTTCATGCAGAGTGGGCATAACAGCAAAAAACTACATTTCATATAGTGCCTTTAGCATGAAATGACTTGGAGGAGCTTGCAGCACTAGCTGAAAAATGGTGACAACCTGTCCATCAAATTGTCCTATGATTTGAGTGACAATGTCTTAATGATGAGGCAGAGCAATAGCAGAGACGGAAAGAAAAGGAAGCAAATCCTGCACTCCTGATGCCACAATCTTTTGGGACCTCCTGCTCCATATGCCCAAAGATCTGGGGAGAATCAGCCTGTTCAGCCACATGAAAACCCATGGCAGAAAAACAAAACCGAGTACATTTGAGTGCCACGGTGTCACAGTGTTTAGCACTGCTGCCTCACAGCACCAGGGACCCGCGCTCGATTTCCAGCTTGGGTCACTGTCTGTGTAGAGTTTGCATATTCTCCCCATGTTGTATGGGTTTCCTCCCACACTCCAAAAATGAGGGGTTAGATGAATTGGTCATGCTAAATTACCTGTTAATGTCAGGGAGACTAGCCAGGATAAATACATGGGGTTATGTGGATAGGGCCTGGATAGTATTGTGGTTGGTACAGACTCGATGGACTGAATGGCGTCTTTCTGCACAGTAGCATTCTATGATTGTATGATACATGTTATCTTTGAATGGAGGGATAGCCACCAGCTACAGCAATTAGTTTCTTTAGCTAATTAGACTTCCTTTAAAAATTTTCCAACAGCTCTCTCCAGATCCCATTTTCCCTTTTTGCCCTGGTAAACTGGGTGAAACAACCTATGATGGAAAGGCAAAATATGAAAGCCAGTTGAAAATGGGATTCAAATTGTCTTCTGGTCAGGAACCAGACCTTCTAATGTGAATTACCCGGCCAGTCAACTTGTTAATCAAGATATAAACATAGTTGGGCAAGTTGAGAGAACACTTTAAACTAAAATATCTTACTGCCTTAGAATGCAGAGCAGCCCATTATGCCTCACAGAATAGATTGGAAAATGCACTGGGACATTAAGGGTAGTTACTATTTTGTGGTTCTCAGCAGCCATATCACAGTTTAATTACAGAATGTTTATCCTATTAAAGAGACTGAACAAAGAATTTTATGATCATACAATCAATTCTTGCTTTAATTTCTCTAAAAAGGTGACAAATACTACTAAAGATGAACCACTTTTGTGAGCAAAAACTAGGCCTCAAAAGCCTGTGGTATCTCCCTGCCTCCAATTACTATCTCACACAAGGAACACAATTAGCCACAAGACTTGTCACTTGCAGGTCTGCAACTTACAGAGATAAAAAATCAACAGATACAGAATGAACGTAATGAACCTGTGGTCAGGCTTCCATGGCAAGGTGGGCAACAAGAGATTTACCTGTCTGGAATGGCTGAAAATCAGTTTGCAGAAGCCTTTCTTACATACCCAGCCGAAAAATATTTTGCTAATCTCTGTAGTCAAAGCTGATAGCTCAGACAAAATTTGTGCATCAAAGCTTGTGAATTCAACCACTTCTTGGCTTGACGAGACACGCAAGTAACACAACCGTCTGAATTTCTAGAAGCTTGAGTTAAATTGGGTGCAATTCTGGTGTTAATGACTGAATCAATGAGTTAGCAGCTTTTGGCCCTTGTTATCATGTTATTTACATACATTGAGAACCAGTAATAAATCCTACTGGAATTTTTAAGCAGGAAGAAGATCACTGATCTATTGACCAAGTTCCAGTAAACATGCCAGGACTACACTCATTTTACACCAATAAAATGTAGAGCTGTAGAAGTATGGATTGTTTATTGATGCACAGTTCCATGATCATTAGTTGCATCTCCATACATCATCTAACAGCCTTGAAGTTGACTGTTGTAAGAGGATTCGACAGACAGGACATCACAGATCAACTTGGTACCATTCTCACATAATGTTCACACACACACACACACACACACACACACACACACACACACACACACTTCTCTGCAATGGTGACTGAATTAAAATCAGATTTTGACTGATCTTTACTGCCACTGGTGTGAAGCTCAATTAACTAAACACAGGCTAGATATTCAACCTCTGTCCTTCCCACTGAAATATTTAGGAATCTAATAAAAATTATTATTATTTATTCATTGTTACTTAAATGTGTTTGTAACTGTGCGTACTAGATATAAAGGCCTGAATGCTCAGTTAGCTGGAGTGTGGAGGAGAATGACATCAAAAACATGGATTTAATCCCCATACCGACTGAATTAACTTTTTGGACCTGTGTCCTCACCTAGCCCCATAACAATAATATGGCATAAATTTCAAGGATTTCCTTAGCAGCAATAATAACAAGAACATAAAAAGGCCTGAAAGATAGAAATCTGCCTAACAACAGTAACAGCAGCATTTTCAGAGAAAGGCAAGCCTCTAAATTTGATTAGGATATTTCAACGATATAAGATAGATATATATAGATAGGGACATAGATAGGTTGCAGAGCTGGGCCGTGAGGTGGCAAATGGAATTCAATACGGATAAGTGTGAGGTGATTCACTTTGGTAGGAATAACAGGCATATGGAATATAGGGCTAATGGAAGGACCCTTAATAGTGTTGTCGAGCAGAGGGATCTTGGGTACAAGTACATAGCTCTTTGAAAGTTGGCACCCAGGTTGATAAAGTTGTTAAGAAGGCGTACGGTGTGTTAGCTTTATTGGTAGAGGGATTGAATTTAGGAGCCGTGAGGTTATGTTACAACTGTACAAAACTCTGGTGCGGCCGCACTTGGAGTATTGCGTACAGTTCTGGTCGCCGCATTATAAGAAAGATGTGGAAGCATTGGAAAGGGTGCAGAGGAGTTTTACCAGGATGTTGCCTGGTATGGTGGGAAGGCCTTATGAGGAAAGGCTGAGGGACCTGAGGTTATTTTCATTAGAGAGAAGAAGGTTACGCGGTGACCTAATTGAGGCATATAAGATGATCAAGGGATTGGATAGGGTGGATAGTGAGAGCCTTTTTCCTCAGATGGTGATGTCCAACTCGAGGGGACATAACTTTAAATTAAGAGGTGGTAGTTATAGGACGGATGTCAGAGGCAAGTTCTTTACACAGAGGGTGGTGAGAGCGTGGAATGCCCTGCCTGCAGCAGTTGTGGACTCGCCTACTTTGGGGCATTCAAATGTTCAGTGGATAGGCATATGGATGATATTGGAATAGTTTAGGTTAGAGGGTCCACTGGCCGGCGCAACATCGAGGGCCGAAGGGCCTGTATTGTGCTGTAACGTTCTATGTTCTATGTTCTAAGAACATCTAAAGATGATCAGGAATTGCTTTAGTGGTAGAAACAGATTACTTAGATGACTGCTATAGAAATGTTAAGCTCCACAAACAGGATCAGTTTATTGAAATAACTGGGTGATTCAGGCTGTAGAAATGCTAAGCTCCAGAAAAGGAAAGAATTCAAGATATGTAGACAGCTGACTCAAGTTTGAAATAACAAAAGGGCAAACAGTATAACTGTTACTCCTCCTTGGTAGCAGCTGGCAGTCCACACCTCGGCCAGAAGCCAGTTCTATAAGGCAGATTTCTACCTTTCAAGCCTTTTTAAATTCTTTATACAGTCTTTACAAGATTAATGTAGTATGGCGGTTGAACTTATGCTGGTGGTGTCATTCTCCTCCACATTCCAGCCAACTCACAGCCAGGAGGCTAAGATTCATTTCACAGCCAACGCGTCCTGTAACATCTTTTAATTCTCAGTGATGCTGTAGTATTGCATCTAAGTCTCAGAGCCAAGTCATTGCAAAAAATCTTTAATATTTTTGCTGGACCAGGAAAAGACATTTCCCAGACTTGATGATCAGCTCTATATTGTGTGATAACTATAAGCTGGGTTTGACTTACAGATTTATAACTTTAGATGTTATTTGGAAAGGGAAGTCTTAGGGAGTTCTGGAATTATAGATATATTTTGGAACAAGGGAATAACTTCTATATAAACTATGTGTGTATTTAGCTTCTCATAAACTTAACTATCTTAAAGTATTGTAATCTTTTTCATTGTATAATGTTCTGTTCTGTTAAGTTAATAAATATCTTTAACAATTACTTACACAATCACTGGACTGTCTTCTTACTGAGGTTAAACGTAACTCCTCACAATATTCTACAAAAAACTACCTACCACCATGAACTGGTATTTTGAGTCAAGACACTCTCGCAGATAACATCATTGTGGTTTGTGACAATGAACCATGAAAGGCAATTCTTAGTGTATGAGGACATTACGTAGAGAGAGAGAGAGAAATGCCACTATTCTTCAGGTCTTTAGACTTACATTTGGTTCCAACAATAGTAGCATTTATTTTGAATGTTTTTTTGGAATAGTGTCATTCTACTCGATAGAATTATCTATTTAGTAAAATCAAATCATTTTGAACTAACATCTGATAAGAAAAAGATTTTGCTTCACAAAGTTATTTTACAATATTATACCCAATAAACTTCAACAAAATTGAAATAACCATATAGTGTAATGCTTCTCTTTAAACACATTTTGGATCAACCTAATATCAACTGCTTCCTACTTTGATGATATCAGAACATTATGTTCAGATAATTACACATTTATTGTAGTTTTGATACAGTACAATAGTCAGTTGTTAATTTGTTAAAATGCTGATATCAATATCAAGTTCTTAAATAATATCGTTATTACATTCACATTCATTTTCCCCAGAAATATTAATTCAGGTTAGTATTGTAATTGAACAAACCCTAGAAAGAATAATCTAGTCATTTTCTACTTTCAATTTAGTCCTAAAACGAGTTTGAATAAGGGCCAAACAGAAACAGAAATAAGGGCCATAAGAAACAGAAGCCAATCTCAAAAATGGATGATTGTAAATGTTTGTAAAGCCCAGAAATCTGCAAAAATACTTACAGTAATCATCCTTCAGATCTGGAGCATCTAAGACTTTCATTGGGGTGAGAGGAATACATCGTTTGCTTTTTGTACCATCACATTCACCATGAAGAAAAGCATCACCAAGATTATTCCTATATGCTGAGATAAAGAATAGCAATTTCAACATGATTGTGAGGGTCTTTAATTCCTTTCTTATCAGGGCCTCAATCTAATCATAAATACTGACCAATAATCAGTAAATAGATGAGTCACAGTAAAATTCAGTGGCAAGATTTCACCTTGCTGGAACTATGTGTGTCTATGGCCTGAAGAATGACCAGTTAAGTAGCTAAAGGCATTCGATACCAATTTTAATGAATGATAAATTAATAACTAGGGATAGAAATTCTCCCTGGGTAGCACCGCGAAATTCAAACATCAAATATGTATGTCCTGTCCATATATTCAATTCCAGAGTATCTGGTAAGTATATAAAAAGCAGCTAATGTGTGATATCACTCAATTTATCCTACTACTGAAAATGAATTTCTATTCTCTGTCAGATCAGCATGGAGAAGAGTGCTGAAGTCTAGATGCACAATAATCCACACATCAGGATCTTGAGCGTTACATGACTTTGAAAACTTTGTCATGAGCAATCATAGATGAATATGACATCATGCAGCTTGAGAAGACATGTAGGAATTTAACCAGGCTAGGAAAACAGAGTGACATCATTGGTTAAGAAGAGCACATCAAACACTACCATGGTGAACATGACATTGACTCGGTGCTGGAATAGGCTAACACTGCTGAATACCGATTATAATGATAGCTTAACCCGAGGAATGTAACAGTGTATTCACTTGTCATTCAAACTGAATCTCATGGGGGGGATTTCAATTGGAAAACTGGAATGGGGTTAGTGATTGGTCAAAAGGCTGAAAATATCAATTTGCATAAAAACTGGCAACAAGCTGCTGACTTCCTCCTTTAGGCTTCAGATAAACTATTTAAGAAACCACTGTGAGACCAGTGGGTTGGTAACTATAATGCGTGTTGATGTTCATTAAAAGAATGATTTGAACTTTAGTTCTGCGTGTACAGATTTTCCAGGCTTCACAGAACTTGCTAAGAAAATCAGGAATGAGAAAACCGAACAAGCAAATCTGTTCAATACTGAGAGCTCGTAGCTCTTTCCTTGAGAACACCATTACCTGCAAGTTCACCTCCAAGCCACGCTCATCCTGATTTGGAATTATATCACTGAGCCTTCACTGTTGCTGGGCCAAAATCCTAGAACTCTTTCTAACGACACTCTGTTGTTCAAATTCAAAAAGGTGACTCTCCACCACTTTCCCAAGGGAAATTAGGGACAGACAATAAAAAGGCTGGCCTAACCGGTGACTATGATGTGGAGATGCTGGCGTTGGACTGGGGTAAGGACAGTAAGAAGTCTCACAACACCACGTTAAAGTCCAACATTCGGTAGTACAAACCACAAGTTTTCAGAGCACTGCTTTTTCATCAGGTGAGTGGGAGTTGTATTCACAAACAGGGCACACATCGACACAAACTCAGTTTACAAAATAATGGTTGGAGTGTGAATCTTTACGGGTAATCAAGTCTTAAAGATACAGACAATGTGAGTGGAGAGAGGGGTAAGCACAGATTAAAGAGATGTGTATTGTCTCCAGACAGTACAGTAAGTGAGGTTTGCAAACCCAGATGTGCGACTGGGATCTTGGGTTCATGTCGCACTATCTGTAACAAGGGATGAGATTGCGGACTCTTTAGCTTTGATCTTTGGATCCTCACTGTCCTTGGGGATTGTGTCAGAGGACTGGAGAGTATGAAAGCTGTTCCTCTCTTCAGGAAAGGAAATAGGAATGACCCTAGTAATCATAGGCCAGTTAGTCTTACTTTGGTGGTCAGTAAGTTAATGGAAAGGGTCCTGAGAGATAGGATTTATGACCATGTGGAAAGATGCAGTTTAATCTAGGATAGTCAGCTCAGTTTCAAAGAACAAAGAACAACACAGCATGGGGTTGACTGAATTCTTTGAGGAGGTAACTAAGTGTGTAGACAAAGGTAGAGCAGTTGATGTCACATAAATGGGTTTTAGTAAGGCGCTTGTTAAAGTTCCCCATGGTAGGCTCATGAAGAAGGTAAAGAGCTGTGAGATAGAAGGAAATTTGGCTGATTGGATAAGTAACTGGCTGTCTCAAAGAAAACAGAGGGTGGCGGTGGAAGAAAAAGTTTCAGACTGGAGGCCAGTTACCAGCGATGTACCACAGGGGTCAATGCTAGGTCCTCTGCTATTTGTGATTTTTATCAATGACTAGCAAGAGGGGGCTGAAGGGTGGGTGAATAAATTTGCTGATGACACCGAGACTGATGGAGTAACAGATGAGGTGGAGGGCTCTTGCAGGCTACAAAGAGACATTGATAGGATGCAGGGTTGGGCCGAAAAGTGGCAGATGGAGTTTAACCTTGATAAGTGCATGTTGATTCATTTTGGTAGGACAGACTTGAATGTGGATTATAGGCAGGGTTGGAGGAATGCAGACAAACAGAGAGATCTTGGGGTTCACATCCACAGATCTCTGAAGGTTGCCACTCAAGTAGATAGAGCCACAAAGAAGGCTTATAGTGTGTCAGCGTTTATTAAGAAGGGGTTTGAGTTTACAAGCCGTGGGGTTACGCTGCAAATATACCGGATATTGGTGAGACATCATTTGGAATATCGTGTGCGATTCTTGTCACCTCACTATAAGAAGGATGTAGAAGCTTTGGGCAGAGTCCAGAAGAGATTTACCAGGATGCTGCCTGGTTTGGAGGGTAGGTCTTATGAGGAAAGGTTGAGGGAGATGGAGCTTTTCTCTTGAGAGCGGAAGACAATGAGAGGCGACTTAATAGAGGCTTATAAGATGATAAGGGGGATACATAGAGTGGATGGGCACAGACTATTTCCTCGGGTGGATGTAGCTGTTACATCCTGTCATTACTTTAATGTTCGTGGTGGGAGATATAGGAGGAATGTCCGAAGTAGATTCTTCATTCAGAGAGTGGTTGGGTTATAGAATACATTGCTTACTGTGATAGTGGAATTGGACACTTTAGGAACTTTCAAGTGGCTATTGGATAGGCACATGGAGCATATCAGAATTATAGGGAGTGGGATAGATTGATCTTGGGTTTGGATATAGCTCAGCACAACATTGAGGGCTGAAGTGTTGTACTGTTCTATGTTTCTATGTTAAGTGACTGGTTACACTACACAATAGAGTGGCAAAATCTGAATTATCTGCTGAAAATCAAAGGGCTCCTGGCATTCATCATTTCCATGGACCCATTTCACTATATTTTAGTCAAAGCACTGAAGCTGCTGTCTAATTAAAATTGAAACCAACAATGCAGAAATCACGCAAAACATTAGAAACTGCCGCTGCTGGAATTGTTTTGTATGATTTCAAGATATGGGTGACACAGGCAATTGTCTAAGAACATCAAGGCAAATCTGACTTCTAAACAGAAACTTTTGATGGAAACATTCATTTGGTTACAGAGCATCTGTGAAAAGATCAAGAAATTAATATTGAACATTTCAACAGGACTGGGGGAAAATCACATTTGCAAAGAACAGGACAAAATGAAGGAAAATTACAATAGAGAAGCAGAATGATCTGTCATATGCTTAAATGGAAAACAAGACAAGCATAAGAAAGAAGTTAAAGACATTTAAAACATACAGGGAATATGCGAATCAAAGATTAGAGGAGGAGAAATTAAAGAGCAAAAGGTGGCAAAGCAGAGTACATTGTGGCAGCTCAGGAACTTAAGGATTGCAGATATTAGTTCCCGTGGTGTTTGATTTTCCCCCTGAGAGAGCATTTCTTGGCCTGGTCAGCTGGATAGGCTACTAATGTCCAAACCTTATGCACCCAATTAGAATGACAAGCTACATCTTCTCCAATTAGCATGCTGCAAAAGTCATGTGGTAATAACAAGATGTGAATCTTATTAATTTGGGGGAGGAGATGGCCTAATGGTATTCTCGCTATAATGTAAATCTAGAATCTCAGCTAATGTTCTGTAAACCCAGGTTTGAATCCTGTTATGGAAAGATGGTGGAATTTGAACTTTAAAAAATTTATCTGGAATTAAGAATCTACTGGTGACCATGAAACCATTACTGACTATTGGAAAAACCCATTAATATCCTTTAGGGAAGGAAATCTTCTATCCTAAAATGGTCTGGCGTGCATGCAGCTCTAGAGCCACAGCAATGTGGTTGACTCTTAACCATTCTCTATGGGCAACTAGGGATGGTCGATAAATGCTGGCCAACCAGTGACACCCATATCCCATGAATACAAATAAATAAATAAAACGTAGAACTCTTATACCCACATCACAAAATGGGTTCAGTGCTATAATTGTTTACCAACAATACAAAGGGAGTTAAATGCATAACTTCTAAAGGCACTGGAGGGCTGCATGTTGTGTTATGGTGACTGCAAACTTTTGTAACGTACACAGCAGAGCAAGGGTCAATGTGGAACTGGTGAGCAACCTGGTCTACAATATGAGTCACATGGTAATAGACTCTGAGAGAACCATCTAATGACAGCATTCTGGAAGCAGTTACCTGTATGGAAGCAGAGCTAGTGGCAGAGGGGAGATGGTGACATAGAATGCATAGAATCACTACAATGCAGAAGGAGGCCATTTGGCCCACCGAGTCTGCACCGACCACAATCCCACCCAGGCCCTATTCCTCATAACCCCACACTCTGCTAATCTCCCAATATGAGGTCAATTTAGTATGGCCAATCAATCTAACTCACACACCTTTGAACTACGAAAGGAAACCGAAGCAGCCCGAAGAAACCCACATAGACACATGGAGAACACGGGTTTTCTGGATTTGTAATCCAGACACCCAAGGTAATGCTTTAGGGACCCATATTCAAATCCTAACATGAATTCAATAAAACTCTGGAATTAAAAGTCTGATGATGGCCATGAAATCTTGTTGATTCTCATAAAAAAACCCTATGGTTAACTAATATCCTTTAGGGGAGGAAGTTATTAACTGGTTTGGCCTACATGTGACTCCAGATCCAATCAATGTGGTTGACTCTTAAAATTCCCTCTGAAATGGTCCAGCAAACCATTCAGTTCAAGAGCAGTTAAATGGCCCAGCCAATGACATCCTCATTCTCTTAACGAATAAGAAAAAAGTAACCTGGGATCTATATGATCTATAAGATTTCACATGAACAGAATGGGAATAGAGGAGTATAGAAAACTGATTTAAAATAGGGATCATGAACCTTGGGAGTCCCTGGGGGGAAGTGTGTAAATAGATGATGATATTGATGTACTTGTTTTTATCCTACAGGTGCTTTGGTCCACTTTGTTGTCTAGCTTGTTGTCACGCGATGGGTCGTGAGAGGACTGCTCTTGGATCTTTTTCGAGAGTATCCTAGTGATTCACGTTGTTAGTGTTCGCTTGACCTGGACCATCTGATGGGCAACATGACAGCTCAGTGACTATCGCTGCGCTGTGCAGATACATGGATTTGGGCCTGTGTCTGTGGGAGTTTGCGCATTCTCCCCGTGCTTGCGTGGGTTTTCTCCGGGAGCTCTGGTTTCATCCCACGTCCCAAAGATGTGCTCTTAGGCTAATTGGCAAAACAAATTCTCCCTAAATTGTCTCAAATTTGGTTTTTAATCCATAGATCTATAAACATGGACAGGTATCGCGGGTAGAGGTGGGAACATCGGGATGGCGGCACGGGCTCGTTGGGCCGAAGGGCCTGTTTCCCGTGCTGTTTTGTTCTTTGTTCTTTGTATAATAAGTAAAAGACTCCCAATAAAGGATTCATGTAAACTTGCAAGGCCTCCTCACTGAGACATCTAAAGAATCCATATCACAACATTGTGCAAGCCCTATTAAATTCCTGAAGTCCCACTGAATTCCAGAGGGTTCAAGGATAATTGGTGTCCAGTGGCTCATTAATCTGCCTCATTAACATTCCAACCCAATGGGTGAAATTCCAGCCCATTCCCAAATTTTCAAGACATGGAAATCTGATACAGAAAATCCCAGATGATTCAGTCCCTCTGCCATCACGCCCAGGCCAGTGAGCTCAATTCAACTTCTTGCATGATACTGTGATCTCATTTATAAAACTCCAGATGCCATACGGGTCTTAGAGCAAGTGACGATTTTAATATGGATCCCAAAGCAGAATTCCTCAGAGAAAGTAGCACAAGTAATGCAAAAAGATTTAGACTGCTCCTGCAATAAGGCAAAAAATACAACAAAATAATTAAATTAGTATTAATATTAAGTACTAGACTATGGGTGGAATTTTCCTAAAGAATGAATGAGGACAGGATTCTACAATTATTCACAACAGCAGGATGCTGATGCTCCTGTCCCTCTGCAGTCAACAGATGTTTGGCTGAGCGCCAAATTCTAAATTCTTGGTCCGTTCTGGGAGCAGCGGCAGGGCGTGAGCAGTCCGACAATTCTGACTTTGGTCAAGGAAACCAGATCAAAGTTTTTTCACACTTCAGCTGAAATTCTTCCATCTTGCCCACTATGATGGGTGGAAACAGCACTACAGCCGGAAATCCTGCCATAGTCTTTTTTTTGGAAGGATTGTGAATTTTGCACCAGTTCTGAGAGGGGCAGGGCCTGTAGCATGCCGGTAACCCTGGATTCACAAAAATCGGGCACCATTTTCAAAAGGCGCCCCCATCTCAAATTGAAATTGAGGATATCTCCTTCCCACTATTAACATAGGGTAAACCCTTCCCCTCATTCCCAACAAAGATCACCAGCATAAGGGCATAGGGGCCCTCCCAATGGGTCCCCTTTCATGATTGATTTTTTCCCCTGTTACTTGACATGCTGCTGTCTGAGCTTCTGCAGAACCTCTGCAGGCCTCCAATGGAACCCTGGGACTCTGTAGAACCCAGTTGAGTAAACCCTGAAATAGGCTAAACTACTACAATACTAGATAGGAAATGACCTTTTGGTTCAGTGACTCAGCTGCCCTGGTGAAGCTCAGGCATAGATTGCATCAACATCCAACTAAGCATTCAGAAACCATCATTATTAGTAAAACCAAAAGTATATTTTACATATTTCAGTTTGAAGCACAATTTACCACATCCTGGACAGAGACATCCATGGAGCGCTGCAAATGAAGTCATTAGCAAACAACCGTCAGTCAGCCTGTTCTAGTCTGGTTTTGTCTGCATTGTGTTTGTTTGATTCGTGACGCAGATCTTAACTAACTAAAACTACTTTTTCAGTAAATCCACCTCTGCCTATAGCCAAACAATGCAAAATATTAGTACTTCCTACCAGTTAACCTGGGTATAATATTTACATTGGCAGAGATTATGCCCGCAGTGGTGAAGTACCAGCCATTTTTATTCACCTTGTTGACAGCTGCCCAGTGTGGTTTGCCAGTGCGATTTCCTCTATCAAAGGTTCCAGTTAGATGTCTCTATACTGAGGATGTACACCGTCTCTGAACAAGGCAACTAATAGGGGGCTCTTCAAGCAATTAAAGCAGAGACTCACAGCATCTAAACCAGGAAATACGAGAAATTTAAATCAGGTTGAAATGTTGCATTGGAAGCAAAATTAAAATTGGAAAATACACTGGATTAAGTGAGAAGGGTAAAGTGTGAAGAGAAAGATGCTGAATTATTTTAAGGATATTATGAAAAATGATAGAAATGATAGTACTGAAAAGATAATAAAATTATTAGAAAGGGTAATTATAAAAGAAGTACTAGGGGCTAGGACATTGAGTAGGAGGTTTCTATTCCTCTCTCCCACTTCATGGAACTCTCTAGACAGTCAGAGCCGATACAGACACATGGAAGTCCAACCCTCAAATTGGTAGTCAAAACCATTGCCGCAATTTTACTGCCATGCCTGCCACAAGGATTGGAGCGGGAAAGGATGGACCATGGAAAGGTCTGTTGACCTTGGGTGGGATTTTATGGTTTTGGGAAGAGTCAGGTTGTTAAATTCAGCTCCACAACTCTAAACTAAGCCCAGGCACAAGACATTCCTAAGCATTATCAGACTGGATCTCACACAAAAAGAGTAAGGTTAATGAACCAGGAAAAATGAGTAGAAGGGTGATCTCATGGGCCAGGAACAAAGATTTGGAAAGATAAGATACCTAACCCAAAGTCCCCTAGAATAAGGTACAAAAACAGGCATCCTGGAGGACAGAGGTACATTGGACAACAGAGAAATTTCTGAGATAGATCTGCCTTTGGCCAAATATCCTGATTAACACAAGAAGTCGTCTCACAACACCAGGTTAAAGGCCAACAGATTTATTTGGTAGCACAAGTTTTCAGAGTGTCACTCCTTCTTCAGGTGAGTACAAGATTTGTTTCACAAACAGGGCATATACAGAAACAAACTCAACTTACAAGATAATGGTTGGAATGTGAGTCTTTACAGGAAATCAAGTCTTAAAGATACAGACAATCTAAGTGGAGAGAGGGTTAAGCACAGATTAAAGAGGTGTGTATTGCCTCCAGCCAGGACAGTTAGTGAGATTTTTCAAGCTCAGGAAATTTGTGGAAGTTACAGATGGTGTGACATGAACACAAGATTCCAGCTGAGGCCATCCTCATGAGTGCAGAATTTGGCTATCAATTTATGCTCAGCAATTCTATATTGTTGTGTGTCATAAAGGCAGCCTTGGAGAATGCTTACCCAAAAATCAGAGGCTGACTGCCTGTGACTGCTGAAGCATTCCCAGACAAGAAGAGAACATCTTGCCTGGTGATTGTTGAGCGGTGTTCGTTCATCTGTTGTCAGAGAGTCTGTATGGTCTCGCCAATGATTTCCTGCAGCAAATCAGAAAGACAACGTTGGCCAATTCGGGACCTGGCGGATGGTGTTCTCACGTGACATAATGGCATCTATATTGATGATTCAGCATATCTTGAAGAGACTGCTGTCACAGAACAACAGACACCTACAGATGCTGAAAGATGCCTTCATAAGAACAGGATATGCTGCTCGACTCATTGATCAACAGTTCCGACGTACCACAGCGAAAAACTGCACCAACCTCCTCAGAAAATAAACACACAACACAACGGACAGAGTACCCTTCATCATCCAATAATTCCTCAGAATTTTCTCCAGAGTCTTCAACCTGTCATTGATGAAGACGAACATCTCAACAAGGCTATCCCCACTTCTTGCATGCAAACAACTGCACAACCTGAAGCAGTCCATTGTGGCAGTAAACTACCCAGCCTTCAGGAGAACAGTGACCACGAGACCACACAACCCTGCCATACTTTGACAGAAAGATCTGTTACATACAAGGTTAATGTGATATAAGAAAGCATATGATCTGGAACTACAATCTGTATGATGTTGGTCAGAGAGCTGATAACACCTGGATCTGGAGCTAGTTCCATGGCTGTGTCTTTTGCTGTATGTTTGTGTGTAGTTACAAGTAGTTAATGCAGACTTACATTCAGAAGATTATGAAGACTTCTTTAACAGACTCATCCTGGAACCAACACAATCACAACTTGCATGACAAACCGCCCATTCTAAGTCTGATAATGTGAGTTCAGACCCCACTCACTGGACAACCACTAGACAGTACTCAACCCAAACCATCAACAGGCTAAACTCACCTGTAAAGACAGAAAAAATCCAGGAAAAAAAATAATCTCAAGAAGGCCTGAGCCAGGGTTTGGGGCAAAGAGCCAATCTGCAGACAGTCCCAGAAAATCCAAGGCAGTTTCTCATCCTACAGCCATGTTATCATTTCTGTTTAAAAAAAATTGTGTCCATTTCCTGTCATAACTTCAACAGGGAACCAATGTGTGGAGTTTACCATCCAGTGAAACTTTGTCCTAAATTCTGCATCAACTATCCAAAAGATAGGCATTCCAGGGCTGCAACATACATTAAATTTCGACATCAACTTTTCCCATTTGGTTTCACAATAAACATTGAGCAATTGTGGGTTCTAGACACTTACTGGCTCATTTATTGCAGCTTTGAAGCCCAGTGCATCTCTACCTTCACAGCCAGTCCGAACTCCTCCAACCATTCCGTCAGGATACAGGGAATGAGTGTCTGTTGTGAATGATCCAAGCATTGTGAATGTATACAGAGTACAAGGATACAGAAAAAGGTTCAGATAAAGGTAAAATACCGCGGATGCTGAAATCTGAAACAAAAACAGAAAATGCTGGAGAAACTTATCAGGTCTGGCAACATCTGTGGAGAGAGAATAGGTCAGTGTTTTGTGTCTGGGTGACTCTTCAACAGGGCTGAAAGCAAGGAAAATCAGACGAGATTTATACTGTGAGGGTGGGTGTGAAGGGAGTGCTGTAATAGATCAAAGGAAATGAAAATGGTGGTAATGAAGGCTGAGAGAGGTACTAAAAGCTTCTGATCAGGATGTGTAAATGGCCGAACAGAGGTCCAGATTGTTAAGAGACTATCTGGGGAGTGAGGAGATGGGTGCGAGGCTGTTGGAGACAAAATGGAGAGTGAGATTCTGGAAAAATAGAAGAATGAAAAGTGATAAACATGGATGAATGAGATGAAAAGAAGTAATGAAATAAAATAAATGGAAATGGAAGTCTGCTGTTCCCAATGCGGTCTATTCTTTATAAGAGAGATCAAACGCAGACTGGATAAGTGCTTTGCTGAACACTTGTTGTAGAAAGGGTCAGAGGTGGGCTGATGCGGCTCAACATAGAAAAATGTGAAGTGATAGATTTTGGAATTAAAAATGCAAATCAACAGGATAGGTCGAGGTATTTATCAACAGTTTATATAATTCCATTAGGGCTAAGGAGAAAGAGAACTCTCATAATATTGCCTTGAGAATTTTAAATCGCTTGTTGCTATGAAATTGTGAGTTCTGCAGGGCATGTGGTGTTTATATAAAGTCACCCTAAGTAAAAGTAGCATTGTGATATGTATTTATATCCAGTTTTTTAATATGGTGGTCCATCTAAAATGGGACAATTAAGGGAAATAAAAACAAGCGTTTCTAAATAAATATTGTAATACAACTTTTTATGTGGTTATGAAACAGTTCACCTCTTCATTTATATGTATACACATTAAAGACTCTGGTTGTACGTTTAACAATTTTCAAAGATGTTTCTCATTGAATGTTATAGAAGTCACACACAGTCGCATATATGCAAATCTCACAATCTACTGAAGCTGACCAATATCTTCCAGAAAGCTAATGATTCAAGAGCAGCTATTCATACATGTCTAGAATGTCTGGAAACCTGGTGGAAATTGAGGTTGGCTGTGTTAGAGGAATGGATAAAGATTTGTGCCTACAATTGACCAAGAGAGCAATTAACATAGAACATAGAACATTGCAGTGCAGAACAGGCCCTTCGGCCTTCGATGTTGCGCAGACCAATTGACAAAAAGCAATGACCCTCTAACCGAAACCATTCCCCTTTCATCTATAAACTTATCTACTAATCTCTTAAACGCCACCAAACTTGGCGCATCTACAACTGCAGCAGGCAGGGCATTCCATACCCTTACCACCCTCTGGGTAAAGAACCTACCTCTGACATCCGTCCTATAACTACCACCCTTAATTTAAAGCTATGTCCCCTCGTGCTAGCTTTCTCCATCCTAGGAAAAAGGCTATCACTGTCCACCCTATCTAAACTTCTAATCATCTTATATGTTTCAATAAGGTCTCCTCTTAGTCGCCTTCTTTCCAACGAAAACAACCTCAAATCCCTCAGCCTCTCTTCATAAGACCTGCCCTCCATACCAGGCAACATCCTGGTAAACCTCCTCTGTACCCTCTCCATGCCTCCACATCTTTCTTATAATGTGGGGACCAGAACTGCACACAATACTCCAAGTGCGGCCGCACTAGAGTTTTGTACAGTGCAACATGACGTTGCGGCTCCGAAATTCAATCCCTCTACCAATAAAAGCCAAGACTCCATATGCCTTCCTAACAACCTTCTCGACCTGACTGCCTACTTTCAGGATCTATGCACATACACACCAAGATCCCTCTGTTCATCTAGACTACTAAGAATCCTACCATTTGCCCTATACTCTACACATTTATTATTTCTGCCATAGTGCATTACCTCACACTTTTCCCACATTAAACTCCATTTGCCACCTCTCGGCCCAGCTCTGCAACTTGTCCAAGTCCCTCTGCAAACTATAACACCCCCTCTTCACTATCTACCACTCCACCGACTTTAGTGTCATCTGCAAATTTACTAATCCATCCTTCAATACCCTCATCCAGATCATTTATAAAAATTACAAACAGCAGGGGCCCCAAAACAGATCCCTGAGGTACACCACTGGTAACCGAACTCCACGATGAATATCTCCCATCAACCACCACCCTCTGTCTTCTATCTGCTAGCCAATTCCTAATCCAATTAGCTAAATCACCCTCAATCCCATACATCTGCATTTTCTGCAAAAGCCTTCCATGGGGCACCTTATCGAACGCCTTACTAAAGTCCATATACACCACATCAACTGCCTTACCCCCATCCACCTCTTTGGTCACTTTTTCAAAAAACTCAATAAGGTTAGTAGGCACGACCTACCCTTCACAAAACCATGCTGACTACCCCCAATCAATTCGTTTCTCTCTAAATAACTATAAATCCTATCCCTAATAATTCTTTCCAATACTTTGCCCACAACAGAAGTAAGACTCACCGGTCTATAATTCCAGGAAAGTCTCTATTCCCCTTCTTGAACAATGGGACCACATTCGCTATCCTCCAGTCTTCCGGCACTATACCCGTAACCAACGACGACCTGAAGATCAGAGCCAGAAGCTCTGCAATCGCCTCTCTCGCCTCCCAGAGAATCCTAGGGTAAATCCCGTCCGGCCCAGGGGAATTTGCACGATATTCTCTCCCCACATCAATTCATTTAAGTAGTGATTGCCACAAATTATATGCAACTGCTCAATTCATGGAAATTAAATTTTGATCTTGAAAATGAGAGCCTAGCCTGCACACCTCAAGAACAAGCTACTTCACTGCATGTTTATCAAACTTTAATACTTTTCTAAAATGTCTACAGCAGGAATTTATGCAAACCAGACAAAGCAGCAGCTGCTATCTAGCGAGAAGACATTGAAAACATATTGACTTGTAGAAAGTTCAATGGATTAGGGAGACACAATCCAGCTGCCCATAAATTAAATTCCACCTTGTGTTCTTAGTATTTCATTAGAATAAAATTAATGAGCAGTACTTTAGATTCTCCCAATCATACAATATAAATTCATTAATGTCATTGCTCTTTTGAATGTTACTTTCATGGGAATAACACCAAATGCAAGTTCTCCTCTGGGTCACACACACCCTGACTGAAGATATATCAGAATTCCTTCATCATCGTTGGGATAAAATCCTGGAGTTCCTTCCCTAACTGTGGTGCGGTGGGCAGCATCTCTAACTGCAAGCCAGAACCTCTGTTTTCAATCCCACCCGAGGACTTGATGGCCAAGGAAGTTACGTTCATAACGCAGTCAATCAAGTTGAGTATCAACCTGCAAAATCCTTCCAAGCACACCAATGACGGGCACTAGAAGTGGGAGAGATTCCTGATCAGCCAACCTTGATGTGGAGTGGGGTCCCTCAAGCTATAAGCCCCTTGCAACAGATTAGCAACCTGTTCTTGAAATTGCTAGCTATGGAAATGAACAAAATTCTGCCTAAGTCCATTATTAGATGCGGAGAGAGAATTGGATTAGACTCTACTGTTCCTCAACCAGATGGAAAATAGTGTTTCATATAGGTGGCTCACCAGCACTTTCTCCAGGACAATTACTGATGGACAAAAAGGTGCTTGTTTGCCAGTGATGTCCACATTGCATATGCAAATAAATTAAGGAAAAAGACCTGTTGGACCAAATGGCTTATTTCTATACTGCTCAATCAGTTTAATTCTGTATAAAGAACAAAGAACAAATAACAAAGAACAAAACAGCACGGGAAACAGGCCCTTCAGCCCAACGAGCCCACGCTGCCACCCCGATGTTCCCACTATACCCATGATCCCTGTCTACATTTATAGATCTATGGATTGAAACCAAATTTGAGACAATTTAGGGAGAATTTGTTCTGCCAATTAGCCTAAGAATACATCTTTGGGATGTGGGTGGAAACCGGAGCACCCGGCGAAAACCCTCGCAAGCACAGGGAGAATGCACAAACTCCCACAGACACAGGCCCAAATCCATGTATCTGCACAGCACAGCGATAGTTACTGAGTTGTCGTGTTGCCCATCAGATGGTCCAGGTCAAGCGTACACTAACGACATGAAGCACTAGGATACTCTCAAAAAATCCAAGAGCATCCCTTTCACGACCCATCGTGTGTATGCCCCTCACTAGACAACAAGGCAGACCAAAGCACCCGTAGGTTAAAAACAAGTACGTCAATATTATCGTCTATTTACACACTTCCCAGGGACTCCCAAGGCTCATGATCCCTATTTTAAATCAGTTTTCTATACCCCTCCATTCCCATTCTGTTCATGTGCCCATCTAAGTACCTCTTAAATAAC
Organism: Sphyrna mokarran; assembly: GCA_024679065.1. NCBI lineage: Eukaryota > Metazoa > Chordata > Chondrichthyes > Carcharhiniformes > Carcharhinidae > Sphyrna > Sphyrna mokarran. The sequence goes on from JAGIQG010000001.1 coordinate 62,921,939, forward strand.
TCCAGAGTGCCTGCCTCCATCACTTTACTTGGCAGTGCATTCCATACCCCCACCACCCTCTGTGTGAAAAACTCCCTCTAGCAACCAAATTATAACTTACTCCCCTCACCCTAAGCCCGTGACCCCTCGTGCTATTTGAGTGCATCCTCGGAAAAAGCTTAACCCTGTTTACTCTATCTATACCCCTCATAATCTTGTACACTTCTATTAGATATCCTCTAAGTCTACGTATTTCTAAGGAAAAGAGCCCCAATTTGCCCAACCTCTCCTTGTAACTCAGACCTTCCATACTAGGCAGCATCCTGGTAAACCTCCTCTGCACTCTCTCCAGAGTGTCCACATCCTTCCGTGGAAACTCTATGCAGACTATAATTTGTTCCTTTTTACTCTAAGATACTTCTTTTAAATATACACTAGAATTTAAAACAAAGTAGTTTATATATGCATAAAACAGAAGTATTATGAATTATCATAGCTGTGTCTTTAAATTGGTCAAATAGTTGTAGCTGTCTTATTTAAATGGAGAAAGTACAACCTTACATTTTCAAAAATAAAAATAAACCACTTTGTCCTGGAAGACGTAATTGCTAGTACCTTGCACTTTATGAACAAAATGATATGTAAATATAAAGACTTGAAAAAAAAGCTGTTTGCTGTTTAGAGTATATTACAAAGCGATAAACTTAGTTGTCCTTAAAAGTATAAAAGGATGAAACAGGATAGTTTATTGGTCAAATTAGAGGACCATTGATAAAAGATTAAATTCAAGTGATTTTAGAGCAAAGAGTTTGTAAAAACCCCTTTTCCAGATCATTGTGAGCCTGTGGAAATTAGGGTTTCATAGATTTCATAGAACCTCTACAGTGCAGAAGGAGGCCATTTTGCCCATCAAATCTGCACTGACCACAATCCCACCCAGGTCGTATTACCGTAACCCTACATATTTATCCTGCTAATCCCCCTAATAATGGGGTCAATTTACCATGGCTTATAAACATATTATTGATTGTTATTAATTGAAAAAAAACTAAGAGAATGAAGTTGAACTTCATCAGGAGATTCAGAGGTTCCTTTCCAGGCATGGAAAGTGGGGGAAGTGGTGGCATGGAGGTAGTGACAGTATCACCAAACTAGAGGCAAGATTTTGTGCCCCCACACTCGCATGGCATAATGGTGGTACAGGGGGCCTGCCATTTGTCAACAGAGTTTACCATTTTTCCCACCATCCACCGTTGGGAAATCTGTGGCTGGACTGGACAATCCCACTAGTGGGAACAACTGCAACATCCCATCTTAGTAATCTAGAGGCCTATGCTAGTAATCTGGGAACACAGATTCACATCACATGATGGCTGGTGGAATTTAAATGCAGTTAATAAATCTGGGATTAAAGGTAACCATGAAATGATTGTTGTAAACATTCATCTTGTTCATAAATGCCTTTTATGGAAGAAAATCTCCCATTCTTACTGGGTCTGAGAGGCCAGACCAGGTAAGGATGGCAGATTTCCATCCCTAAAGGACATTACTGAACCAGGTGGGTTTTTACAATAGTTGAGAAGTTTGAGCACTTTTAATAATGCCAGATTTTTACTTGCAGAGTTTTATAACCTGTATCTTAAATTTGCAAGGCAGCAAGATATAATAAGACAGTTCTAGCATGCATTCTAGAGAGAGAGAGAGAAAGAAAGAATTGAATCAAAACAATACTATGTACAGTTCTGGTCACCCTGTTATAGAAAGGATATTATTAAACTAGAAAGAATGCAGAAAAAATTTACTAGGATGCCACCAGGACTTGATAGACTGAGTTATAAGGAAAAGCTGGATAGAGTGGGACTTTTTTCCCTCATCAGGGGAGCCTTAGGGGTGATCTTAGAGAGGTCAAAAGAATAATGAGAAGCATAGATCAGCTAGATAGTCAATATCTTTTCCCAAAGATAGAGGAGTCTAAAACTAGAGGGCATAGGTTTAAGGTGAGAGGGGAGAGATACAAAAGGGTCCAGGGGGACAATTTTTTTCACACAGGGTGGTGAATGTCTGGAACAAGCTGCCAAGGTGGTAATAGTAGAGGTGGATACAATGTTGTCTTTTAAAAAGCATTTTGATAGTTACATGGGTGAGATGGGTGTAGAGGAATATGGGCTAAATGCAGGCAATTGGGATTAGTTTAGGGGTTTTAAAAAAAATGGGCAGCATGGACAAGTTGGACCAGAGAGCCTTTCCACGCTATAAACCTCTAATTCTGGCTCTTCCTTCTCCATCCGTTCCAGCCAATTTCCTTCAGTTCAATCCTTTTGGCATAAGAAAGCCATTTGGCCCATTGTGCCTGTGCTAGTACCATGAAAGAACCATCCAATTAGTCACCATTGTCACAACACTTACTAGTTCTTCACCACTCTTTTCCCCTCCGAGTATCTAGTTGGAGAATGGGTGCAGACTTGATGGGCTGAATGGTCTGTTTCTGCACTGTAGGGATAAAAGACAAACTCCAGATGAGGGGAGAGAAGTGAATCCTCTTGACATTCAGTGGCATTGCCATCACTGAATTCCTCACTATCAACATTCTGGAGGGTTACTATTGACCAGAAATGGAAGTGGACCAGCCATTATACCTAGTGTGAGCAAGTCAAAGGCTGGGAATCCTGTCGCACTGGCTCCCCAAAGCCTGTCTACAATTCGTAAGGCAAAGATCAGGAGTACAGAATACTGTTGTGGGATATTTTCCTGATGGCTGGGTAGGCGCTGCTCCAGCAGCACTCAGGAAGCTTGACACCATCCAGGTCAGAGCAGCCTGCTTGATTGGTATTTCTTCCACAAACATTCTCTCCTGCCCTTCTGCAAAGTGACAGCTATGCGTACCATCTACAAGATACAATGCAGGAACTCACCAACTCTTCTTGGGCAGCAGATACCTGGGAACACAGCTATCTGCAAGTTCCATTCCAAGTCGCTCTACAATCCTGACTTAGAATAGTACACGCCTTTCGGCCCTCAATGTTGTGCCAAGCTATGTCCAAACCCAAGATCAAGCTATCCCACTTCCTATCATTCTCGTGTGCTCCATGTACCTATCCAATAGCCGCTTGAAAGTTCCTTTGGAACTTGGAAATGTATCACTGTCCCTTCAATGTCGCTGGGTCAAAATCCTGGAACTCCCTCCCTAATAGTACTGTGGACATACCTACACCACATGGACCGCAGCACTTGAAGAAGGCAGCTCACTATCCCCATCTCTGGCAACAAAAGCAGGCGATGCCCGCATCTCTTTATTGAATTTTCTTTTTGAAAATGCTAAAGTGTCACAAGTCAGCTTACATTACTGCTGCAATGAAGTTACTATGGAAATCCCCTAGTCGCCACACTCTGGTACCTGGTTCAGGTACATTTGAGGGAAAATTTAGCATGGCCAGTGCACCTAACCAGTGCATCTTTCAGACTGTGGAAGGAAACCAGAGCACCAGAAAGAAGCCCACACAGACACAGGGAGAACGTGCTGATTCCGCACGGGCAGTGAACCAAGGTGAGAATTGAACCCGGATCCTTGGTACTGTAAAGCAGCAGTGCTAACCACTGTGCCACCCCAAGTCAGTGCCTTGATGCCATGGATCAGTGGCTGGAAATTCTGCAGAGAGTAACTCACCTGCCTCCTCAGAGCCGGCCCACCATCTATAAGGAGTATAGAATATTGTCCACCATCAGGATGAGTGCAGCTCTCCCAATACTTGAGACACATTTTAAACAATTGCTGACCTTGTTATGGACTAATTGCCCTCTAACTGAATACTTTGCTTAGGCGTTGCTGTGGATCTGGAGTCACCAGACCTGTAAGTAAGGGCAGCAGATTCCATAAGATGTGCAGGTTAGGTGGATTAGCCATGGTAAATATGTGGGGTTTCAGGGATAGGGCGGGAGAGAGGCCCTGGGTGAGATGCTCTGGCAGAGAGTCAGTGCAGATTCGATGGGCTAAATGGTCATCTTCTGCACTGTAGGGATCCTATGATTCTAATTTCATGTTTTTATTGAATTCAAACTTCACCATTTACCATAGTAAGTTTCGAACTCAGGTGTCCAGAATATTATCCTGTGTCTTTAGATTACTAGCCCAGTGACAATTCCACTATTCCACCACCTATCCAATTATATTTAAAGAAATTTGTTGATCATGAATGTGCTCTGCATCAGTCTTGCACTGAGTTTCTTTCTTTCTCTTCCCCCTTCATCACTGTATTTTGTCACATGTATTAGCATACTGTAAAAAGTATTATTTCTTGCATGCTATACAGTCAAAACATATCATTTATAGAGAAGAAAAGCAGAGAGTGCAGAATGTAGTGTTACAATCCAGCTAAGCTGTAGAGAAAGTCAACTTAATATAAGGTAGGTCCATTCAAAAGTCTGACAGCAGCAGGAAAGAAGCTACAGTAAGAACATTCTTGCTCGCTCCTAGCTTTCAGCTGAACTGAACAATTTCTATGGATTGAGGAACAAAGGAAGTTGCTTGCAACTTCCAATTCAGCCTCCATTTGCTGGTTAATTATTGATAGTCTGCGTTCTGAAGCTTTAAAATGCAGTGGCATCTCAGATGGAAATGATATTTAACCTCTACACCAACAAACGTGGTTTGATCAGCCTGAAAACTCATTACAGCTTCCTTGCAAGTGCAGAAACATTGTCACCTACCCAAAACTATAACTTATTTCTAATTCTTACCCATACAAATATAAATTCCTTCAACTATCTCTGTCTTCCTAGCACAACTCTCAGATTTCTCTCTATAGATTGTGCCAGTCCATTTAAAATATGCAGAATTTTTCCCTTATTTGTGTTGTTCTCCTTCTGATTATCCTGTTACTCTTTGTCCATCCTTAATTTTAGGATATGGCTTTCTGTTAAAACATTTTAATACATTACTTAACACTTATTCTGGTTTCAGTTCTATGCTTTGATTTTGAGTATTTAATCGGGCTTAGGATGAGGGGGGGTAAGGTATAATTTGGATGCTAGAGGGAGCTTTTTCACACAGAGGGTGGTGGTGGTATGGAATGCGCTACCAAGTAAAGTGGTGGAGGCAGGCACTCTGGAGTTGTTTAAGAAATACTTAGATGGGCACATGAACAGAATGGGAATGGAAGGGTATAGAAAACTGATTTAAAATAGGGATCATGAGCCTTGGGAGTTCCTGGGAAGTGTGTAAATAGATGATGATATTGATGTACTTGTTTTTATCTCACAGGTGCTTTGGTCCACCTTGTTGTTTAACAAGGGGCATACACGCAATGGGTCATGAGAGGGCTGCTCTTGGATTTTTTTCGAGAGTATCCTAGTGCTTCATGTCGTTAGTGCACGCTTGACCTGGACCATCTGATGGGCGACACGACAGCTCAGTGACTATCACTGTGCTGTGCAGATACATAGATTTGGGCCTGTGTCTGTGGGAGTTTGCACATTCTCCCCGTGTTCGCGTGGGTTTTCTCCGGATGCTCCAGTTTCCTCCCACATCCCAAAGATGTGCTCTTAGGCTAATTGGCAAAACAAATTCTCCCTAAATTGTCTCAAATTTGGTTTTTAATCCATAGATCTATAAACATAGACAGGGATCACGGGTAGAGGTAGGAACATTGGGGTGGCGGCGCGGGCTCGTTGGGTCGAAAGGCCTGTTTCCCGTGCTGTTTTGTGCTTTGTTCTTTGTTCTTTGATCCCAAACCCATGGCAGAAATGAAAACTGGAGCTTTTTCAAGGAACAAATACTGCGTGTCCTGGATAGATATGTTCCTGGCAGGCAGGGAAGAAATGGCTGAGTGAGGAAACCATAGTTCACAAAGGAGGTTGAATGTCTTATCAAGAGGGAAAAGGAAGTCTTTGTAAGGATGGAAAGACAAGGTTCAGTTGGTTGCTTGAGTGTTAGAAGGTAGCAAGAATGAATTAAAGAAAGGGCTTAGGAGAGCTAGGAGGTGGCATGAGAAGTCCTTGGCAATTCAGATAAAAGAAAACCCCAAGGCTTTTTACTCTTATGTGTGAAATTAAAAAATGATCAGGTTGAGTTAGGGCCAGTCAAAGATAGTAGTAGGAACTTATGCATGAAGTCAGAAGAGATACGTGCGGCATTAAATGAATACTTTTCTTCAGTGTTTGTTAAGGAAAGGAAGACTGTGTGATACAGGCTGATAGGATGGAGGAGGTAGATGTTCTGAGGGAAGATGTATTATCAATTTTGAAAAACTTGAGGGTGGATAAGTCCCCTGGGCCAGATAGGATACATCCTAGAATTCTTTGGAAGGCAAGGGATGAGATTCAGAGCTTTTAACTTTGATCTTTGAGTCCTCACTGTCCGCAGGGATAGTGCCAGAGGACTGGAGACAGGCAAATGTTGTTCGTCTTTCAAGAAAGGAAATAGGAATGACCTTGGTAATTATAGGCCAGTTAGTTTTATTTCAGTGGACAGTAAGTTAATGGAAAGGTTTCTGAGAGATTTATGACCATTTGGAAAGATTCAGTTTAATCTGGGACAGTCAGCACGGTTTTGTGAGGGGTAAGTCCTGCCTCACAAATCTGACTGAATTCTTTCAGGAGGTAACTAAGTACGTGGACGAAGGTAGAGCTGTTGATGTCATAAAGATGGATTTTAGAATGGCGTTTATAAGGTTCCCCATGGTAGGGTCATGAAGAAGATGAGAATGTGTGGGATAGAAGGAAATTTGACTGAATGGATAAGTAACTGGCTCTCTCATAGAACATAGGGTGGTGGTGGAGGGAAAGTTTTCAGACTGGAGGCCAGTTACCAGCGGGTTACCACAGCAGTCAGTGCTGGGTCCTCTGCTTTTCGTGATTTTTATCAATGACTTGGAAGAAGGTGGGTTAGTAAATTTGCTGACAACACCAAGCTTGGTGGAGTACTGGATGAGGGCTCTTGCAGGCTGCAAAGAGACATTGATAGGATGCAGAGCTGGGCCAAAAGTGTCAGATGGAGTTTAACCCTGATAAGTGTGAGGTGATTCATTTTGGTGAGACAAACTTGAATGCAGATTACAGGTCAACGGCAGGGTTCTAAGGAATGTGAAGGGACAGAGAAATCTTGGGGTTCATATCCACAGATCTCTGAAGGTTGCCACTCAAGTGAATAGAGCCATGAAGAAGACTTATAGTGTATTAGCGTTTATTAAAAGGGGGTTTGAGTTTTAGACCCGTGGGTGAGACCACATTTAGAATATTGTGTTCAGTTCTGGTCGCCTCATTATTGGAATAATGTGGAAGCATTGGAGAGAGTACAGAGGAGATTTACCAGGATGCTGCCTGGTTTGGAGGGTAGGTCTTATGAGGGAAGGTTGAGGGAGCTAGGGTTTTTCTCTTTGGAGTGGAGGAGGATAAACTTAATAGAGGTTTATAAGGTGATGAGAGGGATACATAGAGTGAACAGGCAGAGACTATTTTCTTGGGTGGATGTAGCCGTTACAAGGGGGCATAACTATAAGGTTCATGGTGGGAGATATAGGAGGGATGTCTGGGGTAGATTCTTTACTCAGAGAGTGTTTGGGGTGTGGAATGGACTGGCTGCTGTGATAGTGGAGTCAGATACTTTAGGAACTTTCAAGTAGTTATTGGATAGGCACATGGAGCACTCCAGAATTATAGGGAGGGGATAGCTTGATCTTGGGATTGGACATAGCTCAGCACAACATTGAGGGCCAAAGGGCCTGTATTGTGTTGTAATGTTCTATGTTCTACCTAATATGGTTGGCTGCGAAGTGGCCTTAAAACATTCAGTTCTATCAAGTCACTCCAAAGCCTAGGCAGTTCACCTGGCATTGATCTGAGCCCAAAATTGACAATGGCAACCCTGCAATGTTCTTCTTAGTAACAAAATAGTAATGGAACATTTAAAAAATTATAATACAACCAGAGTCAACTTTGCACACCTGATAGAGGTCTATCAAATTATGAGGGGCATAGACAGGGTGGACAGTCAGAGGCTTTTTCAAGGGCACAGATTCAAGGTGAGAGGAGAAAAGTTTAAGGGAGAGGCACGGGGAAAGTTTTTCACACAGAGAGTGGTGGGTGCCTGGAATGTGCTGCCAGAGGAAGTCGTGGAAGCAAGCACATTAGCAACATTTAACAGGCATATGGATGAATATATAAATAGGAAGGGAATAGAGGGATATGGACCAAATCAGGGCAGAAGATTTTATGGCACAATGATCAGCAGAAAATTGCCAAAGGACCTATTCCTGTCCTGTATTTTTCTTTGTTCTTTGTTCTTTCCTCTTTTTTGTTCAAAATAATGTTATGAATGGGAATTATGGAGCATAGAACATTACAGTGCAGTACAGGCCCTTTGGCCCTTGATGTTGCGCCGACCAATGGAACCAATCTTATGACCCTCTAACCTAAACTATTCCAATGCTATCCATATGCCTATCCACTGACCATTTGAATGCCCTTAAACTTGACGAGTCCACAACTGCTGCAGGCAGGGCACTCCACGCCCTTACTACCCTCTGAGTAAAGAACCTACCTCTAACATCGGTCCTATAACTACCATCCCTTAATTTAAAGCTATGTCCCCTCGTGTTAGCCATCTCCATCCGAGGAAAAAGGCTCTCACTGTCTACCCTATCTAACTCTCTGATCATCTTATATGCCTCAATTAGGTCACCTCTTAGCTTTCTTCTCTCTAATGAAAATAATCTCAAGTCCCTTAGCCTTTCCTCATAAGACTTACTCACCATACCAGGCAACATCCTAGTAAACCTCCTCTGCACCTTTTCCAATGTCTCCACATCTTTCTTATAATGTGGCGACCAAAACTGTACGCAATACTCCAAGTGCAGCTGCATCAGAGTTCTGTACAGTTGCAACATGACGTCTCGGCTCCTAAATTCAATCCCTCTAATAAAAGCTAACACACTGTATGCCTTCTTAACAACCTTATCAACTTGAATACCAACTTTCAGGGATTTATGCACATGTACACTGAGATCTCTCTGCTCATTTACACTACAAAGAGTCCTACCATTAGCTCTATATTCTGCACACATATTACTCTTTACCAAAGTGAATCACCTCAGACTTTTCTGCATTAAACTCCATTTGCCACCTCTTGACCCAGCTCTGCAGCTTATCTATGTCCCTCTGCAAACTGTGACATCCATCCTCACTGTCTACAACTCCTCCCACTTTGGTGTCGTCAGCAAATTTATGAACCCATCCCTCTACACCCTCATCCAGGTCATTTATAAAAATAACAAACAGCAATAGCCCCAAAACAGATCCCTGAGGTACACCACTTGTAACTGAACTCCAGGTTGAATATATCCCATCAACCGCCACCCTCTGTCTTCTATCAGCTAGCCAATTCCTAAACCAAATTGCTAAATCATTCTCAATCCCTTGTATCAGCATTTTCTGCAATTTGAAAATCTATCTGTGAAAAATCTATTAGTGTTCTCTGAGAAAGCAACAAGCAGGGTGGATAAAGGAAAACCAACTGTGTGGCATATCTAGATTTTCAAAACACACTCAATATAGTGACACATAAAGTGTTTACTATATGATTAAGACATCATGGAATACATTAGCATGGATACAGGAAAATGAGTTGGGATATATGAGCAATTTTCAGGATGCAAACTAACTAGTGATTTGGATAAAGGGATTGACTGTATCGTAGTCTACCACAAAGATACGTGGGAAAGCAAGTTGTGAGGAACATGTCATGGTGCTCAGAGTAAGTTCCTGGCCATGGATGGAGGATTGGTTGACCGGCAGAAAGCATAGAGTGGAGATAAAGAGGTCTTTCTTAGGATGAGAGCCGGTGACTAACCAGTACCTCAGTAGTCAGAGCAGGGACCATAACTTTTCACAATATGCATTAAAGATTTGGAGGAACAAACTGAAGGCCTGTTGTTAAGTTTGCAGATGACACAAAGATATGTAGAGGACAGGTAGTATTGAGGAAGCAGGGGGGCTGCAGAAGGAATTGGACAAGTTAGGAGAGTGGGATGAGAAGTGACCGAGGGAATACAATGTGGAAAAGTATGAGATTATGCACTTGGAAAGAGGAATGGAGGCATGGACTATTTTCTAAATGGGAAAATACTTGGGAAATCAGAAACACAAAGGGACTTAAGACTCTCTTAAGGTTAATGTACAGGTTCAGTCGGCAGTTAGGAAGGCAAATGCAATTTCACATTCACGTCAAAAGGGCTAGAATACAATAGCAGGGATGTATTTTTGAGTCTGCATAAGGCTCTGATCAGACCTCATCTAGAGTACTGTGAGTAGTTTTGGGCCCCATATCTAAGGAAGAATGTGCTAGCCTTGAAAAGATCCAGAGGAGGTTCACAAAAATAATCCTGGAATGAAGAGCTTGTCATATGAGGAATGGTCGAGGACTCTAGGTCTGTACTCATTGGATTTTAGAAGGATGAGGGGGATCTTATTGAAACGTACATAATACTGCGAAGATAGAATGGATGTGGAGAGGATGCTTCTGCTAATAGGAAAAACTAGAACCAGAGGGCACAACCTCAGGCTAAAGGGACAATCCTTTAAAATAGAGATGAGGAGGAATTTCTTCAGCCAGAAGTGGTGAATCTGTGGAACTCATTGCCGTAGAAGGCTGTGGAGGCTAGGTTATTGAGTATCTTTAAGACAGAGAATAGATAGGTTCTTGATTAATAAAAGGATCAGGGGTTATGGGGAAAAGGAAAATGGATAAGAAAAAAACTAACTATGATTGAATGGCAGACAGATTCAATGGGCCATCTGGCCTAATTTTGCTCTTTTGTCTTCTGGTCTTATGAGTCTCCAAATGGATGTAAAGTGGTAAAATGGATGAGCAAAATTTTGGTAGATAGGCTACAATGCAGGGAAAAGATTACATTATCCACTTTAATAGGAAGAATAAAAAACAAAATATTATTTAAATGAAGAGAAATTATAGAATGCTATTGCACAAAGGATTCTGAGGGTCCTTGTATGAATCACAAAATGTTAGCATGCAGATACAACAAGTAAATAGGAAAGCAATTGTCGACCTGCAGAAGTAAAGAAGTATGAAAGTCATTTGTTCATTAAAAAACTTGAATATTGCTTAATAAAAATATTTTGTCAAAGCTTTTCAGTAACAACAGAAAATGCGGGATTAGCTCAGCAGGTCCAGCAGCATCCGCAGAGAGAGAAACAGAACGAACATTTCCAGTCCGTATGACTTTTTCGGAACAAAAGAGGAGGGAAAATGTAATGGGTTGTATAGTTGGAGGAGGTTAGGCAGAATAGAAGGTCAGGGATAGATCAGAGCTAATACAAGATTGACAAAGATGTCACGGACTAAATAAGTGTTAGTTGTGTTCCACAATTATAACTTTCTCAACATGTTCATCCGGCCACAATGGGGAAAGGCCACCATTTAAAGCATTTCAACCAAGGCAAATCAACTGTAAAAAACCCTCACTGTTTAACTGTATGCAACAGCACACAGTGAAATGTGATGAATGTATCTAGTTTGTTGAAGAACTGAATTGTAATGTATGTAATGTCTTGGAACTGAGCACTGAAAATGATTGAAGTTGAGGGAATTAGAAATATGACTTTTTTGCACTGTTTGTAATCACTGGAAATGCCTTTTCTGTAATGGTTTATTTTAGAGTGTTTATGAATAAAGTATATTTTTGAAAATAAGGAAAAAAAAACATGTCCAGCCAGCCACCTTGGTGTGGAGTAACCTGGTATTGTGTGAGACTTCTTACTGTGCCCACTCCAGTCCAACGCTGGCATCGTGGAATACACTTGCAGTGTAAGTCATCCAGCCTAGTGTGGCAGCATTGAGGCAATGGAGGAGGTGGCGGACAGGAGCAGCCGGGGGGAGGGAAAGGCAAAGCTGGCTCCATGTTCCGGTGTAGAGATGCCGGCGTTGGACTGAGGTAAACTCAGTAAAGTCTAGCATCACCAATTTTAAATCCAACCGGTTTATTTGATAGTAAATCTGCGAGCTTTTGGACTTTGTGGCCTTCGCCAGGCGAATGAGGTGTTCTAGTCTCCAAAAGCACACACATCAGCACAGATAGTTTACAGATTGCTGATTAGAATGCAAATCCTTACACCTAACCTGCTATTCAAGTCTTAAAGTGGCTAACAGCAGAGGTTAGAGAGATGTGTATTGTCTCCAGACAGCACAGTAAGTGAGGTTTTTTGCTAACCCAGGCAAGTCATGGGGGTTACAGAGAGTGTGACACGAAGCCAAGATCCCTGTTAACACCGTCCTCATGTGTGTGGAACTTGGCTATCAGTCTCTGCTCAGCGACTCTGCGCTGTCGTGTGTCGTGAAGGCCCCCTTGAAGAGCATTTACCCGAAGATCGGAGGCCGAATGCCCATGACTGCTGAAGTGTTCGCCCACAGGAAGGGAACTGTTTTGCCTGGTGATTATTGAGCAATGTTCATTCATCCGCTGTCGTAGTGTCTGCATAGTCTCCCCAATGTACCATGTTTCAGGACATCCTTTCTTGCAACGTATTAGGTAGACAACGTTGGCCGAGTTGCAAGAGTATGTGCTGTGTACCTGGTGAATGGTATTCTCACATTTGACGATGTCGTCCATGTCAATGATCCGGCATGTCTTGCAGAGGTTGCTGTGGCAGGGTTATGTGGTATTGTGGTCCCTATTCTCCTGAAGGTTGGGTAGTTTGCTGTGAACAATGATCTGCTTGAGGTTGTGCGGTTGTCTGAAGGCAAGAAGTGGGGGGGGGGGGGGGGTGAGGTTGGCCCTAGCGAGATATTCATCGTCATCAATGATATGTGGACAGTGATAGCCTTTTTCCTAGGATGGAGAAAGCTAGCACGAGGGGACACAGCTTTAAATTAAGGGGTGATAGTTATAGGACGGATATCAGAGGTAGGTTCTTTACCCAGAGGGGGGTTAGGGAGTGGAATGCCCTGCCTGCGGCAGTTGTAGATGCGCCAAGTTTGGTGGCGTTTAAGAGGTTAGTTGATAAGTTTATGGAAGAGAAGGGAATGGTTTACTTTGGAGGGTCATTGCTTTTTTTTCATAATTGGTCGGCGCAACATCGAAGGCCGAAGGGCCTGTTCTGCGCTGTAATGTTCTATGTTCTATGTAGGAGTCTGGGTTAGCAAAAAAACCTCACTTATTGTGCTGTCTGGAGACAATACACATCTCTCTAACCTCTGCTGTTAGCCACTTTAAGATTTGAATGGCAGGTTAGGTGTAAGGATTCCCATTCTAATCAGCAATCTGTAAACTGTCTGTGCTGTTATGTGTGCTTTTGGAGACCAGAACATCTCATTCGCCTGACGAAGGCCACAAAGGCCGAAAGCTCGCAGATTTACTGCCAAATAAATCGATTGGATTTAAAACTGATGCTGTCAAACTTTCCGCGTTCCGGGACATGGGTGGGCGATGATTGGCCACTGGTGTGGGCGGGCTGAGGGCTGAGTCTTACTGTGATTGGTCGGATGAGTAGCGGAGGGGACGAATCAACAATGCTGTTGCTACCTACGTGATGCGTGGCGGCGAGGAGAAACAAACAGAAGCAACTGAAAGGTGTCAAGACTAAAGTATCGCCATGTCCTCAAATCAAAATCCCTGACAACCAGCAAGCCGGCCTCCCCTGCTGTTAAATAATATATTAATAAAAAAAACAAACACATATATAATCTATACTTCATAAGGGGGGGGGCGGGGAAACAAAAAGGCCCCGGATTTCCGGTTTTGTTTTTCCACATTTTCTCTCCCGAAAGGAGCTCGGTTCAAACAAAACAACGGATTTGTTTTCGTTTAAGTTCGAGCCGCTGTAGACGGCGGCGGGGGTGGGAAGAAGAAGAGCCAAACGGGCCGAGGAGGCAGCCCTCAAGTCATCCTTGAGAGACAGTCTTCAGCCGCAGTTCCCAAAGGCCGACCCTCCGGCTCACAGCCTCTCCCAACATGGCCACAGCGGCGGAGAGGACATTCAGCAGCTCTCTTGCAGGTACTGTGAGTGTGTGAGCTTGTGGTCACTGGGGACGGATTTCGTAGCTTTGCGTGTAGCAATTCTCTCTTCGTGTTTCCTATAATAGACTGTTTTATATACAAATGTTACAAGTATGTATACAGAGATATTTAGAATGTGCAAACCTGAATTTGGATATTTATTATTCTCTGTTATCAAATCCTGATTGCATCCATGCTGTAAGGTGAAATCTTCTTGGGTGCATGCATTTATTATTTTGTGTGCCTTGCTATATTTCATAGAACATAGAACATTACAGCACAGAACAGGCCCTTCGGCCTTCGATGTTGCGCCGATCAATATAAAAAGCAATGCCCCTCCAAACTAAACCATTCCCTTCTCTTCCATATACTTATCAACTAACCTCTTAAACGCAACCAAACTTGGCGCATCTACAACTGCTGCAGGCAGGGCATTCCACTCCCGAACCACCCTTTGGGTAAAGAACCTACTCTGATATCCGTCCTATAACTATCACCCCTTAATTTAAAGCTGTGTCCCCTCGTGCTAGCTTTCTCCATCCTAGGAAAAAGGCTATCACTGTCCACCCTATCTAAACCTCTAATCATCTTATATGTTTCGATTAGGCCCCCTCTTAGCCGCCTCCTTTCTAACGAAAACAACCTCAAATCCCTCAGCCTCTCTTCATAAGACCTGCCCTCCATACCAGGCAACATCCTGGTAAACCTCCTCTGAACCCTCTCCAAAGCCTCCACATCTTTCTTATAATGCGGGGACCAGAACTGCACACAATACTCCAAGTGCGGACGCACTAGAGTTTTGTACAGTTGCAACATGACGTTGCGGCTCCGAAATTCAATCCCTCTACCAATAAAAGCCAAGACTCCATATGCCTTCTTAACAACCTTCTCGACCTGACTGCCTACTTTCAAGGATCTATGCACGTACACACCAAGATCCCTCTGTTCATCTAGACTACTAAGAATCCTACCATTTGCCCTATACTCTACACATTTATTATTTCTGCCATAGTGCATTACCTCACACTTTTCCACATTAAACTCCATTTGCCACCTCTCGGCCCAGCTCTGCAACTAGTCCAAGTCCCTCTGCAAACTATAACACCCCTCTTCACTATCTACCACTCCACCGACTTTAGTGTCATCTGCAAATTTACTAATCCATCATTCAATACCCTCATCCAGATCATTTATAAAAATTACAAACAGCAGGGGCCCCAAAACAGACCCCTGAGGTACACCACTTGTCACCGAACTCCAAGATGAATATCTCCCATCAACCACCACCCTCTGTCTTCTATCTGCTAGCCAATTCCTAACCCAATTAGCTAAATCACCCACTATCCCATACATCTGCATTTTCTGCAGAAGTCTTCCATGGGCCACCTTATCAAACGCCTTACTAAAGTCCATATATACCACATCAACCGCCTTACCCCCATCCACCTCTTTGGTCACTTTTTCAAAAAACTCAATAAGGTTAGTAAGGCACGACCTACCCTTCACAAAAACCATGCTGACTATCCCCAATCAATTCATTTCTCTCTAAATAACTATAAATCCTATCCCTAATAATTCTCTCCAATACTTTGCCCACAACAGAGGTAAGACTCACTGGCCTATAATTCCCTGGAAGGTCTCTCTTCCCCTTCTTGAACAATGGGACCACATTCGCTATCCTCCAGTCCTCCGGAACCACACCCATAACCAACGACGAACTGAAGATCAGAGCCAGAGGCTCTGCAATCTCCTCTCTTGACTTCCAATAACTGGTGTAAAGTTCCAGGGAGAGATTTTGCATGAGCACTGCTGTGATGGAGCCATTGTTATTTATCTGGTTTATTTTCTCCTTTTTTCTTTTCCTACAGTTTCTTCCCCTTCCCATTCCCCCCCCCCCCCCCCCCCCCCCCCCCCCCCGAACCATACGTGTAAAATACAACTTGGGGAGTTTTGCAAACTTGCAACTGTACCATCATTTTGTTTCCAAGGAAACTAGTTTGTTTCTGCACTCCGGTTATTTTTTTTAGAGCAACACAGCACAGGAAACAGGCCCTTCGGCCCAACGAGCCCGCGCTGCCTTCATAACTACGTAGTAACAATTCCATTATCCTATTCTAATTTTAGGTTATTCCTAATATGGAAGAATCTCAATGTAGGGACAATTTGTTTCCCAATCAGCATAAGAGTGAATTTTTGGGATGTAGGAGGAAACCGGAGCGCCCGGAGAAAACCCATGCAACCACAGGGAGAACGCGCAAACTCCCGCAGACACCGGCCCAATTCCAAGTGTCTGCACAGCTACAGCGATAGTCACTGAGCTGTCATGGTGCCCTTCAGATGGTCCAGATAAAGCACTCATTTACGACATGAAGCACCAGGCAACCCATGAATCAACATCCAAGAGCTGTCCTAGCACCACCTGCCGAATGCATGCTCCTTGTTGGTCAAGTTGGACCGAATTACCTGTGGGGGAAAAAAAGCCATAGTTAAACAGTCCTACTATATCTCTCTATCTGCATACCGCTCGTGGCTGTCCAAGAGATCCTTAAACAGCCCTAGCGTGCCTGCTCCCACCACCTTACTTGGCAGTGCATTCCACACCCCCACTACCCTTTGTGTGAAAAACTGCCCTCTAATATTCGTCTTATACATAGCCCCCCTCACCCTAAGGCCATGACCCCTCGTCCTATCCATTTCTGAAGGTGGAAGAAGTTTACCTCCATTTACTCTATCTATACCCCTTATAATCTTATACACCTCTATTAGATCCCCTCTAAGCTGACGTCTTTCAAGGGAAAACAACCCCAGTCTATTTAATCGTTCCTCATAAGACAGTCCTTCCATACCAGGCAGCATCCTGGTAAACCTCCTCTGCACTCTCTCCAAGGACTCCACATCCTTCCGATAGTACGGCGACCAGAACTGGACGCAGTATTCCAAGTGAGGCCTAACCAACGTTCTATACAATTGCAACATCAAACTCCTACTCTTGTATTCTATACCCTTTTCTATGAAAGCTAACATACTATACGCTTTCTTTATCACCTTCTCCACCTGTGAAGACACCTTCAGAGACTTGTGAACCTGCACCCCCAAGTCTCTCTGCGTCTCTATACTCCGAATAGTTTTACCTTTTATCCTATAACTCTCTTCTACATTTTTCCGGCCAAAATGCATCACCTCGCATTTATCCGGATTAAATTCCATTTGCCATCTATCTGCCCAGTCTACCAACCTATCTATGTCCTGTTGTATTGCCTGGCACTGCTCCTCTGTACCCGCCAATCCAAGCATCTTAGTGTCATCAGCAAATTTGCTGATCTCACCACCTACCCCAACTTCCAAGTCGTTTATGTAGACCACAAATAGAAGAGGACCTAGTACTGAGCCTTGTGGCACTCCACTAGTGACAGGCTTCCAGTCGGAAAAAGAGCCTTCCACTACTACCCTCTGTCTCCTCCTCCCGAGCCAGTTCTCGACCCATCTACATACCCGGCCCTGTATCCCATGCGCCTTCACCTTCTCTATCAGTCTACCATGAGGAACCTTGTCAAACGCCTTACTGAAATCCATGTAGACGACATCAACAGCATGTCCTTCATCAACTGTTTTTGTCACTTCTTCAAAAAATTCCACTAGATTTGTAAGACAAGACTTCCCCTTGACGAAGCCATGCTGCGTATCCCTGATCAGATCACAGCGCTCCAGATGCTCATACATCCTGTCCCTGAGGATCCTCTCCACTAGCTTACCTATAACTGAAGTCAAGCTCACAGGCCTATAGTTCCCTGGGTGATCCCTCTGACCTTTTTTAAACAACGGTACTACATTTGCTATCCTCCAGTCCTCTGGGACCTCACCTGTGTCCAAGGAAGAGACAAAGATTTGCGTCAGAGGCCCAGCTAGGTCTTCCCTCAACTCCCTTAGCAGCCTGGGGTAAATGCCATCAGGCCCCGGAGCTTTATATGTCTTTAAGCTGCCTAACAGCCCCAACACCTCTTTCCTCGTAATCTTTATTTCCCTCAACCGATCCTCAACTTTGTCAACATCAGCAACAGACATCTGGCCAGTCTCCTGTGTGAATACCGACGCAAAGTATTCATTCAGGATCTCCCCCATTCCCTCAGGCTCTAAGCATAGATCCCCTCCTCTGTCCCTGAGGTCCAATCTTGTCTCTAACCATCCTTTTGCTCCTTACGTAGGAGTAAAATGCCTTAGGATTTTCCTTAATCCTACCTGCTAGAGCTACTTCGTGGCCCCTTTTTGCCTTTCTAACACCCCTTTTAAGATCCCGTCTACACTCTCTATAAGCTTCCAGCGCTGTCTCAGTCCCCAGTTGCCTAGATCTAATGTAAGCCTCCCGCTTCTTCCTGATCAAGTCCTCAATATCCCTGGTAAGCCACGGTTCTCTAATCCTACCTTTCCCATCCTTCCTCCTTGCCGGCACGTATCTTTCCTGCAGAGAGTTTAGTTTTCCCTTGAAAGACTCCCACATGTACCTTGTCGACCTGCCCTCGAAAAGCTTATCCCAGTTGGTATCTTTAAGATCTTGCCTAATCTGGCTGTATCTAGCCCTCCCCCAGTTAAATACCTTCCCTTTTGGGCAGGTCTCGTCCTTTTCCATTAATATCCTAAAGCAGACAGAGTTGTGATCACTATTTGACACATGCTCTCCTACCTCGACGTCAACCACCTGCCCTGGCTCATTCCCCAGAACCAAATCCAGTATAGCCCCCTCTCTAGTCGGGCCATCCACATACTGCTCCAAGGACCCTTCCAAAACACAATGTACAAATTCCTCCCTGTCCACTCCTACAGCTCTGGGCACTCTCCAATCTACTCCAGGGAAATTGAAATCTCCCACTACTACTACCCTATTTTTCCTACACTTATCTAAAATGTCCCTGCATATCCCTTCTTCCACGGCCCGCGGGCTGTTGGGCGGTCTGTAGTAAACACCCAACAGAGTAACCACTCCCTTCCTATTCCTCAACTCCACCCATAGAGACTCAATTCCTAAATCATCCATACCTCCCTCCCTCTGCACTGCTATGATGTTGTCCTTAACTAATAAAGCCACTCCCCCGCCTCTCCTCACACCAACTCTGTCATGCCTAAAACACTTATATCCTGGAATATTCAATTGCCAGTCTTGCCCCTCCTTCAACCACTTCTTGGTCACCGCCACCGCATCTAAACTCCTCGTGAACATTATTGCCTTCAGTTCATCTGTTTTGCCAGTCACACTCCTTGCATTAAAACACATGCACTAAAGACCCTCAGCTCTCGGATATTCCTTTCTACCTTCTGGTGTTACCCTATCATCCCTCTCTCTCCCACTCCCTGTTCCCTCTCTCTCCCCACCCTCCCTCCCTATTAGTTTAAACACTTCTGAAACACTCCAGCTAACCTCCCAGCTAAAATATGTGTTCCCCTCCCAGTCAACTGCTCCCTATCCCTCTTGAATAGATGACCCTCCCTCCTGAAGACTTCCCAATGATCAATGAATATGAAGCCTTCTGACCTACACCAATCCCTCATCCATGCATTTAGTTGTAGTGTCTCATTTGTTTTTACCCAATCGGTCCTGGGCACAGGCAGCAGCCCAGAGAACACCACCCTGGAGGCCCTACCTTTCAGTTGAGCCCCCAACTCCCTAAACTGCCTACGTATGGAGTTTAATGTGGAAAAGTGTGAGGTAATGCACTTTGGCAGGAACAATAAATGTGTAGAGTATAGGGCTAATGGTAGGGCTCTTAATAGTGTTGAGGAACAGAAGGATCTTGGTGTATGTGTCAATAGATCCCTGAAAGTAGGCAGTCAAGTGGATAAAGTTGTTAAGAAGGCTTATGGAGTCTTAGCTTTTATTGGTAGGGGGATTGAATTTAGGAGCCGCAGCATCATGTTGCAGCTGTACAAAACTCTAGTGCGGCCGCACTTGGAGTATTGTGTGCAGTTCTGGTCCCCACATTATAAGAAAGATGTGGAGGCATTGGAGAGGGTACAGAGGAGGTTTACCAGGATGTTGCCTGGTATGGAGGGCAGGTCCTATGAAGAGAGGTTGAAGGATTTGAGGTTGTTTTCGTTAGAAAGGAGGCGGCTAAGAGGGGATCTTATTGAAGCATATAAGATGATTAGAGGTTTAGATAGGGTGGACAGTGATAGCCTTTTTCCTAGGATGGAGAAAGCTAGCACGAGGGGACACAACTTTAAATTAAGGGGTATGAGTTATAGGACGGATATCAGAGGTAGGTTCTTTACTCAAAGAGTGATTAGGGAGTGGAATGCCCTGCCTGCAGCTGTTGTAGATGCGCCAAGTTTGGTGGCGTTTAAGAGGTTAGTTGATAAGTATATGGATGAGAAGGGAATGGTTTAGTTAGGAGGGGCATGGCTTTTTATTTTGGTCGGCACAACATCGAAGGCCGAAGGGCCTGTTCTGTGCTGTATTGTTCTATGTATGTCCCCCCTATGCTTTCTTCCTACATCTTTCTGTCCTACTTTTTGCATTTCAAACCATGCCCTACCCCACCCATATGCTGCTGTGTTTTACAGCTTTCCTCTATGACCCCCTTACTCTCATCCCTCTTAGCACCCCAACTACTTAGGATCCCACCCCCCCCCCGAATCAGTTTAAAGCCCCCTGCATAGCCTTAGCAAATTTTCCCCCCAAGATATTAGTTCCCCTCTGGTTCAGGTGTAGACCATCTCTCTTGTAGAGGTCCCACCTATCCCAGAATGAGTCCCAATTGTTCAGGAACCTGAACCCCTCCCTCCTGCACCATCCCCGCAGCCACGAGTTCAAACATTCCCTCTCTCTATTCTTCTCTAAACTATCCCTTGGCACAGGCAAGAGTCCAGAGATAACCACTCTGCCAGTTTTGGCCCTAAGCTTCCACCCCAACTCCATAAATTTCTGTTTAATATCCCCTTCCCTCGTCCTTCCTATATCATGTGTCCCTACATGAACTATGACTTGGGGTTGACTCCCCTCTCCCTTAAGAATCTTAAAAACCCGATCTGCGACATCCTGGACCCCAGCCCCTGGGAGGCAACACACCAGCCCTGAGTCACTTTTATTACTATTTACTCTCCTATCTGTCCCTCTAACTATGGAGTCTCCAATTACTAGGCCCAATCTCTTATTCCCCCTACCCACCTGAGCATTCTCAGCAGGCTCACCCCCAGAGACCTGCTCCCTTTGGTCATCTCCAGTTGATTCTTCCTCAACTGTAGCCTCCAAGACAGAAAATTCCTTTTGGAAGGGAACAGCCCCAGGGGATTGTCTACCCGATTGCTTCTTACCCCTCCTCTGAATAGTTACCCAAGAATCACTTTTAGGAGTGACTATCTCTTTGTTACTCCTGCCAATATCCTCCTCAACCTCTTGAATTATCCTGAGTTCCTCTAATTCCAGCTCCAGCTCCTTAACACGATCCTCAAGGAGCTGCAAATGGGCACACTTCCTGCAGGTATAATCAGCAGGAACACTACTGGTGTCCCTCACCTCATACGTACTACAGGAGTTGCAACGTACTGCCTGCACTGCCATCCCTGATACTTTAATTTACTTTAAGAAGAGAGAAAAAAAAACTTCCCACACACTTTTATTATTAGGTTAGAGGAGGGGGGGAGGGTGGATACTCTACCTGTGTAGAGTATCGGGTTTCCTCTCTGGACCAATTTATAGAGACAGAGAAAACTATAACTACCGGCAGCCTCCTAATGACGACTTCCGGTTTCTAGTTTTTTTAAATAAAAACGGCAAAAACTACCCCCGCTCGCTATTTTAAACAAAGAGAAAAGTTAAAAAACTACTTAACACTCGAACTTCACGCTTTCCCAAATCGCTGCCTCTCCGCGCTGCTCCAAGGGAACAATGAGGCCGATACCCAGAGGTTAGTACTTATATAGCTAGAAAACTACAACTACCGGCAGCCTCCTAATGACGACTTCCGGTTTCTAGTTAGTTATGCCATAGCGCAACCATGCTATATACTTCTGTTGTGATCCATAATGGGTTTTAAATTATGACAAACTTCCTTCCACACAAGTATCCCTCTAAACTGGCTTTTGTTTATTTTAAGTTGCCTTTTCTTTCAATATTTAAAATGATCTTTTGCTCTACTCACCAGGTAATTAGGTATTGGTAATAAGAACAAAGAACAAAACAGCATGGAAAACAGGCTCTTCGGCCCAATTAGCCTGCGCTGCCACCCCAAAGTTCCCACTTCTACCTGCGATCTCTGTCCATGTTTATAAATCTATGGATTAAAAACTAAATTTGAGACAATTTAGGGAGAATTTGTTTTGCCCGTTAGCCTAAGAGCACATCTTTGGGATGTGGCAGGAAACTGGAGCACCCGAAGAAAACCCACGCAAGCACAGGGAGAATGCGCAAACTCCTACAGACACAGGCCCAAATCCATGTATCTGCACAGCGCAGCGATAGTCACTGAGCTGTCGTGTTGCCCATCAAATGGTCCAGGTCAAGCGTACACTAACGATGTGAAGCATTAAATGCTGGTATAGCTAGCTATGCCCACATCTCATGAATGAATGACAAAAGAGAGTTGCTGGCACTAAACTCATACAAGAGTAGAATATTCCATCACATTATTGACACAAGGCTTGTAGGTTGTGAAAGATTTTTGGGAGTCAGGAAGTCTTCTCACAGAATACCCAGCTTCTGGCCTATTCTTTTCATACTGTATTTCTATGCCTTGGCCACTTCAGTTTCTAGTCATTTATAACCCCCAGGATCATAGAATCGACAGTGCAGAAGGAGGCCATTTGACCCATTAAGCCCACACTGACAACAGGTCTCATTCCTGCAAACCCACATATTTAATCCTAATCCTTCTGGTCATGCTAAATTGTCCCTTACTGTCAATCAACTTAACCTGCACATCTTTGGACTGTGGGAGGAAACCAGAGTACCTGGAGAAAACCCACACAGACACAGGGAGAATGTGCAAACTCCACACAGTCACCTGAACTTCGGTCCCAAGCACTGAGGTAGCAGTGCTAACCACTGTGCCGTTGGATGTTGATGTTAGGGGATTCAGTGATGGCAATGTTGTTGAATGTCAAGAGAAGATGTTTAGATTCTATGTTGGAGATCGTCATCACCTAGCACTTGTGCAATGCAAATGTTGCCTGTCTGTTGTCCAGATGTCACTGTATGCGCGCATGGAATGCTTCATTTGTTGCTAAGTTGCAAATAGAATTGAAGACTAAATTTTGCATATATTAGAGGAAGGATATATTGTCCTTGGAGGGGGTGCAGAGAAGGTTTACTAGGCTGTTACCAGAGATGAGGGTGTTGGATTATGAGGAGAGACTGAATAGGCTAGGTTTGTACCCTTTGGAGTTTAGAAGGCTGAGGGGATCTTATAGAGACGTACAAGATAATGAAGGGGATGGATAGGGCAGAAGTTGAGACTCTTCCTGTTTAGCAAAGATAGCAGGACTAGAGGGCACAGCCTCAAGATTGGGGGGGCGGATTCAGATTGGAGTTGCGGAGGGGTTTCTTCATGCAAAGGATGGTGAATCTTTGGAATTCTCTAACTGATGAGGTGGTGGAGGCTTCCTCATTGAATATGTTCAAGTCAAGAGTGGATAGGTTTTTAATTGACAAGGGAATTAAGGATTACAGGGAGAAAGCGGGAAAGTAGCACTGAACCACTACAGATCAGCCATGATCTTATTGAATGGCGGGGCAGGCTTGAGGGGCTGGATGGCCTACTCCTGCTCCTATTTCTTATGTTATGAGAATCCTTAATTGGAAAGGTCAAGTTATGCATAACATCTTTTTCAAAAACATTCAAGAAATTTCACTGAAACCCCAGCGTCCTCTTACCGATATTTTAATATTTGTTGCAATACTCTGGTTACCCTTAGGTCGTGTGTTTCTTTGTAAATAGAATCGCTTCACAATAGAAAGATCGCCACTTATTAGATAACATCAAAGGGAGCAAACCACATGCCTTTGAGTTTATTATAAATTAGTCGAACTTCACTTGTAATCACAATAGGAGCAACAATGAAATCATTACAATATACTCTGCTCATTTCTTTGATTGTGGTTTCCCTCATTTCAACCTGTAAGTTTAAAAAATAAGCAACTTTTATGCTTTCTGCATTTGTATTAGGATTTAATTTTATACTCATTACCATTTAATTATTATATTTTAAGCAGTTGCAATAATTAACCTAAACTTACATTAGCTAAAATATTAATGTATTTTTGTATTTATTACAGTAGACATCCATTTTCTTACATTTTGCACTTTAATTTCTTAACATTTTAGAACAAAAATAGCTTTCCAACAAAGTAACAAATCTAAGAGTATTTTACAGGAAAAAATATATATTTTGGAACCAAAATACTTGATAATATTCAACATCAGAACTGAATTGTTGCTGTATGGCTTTTTTGTTGAGTTAAAAAACTCCTAGGGGTAAATTTAACTTTGCATGATGGTGCAAAGCAAATAGTGTAGAATTAGCAATACATCTTGCATCTCATCTTATTTATTCCATTGAACATCACCCGTGGGTTGGGATACAATATTGGACAGAAGTCTGAGCTCAGCAATGGAGACAATCTACCCCAACGGTCTTCACATAGGAGGACACAAATAGCTTGCCGAATATTAAAAATAGAAGGATGGTAGGAGATGAGGTCCTTAATGCAATTACTTCACTAGAGAGGTAATGCTTGATAGACTAATGGGACTGGATGGAATGCATCCCAGAGTTATGAAAGAAATGGCAGAGGTTATAACGGATGCCTTAGTAATTATTTATTAAAATTCGCTGGACTCTGGGAAAGTTCAGGAAGATTGGAAAATGGCTAATGTTACGCTGCTGTTTAAAAAGGTAGCATACAAAAGGTAGGGAATTATAGGCCTGTTAGTTTAATGTCTGTCGTTGGAAAAATGCTAGAATCTCTTATCAAAGAAGAACTAGCGACTCACCTAGAAAGGAACAGTTTGATCATGCAGATGCAGCATGGATTCATGAAGGGGAAGTCTTGTTTAATGAATTTATTGGATTTCTGAGGATGACTGGTGAAGTAGACGGGAACCAGTGGATGTGGTGTTTTTAGATTTCCAGAAGGCGTTTGATAAGGTGTCTCGCGAAAGGTTGCTGCAAAAGGTTAGGATGCATGGAGTTGGGGGTAAGGTGTTAGCATGGATAGAGGGTTGGTTACCTCATAGAAATCAGAATTGCAATCAATGGGTGCTATTCTGGTTGGCAGTTGATGACTAGTGGAGTGCCGCAGGGATCGGTGCTGAGGCCTCAAGTGTTTACCATTTACATAAATAATCTAGAAGAGAGGGCTGAGTGTAGGGTAACACAATTTGCTGATGACACAGAGATGAATGGAAAAGAAAATTTAAGTGGAAGGTGCAGAAAGTTTGCAGAGTTCTGGATAGGCTGAGTGAGCAGGTGAGGACCTGACAGATGGAGTATAATAGCAAATGTGAGGTTATCCACTTTGGGAGAAATAATTGTAGGAGGGGTTATTATTTAAATGGTGAAAAGCTGCAGCATGCTACGGTGCAGAGGGACCTGGGGGTCCTTGTGCACGAATCGCAAAAACCCAGTCTGCAGGTGCAGCAGGTGATCAAGAAGGCGAATGGAATGTTGGCCTTTATAGCAAGGGGGATAGAATATAAAAGCAAGGAGGTCTTGCTGCAACTGTACAGGGCACTGGTGAGGCCGCAACTGGAGTACCGTGTGCTGTTTTGGTTGCCGCATTTGTGAAAGGATGTATTGGCCTTGGAGGGAATGCAGAGAACGTTCACTAGGCTGATACCAGAGATAAAGGTATCCTATGAGGAGAGATTGAATAGACTGGGTCTGTACTTGGAGTTTAGAAGGCTGAGGGGGGAATCTTATAGAGACTTACAAGATAATGATAGGGTAGAGGTGGAGAGATTCTTCCCACTTAGGTTAGCAGAACTAGAGGGCACAGCCTCAATATAAGAAGGGGGTGGGCAGTTTAGATCGGAGATGAGGAGGAACTTCTTCATTCAAAGGGTGGTGAGTTTCTGGAATTCTCTGCCCACTGAAGTGGTGGAGGCTACCTCGCTGAATATATTTAAGTCACTGGTAGATAGGTTTCTGATAGACAAGGGAATTAAGGGCCATGGGGAGAAAGTGGAACTGATTCACTTCAGATCAGCCATGATCTTGTTGAGTGGTGGGGCAGGCTTGAAGGACTAGATGGCCTACTCCTGCTCCTGTTTCTTATGTTAAAACTGGTCCTTTAGGTTTCACTAAGGGATTTGAGGGTCCAGAGTGTCTGACTCCTACTGTGATCACCCCCCATCCCCATCCTACTCCAACCCCCATATCACTTAACTGACTATCAGTGGCCAATCCCATGGATTAACAGTGACTGAACAATTATTGACTGCCCTTCTGTGCGTTCATACAGCTGGTTTTATTGCTGTATATAGCTGCAGGTAGCTATGTGCTGGAAAGAGGAAAAATGAACAATGATGATTAATCAACTGGCTTGCTCTCCCAAATTCATGGCCTGTCTCAATTTCACCATCCAGTCTTCACATTGAATGTCATGAACTATCTTATTGTTTTGAATTGATGCTAAATCACTGACCTAAGCATTAGGAGTGAACACCTTTTGAATATGTTTTAAGAACAGACTTTTGGACTCATTAATGGTATTTGCACATCATGGGCAAAGACCATCATTTAATCTTTATTTCTGTAATGCTCTTGAGAATGTTTCTTGAGCCACAATCAGAACTATGTTCTGTGTGTTGAAGAGACCCACATAGTTCTATTATTTTCATGTCAGGATATTGTGTTGTATGAAGGGGAACTTGGAGGTGATATTGTCCCTGTGCACCTGCTTCCCTTGTCCTTCTAGATAGTCTAAGTTGTGGTTTGGGCCATATTGCCAAAGAGCTGTTGTAAGTTTTGTAGTGCATCTTGTAGCCACTTGCGCCACTGTTGGTGGAAATGAATGCTTATGGATTGTTTTGCACAAAGAACAACATAGCACAGGAAACAGGCCCTTTGGCTTAACGAGCCCGCTCTGCCATTTTAACATTGAGTTTCCTCTTCCACCCATGACCCTTGTCTACCTTTATGGTGCTCCACATTGGAAACCAGATTGACGGGAGACTAATTTAAGGACAATTTGTTACATAAGTTAGCCTAAGAGCACATCTGTGGGATGTGGGAGGAAACCAGAGCACCTGGAGAAGACCTGTGCAAGCACAGATATTGGCCTAAATCCATGTATCTGCATAGCAAACAGTGATAGTCACTGAACTATCGTGTTGCCCATTGGCTGGCCCAGTTTAAGCGTACACTAATGACATGAAGCACTAGGCTACACTTGAAGAAACATTGAAGAGCAGCCCTCGCACAACCCACTGCGTGTATGCTTCTTGTTGGACGAAAGGTGGACCGAAGTACCTGTGGATTAAAAGAGAAAAACATCAATAACATGCACATTGTATGCAAACATTCAGGGGAATCCCCAGAAGCTCAAAAGTAAAACAAGTGAGCCAGAAAATGTTGGAAGGTCTACAGGAAACAATTGATTCCCAGGAACATCCCAAGGCTCTTGATCTTATTTAAAACAGTGTCCTATATCCCTTTATCTCTGATCCACTCATGTGCCTATCTAAATATCCCTTTAACAAGTCCAGCGTGCCTGCCTCCACCATCTTCCTTGGCAGTGCATTCCATACCCCCAGAACCCTCCTGTGTGGAAAAACCTCTCTAACATCTGAATTATACCTTGCACCCACCCCCCACCCTAAGCCCATGGCCCCTCGTAATATTGTTTCCAGTCTAGGGAAAAAGCTTACCATTGTTTATGCTATCTATACCCTTCATAATTTTATACACCTCTATTAGATCTCCCCTTATTTTGTCTTTCTAAGGAAAACAGCCCCAATTTGCCCAATCTTTCCTCATAACCCAGTCCTTCCATATTAGGCAGCATCCTGGTAAACTTCCTTCGCACTCTCTGCAGGGTCTCCACGTCCTGCCAGTAGTAAGGCGACCAGAACCGGACACAGTACTCCAAATGCGGTCTAACCAACGTTCTATACAACTGCAACATTAGACGCCAGCTCTTGTACTCTATGTCCCTTCCTTTAAAGGCTAGCATACTATAAGCTTTCTTTGCAACTTTCTCCACCAGGTGCCTCTGCATTTCTATACTCTTAATAGGTCTATCCTTTATCGTATAATTCCCCCCTACGTTATTTCTTCCAAAATGCATCACGTCACATTTATCAAGATTAAATTCCACCTGCCATTTATCTGCACAGTCCACCAGCCTATCTGTATTCCTGCTGTGTTGCCTGACACTGCTGCTCACTGTCCACAAGTCCAGCCATCTTCGTGTTATCTGCAAACAGCTTCTTAAGTGTTGCTGGAGTTATGATAGTCCAGAGTTTTCCCTTGTACTCCTGTCATATGCATTGTCCAAAGGCTGCAGGGAGGCAGAAATGAATGATTTGCGTTGACATACTAAGTCTTTCATTTTGGAGCCACAGTATTCATGTGGCTGGTCCAGTTAAGTTGCTGGTCATGAATGATCCCCAGAATATTAATGGTGGTGGAGAAGTTCAGTAATGGCAATCCCTTTGAATGCCAAGGGGAGATGGCTGACTCTCTCGTTTAAAAATGGTCATTCTTTTACACTTAGCTTAAGCCTGGATATTGTCCGTGCCTTGTTGTATGGTTTAGTATAAACATTCAACTAATAAAACATGTCACTATTTTTACACCTTTTTAATGCAGATCATGGTGTGGAAATTATCGGAGGCCACAAAGTTAAGCCCCATTCGAAACCTTATATGGTGTCTATCCAAGTTGATAAAAAAAAATGGCCATTATGAACATAAATGTGGAGGGGCTTTGATCGGAAGTAGATGGGTACTGACTGCGGCACACTGCAAAGAGTAAGTTATAGCGTCAACGTGTTCTACTGAAGCATTGCTTTGATGATTAATCCTCATTTGGAAACTACTTAGCTTCACAATTAGACAACTTTAAATAATTCCTTCCAAATACAGTAGTGACAGCATTAATGTTAAGCAGTAGAGGAAGGACATTTTTACACAACAAGTGGTTAGGCTTTAGAATGCACTGCTTGGGAATGTGGTGGAGGAGGATTCCATTGAAGCATTCAAGAGAAAACTGGATTATTATATGAAAAGAGAATGTACAGGGCTGAAGAAAGAAGGCAGGGGAGTGGTACCAGGTGAATTGCTCCTACTGAAAGTCAGTGCAGAATTGCAGGCTGAACAGCCTCTTTCTGTGCTGTAGCAATTCTATGATTCTGTGACCTCCATCTGTCTGCACTTTTCTTCACAAATAACTAAAGCACTGCATTTACACTGCAGATCAAAATAATAAATGCCATTACCAGAAATTTGACCTACAGCGAAACATTCTGCAAATGCACAACATGTCAGTTAACATCTGATGAAGAATTCCACTTAAAACTCCAACTTTTTAGACACTGACTAAGCTGATATTTAATTCCGTTGTGTTTTTATTTCCATGATGATCTGCTTTATTGTATGACTGCGTGAAATGCAGAAGCTGTACATACACGAAGGAGAAGGAAGTATATGGGAAGAAATAGTGGTAACAAGTATGTGTGGAATATTAACACTAACATAGACCAGTTCAATCATGTGGCTTTCCTCTGCACTGTAAAGTCAAGAGCAGAAATTCTCTGGCTGTTGACGACTGTGGGATTCTCTGGTCCCGCCAGCAGTCCACACCCTAACATGGGTTTCCTGACAGCGTGGGATGGCTTCAGGGAACCAGAAATTCCCATTTTCAGCAGCTGGATCCAAGGATCCCATTTCCAGTGAACAGCATGCCAAGAAATATGCAGAGAATCTTTTCTGTAGTTTGATATAAAAATGAAATAAAGTTGGTAAATTTTTTCAGCTTGATATCCTTACACTATTTGAAACTTTTTTGACCTCAATTTTTAAAATTTGTCCTTTTTAATGAAAAAATTATCTCTTTCTGACAAAACTCAGCAAACGTCCTATTCAAGTAGTTCTTGGAGCTCATAATCTCTCTCGGAATGAGAAGAGTCAACAGAAGTTTCTGGTGAAGAAGCAACATCCCCACCCAGGTTTCACTGGAAGAACTCCGGAAAATGACATCATGCTGCTCGAAGTATGAACTTCATTTCTTTCATTTGTGTTTGTGTTGTTTAAAATCATTAATTTAGAAAGACGTCAGTGTTGAATTTCAAAGAAACGTTTACATTGAAGTCGGGCAACACTTTTATTTGTTATTACATCATATTGAAATGCAAACATTCAGAAAATTACAGTTCCTGTGATGCAATTCTTCATTGCATGTTGATACTTGATATCAGCAAGCTCCCTGATCCTGAGCAGGTATCATAATTGAGCCTAACCTTGTCTTGACCTTGGTCCATTTGGTTTTTAGCAGTATTCATTTAACAAGGATTAAGTGCCATTATCTTTTACAAACCTTTTCTTCTCAAGCCTGCAAGCCAACTCTGATTCAGTGAGGAGTGTTGGAGAACATACAGAAGCAATATCAGCTACACACCCAAAAATGAGGTGCCAACCTGGTCAGGCTACAACACAGGGTTACGTGCATTCTAAACTGTGGAAGAAGTACACAACAGACAGAACGATTCAGCATGCACCTTACTTCACATTTGCTTGTTTATATGCATATCACTTCAGTAATACTTAATAAAAAGGAAACTGTGTGAATGGAAATCAATGCTTGCCTACCACTGCCTTACACAGTTCTCTAACTGAAGTCTCATTAAGATTTGATATCAACTCCTTAACACGGCATGTTCTTTATTTTCTGTATCTCTTATGATAATATCGAGAGTTCCATTATTTACCTTTTACCTCTTGTTCATCCCAGGGTACTGCCTTGTCATGTGATCAAAATTTTTCCATGCTGCGCACAACACACCCGCCCACCTGCCTCCATTCAATTAAAGTTGCTACAAGTATTTTTTTAAACCGAAGTGGTGCCACTTAAACAGTAAAGACATTGGATTTATCAGCCACATTTTACCCACATTCTTTGCAATGATTTCTTAAAAAGAATTAGAAAATGATGTCTACTCCAAATCATCCAATGGGAGATGTTAAATTTCTTATATGGATTTCTGTGTTGATGAAGAGACTAAATAGATCACACACAGGTCAGGAAAATCCAAGACTCAAGTTAATTACTGCCAGCTTGGACAGCAATTACTTCCCTACAAATGCTTTCAATCATCGTCTGATCACAAATCAATAATAATCAACTGGAAATCCTGCTCCAGATTGCTCAGTGATTGCTGCGGTATGGATGATGAATGTGAATTGGGTTAGGCTGAGTTGTGAACCTCCAGATAACAACAATCATCGTCACGGTCCATAAACATAAACGATCTCTGGAGAGACAGTAGAGAGTAGTCAGTGCCCATGGAACCATTGACTGATTCAAATCAGAGTATTTGGTCCTAGAAGGGAGATGTTTGCAAGGCAGGTTTCTCAAGGAGAAGATTATAGATCTATTCTGAAATAAATCAATACAACAAGATCTTCACATTTTGAAAAGCAAAAAATTAATTTTTTTTTATTGTCCCATAGCTGGCTAGTGAAGCAAAGATCAACAAAAATGTTAAACTGCTCAAACTACCTAATGGCAGGGTTGCAGATCTGAAAAGTGGAACACCTTGTACAGTGGCAGGATGGGGAACAAGAACTATGTGTCAAACCTGACGCACTTTGAGAAGTGAATCTATATGTAATAGATCGTAAAACATGCAACAGTAAGGATTATTACAACCATAAACCTGTAGTAACCCAGGACATGATCTGTGCTGGTGACAGGAAAGGCAGAGAAGATGCATGTTTGGTGAGTACACTGTGTTAGTTTATTATTTATTTACTAATTTAAACACTTTCCAAGCATTCAAGATTAATGTGACAAACAAGAATAGGAGTTAACTCTTAATTCTCTTAACAATCTTCCTTTATTTAATACTTTAGATACCAAACTGAAACTAACAACAGTTGCAACGTTTTAACAATAATTCCTCACCAAAGATTAATTCTTCACTGAACATTAGCTCTTTAACTTTAATTTTTTAACTGAAAATAGATACTACCAGATTTAGAATGGAATGACCAGGTCTGCTCCCAATGTAGAATCTATCCTTGTTCTTTCTTAAAAGATGTTCTTCAGGATACTTCTTACGATGGTTGATCTCGAGTTATCGCTAGAAACAAAGGACGACACATCTTTTTATCCAAAAATTGTTTCAACTTTCTAGAAGGCTCTCCTAACAACCAGCCAATGGTGTAACCAGAAATCGATCACATTGCTCAAATAGCCAATGGAATTGGTTCTAAATGACTCCATGAGCTTGGTACAGATAACATGTAGCTCACACCATATGTGGGTTAACCCATAAATTTTGGTGCCATAGATCTGACTTCAGCTGAACAACTTCCTTCATTTTGGTCAAATGAATGCTTCAGACCATGTCACTATTCACAGTAACTCTGCAGCTTGCAGCAGTTTCTAATTGTATCTTGATCAAAAATCCCAGCATACTTAACTCTCAATTACACCATTGCTTTTTAAAGGTAATCTTGCCATTATTATAGTTAAAATCATTGCAGTAGTTGTCTTTTCTCCATCCACTAGCTGGTATGAGTGAAAATAATCTCAATTTTAGAATTTCTGTAAAAACATATAGGTTCTGGAAGGAATCCTGCTCTCCTAAGGTGCTTTGGTTTGCTTGTGACTTCAAGGATAATTGTAACAATTATCTTGTAAACGGGTTGTGTCTTTATATGCCCTGTTTGTGAACATAATTCGCACTTATCTGATGAATGGGCAATGCTCCGAAAGCTTGTGCTGTCAAATAACCCTGCTGGACTTTAACCTGGTGTTGAGACTTCTTACTGTGCTTACCCCAGTTCAATGCTGGCATCTCAACATCATGGCTACCATCCATAGCAGTCAATAACCAGAGGTTACAGGTCTTTAGAGTTTTTACCAAATAAACCTGTTGGAGTTTAACCTGGTGTTGTAAGACTTCTTATTGACCTACTGATGAGAGGGAATAGCCTTTCTCTGTATAACCCTCATCACCTTGAAAACCCTCATTGGATCACTTCTTAACCTTTTCTCTTCCAAAGAGAACAATCATAACTGTGAGAACTTTTCCTCACAACTAAACCTTAATCCTGTTAATTCCTCTTTAATACTTCTTGGGTCTTAAAATCTTTCCTGAAGTGTGGTGCCATAATAGTCCAGCTGAGACATATGCTTTTTAAATGAAATAAAAGTGGAAATTACTGGAAACAATCACTCTGGCAGGTTTTGGAAAGAGAAACCAAGTTAGCAGGTGGAATTTTGCTATTTTTTTTAGCAAAGTGTCAACTAGGCAGGGAAAGCAGAATATCGGCTGTACAGCCAGATTTTCCTGTTTTTTAGGGGCAAGTCCTAAAGCCCACTCCGTCCACTTGTAAAAAAAGAACACCCTATGGACACAGAATCATTCTGCCCCTCCACTCCTTCATGTCAGCTGATAGAGACACAACCCCCTCCCCCACTATAGAACCACCCCTTCTCTGACCATAGAATTCCATCCACTCCTCTCCCAACTTGGAACCCTTGGCACCTCCTAAATGGAACAGCCTCAGCAGTGCCAGGAGAAAGTGCCAAATGACAGTGTTAATCAGTGTCTCCAGTGAATTGTGCTCACCAGGTGTACATTTTGTGGTGGGCAAAGTGTTGGAGAGAATAATTAGGGATAGGATTTATAGTTATTTAGAGAGTAATGAATTGATTGGAGATAGTCAGCATGGTTTTGTGAAGGGTAGGTCGTGCCTTACTAACCTCATTGAGTTTTTTGAAAAAGTGACTAAGGAGGTGGATGGGGGTAAGGCGGTTGATGTGGTATATATGGACTTTAGTAAGGCGTTTGATAAGGTGGCCCATGGAAGACTTCTGCAGAAAATGCAGATGTATGGGATAGAGGGTGATTTAGCTAATTGGGTTAGGAATTGGCTAGCAGATAGAAGACAGAGGGTGGTGGTTGATGGGAGATATTCATCTTGGAGTTCGGTGACAACTGGTGTACCTCAGGGGTCTGTTTTGGGGCCCCTGCTGTTTGTAATTTTTATAAATGATCTGGATGAGGGTATTGAAGGATGGATTAGTAAATTTGCAGATGACACAAGTCGGTGGAGTGGTAGATAGTGAAGAGGGGTGTTATAGTTTGCAGAGGGACTTGGACAAGTTGCAGAGCTGGGCCGAGAGGTGGCAAATGGAGTTTAATGTGGAAAAGTGTGAGGTAATGCACTATGGCAGAAATAATAAATGTGTAGAGTATAGGGCAAATGGTAGGATTCTTAGTAGTCTAGATGAACAGAGGGATCTTGGTGTGTACGTGCATAGATCCCTGAAAGTAGGCAGTCAGGTCGAGAAGGTTGTTAAGAAGGCATATGGAGTCTTGGCTTTTATTGGTAGGGGGATTGAATTTCGGAGCCGCAACGTCATGTTGCAACTGTACAAAACTCTAGTGCGGCCGCACTTGGGAGTATTGTGTGCAGTTCTGGTCCCCACATTATAAGAAAGATGTGGAGGCATTGGAGAGGGTACAGAGGAGGTTTACCAGGATGTTGCCTGGTATGGAGGGCAGGTCTTATGAGGAGAGGCTGAGGGATTTGAGGTTGTTTTCGTTAGAAAGGAGGAGGCTAAGAGGGGACCTGATCGAAACATATAAGATGATTAGAGGTTTAGATAGGGTGGACAGTGATAGCCTTTTTCCTAGGATGGAGAAAGCTAGCACGAGGGGACACAGCTTTAAATTAAGGGGTGATAGTTATAGGACGGATATCAGAGGTAGGTTCTTTACCCAAAGGGTGGTTCGGGAGTGGAATGCCCTGCCTGCAGCAGTTGTAGATGCGCCAAGTTTGGTGGCGTTTAAGAGGTTAGTTGATAAGTATATGGAAGAGAAGGGAATGGTTTAGTTTGGAGGGGCATTGCTTTTTATATTGGTCGGCGCAACATAGGCCGAAGGGCCTGTTCTGTGCTGTAATGTTCTATGTTCTATTGTGGAGGCCTGTGTCCTCACTCCATGAGTACACAGTCCAACAAAAATTCCTGGTATACATATGCAAATAAATGAAACAGATCCTGGGAGCTGGGAAAAGTCCCCTAAGCTGTTCCTGTCCCCTGAAAACGGGGGCTAAACAGTCCCCCCTAGTGTTTCAAATCCCCATGGCTTCATTCTTGAAACATCAACTCTGTTTTGTTGTCCCCAAAAGTTTTTCTAACATTTTCTGTATTTGTTTCAGGTTTCCAGCATCCATAGTATTTTGCTTTTTAAATGACTACCAACTTGTCCTGCCACAGTTAAGGATTTATGTATTTGGACACAAGTAATTTTAAAGCCATAAGAACATAGGGGATAGCAGCAATAATAGGCCATCCAGCCCATTAAACCTGCTCTACAATTCAAACAGATCATGGCTGATCATCTATCTCAGCATCATTTTTCCTGCTTCTCCATATCTCTCCATTGTCATTAGTATCCAGAAATCTATAGATTTCAGCCTTGGATATTTTTAATGATTGAATTTCAACAGCTGACTTGAGTAGAGAATTTTAAAATCCATCATCCTTTGGATGAGGAAATTGCTCCTCATCTCAGTCCTAAAAGGGCTGCCCCTTATCCTGAGACTGTGTCCTTTTAGTTCTAAACACCCCAACCAGGAGAAACATCTATCTACCTCTACCCTTTTGAGCCCTGTAAGAGTTTAAGTTTCCACGAGCAAGCCTTTCATTCTATGAAGCTGGAATGCAGACCCAGTTTCTTCAGTCACTTCTCATGGAATCATCCCACCGTTCCACTACTTTTATGGAAAGTATATTCTTCCTTGGATAAGGAAACAGAAATGTACATGGTACTTTAGGTGTGATCTTACAAAGGTTGTAAAATTTAAGTAAGACATCTTCTGTACTCAAATTCCCTGCAAATGAAGGCCAACATACCATTTGTCTTATTGTTTCCTGCATCTGCATGCTATTTTTAGTATATATACTCTTTCCACATTGTTTGTCTCAAAATGCATCACTTCACACCCTTCTGCATTGAATTCTGACTGCCATTTTTATCTATTTCACTACTCTGTCTATCCTCCTGAAGTCTAACTAATCTTATCAATATTGATTATGTTGCTAAGTTCTGAATCTTCTCCAAATTTATATAATTGGGTCACTATGAAACAGATTCTGGGTCACCAATAAAACTTGTTGACTGAACACTTTTCTTTTTGTAGGTAATTTGTATTTTAAATTATGGGGAAAAAAGTTTCTTTTTACTTATCATGTATCAAACTCTATGGAATGTCAGTTCTTGTGACAAGTTCAGTTGTTCCCAGCTTCCAATGGGTTGCTTCCTGGTAACATCTGATTACAGAATTGATTTTCCCTGTGAGGGTTACTCAGTAGAACTCTTTCTTCTGGCTTGAAGCCAGATAAATCTTCCTGTCTCGTTTAAATTCTTACAATCACAGGCTGAAAATCTCTTGACCTCCAGTGCAGAAATTGTAGTGGGTGGAACAGAAAATTCAGTGAACAAACATCCATTGATTTTGGGCAGGAGTTTCTGGTCTTTGGTATGTATGATTGAGAACCCCACCGTTAGTCTTCAGTTTGACCTTAAGCTCTCATCCAAGTTGTGTGCTAAACGATAAAGTCAGCATTTCCTCTGTTTCAGGTGCAGGCCTGGTTGATTCTATCTTTTGCTCACTACTTTTTTTATATCGGCAAACAATGCAAGATCAAACCAAAACCCTGTAGTTTGTGTGTGTGATATTGGTGACTTTATAGGGAAGCCTGTAACCTGATCTCAAAAATCAGGGAATTCATGTCCCCAGAGTATTAGGATGGGCCTTTGGATTACTAGTCCAGCAACATTATCACTACACCACAATCTCCTCTCTCAATTTAAACTATACAATTGTAATAATTAAACTATATTTTTAAAAGGACAAATGAGCTATTAGGTGGTAACGGCAGATTATAGCAACAAACTTAAGTGAAGGTTGGTTAACAACAAGATAATGTTTGTAGCAAGATATGGGGTATGATATTTCTTAGACCATCGAGATTAATTGCAAAGTATATTCCAAGCATGTATATTTTGATATTCTTGTAACCCTTAACATGTACATCAATACTGAGCAGTGTTCAGTTTGACATGAATGTATTATAAATTGAACAGGTTCAAGTATGACCAATTCCAGTTAATATCACTTTTTTTCATTTTTCTTTTCCAGGGTTATGGAGGTAGTCCTTTAATTTGCAAAGGTGTGTATAGAGGGATTGTGTCATACGGCTGTAGATACGCTGATCCTAAGAAGCCTGGGATTTACACTTTCATATCAAAGAAATATGTGAACTGGATTCAGAAAATAATTGGTGTGCAAGCTTACAACATGACATCTGAGGACTATTTTGAGTTTTGAGTCTTACTGTCACTCTGTTTTATTTCATAATTTGTTGAATTGCTTTGTTCAGAGAAAAGCCAGGATGTTTTTATTCCAATGGTTAAAATGAATTACGCTGAATCCTTCAACGGTTTTATAAAAAACAAAGAACAAAGAAAACTACAGCACAGGAACAGGCCCTTCAGCCCTTCAAGCCAAAACTGACCATGCTGCCTGACTTAACTAAACCCCCCTATACTTCTGGGGCCCATATCCCTCTATTCCAATCTCATTGATGTAGTTGTCAAGATGCCCCTTAAAAGTTGAGTTCCAGGCATCCACTACTCTGTGTAAAACATCTACCTCGTACATCTGTTTTAAACCTTGCTCTCCTACCTTAAACTTATGCCCCCTAGTAATTGTCTCTTCCACCCTGGGGAAAAAGCTTCTGTCTATCCACTCTGGAGTGACAGAGGTTGAGGGAAGACCTAATAGAAGTCTCCAAGATTGAGAGACACAGACAGTGAGAGCAAACCAAATTTGGCCAACCTGTCCTCATAGCTAATGCCCTCCATACTGGGCAACATCCTGGTAAATCTTCTCTGTACCCTCACCAAATCCTCCACATTCTTCTGGTAATGTAGCGACTAGAATTGAACATTATATTCCAAGTGTGGTCTCACTGAGGTTCTATAAAGCTGCAATATGACTTGCCAATTTTTTAAACTCAGCACCCTGGCTGATGAAGGCAAGCATGCCATATGACTACTGACTATCTTCTCCACCTGTATTGCCACTTTCAGTGACCTGTACTCACAGATCCCTTTGCCTATTGATACTCTTAAGGGTTCTGTTATTTACTGATTATTTCCTATCTATACTAGATTTCCAAAATGCATTCTTATATTTGTCCAGATTAAATGCCATCTATTGTCTCTTCACCCAAGTCTCCAACTGATCTGTATCTTCTGATGACCTTCAGCGCTGTTTGCAAACCCACCAACCTTTGTGTCATCTGTAAACTTATTAATCCAGTTACATTTTTCTCCAGCTCCCAGCATTGATCCTGAAGAACACCACTTGTCACAACCCTCCAGACAGAAATGAACCTTCCACTGCTACCCTCTGTCTTCTTTGACTGAGCCAGTTTTGTATCCACCTTGCCTCTGATCCCATGCAACTTCACCTTCTGCACCAGCCTGCCATGAGGAGCCTTGTCAAAAACTTTAACTGATATCCATGTAGACAACATCTACTGCTCCATTCTCTTCAATCATCTTCATCACTTCCTCAAAGAACTCAAATCCATGAAACAAGGCCTCCACTTCACAAAACTATGTTGCCTCTCAGTAATACATCCACTATTTCCAAGTGGGAATAAATCCTGTCTCAAAGAATCCTCTCCAATAATTTCACTACTACTGATGTAAGGCTCACTGGCCTGTAATTATCTGGATTATTCTTGCTACCCTTCTTAAACAAAGGAACAATATTGGCTATTTTCCAATCCTTTGGGATTTCCCCTGTAGCCAATAGTTATGTATAGTGAAAATGAGCTGAACGATGTGAGAGTGCAATTCTGAAATGATATTTTAGTGACAAGGCAGATTTTCCCTGCCTCAGAGAATAACTGAGTTTTAATCATGGCACAGTGGGGCAGTGGTTAGCACAGCTGCCTCAGAGCGCCAGGGACGAAGGTTCAGTTCCTGGCTTGGGTCACTTCGTGTGTGGAGTTTACATGTTCTGTCCATGTCTGTGTGTGTTTTCTCTGGGTGCGCTGGTTTCCTCATATAGTCTGAAAGATGTGCAGATTAGGTATATTGATCTAAACAGGTGCCAGAGTGTGACGACTAGGGAAATTTCACTTGTTTGGTAAGTTTCACTTAGCAGACCTCTAGAGGTGTTCGCTAGTGCTTCTTCCGAGGTATTTCTGGGATACAATGCTGTGGGTAATGGAAGATTTGGATTAATACATCCTTATAGAGTTGCTTATAATTGAACACATTTAACCAGAGCTTTATTCGACTGTAACATCATTTTGATGTTATAGTGTTTGATGTTATAGATATTGGCTAGGATGGTACGATGGGTAGCAGTCCTGCTTCACAGCACCAGGGATTTGGGTCTGATTTTTGGTTTGCATTGTTGTCCGCAGAGTTTGCGTATTCACCCGATGTTTGTACAGGTTTCCTCTGGATGCTCCGATTTGCATTTACGTTCTGAAAGACGTGTATTGACCTGAATTGGCACCAGACTGCATCGATTGAGAGGAATTTCACAGTAACTTCATTGCAGTGTTAATTTAAAGTTTATGAGTAATAAAATAAAAAAAGATAGAACTTGAAAAGAGTTCCAATCCATTGTGATAAAGGCAATGTCAATTAGGCATCTTAACTATTTTTATAACTGTCTACTACTTTTTTTTAAAGAGATTTCTGCGTATAGCCCTACATGGCTCTGTTCTTTCTCAGATCATACTTTCTCATTCTTAGTGCCATAGGAAGAAAGATCAGAGTATTTTCTAAGTGAATGATCTCGCTCTAAATTTCAATTCCTGCAGCTACCTCACTGATGAATGTTCTGCTGCAATGTCCTTTCAACTCCCATCTACAATAATTGCTCTGCCACCTAAGTGTCTAGAACTTTCATCCAAATTTTGAACTCGCTGTTATCTCATCTAAGTCATTGGTAAATAGAGAATAATAAGACTTCAAGATAGATTACTAGGGGTCGGTATTGGTCATATTTTGTCAACTGGATTACATATACATATTGATCAAAGACAAGTAACATTTGTGCTATAGAGATGCCAGGTAATGACATTCTCCAATAAAAGAGAAGCTAATCATCTCCCTATGAAATTCATTGAATTTCCATTACTGAATCCCCCCACTATCAACATCTTTAGAATTACCATTGACCAAAAATTCAACTGAACTAGCCGTATAAACACTGTGGCTATAACAGCAAGTCAGAGGTTAAAAATCCTGCAGCAAGTAACTCAGTACGTGACTCCCCAAAGCCTGTCCACAATCTACAAGACACAAATCCGCAATGTAATGGAATACTCTCTTATCTGGAAGAGTGTAGTCCCAACAACAGTCAAGAAGCTTGATACCATCCAGGACAAAGCTGCCCACTTCACTGGTATTCCTTTCACAAACATTCACTCATTCCACCACCAATACACAGTAGGAACAGGGTCTGCCATCAACATGATGTATGGCAGGAACACTCCAAGAATCTTCTGACAGTATTCGTGGGCTTGGAAGGTACTGTCATCTAGAAGACAAGAGGAGGAGATACATGGGAAGGCCACCCCCTGGAAGTTGCCCTCCAAGTCGCTTACTATCTTGACTTAAAAACATATCACCATTCCTTCACTGTCACAGGGTCAAGATCCTAGAATTCTCTTACTAACCACCTTCACTGCAAGGACTGCAGCTGTTCAAGAAGGCAACTCAACATGACCTGGACAATTAGGACACTGAATGCTGGCCAAGCCAGCAAAACCTCCATTCCGTGAATGAATAAAAGACAAATCAGGCTGTCTAATCAATTGATTGGAGCAAGAAGACCTTACAATGGCTGTCTCTTCCTCATTAAAAGGACTTAATCTCCACCCACTGAAGGCCAAGTCTTGTCCAAAGCATTAATTCAAAAATATTCCCAGATCTGTGAGATATTACTGTCACTTTTAGCATCAGCTTCCCCACTTCATGGTACTACAGGAGGTGTCCCACTGGATTACAGAACTGTCCTTCTCCTTCTCATCAACAGCAATAGCTCCCTTCGTGTGAAGGAGCCTACCATGTAAAGTGAATGGACTCTAAAAGAAGGAAACTGGGTCAGGATAGCAACAGGGTCATAGCAGCATGAGAAATTTGCACCACATTGTCATCTCCAATGAAAGGATAGAAGTCCAGTTCACTATGTTCTGGCTATAAATAAAAACATAGCAGTCTTATACTACTGTATGATTATTTCAGGATTTAAATTTTATTGCAGAATTTCAACTTTATTAAAGCAACCACAATTTTACTCCCTGATCTTGTTCTCTACATTATGTTTGTTCCCATCTTTACTAAGGATGAATTGGTTTCCTTTGTCAAAGCAATCATAGATGATAATTCTAAATATTTGTTTTAAGCAGGATATTGCAACTTAAGAACATAAGAAATAGGAGCAGGAGTAGGCCATCCAGCCCATCGAGCCTGCCCTGCCATTCAATAAGATCATGGCTGATCTGTAGTGGTTTGGTACCACTTTTCCATTTTCTCCCCATAACCCTTAATTCCCTTGTCAATTAAAAACCTATCCACTCTTGACTTGAACATATTCAGTGAGGAAGCCTCCACCACCTCGTCAGGCAGAGAATTCGAAAGATTCACTACCCTTTGCGTGAAGAAACCCCTCTGCAACTCCGATCTGAACCGCACCACCCCACCTCCCCCCTAATCTTGAGGCTGTGCCCTCTAGTCCTGCTATCTTTGCTAAGCGGGAAGAGTCTCTCAACCTCTACCCTATCCATCCCCTTCATTATACGTTTCTATAAGATCCCCTCTCAGCCTTCTAAACTCCAAAGAGTACAAACCTAGCCTATTCAGTCTCTCCTCATAATCCAACGCCCTCATCTCCGGTATCAGCCTAGTAAATCTTCTCTGCGCTCCCTCCAAGGCCAATATATCCTTCCTCGAATGCAGTGACCAAAACTGCACACGTTACTCCAACTGCGGCCTCACCAGTATCCTATACAGCTGCAAAAATACCTCCCTACTTTTATATTCTATCCCCCTAGCTATAAAGGCCAACATTGCATTCGCCTTCTTAATCACCTGCTGCACCTGCATACTGTGTTTTTGAGATTTGTGCACAAGGACCCCCAGGTCCCTCTGCACCGTCGCATGCCACAGCTTTTCTCCTTTTAAATAGTAATCCTTCCTACCATTATTCTTCCCAAAGTGGATAACAAAGAACAACACAGCACGGGAAACAGGCCCTTCGGCCCAACAAGCCCGCGCTGCCATCCTAACATCTTAATGACATATAGAGACCAATATAGGGACAATTCGTTACCCAATCAGCCTAAGAGCACATTTTTGGGATGTGGGAGGAAACCGGAGCACCCAGAGAAAACCCACGCAACCACGGGGAGAACGCGCAAACTCCGCAGACACAGGCCCAAATCCATGTGTCTGCACAGCAACAGCGATAGTCTCTGAGCTGTCATGTTGCCCATCTGATGGTCCAGTTTAAGCATACACTAACGACGTGAAGCACTAGGCCACTCCTGAAGTAACCTCCAGGAGCACCCCTCGCACGACCTGCCGAATGCATGCACCTTGTTGGTCAACAAGGTGGACCGAATAGCCTGTGGAAACAAAGTATTTAAACAGTCCTCATATATCCCTCTATCTGCAGACCACTCGTGTGGCTGTCCAAGAGACCCTTAAACAACCCCAGCGTGCCTGCTCCCACCACCTTACTCGGTAGTGCATTCCACACCCCCACTACCCTTTGTGTGAAAAAAT
Source organism: Sphyrna mokarran (assembly GCA_024679065.1). Lineage (NCBI taxonomy): Eukaryota > Metazoa > Chordata > Chondrichthyes > Carcharhiniformes > Carcharhinidae > Sphyrna > Sphyrna mokarran. The sequence continues at coordinate 62,964,971 of JAGIQG010000001.1, forward strand.
GCCCTCTAATATTAGTCTTATACATAGCCCCCCTCACCCTAAGGCCGTGACCCCTCGTTCTATCCGAATCTAATGGTGGAAAAAGCTTACCACCATTTACTCTATCTATACCCCTCATAATCTTATATACCTCTAATAGATCCCCTCTCAGCCGACGTCTTTCAAGGGAAAACAACCCCAGTGCGTTCAATCTTTCCTCGTAAGACAGCCCTTCCATACCAGGCAGCATCCTGGTAAATCTCCTCTGCACTCTCTCCAGGGACTCCACATCCTTCCGGTAGTACGGCAACCAGAACTGGACGCAGTACTCCAAGTGAGGCCTAACCAACGTTCTATACACTTGCAACATCAAACTCCTACTCTTGTATTCTATACCCCTTCCTATGAAGGCTAACATACCATACGCTTTCTTTATCACCTTTTCCACCTGTACTGACACCTTCAGAGACTTGTGAACCTGCACCCCCAGGTCTCTCTGCGTCTCTATACTCCGGATAGTTTTACCTTTTATCCTATAACTTCCCTCTACAGTATTCCGGCCAAAATGCATCACCTCGCATTTATCCGGATTAAATTCCATTTGCCATCTATCTGCCCAATCTACCAGCCTATCAATGTCCTGTTGTATTGCCTGGCACTGCTCCTCAGTCCCCGCCAATCCAAGTATCTTAGTGTCATCAGCAAATTTGCTGATCACACCACCTACCCCCTCTTCCAAGTCATTTATATAAATCACAAATAGAAGAGGTCCTAGTACTGAGCCCTGTGGCACACCACGAGTGACTGACCTCCAGTTGGAAAAAGAGCCTTCCACCAATACCCGCTGTCTCCTCCTCCCAAGCCAGTTCTCAACCCATCTACATACCTGGCCCTGTATCCCATGAGCCTTCACTTTTTTATCAGCCTACCATGGGGAACCTTGTCAAACGCCTTACTGAAATCCATGTAGACGACATCAACGGCTTGTCCTTCATCAACCGTTTTTGTCACCTCTTCAAAAAATTCCACTAGATTCGTAAGGCATGACCTCCACTTAACGAAGCCATGCTGCGTATCCCTGATCAGATCACAGCACTCCAGATGCTCATACATAACCTCACACTTGCTAACATTATACTCCATCTGCCAGGTCCTCGCACACTCAACCTATCCAGATCCCTCTGCAGGCTTTCCACACCTTCCATGCAATTTGTTTTTCCACTCATCTTTGTGACATTAGCAAATTTCGTCACCCTGCACTCAGCCCCTTCCTCCAGATCATCTATGTAAATGGCAAATAGTTGAGGCCCCAGCACCGAACCTTGGGGCACGCCACTAGTCACTAGCATATAAAGGTTTGTTTTCTTACTCCATTTTCATACATGAAATGATTATAAAGTACAGGCTGTATTCAAGCTGAAAGGTAGAATCATTTTGTTGTAGAGTAAACATAGCACGCATGATATGCATATCATCGATCCCCCGTGCAGTCAAAACGGCTGTTAATGAAAACTTTGTGGCTGGAATAATGAGACCTTGCAACTACAAAAAAATATCCAATTCACTGTTTAACCACATCAACGTTTGTTCAAATTTTAATGTTTAGACATTATGACTGAATGTTAGCACTAACAACTTAAGCTTTAAGAAATGACACATTCAGATTTGAACTGAATATATATGAATCATATTTCACAGTTAAAATTGCAACAATAATTTCTCTCTAGTGCTTGGTCCTCAATGGATAAATATTGAGGGTGCCTAAACTGTATTCCTCACTCTGTCTATTTAGTATAAATCCTCCTCTACTGCACTAGTTATGTGACCTGTCAGAACACAGGTCCTAGCACAGTTCAGGTGATTGTTGCCCCAGTGATACAGTGCCCACTTCCCCCGATACTGGTGTTTGTGACCGAGGAATTGGAAATCCATTTCCCCTACACCAATTTTTGAACCATAAATTTGACCATCATTTATTTACCCTATATCATTTGCTTGTGCCTCAGGTGATTGTGACCTTTTGAGATAAGGGTGGTTAAAGGAAAAATCGGACCTCTTAGGGACAGAGGAGGGGAACTGTGCTCAGAGCCCGAGAGAATGGGGGAGATCCTGAATGAATACTTTGCGTCAGTATTCATGAAGGAGAGGGGCTTGTTGACCAGTCCTGTCTCTGAGGGAGCTGTGGACCAGTTGACGGAAATATCCATACCGAGGGAAGTGTTGGAGCTTCTAGGCACCATTAAAACTGATAAATCTCCGCGACCTGATGGCATTTATCCTAGGTTGCTTAGGGGGGCGCGAGGTGAAATTGCTGGGCCTCTGATGCAAATCTTTGTCTCTTCTTTGGACACAGGTGAGGTCTCAGAGACTGGAAAATAGCTAGTGCTGTACCATTGTTTAAAAAGGGTAATAGGGATAACCCTGAAAATTATAGACTGGTGAGTTTGATGTCAGTGGTAGAGAAGCTGTTGGAGGGGATTCTTAGAGATAGGATGTATAGGCACTTAGAGCTTTGCAATTTGATTAGGGATATGCAGCATGGCTTTGTTAAAGGGAGGTCGTGCCTTACAAATCTGGTAGAATTCTTTGAGAAAGTATCAAAACAGTTGATGTAAGGGTGAGCTGTTGATGTCGTCTGTATGGATTTCAGTAAGGCGTTTGACAAAGTCCCTCATGGGAGATTAGTTGAAAAGGTCAAGGCTAATGGGATACAAGGACAGGTAGCTAGATGGATAAGTAACTGGCTTGGTAATAGGAGACTGAGAGTAATAGTGAAAGGATGTTTTTCTAGCTGGAGGTCAGTCACTACTGGTGTGCCGTAGACTAGTACTGGGACCTCTTCTATTAGTAATATATATAAATGACTTGGAAGAGGGAGTAAGTGGAGTGATCAGCTATTTGCAGACGATATAAAGATGGCTGGACTTGCTGATAGTGAGGAGCATTGTCAGGCGATAAGCAGGACATAGATAGGCTGGTAGCTTGGGCAGATAGTGTAAGAGAATATTTGTAGTAGCAGCAGTAAAATGTGAAATATAGTCTCATCAACATGCGATGGGCAGGATGTTGAAATATAATGAGCCCAGTATGTTATTTAATGTAATTGAATGTATGGTGGCTAATGTGATAGAATCAGGAATGGTAAGCATTTATTAAACATTGAGTGTAAGCAGCCGTAGGCAGTTAAACCTTGAGAAACAGTGGTCACACTATGGCCCAGAAAACAGGGATGGGGTACATATATTCTCTTTGTCACTTAGTTTAAAGTCTAGCTAAGCCACCATTGTGTATAAACAACGTTAATGGGGTGAGGTCAAAGGTCGGAACTGTCGTATAAACAAACTGGTTTCACTGAGTAGTAAATGCATCGATTAGTGACCAATCCACAACAAGGTAAATTATTAGCAGAGCCAGCACTAATGGTGGTTAAAGATAAGCCAGCCTTGAGGATGAGATAAGAATCTCAGGGCATGTGTCTGCAAACTGTATAAGACAAGCTGTAAGTGAGCATTTCACTGGAGTGTTCCGGACATCCCGGCTTTATTCTCCTGTGCTGGAGAATAAAGTCTTACTAACTGGAAAATCAAGGCTCAGACTCTCATTTAATAAGCTAAAAGTACATTGTCGTCCTGGGGAACCACGACAATAGATGGCAGATAGAATTCAATCCTGATAAACGTGAGGTGATGTATTTTGGGAGAAAGAATGTAGGGGGCAGGTATATGATAAAGGGTAGACTTATTAAGAGTATAGAAATGCAGAGGGACCTGGGGGTGCAGATGCAGAAGTCTCTGAAGATGGCAGAGCAGGTGGCGAAGGTTGTGAAGAAAGCATATGGTATGCTAGCCTTTATAGGAAGGGGTATAGAGTACAAGAGCTGGCCTTTAATGTTGCAGTTTTATAAAACGTTGTTAGACCTCATTTGGAGTACTGCGTCCAGTTCTGGTTGCCTTACTACCGGAAGGACGTGGAGACTCTGGAGAGAGTGCAGAGGAGGTTTACCAGGATGCTGCCTGGTAATGAAGGTCTAAGTTACGAGGAGAGGTTAGGTAAATTGGGACTGTTTTCCTTAGAAAGACGTAGACTTAGAGGAGATCTAATAGAGGTGTACAAGATTATGAGGGGTATAGATAGAGTAAACAGGGTTAAGCTTTTTCCTAGGATGGACTCAAATAGCACAAAGGATCATGTGCTTAGGGTGAGGGGGGTAAGATATAATTTGGATGCTAGAGGGAGTTTTTTCACACAGAGGGTGGTGGGGGCATGGAACGCACTGCCAAGTAAAGTGGTGGAGGCAGGCACTCTGGAATGCTTAGATGGGCACATGAACAGAATGCGAATGGAGGGATATAGAAAACTGATTTAAAATAAGGATCATGAGCTTTGGGAGTCCCTGTGAAGTGTGTAAATAGTCGATGATATTGATGTATTTGTTTTTATCCTACATGTACTTTGGTTCATCTTGTTGTCTAACAAGGGGCATACATGCGAAGGGTCACGAGAGGGCTGCTCTTGGATTTTTTTTCGAGAGTATTCTAGAGCTTCATGTGGTTAGTGTACACTTGACCTGGACCATTTGACGGGCAACACGACAGCTCAGTGACTATCGCTGTGCTGTGCAGGTACATGGATTTGGGCCTGTGTCTGTGAGAGTTTGCGCATTCTCCCCGTGCTTGCGTGGGTTTTCTCCAGGTGCTCCGGTTTCCTCCCACATCCCAAAGATGTGGTCTTAGGCTGATTGGCAGAACAAATTCTCCCTAAATTGTCTCAAATTTGGTTTCAATCCATAGATCTATAAACGTAGACAGGGATCACGGGTAGAAGTGGGAACATCAAAGTGGCAGCACGGGCTCATTGGGCCGAAGGGCCCGTTTCCCATGCTGTTTTGTTCTTTGTTCTATAATGCTGCAACTTTATAAGACCCTTGTCAGACCCCACTTGGAGTACTGTGCACAGTTCTGGTCACCTTATTACAAGAAGAATGTGGAAGTTATTGAAAGGGTGCAGAGGAGATTTACAAGGATGTTGCCTGGATTGGGTGGTATGCCTAATGAGGATAAGTTGAGGGAGCTAGGTCTTTTCTCCCTGGAGAGACGAAAGTTGAGAGGTGACCTGATAGAGGTTTATAAGATGTTAAGATAGGATGGATTCTCAGAGGCTATTTTCTAGAGCTGAAATGATCGCTACGAGAGGACATAGTTTAAGGTACTGGGCAGCAAGTATAGAGGAGATGTTAGGGGTAAGTTTTTCACTCAGAGGGTGTTGAGTGAGTGGAATCGACTGCTGTCAGTAGTGTTGGAGGCAAACTCATTGGGGTCTTTTAAAAGACTTCTGGATTAATACATAGGATTTAATGGGATTGAGGGTTATAGATAGGCCTGGTAGGTATGGATATGATTGGTGCAATTTGTGGGCTGAAGGGCCTGATGTGCTGTGGTGTTCTATGTTCTATACTGCACCTGTGCTTGGGAAAATTGTTGTGTGGGAAATATGTAGAAAATTCTTACCAAAAGTAATGGAGAATTTAAAACGTCATTAAAAGAGGATTGTTGTAACGTTTACCACACTTCTGGCAAGATTGACTCATGAAGTCCAGGGTGATTGGTTTGCTGGCTTTTTTTATAACTGGCATGTTTATTTATAGAAATAATTGAAAACCATTTGCTACCCAACACTAAATAAAAATTTAACCAAGTGATATTTTATAAAGAGAAAAACGTTGCGACAACTCTGGTAAGGTTTTCCAACCAAAAGGATGATTCATCTTTCTTTCAGATGCTAACAGACATGCATTTTATTTGCAGTACTTATTTGATTAGACTTAAAGTTTCTTCTGTTTTTGTCTTCTCTTCAAGAGCTAAAAAGTATTTTGGGATTACTAAATAACTGCTGTTTGTGGTGGGTGGGTGGAATGGATTGCCATGAGTTGAAACTAAGTTGACATTGGGGCTATAAGGGACCATGGGAGTGAGTGGGAGTCATGGAGAATATAAGGGATCTTTGAGAGTGACTAGGGAGCATGGGTTGACATAGGGATGTGTGAGGAGCTATTGAAGTCTGTGTTTATGTGGAGGGTATGTTGGGCCATTAGGGTAAGTGTGGTATGGGTTGGCATTAGTTGTCGTGGGTGGGGAATGAAACATGGGTAATGAGATGTGAGGCAGCAAAGCTAATTGGCTTAATATTCATCCACACAACTTGGAAGAAATTCCAGAGCACCAAGGTGGACCTTTTAAACATCCTGCCGGAGCACTCAGCTGAGCCTATAGCTGCATCCAAATTGTTTCTGGAGGTGGCAGTCCTAACTCTGCAACAAAAATTTCCTGACTCGCTGCACTCACCTCAGGAGCAAAAATCCAGGCAATTAAAACACAGAAACATAGAAAATAGGAGCAGGAGGAGGCCATTTTTCCCTTCAAGTCTGCTCCACCATTAGTCATGATCACGGCTGATCGTCCAACTCAATAGCCTAATCCCACTTTCCCCCCATAATCTTTGATCCCATTTGCTCCAAGTGCTGTATCTAGCCACCTCTTGAATACATTCAATGTTTTGGCATCAACTAGTCCCTGTGATAAAGAACAAAGAGCAAAGAACAAAACAGCACGGGAAACAGGCCCTTCGGCCCAACGAGCCCGTGCCGTCATCTCAATGTTCTCACTTCTACCCATTATCCTGTCTATGTTTATAGATCTATGCATTGAAACCAAATTTGCAAGACAATTTAGGGAGAATTTGTTTTGCCAATCAGTCTAAGAGCACATCTTTGGGATGTGGGAGGAAACCGGAGCACCCGGAGAAAAGCCACGCAAGCACAGGGAGAATGTGCAAACTCCCACAGACACAGGCCCAAATCCACGTATCTGCACAGCACAGTGATAGTCACTGAGCTGTCGTGTTGCCCATCAAATGGTCCAGGTCAATCGTACACTAACGATGTGAAGCACTAGGATACTCACGAAAAAAGAATCCAAGAGCAGCCCTCTCACGACCCATCACGTATATGCCCCTTCTTAGACAACAAGGCAGACCAAAGTACCTGTAGGATAAAACAGAAATACATCAATATCATTGACAATTTACACACTTCCCAGGGAACTCTCAAGGCTCATGATCCCTATTTTAAATCAGTCTTAAATAACTCCAGAATGCCTGCCAACACCACCTTACTTTGCAGTGCATTCCATACCATCCTCTGTGTGAAAAAACTCCCTCTAGCATCCAAATTATACCTTACCCCGCTCACCCTAAGCCTGTGGCCCCTCGTGATATTTGATTCCAACCTAGGAAAAAGCTTACCACTATTTATCTATACCCCTCATAATCTTGTACACCTCTATTAGATCTCCTCTCAGTTCACGTCTTTCTAAGGAAAACACTCAGCTGAGCCTATGGCTGCATCCAAATTGTTTCTGGAGATGGCAGTCCTAACTCTGCAACAAAAATTTCCTTGAAAAATTGAAATTAGGAGAGCCAGAAGGGGTCATGAGAAGTCCTTGGCTGGTAGGATTAAGGAGAATCCCAAGGCCTTCTACAAATATGTGAAAAGTAAAAGGATGAGAAGAGAAGGGATAGGACCTATAAAAGGTGAAGGGGGAAAAGTCTGTATGGAACCGGAAGAAATGGCAGAGGTGCTTAATGAGTACTTTGCCTCAGTATTCACAGTGGAAAGTGATCTGGAAGGATGCACTACAAGTTTGCGGCAGACTGAAAAGATTGAGTATGTAGATATTAAGGAAGCGGATGTGTTAGAACTTTTAAATGCTATCAAGATAGACAAGTCTCCGGGACCAGATGGGATGTACCCCAGGTTATTGTGGGAGGTGAGGGATGTCATTGCAGAGCCCCTGGCGATGATCTTTGCGTCGTCGATGGAGATGGAAGAGGTTCCGGAGGATTGGAGGATTGTGGATGTGGTCCCTATTTTCAAGAAAGGGAACAGGGAGAGTTCTGGAAATTACTGACCGGTGAGTCTGACCTCAGTGGTTGGTAAGCTGATGGAGAGGCTTCTGAGGGACAAGATTTACGAGCATTTGGAGAAGTTTAGGTTGATTAGAAATAGTCAACATGGTTTTGTAAAAGGCAGGTCGTGCCTTACGAGCTTAATTGAGTTCTTCGAAAATGTGACTGAACACATTGACGAAGGAAGAGCAGTGGACGTGGTGTACATGGACTTCAGCAAGGCATTTGACAAGGTCCCCCATGCAAGACTTCTTGAGAAGGTGAGAGGGCATGGGATCCAAGGGGCTTTGGCCTTGTGGATCCAGAACTGGCTTGCCTGCAGAAGGCAGAGGGTGGTTGTGGATGGCTCTTTTTCTGCATGGAGGTCGGTCACCAGTGGAGTGCCCCAGGGATCTGTTCTAGGACCCTTGCTGTTTGTCATTTTCATAAATGACCTGGATGAGGAAGTGGAGGGATGGGTGAGTAAGTTCGCCGATGACACGAAGGTCGGTGGTGTTGTGGATGGTCTGGAGGGATGTCAAAAGTTGCAGCAGGACATCGACAGGATGCAAGACTGGGCGGAGAAGTGGCAGATGGACTTCAACGTGGATAAATGTGTTGTGGTCCATTTTGGCAGATCCAACGGGATGAATGAGTACACTATCAAAGGTAGGAGTCTTAGCTGTGTGGAAGAGCAGAGGGATCTTGGGGTCCGGGTCCATAAGACTCTCAAATCGGCCTCCCAGGTGGAGGATGTGGTTAAGAAAGCTTATGGTGTACTGGCCTTCATTCATCGAGGGATTGAGTTCAGGAGTCAGGAGGTAATGCTGCAGCTTTATAGGACCCTTGTCAGACCACACTTGGAGTACTGTGCGCAGTTCTGGTCGCCTCACTATAGGAAGGACGTGGAAGCTATTGAAAGGGTGCAGAGGAGATTTACAAGGATGTTGCCTGGATTGGGAGGCATGCCTTATGAAGACAGGTTGAGGGAGCTGGGACTGTTCTCCCTGGAGAGACGAAGGTTGAGAGGCGACCTGATAGAGGTTTACAAGATGTTGAGAGGAATAGATAGGGTGGACTCTCAGAGACTATTTCCCAGGGCTGAAATGGTCGCGACGAGAGGGCACAGATTTAAGGTGCAGGGAAGCAAGTACAGAGGGGATGCTAGGGGAAAGTTTTTCACTCAGAGGGTGGTGAGTGAATGGAATCGGCTGCCGTCGGTGGTGGTCGAGGCGAACTCGCTGGGGTCTTTTAAAAGACTTCTGGATGAGTATATGGGATCCAATGGGATTGGGGGTTATAGATAGGTCTATGGCTGGGTAGGTTTTGATGTGTTCGGCACAACTTGTGGGCCGAAGGGCCTGTTTGTGCTGTAGTGTTCTATGTTCTATGTTCTAAAACAGCCCCAACTTGCCTAACCTCTCCTCGTAACTCAGACCTTCCATACCAGGCAGCATCCTGGTAAACCTCCTCTGCACTCTCTCCAGAGTCTCCACATCCTTCCAGCAGTAAGACTTTAACTTTGAATAGTTTGAAACAATTTTAATTTTCCAGATTCACCTTTCTGGAAGGAAGAGTTTAATAAGGAGTTGTGAAGTCTTATCTGCCCCGTTATAGACTGTTAGAGTCATATTGGCTGTCCTAGTTGTGCTCACATCATTTTCACTCCAATTTAGATTTTCCAGGGTGACACAGTTGCACAATGATTAGCTCTGCTGCCTCACAGCGTCAGGCACCTGGGTCCAATTCCAGCCTCGCTGTCTGTGTGGAGTTTGCACATTCTCCCCATGGATTTCCTCCAGGTGCTCAGGTTTCCTCCCACAGTCCAAAGATGTGCAGATTAGGTTGATTGGCTGTGCTAAATTGACTTGAGGTGGGGGGATTAGCAGAGTAAATAGATGGGGTTACTGTATTAGGGCCTGGGTGAGATTGTGGTTGATGCAGACTCAATAGGCTAAATGACCTCCTTCTGCACTGTAGGGATTCTATGATTCTGTTCTGTGATACCTACCTGTCCCCCCATAACCATGGCATTAACAGCTGCAATAATTCCACAGGCTCACCACTCTTTGGGTGAAGAAATGTCTCCTCATCTCCATCCCAAATGTCTATCCCAAATCGTCAGACTATGAGCTCTGGTTCTGGACTTCCCCACCATCAGGAAGATCCTCCCTGCATCTACTCTGTCTAGTCCTGTTAGAATTTTATAAGTCTCTATGAGAACCTGCTCATTCATATGAATTCCAGCGAAAACAATCCTAACCTAGTCAATCTCTCCTCATAGATCAGTCCCGCCAACCCCAGAATCAACTTGATAAATCTTCACTGCACTCCTTCAAGAGCAAGAACATCCTTCCTCAGAAAAGGAGACCAAAACTGCACACAATATTCTAGCTATGGCCTTACCAAGGCCCTGTATAATTGCAAAAATACATCCCTGCTTCTGTACTCGAAATTTCTCGCTATGAAGGCCAACATATTATATTTTAATAACTACGTAGCATTGTCACAGGTCCGGTCATAACTAACTTTCATCAAATTTGTAAAATAGATAGTGGTATTTAGCATCCACAGTGACTGCAGACTCTAGTGAATATTGTCAGTATTGTGGTAAATGTTCTGAAATATAATGTGGTGAGAGAGATAGAGCATTTTGGGTGTGTCCATGCTACAGGGACTGCAGCATTTGAAGAAGGCAGCTCACCTCTACTTTCTTAAGCACATCTAAGGATGGGCAATAAATACTGGCCATTTATGATGCCCACACCCTTTTGTAAATTAATTTTAAAAAGATTTTTATCTGAACAACAAAGGGTGTTATTTCCAGTCCTTATCAGTATACAACCTGCCCATTCTGGATATTAGTCTAGTAAATCTTCTCTGAACTGCTTCTAATCATAGAATCCTACAGTGCAGATGGAGGCTATTTGGCCTATCAAGTCTGCACCGACAAAATTCCATCTAGCCCCTATCCACATAACCCCATGCATTTACCTTATTCCCTTAACATTACAGGGCAATTTAGCACGACCAATCCACCTAACCTTCATATCTTTGGACCGTGGGAGGAAATCGGAGCACCCAGAGGAAATCCATGCAGACATGGGGAGAATGTGTAAACTCCACACAGTCAGTGACCCAAGGTGGGAATCAAACCCTGTCCCTGGCGCTGTAAGGTGGCAGTGTTAGCAACTATGCCACTGTACCACCCTTCTTGCATTTTCCTTCCTTGAATCAATTTGAATTGATGGACAATTTTTATAATTTCCTAGATATGTTCTTTTGGTAGTAAGATAGAATCATAGAACGCTACAGTGCAGAAAGAGGCCATTTGGCCTATCGAGTCTGCACCAACCACAATCCAATCCAGGCCCGACTCCCATATTCTTACATATTTTACCCACTATCCTCTAACCTAAGCATCCTAGTACACTAAGGGGCAATTTTAGCATGGCAAATCAACCTAACCCGCACATCTTTGGATTATGGGAGGAAACCAGAGCACCCACAGGAAACCCAAGCAGACACGAGGAGAATGTGCAAACTCCCCACAGACAGTGATGTGATCTGGGAATCGAACCCAGATGCCTGGAGCTGTGAAGCAGCAGTGCTAACCACTGTGCTACAGTGCCACCACAATACTTTGCCATGAGTGAGAATTTGGAAAATCAAGCTTAACCACTCAACATAAAACAATCTGTCAGTGAGATTCTTGATATATTTATACTTTTATGAAATCTGCAAGATTGTCAAGTTGTACCTTTCAGGTCAGCTGACTTCATAAGAGATGGGTAATTCCAGACAGAAATCTGATGCTTGGGGTAGCCATGACCAGTTACTAACTCCTTGTATTGTGATAACCAGAGCAATGAACAAATCTGAAACCACAATAAAATATCAATTGGTATTAGCATTGGGTGTTTTTTTTAACAAATGGCAGCCAGGAAATTTCCTCTCTCTGTCGCTAGGGAACTTTTAGCAGTCAGAGATGTGTCACTGACTTAGGCCAATTTTCAGGCCAAGGAGTCATTTAAAATTGCAAGCAGTTTCTGCTGGACAGTCTGATTGAAATAGAACATAGAACAATACAGCACAGAACAGGCCCTTCGGCCTTCGATGTTGTGCCGACCAAAATAAAAAGCAATGCCCCCCCTAACTAAACCATTCCCTTCTCTTCCATATACTTATCAATTAACCTCTTAAACGCCACCAAACTTGGCGCATCTACAACAGCTGCAGGCAGGGCATTCCACTCCCTAATCACTCTTTGAGTAACGACCCTACCTCTGATATCCGTCCTATAACTCATACCCCTTAATTTAAAGCTGTGTCCCCTCGTGATAGCTTTCTCCATCCTAGGAAAAAGGCTATCACTGTCCACCCTATCTAAACCTCTAATCATCTTATATGCTTCAATAAGATCCCCTCTTAGCTGCCTCCTTTCTAACGAAAACACCCTCAAATCCTTCAACCTCTCTTCATAGGACCTGCCCTCCATACCAGGCAACATCCTAGTACACCTCCTCTGTACCCTCTCCAATGCCTCCACATCTTTCTTATAATGTGGCGACCAGAACTGCACACAATACTCCCAGTGCGGCCGCACTAGAGTTTTGTACAGTTGCAACATGATGCTGCGGCTCCTAAATTCAATCCCCCTACCAATAAAAGCTAAGACTCCATATGCCTTCTTAACAACTTTATCCACTTGACTGCCTACTTTCAGGGATCTATTGACACATCCACCAAGATCCTTCTGTTCCTCCACACTATTAAGAGCCCTACCATTAGCCCTATACTCTACACATTTATTGTTCCTGCCAAAGTGCATTACCTCACACTTTCCACATTAAACTCCATTTGCCACCTCTCGGCCCAGCTCTGCAACTTGTCCAAGTCACTCTGTAAACTAAAACACCCCTCTTCACTATCTAACACACCACCAACTTTAGTATCATCTGCAAATTTACTGATCCATCCCTCAATACCCTCATCCAGATCATTTATAAAAATTACAAACAGCATGGGCCCCAAAACAGACCCCTGAGGCACACCACTTGTCACCTAACTCCACGATGAATATCTCCCATCAACCACCACCCTCTGTCTTCTATCTGCCAGCCAATTTCTCATCCAATTAGCTAAATCACCCTCTATTCCACACATCTGCATTTTCTGTAGAAGTCTTCCATGGGCCACCTTATCACAAGCCTTACTAAAGTCCATATATACTACATCAACCGCCTTACCCCCATCCACCTCTCTGGTCACTTTCTCAAAAAACTCAATGAGGTTAGTAAGGCATGACCTACCCTTCACGAAACCATGCTGACTATCCCAATCAATTCATTTCTCTCTAAATAACTATAAATCCTATCCCTAATAATTCTCTCCAATACTTTGCCCACAACAGAAGTAAGACTCACTGGCCTATAATTCCCTGGAAGGTCTCTCTTTCCCTTCTTGAACAACGGGACCACATTCGCTATCCTCCAGTCCTCCGGAACCACACCCGTAACCAACGCTGACCTGAAGATCAGAGCCAGAGGCTCTGCAATCTCCTCTCTTGCCTCCCAGAGAATCCTAGGGTAAATCCCGTCCGGCCCAGGGGACTTATCCAACTTCCAACCCTCGAGAATTTCTAACACATCCTCCCTATCTACTACAATACTCCCCAATTTGCACCCCTGTACCTCAGTGCTCTCCACAGCTACATTTCCAGCACTCTGCGTGAATACCGAAGAGAAATATTTATTCAGTGCCTCGCCAATCTCTTCAGGCTCCACGCACACCTTCCCACTGCTATCTATGACTGGCCCTAATCTTGCCCTAACCAATCTTCTCTTCTTAACATATCGAAAGAAAGCTTTAGGATTCTCCTTAATCCTATCAGCCAACATCTTCTCGTGTCCCCTCTTAGCTCTCCTCAATTCACTTTTTACCTCCTTCCTAGCTAATCTATAGCTGTCCATTGCACTACCTGAGCCTTCAAGCCTCATCCTGACATAAGCCTCCTTTTTCTTCTTAACCAGCAAATCAACTCTTTTCGTACACCAAGGCTCTCTTACTCGTCCATTTCCTCCCTGCCTGACAGGGACATACTTATCAAGGACTCTCCTTGATAAATGGCAGTGGAAATTTGTTGGTTTAAACACTGGAGTCTTCACACTGCCTGTAAAACTTACAAAAACATTTTGCATCAACCTCAAAACAATCCATTACTTAAAAAATAGTTGCACAAAAACCACAGGGAAAATACTCAGGACAGGGACTATCATGCAATCTGCCACGTATTACATGATGGTGGGAGGCCACCCACCACTAACTGATGGTGGGACCTCCTGGTTCCACCATTGCCAGTAGAGTTTCCCATTTAATGCATCTCTCACCGCCGTGAAACCCATGGCAACCTTGGTAGGATCCAAAGATCCTGTTGGCATGAATGCTAGAAAGTTCCACCCTTGGTCTTTCTTCATGCCTTGTATTTCCAGTGCAGTAATCCAATCCTTTCACTGATGTGCTGAGCCTTTACCTTGCCTCCATCTGAAGAGGTGACAAACTTGTTGCCCCAACAAAGGGCTCAAGTGATTGATACATCCGTCTTTGCTCAACTCACACATCTGACTGAGGGCAGTAGAAATGCTTGAAATCACCCTTCAGCATAAAACTTCAATGTGGTGATGAGTCTGATCACAGTGGGTGGAATTCCCAGAGCTAAATCTAAGTACTGTGGTGGGAGTAATGATATGGAGAGCTTCCTGCTGTGGAGGCTAATGGGAAATCTTGTCATATCTTTCCTGACCTTATCAATTATGCAACCGAGAGCAATGATTCCATTGAGGGGCAAGTTTGACAGAATTCATCCCGCCATCATAGCTGGGTGCCATATTGAAAAGATGCCAAACATAAATACAGAGCTTTTTAGGGAAGTAGCACTCTTGGAGAAATTTAAAGATTCACTTCCTTCAGTAGTTAGGAGCCATGTTGTGGAACAGAGGGTTAAAATTGCTAGACAGGCAGCAGAGAGAGTATTGATTATGAACTGGTCCATAGACCTAAACTTTTTTCATCATCCTCATTGTGGCCAGGAGACCAACAGCCAGAGCAGTCAGGCCTGTGTGGGAATTAGGAGAAGTCAAATTGGACTGGCACAGGACCAGGCAAAGTAGACAAGCCCTGAGTGCTTTGGCCTGATGCTCCCTCCCCAACCAAATAAGGACAATGTTACAGATGCTTTATGAGACAAACCAGTGCCATATTTCCATATATGGAGGAGCTACATGTGCTCCATGCATCCACAAGTATTCCTGGCATCTTCCATATTTGGACTCCGTAATTCCATTGGCTGGTTGTACGGAAGGAAACTTCTGGGAAAGTGCCAAATGGAGGATAAAAGAGGAATCCTAAAAGCCCCCCGGGGGTGGGAGGGAGGGGTGGGTGGTGATGTGCGAAGACTCAGTGTCAGCGCAGAGATTCAACAAGAATCCAGTGAAGAATCAGCGAAGAATCAAGACAAATTTTCATAACAAGGAAAATCCTGAATTTGGAACTCAGCAAAGGCCCAAGATAAAGATTCATGCCCAGTGGAGCAAGCCCAGCCTCACAGTAGTATTCGAGCCTCAGATAAATGTGTTAGAATAGTGCTTAATTGAAGGAAAAGGAGTTTCATTTAACAAAGGTGTTTCGTCAAAGTTTGGTACCAAAATATCGTAATAAAGACCAAAGTTTCTTAAAGCATAATCAGGAGTCAACTCTCTGTCTTATGTTCATTACACAGAGAAATGTATCCTGACAAAAGCATGATAATACACTGGTCAAAGTTTGAATTTCCAGAAAACACTATAAATCTAAGAAGGATAGAAAATGGGAAAGTGAAAGGAAAACAAGTTGCCAAGGAAGCAAAGAAACAGTTTGGGAACAGACAAGATATTTCACCTCAGATCAGAAAGGAAAATGCTGAGGGTGAAAGTGAGATTCAAATGCCTGAGGTGGGACACATTCAGGCAGATTGCTGGAAACGAAAGTGGGGACCACGTGAAGTCAGAGGAAAGGTAACACCAGAAAAGGAAGTCATTTTGAAACTGTTGCATTTATACAGGTTAAATCTGTTCTCTCAGAATTTATGAGAAAGGAGAATATGGTTCAAGATAGTTCAGAGAATTCTTCTCTAAGTACCTTTGAAGGAAGTCAAGCTAGTCAAGATTTTGGATACTTTGTTTCAAAGGGAGAAGTATCCCCTTAACCCTCCAACAAAATAAGTAAACAAAGTAAAATTTTGAGAGGGACAGGGGCAGATCAATCATTGATGGTGCCTGATGATATGATTTGGGTTCCAGATAGTTTCATGAAGGAAAAAGCATTAATCAGGAATACTGATGGAATTTATTGAAATATTTCTTTATGTAAAGTTAATTTAAGAATTGACTTTGTAAGTTGAATTGTTATGGTGGAATTATCCCTAAATCGCCTATTGAAGAAGTTTATTCTGGGTAATCATGTGACTAGTGTAGACAGTAATATAGTTACACTGTATTGCAGCAGACAATTAATCATGTTGATCTTACAAACTCTTGAAAGCTATTATAGACAAAAATGAGCTTGAGCAGCACAATGGGCCGTGAGACACAAGTTGGGGGCTTTTATTAAGTCCAGCTGAACACCAGTCATGAGTCTCACAAGCACTTTTTTTTTAGCGCAACCAGCTACATGTCAGAAATTAGCACTGAGCCGATTATCGTATGGAAATAACAATTTCCATACGATTAGCGGGCCTGGGATGGTAGTCTCTGGGCCCACGAGATTCGCTCCCTCTCCCCCACCCCCGCCAGGAGCAGATCCCTCCAACAGGGTTTATGACTGCTCCCCACAAATGGGTGACAGGTATTTTCATCCCGCTGGTGGAAACAGAGGCTATTGAGGCCTCCCCACCCCCACAAGGCCAGTAGCAAGGGAGAAGATGTATCTTGGTCAGTGTCACCCAGGCAATGCTAGCATGGCACCCTGGCACTGCCCAAGGGGAGCAGCGGTATTGCCCACTAGGCATCTCGGCACTGGGCAGTGCTATGTGGGTGCAGCATACTGGGGGGTGCAATCAGAAGGATGGAAGGCCTCACTGCCACTCTGCACTGGGACTGATGAGAAAAGGAAGGAGGGAGGAGGCGATTGGGGCTGACCTGGGAAATCTGGTAAGCCAGCGATTGGTGGTGGGGGTGTCAGGAAGGCCAGGAATCAGGAGATCTCTGAGACAGGCCAGTGATTGGAGACCAACGTGGCCAGTGATGGGAGAGGGGGCCAGTGTGCATGTGCTGATCTCTACATGGACAGATCGGCACATGCCTAGTGGCCCACTCAGCACCATGCTGTCAGTCTCAGGCGGGATTAGGCCCTGCCTATTGCTTACCAGAGTGGATCACAGTGAGGCACTCAGCGATACACAGGGTGTCAGAAATTCAGTCTGCTAAGTACGCCCAAAAAATTGGGGTATTTACCAAACTTGATTAATGTGAAAAAACAATTTTCATGTACGAAAGATGAATTTGCTTCTGAAGAAAGAGAATTGGCAAGAACAACAGAGAATCAAACAAATTAGTTAAATGCAGAATTAAAAACCAAACTGAATGACTGATAAAACTTTGTCACAAGAAAAGCAATGAGGTTCAAGAACTTGGAAGAAAACTGGAGTAAATGAAAGAGAATAAGGGCGGTATAGAATGTCACAGTTCCAAAGTTGCTCCTGTGTATAAAAACTCAATGCCCAATTCTATTGCGGTTGAGCAAAAATCTGATCCAAGTAACCATAATGAGGTTCATATATCAGTAATGGACAGTGGAAAACAACTGAATTGCCCAAAAATTTGGAAATCATGAAGACTCAACAAAAAATTAAATTACAGAATTATTTTTCCAGATAAATGACCCGAAGTGCAATCCCAATGATAAAACACAAAATGTATTAGCTGGAAGACAGGCAAGTGGACAGTTTGCAAATGACAATCAAAACCTGTCCAGAACTGGGCAAAGATAGTCCAAAAATTATGCAAAACTTTGAAGGGTTAGAACTAGCTGTGATACTTCAGAGAAAGTAATTGATGATGCTCAAAGAGTAATGGAATGGAGCTGTTCAAAACAGGATTTGGAAGAAAAAACAAGGTCATAAAAGGTTCAAAGAACAAACCAAGCAGGAATATTTCTGATATCATCCCTGAATCAGCTAAAAAATTTCTTAGCTGACAAAAGCGTCACAGAATTTTCAGGCAAGGAGGTGAAAGAGGAGGAGGCATTGCATTATTAAAGGAGTCAATTACTGCAATAAGGAGAGATGATAGCTTGGAGAGGATATCAAACGAAGCTTTGTGGGTAAAACTTAGGAATATATAGAGTCAGCCACATTGTTGGGTATTTATTGTAGACATCCAGGTAGTCAGAGGGATATTGAGGAGTCCAGAGAACCATGGATGATCAGAGATATTCAGGATACAATGAGAAGGAAAAGAAAGGTTTTTAAAAAGTAAGGTGAGCAAATCAGTGGAGGTATTAGTGTGGCATAGAAATAGCAACATGGAGCTTAAGGAAGTAATTAGGAAAGCAAAAGGGGGTTATGAGAAAGCTTTGGTTCATAAAAGATGTTCTATAAGTATATGAATGAGAAGAGGAAAGAATAGGGCCCATTAAGGACCAAGGTGGCAATCTGTAGATGGAACCAGAGGACATTAGTACAGTATTGAACGAATACTTCACATTTGTCTTCACCCAAGATGGTATGGAATGCAGGGAGCAAGATAGTGAGGTTCATGAGCAAATTGACATAGGGAATGACTAAGTATTGGAGGTGTTGGTAGCTTTAAAAGCGGATAAATCCCCAGGTCCAGATGAATTGTGCCCTAGGCAGCTGTGGGAGGCAAGGAAGGATATTGCAGGGGTTCTGACCCAAATCTTGAATTCCTCTCTGGTCACAGAGAAGATGCCAGATGACTGGGGAACGGCTAATGTGATTTCACTATTCAAGAAGGATTGTAGAGATAAACCAAGGAACTACAGACCAGTGAGTCTTACATCAATGATAGAGAAACTATTAGAGAAATTTTTGAAGGAGAACGTCTATTGCTACTAGGAGAGGCAAAACTTGATCAGGGATGGTCAGCAAGGCTTCGTAGAGGGAGGTCATGCCTAACAAATTTGATTGAAATTTTTGAGGAGGTGATCAGATATGTAGGCAAGATGTAGTTGTAGTGTAATTGATGTAGTTTATGTGGATTTCAGCAAAGCCTTTGACAAGGTCCCACATGGGAGACTTATAAAGGAGGTAAATTCACATGGGATACAGGGTAATTTGATAAAATGGATACAAAATTGTCCCAGTTGTACGAGACAAAGGGTGATGAAAGAAGGTTGCTTTAGTGACTAGAAGCCAGTGTCCATTGGTGTACCACAGGGATCTGTGTTGGACTCCTATTATTCATCATTTATATAAATGACAATGATGGACGTGAGGGGTAGGATTATTAAGATTGACCAGGTGGTTAATAGTGAGGCGGAGTGTCTTGGGCTGTAAAAAGATATAGATAGCATGGTCAAATGGGTAGATAGTGGCAGATAGAATTTAATCCTGAAAAGTGTGAGGTGATACACTTTGGAGGAGTAATTTGACAAGACAATGTTCAATGAATGGTAGGACCCAAGGATATTCTGTGGAACAAAGGGGTCTTGACGTGTTTATGTACAGATCTCTGACAGCAGAAGGGCATGTTAGTACGGTGGTGAAAAAGATGTATGGGATACTTGCCTTTATCAACTGAAGCATAGATTACAAAAGCAGGAAAGTCATGTTGGAGTTGTGTAGAACTTTGATGAGGCCACAGCTAGAGTACTGTATGTGGTTCTGATTGCCACATTATCGGAAGGATATGATTGCACCAGAGGAAGTGCAGAGGAGATTCACCAGCATGCTGTCTGGGATGGAACTTTTAAGTTAAGAAGAGAGGATGCATAGTTTTGGGTTGTTTTGTTGGAGCAAAGACTAAGGGGTGACCTGATTGAGGTGTACAAGATTATTTTTTTCTGTCTTTTTAGTGCAAAAAGAGGCCCTTCAGCCCATCGAGTCTGTACCAAACACAATCCCACTCAAGTCCTACATATCCCTACATATTTTACCACTAATCCCGCTAACCTATGCATCTAAGGACATTAATGGGCAAATTGTTAGCATGGCCAATCCATGTACATCTTTGGGCTGTGGGAATAAACCGGAGTACCCAGAGGAAACCCATGCAGACACAAGGAAAATATGCAAAGACAGTGACCCAAGCCGGAAATCGAACACAGGTCCCTGGAGCTATGAAGCAGCAGTGCTGACCACTGCGCTACCAAAACTCCCACCACTAAGCAGCTAATCTCCTTAGTTGAAGGGTCAGTCATGAGTGGACATAGGTTCATGGTGACGGCAGGAGATTTAGTGGGGATGTGAGGAAAAATGTTTTTATTCAGAGGATGGTGATGGAACGTGCTGCCTGGGAGGGTGATGGAGGCGGGATGTCTCACATCCTTTAAAAAGTATCTGGATGAGCACTTGGCAGTTCATAACATTCAGCGCTACGGGCCAAGTGCTGGACGATGGGATTAGGTGGGAATTCAGGTGTTTCTAAAGTGTTGGTGTGGACTTGATGGGCTGAAGGATCTCTTCTGCACTGCATGATTCTATAACTTTCCGAAATAAAAATGATGGTTTACCACATCTGAGCTCAGAAAATGAACTTGAAGATGGAACTATACCTACAGTTAAAGAAAGGACAATTAGACTGTAGATCTAAGAGAAACTTTCTTTGCTGAATTAAAAACTGGAAATAAGGAGGAAGAAATTCAGGACTTGTGTTATGATGATGCCATGAGTTCTGATAATCTTGTTACATTTATTGACTTTGTTGTGGTATGACATGTGGAATTGTGAAATAAGATACGTTTACTTGTATGATGTAATAAGTTATCTTATTAGACATTCAATAATGTTGAGTTTGTATGCAGCAGATATAATGCCAATGTAAAGAAATCTTCACGGTTTTGAAGTTTTCTTTTTTTCCAAAGGAGGAGGTGTTGGAAAATAGAGAAAGTTTAAGTGATTCATATTCAGGTTTTGTGTATTAGAAATAAGGTATAAGTTTAAGCAAGCTTAATTTGTGTTTCTGCATTTGGATGCTAGAAATAGTTAAAACTAGTTCATGTTAAACAAAGGCGCCTACAAGTCTATATAGGTTCATTCCATTTTAAACTCTGTATACATTATAATTGAGGGTTTATGATGCAAAAATAACTACAAGATATAAAAAAAAGTTGTTGCTTAGCAGCTGAGGGCCATATTGAAAAACAAAATCATTTGAGTTCGGTTGGAATGAGGCAATCCAGACGCAAGATGCTTTCTACAGAAACTGCCAACACAGGAAGAACAATACAGAGGGACAGAATGCAAGAGCTAGGAGCAAAAAAAAAATCAGAAGCCAGGAACTAAGAAGAAGAAAGTCCCTGGAAGATTACAGTCAAAAAGACAAAGAACTGGAATCTGAGCAACATACTGTTCACTGAAGATAGAGAAAGGGACAGAGAGAGGCTCCCAGTTGCACGATGCAGGCCTGGAGATGGCAGCTAGCAAGAGTCAAGCATCTGATGTGAAAAAGGTTATTGACACCTTAGTACACTCTATGAAGCAGTGGTATTCAGTTAACATGGCTGGGTACGCAAGACATTGTGTAGAAGTTGAACACACAGGATGTTCCAGGGCAGAGGAATACAAAAAGGAGAGATTGAAATTCTTGATGCGGATTCTTGGTGTGAAGGCATCAGAGAGAAAGCGTTGTTTGGGAGAAGAGTCCAAGCGTGTTCTTCGAGAGCAGAGTTTGGAGACTCTAGTATGCAAGTCAGAGTTCCAATGAAATCATTTGGCTGATAGTGTAAGCATCTGGAATATTTGATGAGAAATCCAGAGAAGTTACATTGAGTGGCATCAGCAGTTGATTTCAGAGTGTGGGGTGTGTCTGACCTACTGGTTTGAATGGACTGTACTCACTGTGAATATTGGAGTATAAGATTTACTTTGTAACTTGTGTTATCCTTATAAATCTGTGTTTATCTATGAAAATAGAACTAGTTTGAAGGAGTAGTATATTATAGTTAATCTTTTCTTGATTAATCAATGTTTAATCTTTTGTTAAAAGTTATTCGGCTGTCTTGTGACTCTGTTCATCCAAATCTCCGAACAAGAAGTAAAAGGTAAGATCTGTCAAGCTGGGTTCCACTCTGGGATCTGATTGCCCAGTAGTAACATTAGTGGGATTGTAACATTAATATTTTCAGCACTATTGTGGTAAATGATCAGAAATGTTCTGGCCTCTTCCAGTTTGTTACCACAATTGTAATAAATTAATATTAAAATATAACTATTCAGAGAAGTGCAGTCAAATAAATAGAAATTTATTTATCTTCTACAGAAAATTTTATCTTCTACAGAAAATGCAGATGTGTGGAATAGAGGGTGATTTAGCTAATTGGATTAGGAATTGGCTGGCAGATAGAAGACAGAGGGTGGTGGTTGATGGGAGATATTCATCGTGGAGTTCGGTGACGAGTGGTGTGCCTCAGGGGTCTGTTTTGGGGCCCCTGCTGTTTGTAATTTTTATAAATGATCTGGATGAGGGTATTGAGGGATGGATCAGTAAATTTGCAGATGATACTAAAGTTGGTGGTGTGGTAGATAGTGAAGAGGGGTGTTGTAGTTTACAGAGTGACTTGGACAAGTTGCAGAGCTGGGCCGAGAGGTGGCAAATGGAGTTTAATGTGGAAAAGTGTGAGGTAATGCACTTTGGCAGGAACAATAAATGTGTAGAGTATAGGGCTAATGGTAGGGCTCTTAATAGTGTTGAGGAACAGAAGGATCTTGGTGTATGTGTCAATAGATCCCTGAAAGTAGGCAGTCAAGTGGATAAAGTTGTTAAGAAGGCATATGGAGTCTTAGCTTTTATTGGTAGGGGGATTGAATTTCGGAGCCGCAGCATCATGTTGCAACTGTACAAAACTCTAGTGCGGCCGCACTTGGAGTATTGTGTGCAGTTCTGGTCGCCACATTATAAGAAAGATGTGGAGGCATTGGAGAGGGTACAGAGGAGGTTTACCAGGATGTTGCCTGGTATGGAGGGCAGGTCCTATGAAGAGAGGTTGAAGGATTTGAGGTTGTTTTCGTTAGAAAGGAGGCGGCTAAGAGGGATCTTATTGAAGCATATAAGATGATTAGAGGTTTAGATAGGGTGGACAGTGATAGCCTTTTTCCTAGGATGGAGAAAGCTAGCACGAGGGGACACAGCTTTAAATTAAGGGGTATGAGTTATAGGACGGATATCAGAGGTAGGTTCTTTACTCAAAGAGTGATTAGGGAGTGGAATGCCCTGCCTGCAGCTGTTGTAGATGCGCCAAGTTTGGTGGCGTTTAAGAGGTTAATTGATAAGTATATGGAAGAGAAGGGAATGGTTTAGTTTGGAGGGGCATTGCTTTTTATTTTGGTCGGCACAACATCGAAGGCCGAAGGGCCTGTTCTGTGCTGTATTGTTCTATGTTCTATGTTCTATGTTCTATGTTCTAAATATTTATTTCTATTTATTTAAATGTATTTCTATTTATTTAAATAGAAATATTTATTTCGAAATAAATATTGCAATTTACATAGTTAGCAAATATCACCAGTTTATTTTTATATGCACATAATGGGCTCTGCTTGTAAGTAGGGAAAATTCAAAGACATTTTTCGTACACGTGATCAAGCATTAAATGCATTCATACAGTCACATATGTACAAACCTCAAAACCTACTCAAGTTAACCAATACTTTTGAAATGGCTCATGACCCAAAATTAGTCATTTATACTGGCCAGTGAAGTGTAAAAATACAGGGGAAATGTCCACATGTAGGACGTCTGCTGTTGTTGCAGCAATGGAAAAAGATTTGATCAGGAGAGGCATTCACATTAGACTTTCTGAGGTCAACTCAATTAGATAGCAATGACCATAAATCTTGTGCAATATACTTCAATGCATAGAAGTTAGAATGCAGCCTTAAACAAGGGTAGTGTAGTATACACACCTCACTGCACACTAGTCAATTTTTAACAATAGATCATGATTTTATGCATCAAGCAACCAGACAAAGCAGCAGATCATGGTACCAAACTGGAAGAGACCAAAACATTTTGACTTGGAACATAATGTGAAGAGTTCAAATTTTCTAAACGTGATGCATTAAGAAGCCACAGATTTCTCAATGTCCATAAATAAAACTGTCTTGTGTCCTCACGAGTTAATATCAGAGCAAAATCAGTTAACAATACTTCAGATTCTCCTAATCACAAAACAAAGTCATAAAATCATTAAATGCATTAATGTTATGGACTTGTTGTATATTATCTTATTGCCTTACTTGTGATTTTGTGTCCACATCCTGAATGCAGCTCCCACTCTTTGTATCCCATATGCACAGATGGCCATCTTTCATTCATTCCCCAACAGCAAGAATTCCAGATTGCCAAGGACACCAGTTCATGGCCTATTGAAAACGAAATTCAATACTACACTTTGTCAAATGACTACCTTTTCTTGCAATTGGATATAGAAACATTTATAATATCAGAACTATGGTACTGGATCTTTGTCTCAATGATCCATTTTAACCTTGTCATTTCACAATGGCATCCAGTAGATAAAGCTACTTTCTAGAATGTCTTTCTGCCTGTATGGGTGGAATAGGAAATCATCTTTTCGCTAGGAAGATGTTTCTAGAGGTTGGGTGGTAAGGTTTAAATATTATGTGCATGTTTTAGTTCAATTCCTAATTTCCTCAGGTCTGATGCCACTCCCTGTGATTTTCCTCAGCAATGTTTCCATTTGTCAACTTTAGAACCTTTGAATATATATGGGAAAATGTTAAACTCCTGTAAAGAAGGAGCTAGTTTTATCCTTTCTGATAACTTCATTAGATAAAGACAGAATGTAGTGTGCAATATAGAGGTTATTTAGTACATGGTGTACGATTGGTTGTTCCTCTCAGTGCTGGGCGCGTGCGCAGTGAGGCCTGTCTCAGTGACAATGACTTACACTCAGAATTGAGAGGAATTCGTCAAAGCAGCAGAGAAACTCTGCCTGACTGAAACCATGAAGGTTCATGTGGTCATTAATTATCGGCACTGTGTTGGACTTCTCTCCATGAAAGTTTTGATTTGATTTATTTTTGTCACATATATTAACATATTGTAAAAAGTATTGTTTCTTATGCGCTGACAAAGCATGCCATTCATAGAGAAGAGTGCAGAATGTAGTGTCACAGTCATACCTAGGGTATAGAGAAAGATCAACTTACTGCAAGGTAAGTCCATCCAAAAGTCTAATGGCAGCAGGGAAGAAGCTGTTCTTGAGTCGGTTGGTACATGACCTCAGACTCTTTATCTTTTTCCCAATAGAAGAAGATGGAAGAGTGAATGTTGTGTTTTGTGTGAGAATGTTGATGTTGTGCGCCTGCAGTACAAGACAGCCAAGCTCAGGATGTCAAGAAGTTTGAGAAATTCCAGAACCAATTGATGTGTCTCATGGCTTCCCAAAAATCACAGAAACCTGACGGCCTAAAGATCAGCATTTGCTGATTTGCAAACGTCCTGATGGAGGGGACAAGAAGAATTTCTGTGAATAGAAGCTAATGGGAACTGAAGGGAGGTGTGAAACAGATGTTGACAATGGCGACTGGAGATGAAGTTTCTCTGAGGAGGCTCCAGTGGGAGCTCAGGGTTTGTTGGAGTTTTGAACTTACTCTTCTTGGTGGAAGGACTGGGATTGGTTTAGCCAGCAAGACTCAGATCTGTGAATTTTGATTGTGTATCGTGTTATACTTCTGCAGTCAAAACAAAGTCCTCATGGTTTGTGATTCCTTGGAGAAACTTCCAGTTAGTGTTGGAGCAGGCTGCTAAAATAAATGATGCCTGACTGAATTAACCTCCTCTTTTCTCATTTTCATTTTCTTGCTGAATTCTTCCTCAGTGTATCCAGACAGGTGCCAGAATGTGGCGGCTAGGGGATTTTCACACTAACTTCATTGCAGTGTTAATGTAAGCCTACTTGTGGGACTAGTAAATAAAATAAAATAAAGTAAAGTCACTCCATTGAAAGCTAAACTCCACCTGAAATTGAATTCAGGCTAAACTTCACATTCTGCTTTGTTTGCATAGTACTGGCAGCTGAGATTTATTGCTCAGTTCAAATTCATACTTAACATAAACATATAACTAAATATACAAACTTATGAATTAGGAGCAGGAATAGACCAATTGGCCTCTCGAATCTGTTTGGCAATTCAATAAGATCATGGCTGGTTTCATTGTGGCAGCACTGACACTTCCCTTTCTTCCCCATTTACCCTTTGATACCCTTATTGCTCAAGAATCTGTATAACTAAGCCTTAGAAATATTCAATGCTCCTGCCTCCACTGTTCTCTGAGGAGGAGAGTCCACAGACTCACAACCTCTGACAGTAAGAATGTCACCTCACCCCATGTTAAATAGATACCCCTTATTTTTAAAAGTGCACCCTGGTTCTAGGCTCTCCCATGTAGGGAAACATCCTTTCAGGATCCATCCTGACATGTCTTCTCAGGATCTTAGAAGATCACCTCTCATTTTTATGATCCGTGTAGCCCCGGAGGATCATCCGCACAAGGAACATGGAACACGTACACAGAACAAACAGATAATATCCTCATTCTATCAGGTTGGGTAGATTTAATTCCAAGTCCCAGAGCTAAAAAAGCTGTTCTGTTAAATGACTATACCCATCCAACTACTTGAGAAAATTTGATATGAATTAAGGTTTTAAACTGATTGGTAGCATAAGACAGAAAACATGCATTGCAACATTGTTCACAGTTAAACAATACTCACCTTTACAGCTGATTGGTGATTATTAATGGTTATGTCTGCTTTACTGTTAATGTTGGCTCCTGGATCATTGAGCCAGATGTTCAGCTGACCATCATTGCCACCACTAGCAAGAAGCCCACCATCTGGTGACCATTTGAGGCTACATATTTGGGAGTTGTGACCAGAGAGAGTTCCAACATGGTGCTGTGCAATTCTTACATCATGGTGATGAATTGTGCCAAATCGGGAGCCACTGCTGAAAGCAAACACAGAAATATATATAACACATTTTGATTCCAATATCGACAGACATCAGCAGTTATTTACAAAATGTGAAATTCCATTTCTAATATATCTCAAATCAGTCCAACATAAGAGTGCAGCGCAACTTGATGAGGAGAACCCATTGCATGCCCCACCCCAGAACACCATGCCTTCCATAGGACTATAGAAACCCAACAGTGCGTAAAGATACCATTCAGCCCATCGAGCCTGCAGCGACCCTCCGAAACAGCATTTTACCCAGGCCCATCCCCACCCTTTACCCATAATTCACATTTTTACCATGGTCAATCCACCTAACCTATACATCTTTGGACTACGATGTGGAGATGCTGGCATTGGACTGAGATGGGCACAGTAAGAACTTCTTACAGGAGAATATGCAAATGCAGTGGCCCAAGCCAAATCAAACCCAGGTCTCTGGCATTGTGAGGCAGCAGTGCCAACCATTGTGCCACCATGCCACTCAAAATCAAAAATCTTTGCATCTTCCTGATATCTGCCACTCTTATCATACTACCTTTTTAAGGCTGATGGCCACTTGGCAGGCGAAAGTAAAAGATGGAGATGTCAAAACATTGGAGACTTGAAATAAAATTTAAGATCCATTAACAATGACAATAAGTGACAAGGGCAAATTGCAAAATTGTGATTCCCCTTTACAAACTGCAAATTCTTTCTCCACTTTTTCCTATTAATTCTGAATGGTACTGCCTTCTGTAGCTTCAACAGAGCAAAAGACTCATTCACTGGTTCTGGGCTGAGATTCTCATGGAGGACTAGGAATTCTGTATGAAGAAGGCTCATTTAGATCCAAAATGTTAACTCTGTTCCTCATTCCACAGATGCCATCAGACCTGTTCAATTTATCCAGCATTTTCTATTTTTATTTCAGATTTCCAGCATCTGCAGTATTTTGCACATATTTATAAGAATTATTGGCTATCTGATCTAGCAGAGATTTTCAGATCTGTATCTGAAAAGGAAGATTTAAACATTGTTGGGTTAATTAGAAAAAAGGTACAACATCCTAACGCTCAATTCTACAGAAGAAGGCAGACTGATGCCACAGAGACAAAGAGGGAATCGGAATGTTGAGAAGCCCTGACCTAAGAACATAAGAAATAGGAGCAGGAGTAGGCTATCTGGTCCTTTGAGCCTGCCTCACCATTCAAAAACATCATGGCTGATCTGAAACGAATCAGTTCCACTTCCTCGCTTTCTCCCCAAAACCCTTAATTCCCTTGTCTATCAGAAATCTATCCAACTGTGACTTAAATATATTTAACGAGGTAGCCTCCATCACTTCAATGGGCAGAGAATTCCAGAGATTCATCACCCTTTGAGCGAAGAAGTTTCTCCTCAACTCTGTTCTAAACTGTGCCCTCCCCTCTCCCTCATATTTTAAGGCTGTGCCCTCTAGTTCTGCTATCCTTTCGAAGCGGGAAGAATCTCTCTACCTCTATCCTATCTAGCCACTTCATTATCTTGTAAGTCTCTGTAAGATCCTCCTTTAGCCTTCTAAACTATAATGAGTACAGGCCCAGTCTATTCAATCTCTCTTCATAAGCTAACGCCCTCATCTCCAGTAACAAACTGATGAACCTTCTCTGTACTCCCTTCAAGGGCAATATATTCTTCTGCAAATACGGGGACCAAACCAGCACACAGTACTCCAGTTGCAGCCTCACCAGTGCCCTGTACAGTTGCAGCAAGACCTCCCTGCTTTTATATTCTATCTCCCTCGCTATAAAGGCCAACATTCCATTCGCCTTCTAGATCACCTGATGCACCTGCAGACTGGGTTTTTGTGATTCGTGCATGACGACTCCCAGGTCCCTCTGCACTGTAGCATGCTACAGCTTTTCACCCGTTAAATAATAATCCCTCCTACTATTATTTCTACTAAAGTGGATAACCTCACATTTGCTAATGCTATACTCCACCTGCCAGGTCCTCACCCATTCACTTAGCCTATCCAGATCTCTCTGCAGACTTTCTGAGCTCTCCACGCAATTTTCTTTTCCACTTATCTTTGACCTAATGAGCCAGTACTTGAAATCACTATCCATAATGGTCTGGCACAAAGACAATTTGTTATCTCATTTCGGTTAGAAGTTAGTATTCACCAGAGAATGATGAGAAACTATGTCCTTGCATATAAACCATGGGTGGTTTAACATAATCACCGTAGCCCCAGGCCCCACTGGACAGGAAGCCATACAATCATTCACAGGCCTGAGTCAAATTCCCTGAATCTTGCAGTCAAACATTGATGGAACAGGTCTGATACATGGTCCAATAGAGCTATCACTGACACTAAGGGAATTGTTTGGGAGAGGGTTTGAGGATGAGCTGAGGTAGGGGCAAGCCTGAAGTTGCTGGAGGTTTTGTTAGTGAGACTCAGAGGATCTCACCATGCAAGCCTGGGGTTAATACTGCAGTTAGGTCCCAATGGCATCATCAGGATCTGAATATTTAAAGCAGAGCCCCTGGCAATGATCTTTGCATCATCGATGGAGACAGGAGAGGTTCCGGAGGATTGGAGGATTGCGGATGTGGTGCCTATTTTCAAGAAGGGGAACAGGGATAGCCCGGGCAATTACCACCTAGTGAGTCTGACCTCAGTGTTGATGGAGGGGATTCTGAGAGATAGGATTTATGAGCATTTAGCGAAGTTCAATATGATCAGAAAGAGTCAACACAGCTTTGTTAAGGGCAGATTGTGCCTTACAAGCCTAATTGAGTTCTTCGAAAATGTGACTGAACACATTGATGAAGGAAGAGCAGTGGACGTGGTTTACATGGATTTCAGCAAGGCGTTTGATAAGGTCCCCCATGCAAGACTTCTTGAGAAGGTGAGAGGGCATGGGATCCAAGGGGCTTTGGCCTTGTGGATCCAGAACTGGCTTGTCTGCAGAAGGCAGAGAGTAGTTGTGGATGGGTATTTTTCTGCATGGAGGTCAGTCACCAGTGGAGTGCCCCAGGGATCTGTTCTAGGACCCTTGCTGTTTGTCATTTTCATAAATGACCTGGATGAGGAAGTGGAGGGATGGGTTAGTAAGTTCGCCGACGATACAAAGGTTGGTGGTGTTATGGATAGTCTGGAGGGATGTCTGAAGTTGCAGTGAGACATAGATAGGATGCAAGACTGGGCGGAGAAGTGGCAGATGGACTTCAACACAGATAAATGTGTGGTGGTCCATTTTGGCAGGACCAATGGGATGAAGGACTATAATATCAAGGGTTGCAGTCTTGGCAGTGTTGAGGAGCAGAAGGATCTTGGGGTCTGGGTCCATAGAACTCTTAAATCTGCCCCGCAAGTGGAGGATGTGGTCAAGAAGGCGTATGGTGTACTGGCCTTCATTAATAGAGGGATTGAGTTTAGGAGTCAGGGGGTAATGCTGCAACTTTATAAGACCCTTGTCAGACCCCACTTGGAGTACTGTGCGCAGTTCTAGTCGCCTCACTATAGGAAGGATGTGGAAGCTATTGAGAGGATGCAGAGGAGATTTACAAGGATGTTGCCTGAATTGGGGGCATGTCTTATGAAGATAGGTTGAGAGAGCTGGGTCTCTTCTCCCTGGAGAGATGAAGGTTGAGAGGTAACCTGATAGAGGTTTATAAGATGTTGAGAGGAATAGATAGAGTGGATTCTCGGAGGCTATTTCCCAGAGCTGAAATGGTCGCTACGAGAGGTTTAAGGTGCTAGGGGGCAAGTGCAGAGGAGATGTTAGAGGTAAGTTTTTCACTCAGAGGGTGGTGAGTGAATGGAATCGGCTGCCATCAGTGGTGGTAGAGGTGAACTTGCTAGGGTCTTTTAAGAGACTTCTAGTACGTGGGATTTAATGGGATTGGGAGTTACAGATAATTTTATGGCCTGGTAGGTACTGATATGATCGGCACAACTTGTGGGCCGAAGGGCCTATTTGTGCTGTAGTGTTCTATGTTCTATGTAACTCAACCTGGTATTGGCAAGATTTTGGCTCCACCTGATTGAATTATCCAACCTGCTTCTGATAGCCCCATTACATCCCATCCATCAACTTCTGTCAGCTGCCAGCTGCAGTCCTGTGACGTGGACTGAGGGGAAGAGGCCTGCTTAGGGCGGAATGTCCACTGCAACCCAGAGATGACTGGTCTCTACTCAGGCTCCATTGAAAATCTGCAAAGGCCCTGGTTTGGGGCTGCTTTTATCCATCCCAAAAATGGCTCCAGGTGCCAGATAACCAGAGTCAACTGCAGAGCATTCTCTCTCAGAAATTTCTGATCATTTATACCAGCAGGATTTTCTCATCCAGGCGCAGTGTATGAAGATTTGGCTTGCTGCCAAATTCTCTACCTTCACTGCAATGGCAGTGTGCTGTGAATGGACAGTAAGATCGTGCTCTTTGAAAGATTTTCACACCAGAATGAAGAACGCAGAGTCCATCTCTCCTGCTTATACAATCTTTATTGCAGATTATTTTTGTTATCACTTTTATAATGACAACGTTTATTCACCCCAAATGAAGAATGCCAGAATTTATTACATGTGACATTAAAGTGTAAAAATTTGATGTAAACAAATAATAATTTCTATAATCTATTTGGTTACTCAATTCAAGCTGAAAAGATGATAATTAATATTCTCTTACCTGCACATCTGCAGCACTGGTTCCAATTGCAAGATTGTTTCTATCTTTAATCCAGGCGACTGATGAGATGAATCCTGATTCCAAATTTATGGTTTGCTGCACTCCCTTCTCCGGGTGCCAGAGGTACACTGTATTGGAAAGTGCAATGGAAAGTAGAACATTGAAAACCTTCCAGTTAACCAAGTTAAGGTCTAAAAAAATTAATACAGAATGGGCATAACAGCAAAAAACTATATTTCATATAGTGCCTTTAGCATAAAATGACTTGAAGGAGTTTGCAATACTAGCTCAAAAATGGTGACAACCTGTCCATTAAATTGTTCTATGCTTTGAGTGACAATGTCTTAATGATCAGGCAGAGCAATAGCAGAGACGGAAAGAAAAGGAAGCAAATCCTGCACTCCTGATGCCACAACCTTTGGAACCTCCTACTCCATGTGCCCAAAGATCTGTGGGAGAATCAGCCTGTTCAGCCACATGAAGACCCATGGCAGAAAAATAAAACCGAGTACGTTTGAGTGTCACGGTGTCACAGTGGTTGACACTGTGACACTCCACATCTGGAATGTGGAGTTTATTCAAGGAGCAGCTGCTGCGAGTCCTTGATAAGTATGTCCCTGTCAGGCAAGGAGGAAATGGTCGAGTAAGAGAACCTTGGTGTACGAAAAAAGTTGATTTGCTGGTTAAAAGGAAAAAGGAGGCTTATGTCAGGATGAGGCTTGAAGGCTCGGTTAGTGCAATGGATAGCTATAGATTAGCCAGGAGGGAGCTAAAGAGTGAATTGAGGAGAGCTAAGAGGGGACACGAGAAGACTTTGGCTGATAGGATTAAGGAGAATCCTAAAGCTTTCTTTAGATATGTTAAGAATAGAAGATTGGTTAGGACAAGATTAGGGCCAGTCATAGACAGCAGTGGGAACATAGAACATAGAACATAGAACATTACAGCACAGAACAGGCCCTTCGGCCTTCGAGGTTGCGCCGACCAATATAAAAAGCAATGCCCCTCCAAACTAAACCATTCCCTTCTCTTCCATATACTTATCAACTAACCTCTTAAACGCCACCAAACTTGGCGCATCTACAACTGCTGCAGGCAGGGCATTCCACTCCCGAACCACCCTTTGGGTAAAGAACCTACCTCTGATATCCGTCCTGTAACTATCACCCCTTAATTTAAAGCTGTGTCCCCTCGTGCTAGCTTTTTCCATCCTAGGAAAAAGGCTATCACTGTCCACCCTATCTAAACCTCTAATCTCTATATGTTTCTATTAGGTCCCCTCTTAGCCGCCTCTTTCTAATGAAAACAAAAGTTGTGCGTGGAGCCTGAAGAGATTGGAGAGGCACTGAATAAATATTTCTCTTCGGTATTCATGCAGGGTGATGTAAATGTAGTTATGGAGAACACTGAGGTACAGGGTAGCAAACTGGAAAGTATCGAAGTAGATAGGGAGGATGTGCTAGATATTCTCGAGGGTTTGAAGTTGGATAAGTCCCCTGGGCCAGACAGGATTTACCCGAGGATTCTCTGGGAGGCAAGAGAGGAGATTGTAGATCCTCTGGCTCTGATCTTCAGGTCGTCATTGGTTACAGGTGTGGTTCCGGAGGACTGGAGGATAACGAATGTGGTCCCGTTGTTCAAGAAGGGGAAGAGAGACCTTCCAGGGAATTATAGGCCAGTGAGTCTTACTTCTGTTGTGGGCAAAGTATTGGAGAGAATAATTAGGGATAGGATTTATAGTTATTTAGAGAGAAATGAATTGATTGGGGATAGTCAGCATGGTTTTGTGAAGGGTAGGTCGTGCCTTACTAACCTCATTGAGTTTTTTGAAAAAGTGACCAAAGAGGTGGATGTGGGTAAGGCGGTTGATGTGGTATATATGGACTTTAGTAAGGCGTTTGATAAGGTGGCCCATGGAAGACTCCTGCAGAAAATGCAGATGTATGGCATAGAGGGTGATTTAGCTAATTGGGTTAGGAATTGGCTAGCAGATAGAAGACAGAGGGTGGTGGTTGATGGGAGATATTCATCTTGGAGTTCGGTGACAAGTGGTGTACCTCAGGGGTCTGTTTTGGGGCCCCTGCTGGTTGTAATTTTTATAAATGATCTGGATGAGGGTATTGAAGGATGGATTAGTAAATTTGCAGATGACACTAAAGTCGGTGGAGTGGTAGATAGTGAAGGGGGGTGTTATAGTTTGCAGAGAGACTTGGACAAGTTGCAGAGCTGGGCTGAGAGGTGGCAAATGGAGTTTAATGTGGAAAAGTGTGAGGTAATGCACTATGCCAGAAATAATAAATGTGTAGAGTATAGGGCTAATGGTAGGATTCTTAGTAGTCTTGATGAACAGAGGGATCTTGGTTTGTATGTGCATAGATCCCTGAAAGTAGGCAGTCAAGTCGAGAAGGTTGTTAAGAAGGCATATGGAGTCTTAGCTTTTATTGGTAGGGGGATTGAATTTCGGAGCCTCAACGTCATGTTGCAACTGTACAAAACTCTAGTGCGGCCGCACTTGGAGTATTGTGTGCAGTTCTGGTCCCCGCATTATAAGAAAGATGTGGAGGCATTGGAGAGGGTACAGAGGAGGTTTACCAGGATGTTGCCTGGTATGGAGGGCAGGTCTTATGAAGAGAGGCTGAGGGATTTGAGGTTGTTTTCGTTAGAAAGGAGGCGGCTAAGAGGGGACCTAATCGAAACATATAAGATGATTAGAGGTTTAGATAGGGTGGACAGTGATAGCCTTTTTCCTAGGATGGAGAAAGCTAGCACGAGGGGACACAGCTTTAAATTAAGGGGTGATAGTTATAGGACGGATATCAGAGGCAGGTTCTTTACCCAAAGGGTGGTTCGGAGTGGAATGCCCTGCCTGCAGCGGTTGTAGATGCGCCAAGTTTGGTGGCGTTTAAGAGGTTATTTGATAAGTATATGGAAGAGAAGGGAATGGTTTAGTTTGGAGGGGCATTGCTTTTTATATTGGTCGACGCAACATCGAAGGCCGAAGGGCCTGTTCTGTGCTGTATTGTTCTATGTTCTATGTTCTAGTGGTTAGCACTGCTGCCTCACAGCACCAGGGACCTGCGCTCGATTTCCAGCTTGGGTCACTGTCTGTGTAGAGTTTGCATATTCTCCCCATGTTGTATGGGTTTCCTCCCACACTCCAAAAATGAGGGGTTAGATGAATTGGTCATGCTAAATTACCTGTTAATGTCAGGGAGACTAGCCAGGATAAATACATGGGGTTATGTGGATAGGGACTGGATAGTACTGTGGTTGGTACAGACTCGATGGACCGAAAGGCGTCTTTCTGCACAGTAGCATTCTATGATTGTATGATACATGTTATCTTTGAATGGAGGGATAGCCACCAGCTACAACAATTGGTTTCTTTAGCTAATTAGACTTCCTTTAAAAATTTTCCAACAGCTCTCTCCAGATCCCATTTTCCCTTTTTGCCCTGGTAAACTGGGTGAAACAACCTATGATGGAAAGGCAAAATATGAAAGCCAGTTGAAAATAAGATTCAAAATGTCTTCTGGTCAGGAACCAGACCTTCTAATGTGAATTACCCGGCCAGTCAACTTGTTAATCAAGATATAAACACAAACACAGCCTGCAGTTTGAACAAGTTGAGAGAACACTGTAAACTAAAATGTCTTACTGCCTTAAAATGCAGAGCAGCCTTTTATGCCTCACAGAATAAATTGGAAACTGCTCTGGGACATTAAGGGCAGTTACTATTTTGTGGTTCTCAGCAGCCATCTCACAAGACTGAGAAAAGAATTTTATGATCACACAATAGACTCTTGCTTTAATTTCTCTAAAAAGTGACAAATTCTACTAAAGATGAACCACTTTTGTGAGCAAAAACTAGGCCTCAAAAGCCTGTGGTATCTCCCTGCCTCCAATTACTATCTCACACAAGGAACACAATTAGCCACAAGACTTGTCACTTGCAGGTCTGCAACTTACAGAGAAAAAAAATAAACAGATGCAGAATGAACATAATGAACCCATGGTAAGGCTTCGATGGCAAGGTGAGCAGCGAAAGATTTACCTGTCTGGAATGGCTGAAAGTCAGTTTGCAGAAGCCTTTCTTGCATACCCAGCTGAAAAATATTTTGCTAATCTCTGTAGTCAAAGCTGATAGCTCAGGCAAAATTTGTGCATCAAAGCTTGTGAATTCAACCACTTCCTGATTTGACGAGACATGCAAGTAACCTAACCGTCTTAATTTTTAGAAGCTTGAGTTAAATTGGGTACAATTCTGGTGTTAATGACTGAATCAATGAGTTAGCAGCTGTTTGCTCTTGTTATCATGTTATTTACATACATTGAGAACCAATAATAAATAGTACTGGAATTTTTAAGCAGGAAGAAGATCCCAGATCTATTACCCAAGTTCCAGTAAACATGCCAGGACTACACTCATTTTGCACCTATAAAATGTAGAGCGGTAGAAGTATGGATTGTTTATTGATGCACATTCCATGATCATTAGTTGCATTTCCATACATCATCTAACAGCCTTGAAGTTGACTGTTGTAAGAGGATACGACAGACAGGACACACAGATCAACCTGGTACCATTTTTACATAATGTTCACACACACACACACACACACACACACACACTTCTCTGCAATGGTGACTGAATTAAAATCAGACTTTGACTGATCTTTACTGCCACTGGTGTGAAGCTCAATTAACTAAATACAGGGTAGATATTCAACATCTGTCCTTCCCACTGAAATATTTAGGGATCTAATAAAAGTTATTATTATTTATTCATTGTTACTTAAATGTGTTTGTAACTGTGCGTACTAGATATAAAGGCCTGAATGCTCAGTTAGCTGGAGTGTGGAGGAGAATGACATCAAAAACATGGATTTAATCCCCATACTGACTGAATTAACTTTTTGGACCTGTGTCCTCACCTAGCCCCATAACAATAATATGGCATAAATTTCAAGGATTTCCCCAGCAGCAATAATAACAAGAACATAAAAAGGCCTGAAAGATGGAAATCTGCCTAACAACAGTAACAGCAGCATTTTCAGAGAAAGGCAAGCCTCTAAAATTGATCAGGATATTTCAACTATATAAGAGCATCTAAAGATGATCAGGTATGAATTGCTTTAGTGGTAGAAACAGATTACTTAGATGACTGCTATAGAAATGTTAAGCTCCACAAACAGAATCAGTTTATTGAAATAACTGGGTGATTCAGGCTGTAGAAATGCTAAGCTCCAGAAAAGGAAAGAATTCAAGATATGTAGACAGCTGACTCAAGTTTGAAATAACAAAAGGACCAGCAGTATAACTGTTACTCCTCCTTGGTAGCAGTTGACAGTCCACACCTCGGCCAGAAGCCAATTCTATAAGGCAGATTTCTACCTTTCAGGCCTTTTTAAATTCTTTATACAGTCTTTACAAGATTAACGTAGTATGGCAATTGAACTCACGTTGGTGGTGTCATTCTCCTCCACAGTCCAGCCAACTCACAGCCAGGAGGCTAAGATTCATTTCACAGCCAACGAGTCCTGTAACATCTTTTAATTCTCAGTGATGCTGTAGTGTTGCATCTAAATCTTAGAGCCAAGGCATTGCAAGAAATCTTTAATATTTTTGCTGAACCAGGGAAAAGACATTTCCCAGACTTGATGATCAGCTCTATATTGTGTGATAACTATAAGCTGGGTTTGACTTACAGATTTATAACTTTAGATGTTATTTGGAAAGGGAAGTCTTAGGGAGTTCTGGAATTATAGATATATTTTGGAACAAGGGAATAACTTCTATATAAACTATGTGTGTATTTAGCTTCTCATAAACTTAACTATCTTAAAGTATTGTAATCTTTTTCATTGTATAATGTTCTGTTCTGTTAAGTTAATAAATATCTTTAACAATTACTTACACAATCACTGGACTGTCTTCTTACTGAGGTTAAACGTGACTCCTCACAATATTCTAAAAAAAACTACCTACCACCATGAACTGGTATTTTGAGTCAAGACACTCTCGCAGATAACATCATTGTGGTTTGTGACAATGAACCATGAAAGGCAATCCTTAGTGTATGAGGACATTACATAGAGAGAGAGAGAGAAATGCCACTATTCTTCAGGTCTTTAGACTTGCATTTGGTTCCAACAATAGTAGCATTTATTTTGAATGTTTTTTTGGAATAGTGTCATTCTACTCGATAGAATTATCTATTTAGTAAAATCAAAACATTTTGAACTAACATCTGATAAGAAAAAAATTTTGCTTCACAAAGTTATTTTACAATATTATACCCAATAAACTTCAACAAAATTGAAATAACCATATAGTGTAATGCTTCTCTTTAAACACATTTTGGATCAACCTAATATCAACTGCTTCCTTCTTTGATGATATCAGAACCTTATGTTCAGATAATTACACATTTGTTGTAGTTTTGATACAGCATAATAGTCAGTTGTTAATTTGTGAAAATGCTGATATCAATATCAAGTTCCTCAATAATATCGTTATTACATTCACATTCATTTTCCCCAGCAAAATTAATTCAGGTTAGTATTGTAATTGAACAAACCCTAGAGAAAATAATCTAGTCATTTTCTACTTTCAATTTAGTCCTAAAACGAGTGTGAATAAGGCTTGGGATATACAGAAGCCAATCTCAAAAATGTACGATTGTAAATGTTTGTAAAGCCCAGAAATCTGCAAAAATACTTACAGTAATCATCCTTCAGACCTGGAGCATCTAAGACTTTCACAGGGGTGAGAGGAATACATCGTTTGCTTTTTGTACCATCACATTCACCATGAAGAAAAGCATCACCAAGATTATTCCTATATGCTGAGATAAAGAATAGCAATTTCAATATGATTGTGAGGGTCTTTAATTCCTTTCTCATCAGGGCCTCAATCTAATCATAAATACTGACCAAAAATCAGTAAATAGATGAGTCACAGTAAAATTCAGTGGCAAGATTTCACCTTGCTGGAACTATGTGTGTGCATATCACCTTACTGTCCAGGCACTGGCCTGAAGAATGACCAGTTAAATAGCTAAAGGCAATTGATACCAATTTCAATGGATGATAAATTAATAACTAGGGATAGAAATTCTCCCTGGGTAACAGTGCGAAATTCAAACATCAAATATGTATGCCTGTCCATATATCCAATTCCGGAGTATCTGGTAAGTATATAACTGGCAGCTAATGTGTGATACCACTCAATTTATCCTACTACCCAAAATGAATTTCTATTCTCTGTCAGATCAGCATGGAGAAGAATGCGGAAGTCTAGATGCACAATAATTCACACATCAGGATCCTGAGCATTACATGACTTTGAAAACTTTGTCATGAGCAATCATAGATGAATATGACATCATGCAGCTTGAGAAGACATGTAGGAATTTAACCAGGCTAGGAAAACAGAGTGACATCATTGGTTAAGAAGAGCACATCAAACGCTACCATGGTGAACATGACATTGACTCGGTGCTGGAATAGGCTAACACTGCTGAATACCGATTATAATGATAGCTTAACCCGAGGAATGTAACAGTGCATTCACTTGTCATTCAAACTGAATCTCATGGAGGGAATTTTAATTGGAAAACTGGAATGGGGTTAGTGATTGGTCAAAAGGCTGAAAACACCAATGTGCATAAAAACTGGCAGCAAGCTGCTGACTTCCTCCTTTAGGCTTAGGATAAACCATTGAACTTAAGAAACCATTGCGAGACCAGTGGGTTGGTAACTATAATGCATGATGATGTTCATTAAAAGCATGATTTGAACTTTAGTTCTGGGTGTACAGATTTTCCAGGCTTCACAGAACTTGCTAAGAAAATCAGGAATGAGAAAACTGAACATGCAAATCTGTTCAATACTGAAAACTCATAACTGTTTCCTTGAGAACACCATCACCTGCAAGTTCCCCTCCAAGCCACGCTCATCCTGATTTGGAATTATATCAATGTGCCTTTACTGTTGCTGAGCCAAAATCCTAGAACTCTTTCTAACAATACTCTGGGTGTACCTACACTACATGCCTGCAGCAATTCAAAAAGGTGACTCTCCACCACCTTCTCAAGGGAAATTAGACAATAAAAAGGCTGGCCTAACCGGTGACTATGATGTGGAGATGCCGGCGTTGGACTGGGGTAAGCACAGTAAGAAGTCTCACAACACCAGGTTAAAGTCCAACATTTCAGAGCACTGCTCTTTCATCAGATGAATGGGAGTTGTATTCACAAACAAGGCATATACAGGCACAAACTCAATTTACAAGATAATGGTTGGAATGCGAGTCTTTACAGGTAATCAAGTCTTAAAGATACAGACAATGTGAGTGGAGAAAGGGTTAAGAACAGGTTAAAGAGATGTGTATTTTCTCCAAGCAGTACAGCAAGTGAGGTTT
The DNA here is from genome assembly GCA_024679065.1 of Sphyrna mokarran. Classification (NCBI taxonomy): domain Eukaryota; kingdom Metazoa; phylum Chordata; class Chondrichthyes; order Carcharhiniformes; family Carcharhinidae; genus Sphyrna; species Sphyrna mokarran. The sequence continues at coordinate 63,005,167 of JAGIQG010000001.1, forward strand.
GCAAACCCAGGCAAGTCAAGGGGGTTGCAGATGTGCGACTGGGATCTTGGGCTCATGTCGCAGTATCTGTAACAAGGGATGAGATTGCAGACTCTTTAGCTTTGATCTTCGGGTCCTCACTGTTCTTGGGGATTGTGCCAGAGGGCTGGAGAGTATGAAAGCTGTTCCTCTCTTCAAGAAAGGAAATAGGAATGACTCTGGTAATTATAGGCCAGTTAGTCTTACTTCGGTGGTCGGTAAGTTAATGGAAAGGGTTCTGAGAGATAGGATTTATGACCATGTGGAAAGATGTAGTTTAATCCAGGATTGTCAGCTCAGTTTCAAAAAACAAAGAACAACACAGCACGGGGTTGACTGAATTCTTTGAGGAGGTAACTAAGTGTGTAGACAAAGGTAGAGCAATTGATGTCATGTACATGGGTTTTAGTAAGGCCTTTGTTAAGGTTCCCCACGGTAGGCTCATGAAGAAGATAAAGAGCTGTGAGATGGAAGGAAATTTGGCCGATTGGATAAGTAACTGGCTGTTTCATAAAAAACAGAGTGTGGTGATGGAAGAAGCTGGAGGCCAGTTACCAGCGGTGTACCACAGAGGTTAATGCTGGGTCCTCTGCTATTTGTGATCTTTATCAATCACTTGCAAGGGTGGGTGAGTAAATTTGCTGATGACACCGAGACTGATGGAGTAGCAGATGAGGTGGAGGGCTGCAAAGAGACATTGATAGGATGCAGGGGTGGATGGGCCGAAAAGTGGCAGATGGAGTTTAACCTTGATAAGTGCGAGGTGATTCATTTTGGTGGGACAGACTTGGATGTGGATTATAGGGTCAACGGCGGGTTCTGAGGAATGCAGAGGAACAGAGAGTTCTTGGGGTTCACATCACAAATCTCTGAAGGTTGCCGCTCAAGTGGATAGAGCTGTGAAGAAGGCTTATAGTGTGTTAGCGTTTATTAATAAGGGGTTTGAGTTTACGAGCCGTGGGGTTATGCTGCAACTATACCAGACGTTGATGAGACCACATTTGGACTATTGTGTGAGGTTCTCGTCACTTCACTATAAGAAGGATGTAGAAGCATTGGAGAGAGTGCAGAGGAGATTTACCAGGATGCTGCCTGGTTTGGAGGGTAAGTCTTATGAGGAAAGGTTGAGGGAGCTGGAGCTTTTCTCTTTAGAATGGAGGAGGATGAGAGGTGACTTAATAGAGGCTTATAAGATGATAAGGGGGATAGATAGTGTGGACATGCAGAGACTATTTCCTCTGGTGGATGTAGCTATTACTAGTAGTCATAACTATAATGTTCATGGTGGGAGATGTAGGAGGGATGTCCGAGGTAGATTCTTCACTCAGAGAGTGGTTGGAGTGTGGAATACACTGCCTACTGTGGTAGTGGAGTTGGATACTTTAAGAACTTTCAAATGATTATTGGATAGGCACATGGAGCACACCAGAATTATAGGGAGTGGGATAGATTGATCTTGGGTTTGGACATAGCTCAGCACAACATTGAGGGCCGAAGGGCCTGTGTACTGTGTTGTATTGTTCAATGTTTCTATGTTAAGTGATTGGTTACACTACACAATAGAGTGACAAAATCTGAATTATCTGCTGAAAATCAAAGGACTCTTGGCATTGATCATTTTCATGGACACATTTCACTATATTTTAGTCAAAGCACTGAAGATGCTGTCTAATTAAAATTGAAACTAATAATGCACAAATAACACAAAACATTAGAAACTGCCACTTTTGGAATTATTTTATATGATTTCAAGATATAACAATTGCCTGAGAACATCTAGCCAAACCTGATTCCTAAACAGAAACTTTTGATGGAAACATTCATTTGGTTACAGAGCATCTATGAAAAGATCAAGAAATTAATATTGAACATTTCAACAGGACTGGGGGAAAATCACATTTGCAAAAAACAGAACAAAATGAAGGAAAATTACAATAGAGAAGCAGAATGATCTGTCATATGCTTAAATGGAAAATGAGAGGAGCATAAGAAAGAAGTTAAAGACATTTAAAACATACAGGGAATATGTGAATCAAAGATTAGAGGAGGAGAAATTAAAGAGCGAAAGGTGGCAAAACAGACCACGTAGCAGCAGGTCAGGAACTTAAGCATTGCTGATATTAGTTCCCATGGTGTTTGATTCTCCCCTCTGAGAGAGCATTTCTTGGCCTGGTCAGCTGGATAGGCTAACTAATGTCCAAACTTTATGCACCCAATTAGAATGACAAGTTACATCTTTTCCAATTGGCATGCTACAAAAATCATGTGGTAATAACAAGATGTGAATCTTATTAGTTTGGGAGAGGAGATGGCCTAACGGTATTATCGCTGTATTGTTAATCTAGAAACTCAGCTAATGTTCTGTGCACCCACGTTCGAATCCTGTCATGATAAGATGGTGGAATTTGAATTTTAAAAAATTTATCTGGAATTAAGAATCTACTGGTGACCATAAAACCATTGTTGATCATTGGAAAAACCCACTAACATCACTTAGGGAAGGAAATCTTCCATCCTAAAATGGTCTGCCATGCAATGTGATTGACTCTTAACCATCCTCCATGGGAAACTAGGGATGGTCAATAAATGCTGGCCAACCAGTGACACCCATATCCCATGAATACAAATAAATAAATAAAATGTAGAACTCTTGTACCCACATCACTAAATGGATTCAGTGCTATAATTGTTTACCAACAATATGAAGGGATTTAATGCATAACTTCCAGAGTCTCTGAGGGCTGTATGTTGTGTTATGGTGACTGCATGCTATTGTAATGTGCGCGGCAGAGCAAGGGTTAATGTGGAACTGATGAGCAACATTGTCCACAGTATGAGTCACATTAATTGACTCTGAGAGATCCATCTCATGACAGCATTCTGGAAGCAGTTACCTGTATGGAAGCAGAGCTAGTGACAGAGGGGAGATGGTGATATAGAATCCGCAGAATCCCTATAATGCAGAAGGAGGCCATTCGGCCCACTGAGTCTGCACTGACCACAATCCCACCCAGGCCCTATTCCCATACATTTACCTCTACTAATCCCCCATTACAAGATCAATTTAGCATGGCCAATCAACCTACCTCACACATCTATGAACTATAAAAGGAAACCGGAGCAGCCGAAAGAAACCCATACAGACACCTGAAGAACACGGGTCGTCTGGGCTTGTAATCCAGACACCCAAGGTAATGCTTTGGGGACCCATATTCAAATCCTATCATGAGTTCAATAAAACTCTGGAATTAAAATTCTGATTATGGCCATGAAATCTTGTTGATTCTCATAAAAACCCCTATGGTTAATTAATATCCTTTAGGGAAGGAAGTCATTATCTGGTTTGGCCTATATGTGGCTCCAGATCCACATCAATGTGGTTGACTTTTAAAATTCCCTCTGAAATGGTCCAGCAAACCATTCAGTTCAAGAGCAGTTAAATGGCACAGCCAATGACAGCCTCATTCCCTTAACGAATAAGCAAAAAGTAACCTGGGATCTGTAATAAGTAAAAGGCCACAAATAAAAGATTCATGTAAACTTGCAAGACCTCCTCTTTGAGATATCTAAAGAATCCATATCACAACATTGTGCAAGCCCCATTAAATTCCTGATTTCCCACAGAGGGTTCAAGGATAATTGGTTCCAGTGACTCATTAATCTGCCTCATTAATATTCCAACCAAACGGGTGAAATTCTAGCCTGTTCCCAAATTTTCAAGACTCTGGAAATCTGATACAGAAAATCCCAGATGATTCAGTTCCTCTGCCATCATGCCCAGACCAGCGAGCTCAATTCAACTCCTCGCATGATACTGTGATCTGATTTAAAAAACCTCGGATGTCATATGGGTCTTAGAGCAAGTGACAATTTTAATATGGACCCAAAGCACTACCCCTCAGAGAAAGTAACACAAATAATGCAAAAAGATTTAGACTGCTTATGCAATGAGGCAAAAAACAACAAAATAGTTAAATTAGTATTGATATTATGTACTAGACTATGAGTGGAATTTTCCTAAAAAATGAATAAGGGCAGGATTCTACAATTGTTCACAACAGCAGGATGTTCCTGTCCCTCTGCAGTCAACAGATAGAACATAGAACATAGAACAATACAGCACAGAACAGGCCCTTCGGCCTTTGATGTTGTGCCGACCAAAATAAAAAGCAATGCCCCTCCTAACTAAACCATTCCCTTCTCATCCATATACTTATCAACTAACCTCTTAAACGCCACCAAACTTGGCGCATCTACAACAACTGCAGGCAGGGCATTCCACTCCCTAATCACTCTTTGAGTAAAGAACCTACCTCTGATATCCGTCCTATAACTCATACCCCTTAATTTAAAGCTGTGTCCCCTCGTGCTAGCTTTCTCCATCCTAGGAAAAAGGCTATCACTTCCCACCCTATCTAAACCTCTAATCATCTTATATGCTTCAATAAGATCCCCTCTTAGCCGCCTCCTTTCTAACGAAAACAACCTCAAATCCTTCAACCTCTCTTCATATGACCTGCCCTCCATACCAGGCAACATCCTGGTAAACCTCCTCTGTACCCTCTCCAATGCCTCCACATCTTTCTTATAGTGTGGCGACCAGAACTGCACACAATACTCCAAGTGCGGCCGCACTAGAGTTTTGTACAGCTGCAACATGATGCTGCGGCTCCTAAATTCAATCCCCCTACCAATAAAAGCTAAGACTCCATATGCCTTCTTAACAACTTTATCCACTTGACTGCCTACTTTCAGGGATCTATTGACACATACACCAAGGTCCTTCTGTTCCTCAACACTATTAAGAGCCCTACCATTAGCCCTATACTCTACACATTTATTGTTCCTGCCAAAGTGCCTTACCTCACACTTTTCCACATTAAACTCCATTTGCCACCTCTCGGCCCAGCTCTGCAACTTGTCCAAGTCACTCTGTAAACTAAAACACCCTTCTTCACTATCTACCACACCACCAACTTTAGTATCATCTGCAAATTTACTGATCCATCCCTCAATACCCTCATCCAGATCATTTATAAAAATTACAAACAGCCGGGGCCCCAAAACAGACCCCTGAGGTACACCACTCATCACCGAACTCCACGATGAATATCTCCCATCAACCACCACCCTCTGTCTTCTATCTGCCAGCCAATTCCTAATCCAATTAGCTAAATCACCCTCTATTCCACACATCTGCATTTCTGTAGAAGTCTTCCATGGGCCACCTTATCAAACGCCTTACTAAAGTCCATATATACTACATCAACCGCCTTACCCCCATCCACCTCTTTGGTCACTTTCTCAAAAAACTCAATGAGGTTAGTAAGGCGTGACCTACCCTTCACGAAACCATGCTGACTATCCCCAATCAATTCATTTCTCTCTAAATAACTATAAATCCTATCCCTAATAATTCTCTCAATACCTTGCCCACCACAGAAGTAAGACTCACTGGCCTATAATTCCCAGGAAGGTCTCTCTTCCCCTTCTTAAACAATGGGACCACATTCGCCATCCTCCAGTCCTCCGGCACCACACCCGTAACCAACGAGGCCCTGAAGATCAGAGCCAGAGGCTCTGCAATCTCCTCTCTTGCCTCCCAGAGAATCCTAGGGTAAATCCCGTCCGGCCCAGGGGACTTATCCAACTTCAAACCCTCGGGAATATCTAGCACATCCTCCCTATCTACTTCGATACCTTCCAGTTTGCTACCCTGTACCTCAGTGTTCTCCATAACTACATTTACATCACCCTGCGTGAATACCGAAGAGAAATATTTATTCAGTACCTCTCCAATCTCCTCAGGCTCCACGCACAATTTCCCACTGCTGTCTATGACTGGCCCTAATCTTGCCCTAACCAATCTTCTATTCTTAACATATCGAAAGAAAGCTTTAGGATTCTCCTTAATCCTATCAGCCAACATCTTCTCGTTACCCCTCTTAGCTCTCCTCAATTCACTTTTTACCTCCTTCCTAGCTAATCTATAGCTATCCATTGCACTACCTTAGCCTTCAAGCCTCATCCTGACATAAGCCTCCTTTTTCTTCTTAACCAGCAAATCAACTCTTTTCGTACACCAAGGCTCTCTTACTCGTCCATTTCCTCCCTGCCTGACAGGGACATACTTATCAAGGACTCGCAGCAGCTGCTCCTTGAATAAGCACCACATTCCAGATGTTCCCAGTCCCTGTATTTCCCTAGTCCAATCTACGCACCCTAATTCTCTCCTGATGGCCTCATAATTACCCTTCCCCCAGCTATAACTACAGCCCCCAGCTTCATGCCTATCCCTGTCCATCACTAAGGTGAACGTAACCGAATTGTTAAATCAGAAATCAGATATTTGGCTGAGAATCAAATTCTAAATTCTCTGTACTTTCTAGCAGCAGCAGTGGGGTGTGAGCAGTCAGAGAATTCTGACCCAAGAGCCACTTCAGGCATGAAAACCAGATCAAAATTTTTTCACACCTAGGCTGAAATTCTCCCACCTCGCCCACCATGATGGGTGGAAACAGACCTGCAGCCGGAAATCCTGCCATAGTCTTTGTTGGGAAGGATTGTGAATTTTGCACCAGTTCTGAGAGGGGCGGGGCCTTTAGCATGCCAGTAACCCCAGCTTCACAAAAATTGGGCACCATTTTGAAAAGGCACCCCGATCTCAAATTGAAATTCTCACTATTAACATAAGGTAAACCCTTCCCTTCATTCCCAACAAAGATCACCAGCGTAAGGGCATAGGAGCCCTCCCAATGGGTCCCCTTTCATAACCGATTTTTTCCCAGTTATTTAACATGCTGCTCTCTGAGTTTCTGCAGAACCCCTGCAGGCCTCCAATGAACCCTGGGACTCTGTGGAACCCGGTTGAGTAAACCCTGAAATAGGCAATACTCCTACAATACTACATAGGAAATGAACTTTTGGTTCAGTGACTCAGCTGCCCTGGTGAGGCGTAGATTGCATTCAGCAACCATCATTATTAGTAAAACCAAAAGTATATTTTATATATTTCAGTTTGAAGCACAATTTACCACATCCTGGACAGAGATGTCCATACAGCGCTGCAAATGAAGTCATTAGCAAACAACCGTCAGTCAGCCTGTTCTAGTTCTGGTTTTGTCTGCATTGTGTTTGTTTGATGCATGATGCAGATCTTAACTAACTAAAACTATCTTTTCAATAAATCCACCTCTGCCTGTAGCTAAACAAGATGTAGAGATGCCGGCATTGGACTGGGATAGTAAGAACTCAGTAAGAATTTAGCAACACCAATTTTAAATCCAACCGATTTATTTGATAGTAAATTTGCGAGCTTTCGACACTCTTGTGTCTTCGTCAGGCAAATGCAGCTAAACAATGCATAATATTAGTACTTCTAACCAGTTAACCTGGCTATAATATATACATTGGCACAGATTATGCCCGCAGTACTGAAATACTAGCCATTTTTATTCACCTTGTTGACAGCTGCCCAGTGTGGTTTGCCAGTGCGATTTCTTCTATCAAAAGTTCCAGTTGGATGTCCCTATACTGAGGATGTACACAGTCTCTGAACAAGGCAACCAGCAGAGGGCTCTTCAAGCAATGAGAGCAGAAACTCACAGCATCTAAACCAGGAAATGCAAAAATTTTAAATCAGATTGAAATGTTGCAATGGAAGCAAAATTAAAACTGGGAAATACACTGGATTAAGTGAGAAAAATAAAGTGTGAAGAGAAAAATGCTGGATTGTTTTAAGAACATTATAAGAAATGATAGAAATCATAGTACTGAGAAGATTATAAAATTATTAGAAAGGGTAATTATAAAAGAAATACTGGGGCTGGGGAATTGAGCAGAAGGCTTCTATTCCTCTCTCCCAATTCAAGAAACTCTCAAAGATAGTCAGAGCCAATACAGACACATGGCAGCCCAAGCCTGAGATTACTAGTCAAAACTATCACTGCAATTATACTGCCATGCCTGCCACAGGAATTGGAGCAGGCAAAGGATGGGGAGATTTGTTGACTTCGGGTGGGATTTTATGATTTTGGGAAGAATCAGGCTGTAAAATCCAACCCCACAACTTTCAACTAAGCCCAGGTATAAGACATTCCTAAGCATGATCAGACTGGATCTCACACAAAAACAGTTGGGTTAATGAACCAGGAGAAATGAGTAGAAAGGTGACCTCATGGGCTAAGGATAAAGGTTTGGAAAGATGAGATACCAAACCCAGTCCTCTAGAAATAAGATATAAAAACAGGCATCCTGGAGGACAGAGGTACATTGGACAACAGAGAGATTTCTGAGATAGGTCCATGCTGCCTTTGGCCAAATATCCTAGTTAACACAAGAAGAAGTCTCACAACAGGAGCTGAATGTCCAACAAATTTATTTGGAAGCACAAGTTTTCAGAGTGTCACTCCGTCTTCAGATGAGTGCAAGATTTGTTTCACAAACAGGGCATATACAGACACAAACTCAACTCACAAGATAATGGTTGGAATGTGAGTCTTTACAGGAAATCAAGTCTTAAAGGTACAGACAATCGAAGTGGAGAAAAGGTTAAGCACAGGTTAAAGAGGTGTGTATTGCCTCCAGCCAGGACAGTTAGTGAGATTTTGCAAGCTCAGGAAAGTTGTGGTCATTACAGATGGTGTGACATGAACCCAAGATTCCAGCTGAGGCTGTCCTCATGTGTGCAGACTTGGCTATCAATTTATGCTCAGCAATTCTACATTGTCGTGTGTCGTAAAGGCAGCCTTGGAAAATGCTTACCCGAAGATCAGAGGCTGACTGCCTGTGACTGCTGAAGTATTCCCAGACAGGAAGAGGACATTCTACCTGGTGATTGTCAAGCGGTGTTCATTCATCTGTTGTCGGAGAGTCTGTATGATCTCGCCAATGTACTATGTCTCTGGGCATCCTTTCCTGCAGCATATCAGGTAGACAACATTGGCCGAGTCACACGAGTATGTACCGTATACCTGGTGGATGGTGTTCTCACGTGACATAATGGCATCTATATCGATGATTCAGTGTGTCTTGCAGAGATTGCTGTCCCAGAGCAACAAGCACCTACAGATGCTGAAAGATGCCCTCATAAGAACAGGATTATGGTGCGCAGCTCATCAATCAACAGTTCCGACGTATCACAGCGAAAAACTGCACCTACCTCCTCAGAAAATAAACACGGGACACAGCGGACAGAGTACCCTTCGTCATCCAATAATTCCTCGGAATTTTCTTCGGAGTCTTCAATACGTCATTGATGAAGACGAACATCTCGACAAGGCTATCCCCACTTCTTGCCTTCAAACAACTGCACAACCTGAAGCAGACCATTGTGGCAGCAAACTACTCAGCCTTCAGGAGAACAGTGAACACGAGACCACACAACCCTGCCATACTTTGACAGAAAGGTCTGTTATATACATCGTTAATGTGGGACTTTGATATAAGAAACCACATGATCTGGAACTACAGTCTGTATGATGTTGGTCAGAGAGCTGGTAAGACCTGGATCTGGAGCTAGCTCCTGTCAGAGAATAAATTTCTACAAAGTTTGTAATTACACATACTCTCTCAAGAACTTGTAACTAAGGTTCATATGATAAGGCATGACGAGATCAGCAAGTTAATCAACTCAAGCTAATGTGATCAAAGTATGCTGACTAATGTGGTACGATTAGTGTGGTAGTTATTTAGAATGGATAAACGTAAGGGAAACAATGGTTGTTGATCAGTTATTCAACTTAAATATGATCATGAAGGGCAGAATGAAGTGAATATGTTAGCTTTTCTATTTGACTTAAGTTGATTGAGTTAAGCCACAATTGTTGCAGAAGCAGGAACATTTGATCAAGGGCAGAGACTGTAACCACAATGGTTTCATGAAGTGGGTAATGCACCAACTAGGGGCCAATCTGAAGCAAGGTAGATAACTAGAGGGCTTGACAACAATGGTGGTTGTGGAGAACAACCTTGAGGAAGAGATAAGAAATGTTGGAGTAAATCATTATGGTGGGCATAAAAAGACTGTGAGTGAATGGCTCATTGGATTGTTCTGGACATCCCGACTCTCTTCTCTTGCACTGGAGAATAAAGTCTTACTACCTGGAAGATCAAGGCTCAGACTCTCACTTAATCAGCTAAAAGTTTGTTGTCATCCTGGGGAACCACGACAAAAATTGGCACTGCGAGCAGGACTGGTGTGAGATAGAACATAGAACATTACAACGCAGAACAGGCCCTTCGGCCTTCGATGTTGCGCCGGCCAATTATGAAAAAAAAGCAATGATCCTCCAAACTAAACCATTCCCTTCTCTTCCATAAACTTATCAACTAACCTCTTAAACGCCACCAAACTTGGCGCATCTACAACTGTCGCAGGCAGGGCACTCCACTCCCTAACCACCCTTTGGGTAAAGAACCTACCTCTGATATCCGTCCTATAACTATCACCCCTTAATTTAAAGCTGTGTCCCCTAGTGCTAGCTTTCTCCATCCTAGGAAAAAGGCTATCACTGTCCACCCTATCCAAACCTCTAATTATCTTATATGCTTCAATACGATCCCCCCTCAGCCGCCTCCTTTCTAACGAAAACAACCTCAAATCCTTCAACCTCTCTTCATAGGACCTGCCGTCCATACCAGGCAACATCCTAGTAAACCTCCTCTGTACCCTCTCCAATGCCTCCACATCTTTCTTATAATGTGGGGAGCAGAACTGCACACAATACTCCAAGTGCGGCCGCACTAGAGTTTTGTACAGTTGCAACATGACGTTGCGACTCCAAAATTCAATCCCCCTACCAATAAAAGCTAAGACTCCATATGCCTTCTTAACAACCTTATCGACTTGATTGCCAACTTTCAGGGATCTATGCACATATACACCAAGATCCCTCTGTTCATAAACACTATTAAGAGTTCTACCATTAGCCCTATACTCTACACATTTGTTATTCCTGCCAAAGTGAATTACCTCACACTTTTCCACATTAAACTTCATTTGCCACCTCTTGGCCCAGCTCTGCAACTTGTCCAAGTCTCTCTGCAAACTATAACACCCCTCTTCACTATCTACCACTCCACCGCCTTTAGTGTCATCTGCAAATTTACTAATCCATCCTTCAATACCCTCATCCAGATCATTTATAAAAATTACAAACAGCAGGGGGCCCAAAACAGACCCCTGAGGTACACCACTTGTCACCGAACTCCACGATGAATATCTCCCATCAACCACCACCCTCTGTCTTCTATCTGCTAGCTAATTCCTAATCCAGTTAGCTAAATCATCCTCAATCCCATACATCTGCATTTTCTGCAGAAGCCTTCCACGGGCCACCTTATCGAACGCCTTACTAAAGTCCATATATACCATATCAACTGCCTTACCCCCATCCACCTCTTTGGTCACTTTTTCAAAAAACTCAATAAGGTTATTAAGGCACGACCTATCCTTCACAAAACCATGCTGACTATCCCCAATCAATTCATTTCTTTCTAAATAACTATAAATCCTATCCCTAATAATTCTCTCCAATACTTTGCCCACAACAGAAGTAAGACTCACTGGCCTATAATTCACTGGAAAGTCTCTCTTCCCCTTCTTGAACAATGGGACCACATTCGCTATCCTCCAGTCTTCCAGAACTATACCCGTAACCAACGAGGACCTGAAGATCAGAGCCAGAGGCTCTGCAATCGCCTCTCTTGCCTCCCAGAGAATCCTAGGGTAAATCCCGTCCGGCCCAGGGGACTTATCTAACTTTAAGATCACCCGGAAAAGTGAGTCCGGAAGGAACGGGGGAGACAGTGGTCTGGCGGGGGCCGAGAATCCCGAAGCCAGCATTCTGGCAGCAAGGTAAGCAGATCTGCATTGCGTATAAATCCTTGTTGTCAGAAAAAGGAGTCTCGGGACCCACCACACCGAGTTCTCTACCGGTCCTAGATCTCCCCAACCCAAAAGATATCCTGCATGGATAAAATTAAACTGTGCAAAATACTTTGAGAGACTGAGTCCAATCTGAAGGGTAGAGTTTTGCAAGCAAAGCACGCTGTGAATGCTCTATAGAACATAGAACATAGAACATTACAGCGCAGGACAGGCCCTTCGGCCCTTGATGTTGCGCCAACCAATTATGAAAAAGCAATGACCCTCTAACCTAAACCATTCCCTTTTCATCCATAAACCTGTCCATTGACCTCTTAAATGCCCCCAAACTTGGCGCATGTACAACTGCCGCAGGCAGGGCATTCCATACCCTTACCCACCCTCTGGGTAAAGAACCTACCTCTGACATCCGTCCTATAACTATCACCCCTTAATTTAAAGTTATGTCCCCTCGTGCTAGCTTTCTCCATCCTAGGAAAAAGGCTATCACTGTCCACCCTATCTAAACCTCTGATCATCTTGTATGTTTCAATAAGGTCTCCTCTTAGCCGCTTTCTTTCTAATGAAAACAACCTCAAATCCCTCAGCCTCTCCTCATAAGACCTGCCCTCCATACCAGGCAACATCCTGGTAAACCTTCTCTGTACCCTCTCCAATGCCTCCATATCTTTCTTATAATGCGGGGACCAGAACTATACACAATACTCCAAGTGCGGCCGCACTAGAGTTTTGTACAGTTGCAACATGACGTTGCGGCTCCGAAATTAAATCCCTCTACCAATAAAAGCCAAGACTCCATATGCCTTCCTAACAACCTTCTCGACCTGACTGCCTACTTTCAGGGATCTATGCACATACACACCAAGATCCCTCTGTTCATCTAGACTACTAAGAATCCTACCATTAGCCCTATATTCTACACATTTATTATTCCTGCCATAGTGCATTACCTCACACTTTTCCACATTAAACTCCATTTGCCACCTCTCGGCCCAGCTCTGCAACTTGTCCAAGTCACTCTGTAAACTAAAACACCCCTCTTCACTATCTACACTCCACCAACTTTAGTATCATCTGCAAATTTACTGATCCATCCCTCAATACCCTCATCCAGATCATTTATAAAAATTACAAACAGCAGGGGCCCCAAAACAGATTCCTGAGGTACACCACTTGTAACCGAACTCCACGATGAATATCTCCCATCAACCACCACCCTCTGTCTTCTATCTGCTAGCCAATTCCTAATCCAATTAGCTAAATAACCCTCTATCCCATACATCTGCATTTTCTGCAGAAGTCTTCCATGGGCCACCTTATCAAACGCCTTACTAAAGTCCATATATACCACATCAGCCGCCTTACCCCCATCCACCTCTTTGGTCACTTTTTCAAAAAACTCAATAAGGTTAGTAAGGCACGACCTACCCTTCACAAAACCATGCTGACTATCCCCAATCAATTCTGTATTGTCTGTGAATGGGTAAAAATGAGACACAACAAAAGCCGAACGTTAATCGACGCAAGTAGGCTAGTCGAGCAGTTTGGAGCGGGATTCCAGGATATGACTTGCCCAAGGAGAGTAAGTGTAGGAAGGCCTGCCAGTCCGAACCTACCCAGGACCCCAGGTAAAGGACGTCAACCGGGAGGAGGAGAGGTCTGTGAGAGACTGCTCTCCTGCCTAATACACTAATTAGGGTTACTGAAGAGCAAATCAGTAGAAAAGGAGAGGACAATTAGTTGAAGTGCGACAAGGGGCTGTGAGGGACCAGCTTGTGATAAGTGGTCTGAGATAGCGGTGCAGGGATAAGGATTGATGGTAAATGTGGGAGTCAGGACGTATTCAGAATAGTGACGAACCACTTAGAGAAACTGCAATAAAAGATTTTCTGAGCAGTAGTGTCAGTACACATTTTTTAAGAAAAGAGCTAGTGAAAAGGGTTGGAGGAGGAGTTAGAGAGTGGCATAAGAAGAGGCTCTGTTGAGAAAAATTACGCACATAGCTAATTTGGACAAAGTAAGAAACGAATGGCCGTATGTAAACTGGGAGGGAATAATAAGCAGAAATTGGAAAGGTGAAGTAGTAGCAGAAACACTAGCAGAATTAATAAAAGAGCCCAGATCACGCAGGGCTCTGATACACGTAGACGAACAAGTAAAAGCATATTAACCTTTAGCGAGAGAAAGAAGACTAGCGCCGGGAAAAGGGAAAACAGGGAAGTGGATATCGGGACCCCGGTTAGAAGTACAGGTGAGAGCAAGAAAAGTGTAGTGGGAGAGTAAGCAGGGGGTTGACCAAGGAAAATCAGTATATCGCATAATAATAACTATAGTACCAAATTCAGACGAGCTAAACAATAAGGTTTACAGCGATAGTTCAAGGGTACAAACAATGACAAATAAGGCTAGAACACCAGTAGAGATATTAGGGGATCAGGTGGTCCCACTCCAGAATGTCTAGATCAAGGTATGAAGGGATATATACAGCAATTAACTGTTATACATAGAACTATATTTGAACAGGAGAAAGCCAAGGAGGAGGAGAATCCAGAAGCGGAGCACTAGATCAAACCCTGAGATCGAGTATACATCAGAAAGTTCCTAAGGCACTGGGATGAACCAAGAAGGGAAGGACCATTTGAAGTCACCAGAATTTCGCCTACAGCTTTCCCTAAGATCACTCTTTACCAGATTGATCGTGCGATAGATGATGATACGAATGGGTAATGGTCAACCTCTCGAAAAAGAAACACAGGAGTGGGGAAATGTCGAGCTACCCCCACTGAATGGGCTTATGATGACTATAATTGATGCCTAGATTCCTTACCCTGCAATGCGGCATCCCCAAGGAACCATCCTGCAGAAGTGCTGACACTCTGACAGCGCGCTATTGAGGCCTAAGAACTTAGTCTGTACACAGTGATCAGTCTTTTTTTCCTTCCCTGGACAAGTGTGGGAGGATTTTTGGCTGATGACTGTTAGCCGCAGGTAATCTGGGGGAGCAACTCAAAATCAGGACATTAACGGACAGGCTATGATAAAGTTAGAATGGGAACATTGTCCCTTGACCAAAACACTTGGCTCCTCCACATTACTTGCAAAACGATGGAAATATATGTAAAGGCAAAGGATGAATGCAATGATGTAGAATGACATTTAAAGAGTCACTATTACTGTGAGACTAAAAGATAGTCTCAAAGGGGGGACTGTGAGAGAATAAATTTCTACAAAGCTTGTAATTACACATACTCTCTCAAGAACTTGTAACTAAGGTTCATATGATAAGGCATGACGAGATCAGCAAGTTAATCAACTCTAGCTAATGTGATCAAAGTATGCTGACTAATGTGGTATGATTACAAAGAACAAAGAACAAATCGGCATGGGAAACAGGCCCTTCGGCCCAACGAGCCCGCGCCACCACCTCGATGTTCCCACCTCTACCTGCGATCCCTGTCCATGTTTATAGAATGAATGTTTATTAGTGTGGTAGTTATTTAGAATGGATGAACGTAAGGGAAACAATGGTTGTTGACCAGTTATTCAACTTAAATATGATCATGAAGGGCAGAATGAAGTGAATATGTTACCTTTTCTATTTGATTTAAGTTGATTGAGTTAAGCCACAATTGTTGCAGAAGCAGGAACATTTGAACAAGGGCAGAGACTGTAACCACAATGGTTTCATGAAGTGGGTAATGCACCAACTAGGGGCCAATCTGAAGCAAGGTAGGTAACTAGAGGGCTTGACAACAATGGTGGTTGAGGAGAACGATCCTGAGGAAGAGATAAGAAATGTTGGAGTAAATCATTATGGTGGGCATAAAAAGACTGTGAGTGAATGGCTCATTGGATTGTTCCGGACATCCCGACTCTATTCTCTTGCACTGGAGAATAAAGTCTTACTACCTGGAAGATCAAGGCTCAGACTCTCACTTAATCAGCTAAAAGTTTGTTGTCATCCTGGGGAACCACGACATTCCATGGCTGTGTCTTTTGCTGTATGTTTGTGTATAGTTACAAGTAGTTAATGCAGACTTGCAGTTGCGTTCAGAAAATTATGAAGACTTCTTTAACAGACCCATCCTGGAATCAACACAATCACAACTTGCATGGCCCATTCTAAGCCTGATAATGTGAGTTCAGACCCCACTCACTGGACAACCACTAGACAGTACTCAACCCAAACCATCAATAGGCTAAGCTCACCTGCAAAGACAGAAGAAATCCGGGAAAAAAAATAATCTCAGGAAGGCCTGAGCCAAGGTTTGGGGCAAAGAGCCAATCTACAGACAGTCCAGAAAATCCAAGGCAGTTTCTCATCCTACAGCCATGTCATCATCTCTGTTTAAAAAAAATTGTGTCCACTTCCTGTCAAAACTTCACCAGAGAAACAAGGTTCGGAGTTAACCATCCAGTGAAATTTTGTCCTAAATTCTATGAACTGTCCAAAAGATAGGCGTTTCAGGGCTGCAATATGCATTAAATTTCGACATTAAGTTTTCCCATTTGGTTTCACAATAAGTCATAGTGCAATTGTAGGTTCTAGACCTTTGATGGCTGATTTATTGCATCTTTGAAGCCCAGTGCATCTCCACAGCCACTTTCACAGCCACCCCGAACCTTCCAAATGTCCCAGCCAGGGTATAGGGAATGAGCGTCAGTTGTGAATGATCCAAGCAAAACACAGAGTACAAGGATATAAAAAGGTTCAGAGAAACGCAAAATACTGTGGATGCTGAAACCTGAAACAAAATCAGGAAGTGCTGGAGAAATTCAGCAGGTCTTGGCAGCATCTATGAAGAGAGAATACAGTGACCCTTCAACAGGGCTGAAAGCAAGGAAAATCAGACGAGATTTATACTGTGAGGGTGGGGGTGGGGAAGCGCTGTAATAGATCAAAGGAAATGGAAATGATGGTGATGAAGGCTGAGATAGATACTAAAAGCTTCTGATCAGGATGTGTAAGTAACAGAAGAAAGGTACAGACTGTTACCTGAGGGAAGAGCGGTGCGGGGCTGGGAGGGGGTTTCTTAGAGACAAGATGGAGAGTGAAATTTGAGAAGTGGAAAAATAGAAGTAAGAATGAAAAGTGATAAAAATGGATAAATGAGATGAAAAGAAGTAATGAAATAAAATAAATGGAAATCTACTGTTCCCAATGCGGTCTACTCTACATCAGAGAGATCAAACGCAGGCTGAGTGAGCGCTTTGCTGAGCACCTATTGTAGAAAGGGTCAGAGATGGGCTGATGCAGCTCAACATGGAAAAATGTGAAGTGATAGATTTTGGAAGGAAGAACGCAAATCAACAGGATAGGTGGAGGTATTTGTCAATGGTTTATATAATTCCATTACGGCTAAGGAGAAGGAGAACTCCCATAGTATTGCCTTGAGAATTTTAATTTGCTTCTTGCTGTGAAATTGTGAATTCTGCAGAGCATGTGCTGTTTATTAAAAGTTACCCTAAGTCACAGTAGCATTGTGATATGTATTTATAACCAGTTTTTTAATATGGTGGTCCATCTAAAATGTGACAAATTAGGGGAAATGAAGACAACTGTTTTTAAATAAATATTATAATACAACTTTTTATGTGGTTATGAAACAGTTCACCTCTTCATTTATTTGTACACACATTAAAGACTCTGGTTGTAAGTTTAACAATTTTCAAAGATGTTTCTCACATATGTGGTAAACCATTGAATGTCATAGAAGTCACACACAGTCGCAGATATGCAAACCTCACGACCTACTGAAGCTGACCAATATCTTCCAGAAAACTAATGATTCAAGAGCAGCTATTCATACATGTCTAGAATGTCCGGAAACCTGGGGGAAACTGAGATTCGCTGCATTCGGGGAATGGATAAAGGTTTGTGCCCACAATTGACCAGGAGAGCTATTTGCACAATGCTCCTTCCCCACGTCAATTCATTTAAGTAGTGATTACCACAAATTATGTGCAACTGTCAATGCATGGAAATTAAACTTTAATTTTGAAATGAGAGCCCAGTCTGCACACCTCAAGAACACACTACTTGACTTTATGTTTATCAAACTTTAATACTTTCCTAAAATGTCTACAGCAGGAATCTATGCAAACCAGACAAAGCAGCAGCTGTTACATAATCAGAAGGAATTAGAAACTTTTTACAATATAGAAAGTTCAATGGATTAGGGAGACACAATCCAGCTGCCAATAAATTAAATTCCACCTTGTGGTTCTTGGTTTTTCATTAGAATAAAATTAATGAGCAGTTCTTTAGATTCTTCCAATCGCACAATATAAATTCATTAATGTCATTGTTCTTTTGAATGTTACTTCCATGGGAATATCACCAACTGCAAGTTCCCTTCTGGGTCACACACGAGCCTGACTGAAGATATATACGAACATAACATAAGAACATAAGAACATAAGAAATAGGAGCAGGAGTAGGCCATCCGGCCCCTCGAGCCTGCCCCACCAGTCAATGGCTGATCTGCAATGGTTCAGTACCATTTTCCCACTTTGTCCCCATAACCCTTAATTCCCTTGTCAATCAAAAACCTATCTACTCTTGACTTAAATATATTCAGCAAGAAAGCCTCAACAGGCAGAGAATTCCAAAGATTCACCACTGTTTGCGTGAAGAAATTCCTCTCAACTCTGATCTGAACCGCCCCTCCCTAATCTTAAGGCTGTACCCTCTAGTCCTGCTATCTTTGTTAAGCAGGAAGAGTCTCTCAACTCTACCCTATCCATCCCCTTCATTATCTTATACATCTCTACAAGATCCCCTCTCAGCCTTCTAAACTCCAACATGTACAAACGTAGCCTATTTAGTCTCTCTTCATAATCAAACGCCCTCACCTCTGGTATCAGCCTAGTAAACCTTCTCTGCACCCTCTCTAAGGCCAATATATCCTTCCTCAAATGCGGTGACCAAAACTGCACACAGTACTCCAACTGCGGCCTCACCAGTACCCTATACAGCTGCCAACATTGCATTCGCCTTCTTGATCACCTGCTGCACCTGCAGACCGTGCTTTTGCAATTCGTGCACAAGGACCCCCAGGTCCCTCTGCACCATAGCATGCTGCAGCTTTTTGCCATTTAAATAGTAATCCTTCCTACCATTATTCCTACCAAAGTGGATAACCTCATACTTGCTAACATTATACTCCATCTGCCAGGTCCTCACCCACTCACTCAACCTATCCAGATCCCTCTGCAGGCTTTCCAAACCCTCCAAGCAATTTGCTTTTCCACTCATCTTCGTGTCACCAGCAAATTTCGTCACCCTGCACTTAGTCCCTTCCTCCAGATCCTCTATGTAAATGGTAAACAGTTGAGGCCCCAGAACCGATCCCTGGGGCACTCCACTAGTCACCAGCTGCCAATCAGAGTAGCACCCATTAATACTTACTCTCTGCTTCCTAATTAGACAACAAATCCTCTATCCAATCTAATATCCTACCCCCAACTCCCTGCACCCTAACCTTCTGCAGCAATCTTTTGTGAGGCACCTTATCAAACGCTTTTTGGAAATCCAAAAACACCACATCCAGCGATTCCCCTCTACTGCACTAGTCACTTCCTCGTAGAACTCCAATAAATTTGTCAAGCACGACTTCCCCTTAACGAATCCATGCTGCATTTGCTTTGATCAAACAGTTCGTATCCAGGTGTTTTGTTATTTCTGCTTTGACTACAGATTCAAGCATTTTTCTGACTATAGGCGTTAAACTAACCAGCCTATAATTCCCTGCCTTCTGTCTGCTACCTTTTTTAAACAGCAGCGTAACATTAGCCATTTTCCAATCTTCCAGCACTTTCCCAGAGTCCAGCAAATTCTGAAAGATAATTACTAGGGCATCCATTATCACCTCTGCCATTTCGTTGAGAACCCTGGGATGCATTCCATCCGGTCCCGGGGACTTATCTACCCTCAGTCCCGTTAGCCTATCAAGCACCACTTCTCTAGTGACTGCAATCTCATCAAGACCTCATCTCCTACCACCCTTCTATCCTTAATTTTGGGCAAGCTATTTACGTCCTCCTCCGTAAAAACTGACATAAAACACTTATTCAAGGTCTCCGCAATATCCTTATCGTCCACCACTAAATCCCCCCTCTCATCCTCCAAGATTCCAACATTAACTCTGGCCATCCTTCTATTCTTTATATATTTATAAAAACTTTTACTGTCATTTTTGATATTTTGAGCTAGTTTAGCCTCATATTCTATCTTTCCTTTTTTAATCACCTTAGTCATTCTTTGCTGTTGTTTAAAACTTTCCCAATCCTCTGATCACCCACTATTTTTAGCCACTCTGAATGCCTCAGCTTTTGATTTAATACTCTCCTTAATTTCCCTTGAGAACCATAACTGATTTTCCCTTCTCCTACAGTCCTTTTTTACCATCGGAATATATTTCTGCTGAGTACTGAAAAAAAATCTCTTTAAAAATCCTTCACTGTTCCTTAGCCATCTTACCAACAAATGTACTCCTCCAATCCACAGTCACCAATTCCTCTCTCATCTTACCATAGTCCCCTTTGTTCAAACATAATACACAGGTCCAGGACACCACTTTCTCATCCTCCATCTTCATCATAAATTCTGCCATACTATGATCACTCATCCGTCGAG
Source organism: Sphyrna mokarran (assembly GCA_024679065.1). NCBI lineage: Eukaryota > Metazoa > Chordata > Chondrichthyes > Carcharhiniformes > Carcharhinidae > Sphyrna > Sphyrna mokarran. The sequence continues at coordinate 63,025,710 of JAGIQG010000001.1, forward strand.
GACCCTCACATGAATATCTCTAATTCTACCTGCCTTATCACATAGTACCAGATCCAAGATAGCTCGCTCTCTAGTCAGTGTATATATATGTCAGAATTCCTTCATCATTGCTGGGACAAAATCCTGAAGATGCTCCCTTTTGAAGATGAAAGCATGGTGGGCAGCATCCCTGTCTCCAAGCCCAAACCTCTGGGTTCAAGTCCCACCACAGGATTTGATGGCCAAGGAAGGTGTGTTCATAACCTGTAAAGTCTTGTATCAACCTGAAAAGTCTTTCCAAACACACCAATGGCTGGCAGTAGAAGTGGGAGAGATTCCTGATCAGTCAAGCTTGATGTGAAGTGGGGCCTCTCAAGCTATAAGCCCCTTGCTACAGATCAGCAACCTGTTCTTGAAATTGCTAGTTATGGAAATAAATGAAACTCTACCTAAGTTCATTATTAGATGCAGAGAGAGAATTGGATTGGACTCTACTGTTCCTCAACCAGATGGAAAACAGTGTTTCATGTAGGTGGCTCACCAGCACTTTCTCCAGGGCAATTACTGAAGAGAATGAAGTTCAATTTCATCAGTCGATCTAGAGGTTCCTTTCCAAAGTTGGGGAGGTGGTGGCATGGAGATAGTGACAATATCACCAAAACAGGGGCAAGATTTTCTGCCACCCCCCCACCCTCACATTGCATAATGGTGGTCCAGGGGGCCTGCCATTTGTCAACGAATTTTACCATTGTTCGCATCTTCCACCATTGGGAAATCTATGGCTGGACTGAACAATCCTAACAGTGAGAACAGTTGAAACATCCCATCCCAGTAATCCAGAGGCCCATGCTAGTGATCTGGGAACACTGGTTCACATCCCATGACAGTGGGTGGAATTTAAATGCAGTTAATAAATCTGGGATTAAAGGTAACCATCAAATGATTGTCGTAAATATTCATCTTGTTCATAAATGCCCTTTATGGAAGAAAATCTTCCATCATTACTTGATCTGGTCTATATGTGATCCCAGACCCACAGCAATTGGTTGGCTCTGAAGTGGCCTTTCAAGACATTCATTTCTGTCAGACCACTCCGAAGCCTAGGCAGTTCACCCGGTATTGACCGCAGCCCAAAATGGCAATCCTGCAATATTCTCCTTATTAACATAATCAGAAAATAGTAATGGAACATGTAAAAAATTTTAATACAACCAGAGACAAATTTGCAAACCCTGATGGAGGTCTATAAAATTATGAGAGGCAGAGACAGAGTGGACAGTCAGAGGCTTTTTCAAGGACACATATTCAAGGTGAGAGGAAGAAAGTTTAAGAGAGATGTACGAGGAAAATTTTTCACACAGAGAATGGCAGGTGCCTGGAACATGCTGCCAGAGGAAGTGGTGGAAACAAGCACATTAGCAACATTTAAGAGGCATCTGGATGAATATATAAATGGGGAGGGAATAGAGGGATACAGACCAAATCAGGGCAGAAAATTTTAAGTATAGTTATGACATTATGATCAGCAGAAAATTGGAGGGCCAAAGGCCTGTTCCTGTGCTATATTTTTCTTTGTTCTTTCTTTTACTTTGTTCAAAATGGTTTTTTGAATGGGAATCTATATTAGAGTTTTCTGAGGAAGCAAGAAGCAGGGTGGATAAAGGAAAACCAACTGTGTGGCATATCTAGATTTTCAAAACAGACTCAATAAGGGGACATATAAAGGGTTTACTATATGAGTTAAGACATCATGGAATACATTAGCATGGATAGAGGATTAGCTAACAGGAAATTGAGTTGGAATAAAAGAGCAATTTTCAGGATGTAAACTAACTAGTGACTTGAATAAACAGATTGAGTGTATCATAGTCTGCCACAAAGATAGGTGGGAAAGCAAGTTGAGAGGAGCATGCATGGTGTTACGAGTAAGTTCCTGGCATGGAAGGAGGATTGGTTGACTGGCATAAGGCAGAGAGTGGGGTTAAAGAGGTCCTTCTCATGATGACAGCTGGTGACTAGCTAGTGCCTCAGGGGTCAGTGCAGGGACCATAATTTTTCAGAATATACTTTAAAAATTTGGAGGAAGGAACTGAAGACGTTGTTGCTAAGTTTGCAGATGACACAAAGATACATAGAGCGACAGGTAGTATTGAGGAAGCTGGAGGGCTGCAGAAGGACTTGAACAGATTAGGAGAGTGGAAAAGTAATGGTAGACGGAATACTATGTGGAAAAGTGTGATGTTATCACTTTTGAAGGAGGAATGGAGGCATGGACTATTTTCTAAATGGAAAATACTTAGGAAATGAGAAACACAAAGGACTTGGGAGTCATTGTTCAAGATTCTCTTAAGATTAACATGCAGGTTCAATCGGCAGTTAGGAAGGCAAATGCAATGTTAGCATTCATGTCGAAAGGGTTAGAATGCAACAGCAGGGATATACTTCTGAGTCTGTATAAGGCTTTGGTCAGATTTCATCTGGAGTACTATGATCCATTTTGGGCCCCATATCTAAGGAAGGATGTGCCTTGAAAAGGTCCAGAGGAGGTTCAACGATTGAGGACTCTGGATCTATACTCATTGGATTTTAGAAGGATAAGGGGGGATCTTATTGAAATTTGCAGAATACTGCGAGGATATAGTGGAAGTGGATAGGATGTTTCCACTAGTAGGGAAAACTAGAATCAGAGGGCACAACCACAGGCTAAAGGGACAATCCTTTAAAACAGAGATGAGGAGGAATTTCTTCAGCCAGAGAGTGGTGAATCTGTGGAACTCCTTGCCTGGATATGGAGGGTAGGTCTTTGAGTGTCTTTGAGACAGAGATGGATAGGTTCTTGATTAATAAAAGGATTATGATTAATAAAAGGGTTATGGGGAAAAGAATGGAGATAAGAAAAAAAATTAGCCATGATTGAATGGCAGAGCAGATTAAATGGGCTGAATGGCCTAATTCTGCTCTTTTGTCTTATGGTCTTATAAGTCTTCAAATGGATATCAAGTAGTAAAATGAATGAGCAAAGTTTTAGTAGGTTGGATACAATGTAGGGAAAATGTTACATTATCCAATTTAGCAGGAAGAACAAAAAACAGAATATTATTTAAATGAAAAGGACTGACAGAATGCTATTGCACAAAGGGTTCTGAGGATCCTTGCAGGTGAATCACAAAATGTTAGCATGCAGATACAACAAGTAAATAGGAAAGCAATTGTCGGCCTGCAAAAGTAAAGAAGAATGAAAGTCATTTGTTCATAAAAAACTTGAATATTGCTGAATAAAAATATTTTGTCAAAAGTTTTCATCTTGTAGGTGTCAAGACAATCATAAAAATACCACTGTTAGGAGTTATTTTCTCCTGACATTGCTTTCTTCCAATTGTCCTGAGGAGTACAAGATGAAAAAACTTTGACAAAATGTTTTTGTTTTCAGCAATAACCATGTATGAAAATAGTAAAGTCTTTGTACAACTGTGCAGGGCATTGGTGAAAATATACCTAGAGCAGTGTGGTTTTGGTCATCAGATTTAGAAGGAATATACTAGTGACACTTGTTTAGTATCAACCTGCTCACTGGGGTCATTCAGCTCTTGATTTCCTTCTAGCCTTGATTCAAACATGGTAAAAAAGAGCGGAACTTCAAAGGTGAGGTGAGGGTGACTGCTCTTGACATCAAGGCATCTTCTGACTGAGGATCACATCAAGGAGCCCTTACAAAACTCGTCAATGGGAATCAGGAGGAAAATTGTCCACTGGTTAGAGTCATATTGAACACAAAGGAAAATAGTTCCGATTGTTGGAGGTCAATCATCTCAATCCTCGGATATTCCTGAAGGAGATCCACAGGATGGTGTCCTAGGCCTGACCATATTCAGCTGCTTCATTAATGAACTCTCTTCCATCATAAGGTCAAAGGTAGGAATGTTCGCTGATGATCACACAATGTTCAGCATCATACTTGATTTCTCTAATACTGAAGCAGTCCATGCCAAAATGAAGTGAGACCTGGACAATATCCAGGCTTAGGCAGATATGTGGCAAGGAACTTCTGTGCCACATAAGTGACAGGCAATGATCATTTCCAACAAGAGAGAATCCAACCATCACCTTTTGACATTCAATGACATTATCATTACTGAATCCCCCATGATAACACCTTTGGGGTTATCATTAATCAAAATCTGAACTGGACGAGCCATATAAATACTGTGGCTACAGGCCAAGTCAGAGGCCAGGAATCATTCAGTGAACAACTCTCCTCCTGGTTCCACAAAGCCTGGCAACTATCTACATGGCACACATCAAGAGTGCGATGGAATACTTTACACTGGATGAGTGCAGTTCCAACAACACTCTCAAAGCCTGACACCAGCCAGAACAAAGAAACCTGCTTGATTGGCACCCCATCCACAAACCTTCAATTCCTCCACCTGCAATATACAGTGGCAGCAGTGTGAACCATCTAAACAATTCTCTTACTAATATCCAGGCCAGAAAGTCCAAGATGTTATATGAAGATAGTCTAGATCCTAAGTTTTTACATTTGAATTTGACATGGGTGAACATAAGGTATTTCACTCCAGGTATGATTCAAGTGATCTGGTAGGAAGTTTTTATCAAACGAAGTTTACTTAACAACACAGTTAAAATAAAAAGAACTGCCATAGATTTTACCAATTACAAGATTCAAACATGATAAAGTATAAACTTTAACAACTAGCTATCTATGATGTTCCAAATCAAACAACATCCCACAAATATGCAACCTGCTCCCCTTTCTAGATTTGTCACAAAAAGTAAGTATGCTTATGTGAATTGGTCCTTTGAATGTTGGATTAAATCTCTGAAGCTTCCCAGTCCTGGAATTTTCCACAAACCCTCTGAAGAGAGAGGGAAGGAGGGAGAAACTGCCTTCTTCCAGCAACTTCAAACAGCTAATAAACCAATAATAAAAAATTTGAACTTTTCTGTGAAAAAACTGTCCCCAGGCATCGCCTGACCTGTCAATCATCCCCAAAAACAGGTTCCACTCAGTAAGTTCCAAAGACCATAAAACCCCTGGACATTGCACTAGACCAAATTAAAAATAAACATGATGTCATTTATACTGCCTGAGTAACAGTTACAGATAAAAGGGTGCCAATAAAATGCTAGGAGCTATTTGAAAAACTTACAAATAAACTTGATTAAAAATATTTTTCTTAAAAGCACAGTATCATTGCACGAGCTCTCTAAAGCTCCACTGGCAACACCTTCCAAATCCACAATGTCTACCATCTAGAAAGACCAGGACAGCAGACATATGGGAACACCACCATCTAGAAGTTCCCCATCAAGCCAATCACCATCCTGATTCGGAAATACAATGCCATTCCTTCATTGTCAGGTCAAAATTGTGGAATTCCCTCCCTAACGGTACTGTGGGTGTATCTACACCACATACACTGCAGCAATTCAAGAACACAATTCAACACCACCTTCTCAGGGGCAATTAGGGATTGGTAATAAATGCTGACACAGCCAACTGTGCCCACATCCATGAATGAATGAAAAAAGGGAGGTGCTGGCACTGAACTCATACAAATGTAGAATATTCCATCACATTGTTGACACGAAACTTGTAGGTTGTGAAAGATTTTTGGCAATCAGGAAATCTTTTCACAGAATATCCAGCTCCTAGCCTGTTCTTTTCACCATGGTATTTTTATGCCTAGTTCACTTCAGTTTCTAGTTAATGGTAACCCCCAGGATCATAGAATCTACAGTGCAGAAGGAGGCCATTTGGCCCATTGAGCCCACACTGACAACAATCCGACACAGGTCCCATCCCTGTAACCCCACATATTTACAGTTCTAATCTCACTGACACTAAGGGACAATTTAGCATGACCAATCAACCTAACTTGCATATCTTTGGACTGTGGAAGGAAACCAGAGCACCCAGGAAACCCATGCAGACACAGGGAGAATATGCAAACTTCAGACAGTCACCTGAGGCCAGGATTGAATACAGGTCTCTAGCACTATGAGGTAGTAGTGCAAACCACTATGCCACTGCAACACTGGATGTTGATGCTTTGGGATTCAGTGATGGTAATGTTGTTGAATGTCAAGGGAAGATGCTTAGATTCTGTATTGTTGGAGATGGTCATCACCGAGCACTTGTGCAATGCAATTGTTACCTGTCTGCTGTCCCGATGTCGCTGCATGCGGGCATGGAATGCTTCATTAGTTGCTAAGTTGCAAATAGAATTGAAGATTAAACATTGCATATAAATGAAAATACTTGACTGTAAAGGTTAGGTTATAGATAAAATCTTAGATTCAAAAACATTCAAGAAATCATTCAAGGAAACCCCAGCGTCCTCTTAGCGATATCTTAATATTTGTTGCGATACTCTGGTTACCCTTAGGTCATGTGGTTCTTTGTAAATGGAATCAATTCACAATAGAAAGGTTTCCACTTCTTAGAGACGACATCAAAGGGAACAAACCACATCCCTTTGTGTTTGTTATAAATTACTCGAGATCTTCACTTGTAATTACAATAGGAGCAACAATGAAATCATTACAATATATTCTGCTCATTTCTTCGATTGTGGTTTCCCTCATTCCAACCTGTAAGTAAAAAAATAAGCAACTTTTACATTTTCTGCATTTATATTAGGATTTAATTTTATAATTGTTAAATGATAATGAATATATTTTAAGCAGTTGCAATAATTAACCTAAACTTACATCAGCTAAAATATTAATATGTATTTCTTTTTGTATTTATTACAATACACATCCACTTTCCTACATTTTGATGCACTTTAATTTCTTAACATTTTAGAAAATATGAAAATAATTTTCCAACAAAGTAATAAATCCAAGAGTATTTTGCAGAGAAAGTGTATATTTTGCTACCAAACTACTTGATAATATTCAACATCAGAACTGAATCGTTGCTGCATGTTTGTTGAGTTAAAACTGTAGACTCATTCTCCTGGGGGTAAATTTAACTTTGCATAATGGTACAAAGCAAATGATGTAGAATCAGCAGTACATCTTACACCTCATCTTCTTATTTATTCCACTGAACATCATCCATGGGTTGGGATACAATATTGGATAGAGATCTGAGCTCAGCAAAAGAGACAAATACCCCACCAAACCAAATTTCCCAGAAAATTGATCCTTTAGGTTTCACTGGTGGTTTGAGGGTCCAGAGTGTCTACCTCCTCTTACTGTGATCGCCCCCCCCCCCCCCGTCCCTACCCTACCCCAACCCCCATATCACTTATCTGACTATCAGTGGCCAATCCCATGGATAAACAGTGACTGAACAATTATCGACTGCCCTTCTGCATTTTCATACAGCTGGTTTTATTGCTGTGTACAGCTGGAGATAGCTATGTGTTGGAAAGAGGACAAAGGACAAATGGAAAATTGACAATTTATCAACTTGCTTACTCTCCCAAGTTCGTGGCCTGTCTCAATTTCACCGTCCAGTCTTCATATTGAAAGTCATGAACTAACTTCTTGTTTTGAATTGATTCTAAATCACTCTGACCTAAGAACTAGGAGTGAACACCTTTGAATATGTTTTAAGAATTGACTTTTGAACTCATTAATGATATTTGGGCATAATGGGTGAGGTCAACATTTATTTTGTGTTTCTGTAATACTCTTAAGAAAGCTCTGATTGTTTCTTGAGCCACAATGTTTGTGTGTTGAAGAGATTTACATAGTTCTATTATTTTCATATCAGAATATTCTGTGGTAGGAAGGGGAACTTGGAGGCGATATTGTTTCTGTGCGCCTACTTCTCTTGTCATTCTAGATGGTCTAAGTTGTGGTTTGGGCTGTGCTGCCAAAGAGGCCATTGTAAGTTTCACAGTGCACCTTGTAGCCAACTTGCACCATTGTTGGTGGAAGTGAATGTTTATGGATTGTTTTGTCTAAGATGGTGTTCAGCTTCTCAAGTGCTGTTGGAGTTACAACCATCCAAGTAACAAACAGTTTTCCATTGTACTCGTGTCTTATGCATTGTACATCATCCAAAGGCTGCAGGGAGGTGGAAAGTGAATCATTTACCTTGGCATATTGAGTCTTTCATTTTGAAGTCACAGTATTCAGTGGCTGGTCCAGTTAAGTTACTGATCATGAATGATCCCCAGAATGTTAATGGTGGAGAGTTTCAGTGATGGCAATCTCTTTGAATGCCAAGGAGAGGTGGTTGACTCTCTTGTTAAAAATGGTCATTGTTTGACACTTAGCCTAAGCCTGGATATTGTCCGTGTCTTGCTGTATGGTTCATTATATAAGCATTTGTTGGCAGAACTGAACATCACAATAATCACCAAATGGCTCCACTTCTTAACTTATCTTGGAGGGAAAATCATTGATGAAGTAGTTAAAGATGGTTGGGCCAAGAACAGTACCCCAAGGAAACCCACTGTGATGTGTTGGGGCTGAAATCACAAATTGAGTGAAGTAAGGTTTGATGTCAAGAGCAATTACTCTCACCTCCCTTAAATATATGTGATGTGACTGTACTTTTAAAAAATGTATTTTTAAATCATGTCCTCTGCAGTTTGTAAGCAGCTTTTTCTTCATTGTTGCTGCCTGTTTGCTTAGATGTCTTTTTATTGCTGCTTAAATAGATAAAATGGAGTTCTGTTTATTTTTAATCTGGGCATAATACAATGTTGTGGAGTTTTATGAGTTTACAACACTTCTGAATTGTTCGGGGGAAGAGTGAATGACAGGTCAAGTGACAAGGATTTTTTTACTATCAGTTTATGGCTGCTGGTTTCTATTTCGTTAGCAGATGTGTGGACTCCTAGCTAAAGGCATGTATGGGTTTCTCTCCCCGTTATTAGAAATTCTGCTGTATTGAAAGCAGTTTTTCTTGCCTTCCTGGAGTGAAACAGCAGTGACTTTGTGTCTGCCTTGGAGTCTGCTGGAGATTGTAGGACTGGGATGTCAGAATTTCAGTTCTGTCCAAAGGATTAGTTCACAGCAAGTATTTCTGTGCAGCAAAGCCACTAAAGCATTTTTATTTTCTGTGCCAAGCCTGCAGCAGGTGTATGTTTGTAAGGAGATTTGTTGTACTGGAACAATGCATTTGGTTGTTGTTTATAATCGGTAAAAGTTATTGCCAATTTTCCTTCTATGTGTTAATTGTATTCCTAAATAAACTTTGTTTGATAGGCGCTCCCAAGTAGATCATTTGGACCATACCTGTAGTGAAGCATCTCATGTTTACCCCAGCTAAATTCAAAGTACAAAACTTATTGTCTAGGCTGACTTTATAAAATACCTTGGAGTTTCTGACCTGAATTATAATAGAAGTAAATTTTCCGATCCCACCCATCAGGGGAATCACCTCAGGCAGAGACAGGAAGTTTGACGGATCATTGAAAGTCCATTGACCTTGGACATGAATTTTCAAACTCAGGTCGGATAGGGTCAGAAAATCCTACCCTTTCCATATTCACACATATCAAGATCTATGTTTAATATTTCATGCTCTTTTCAACTAATAAAACATGTCACAATTTTTATACCTTTTTAATGCAGATCATGGTGTGGAAATTATCGGAGGCCATAAAGTTAAGCCCCATTCAAAACCTTATATGGTGTCTATCCAAGTTGATAAAAAAAATGGCCATTATGAACATAAATGTGGAGGGACTTTGATCGGAAGTAGATGGGTACTGACTGCGGCACACTGCAAAGAGTAAGTTATAGTGTGAATATGTTTTACTGAAGCATTGCTATGATTATTAATCCTCATTTGGAAACTACTTAGCTTCACAACTAGACAGCTTTAAATAATAGTTCCCAAACACAATACTAATACCATGAATGTAAAGGAGTGCAGGCAAGACATTTTTACACAGCAAGTAGTTAGGGTTTAGAATGCACTGCCTGGGAATGTGATGGAGGAGGATTCCATTGAGATATTCAAGAGGAAACTGGATTATTATATGAAAAGAAAGAATGTACAGGGCTGGAAGAAGAAAGCAGGGGAGTGGTATCAGGTGAATTGCTTCTACTGAAAGTCAGTGCAGACTTACTGGCTGAATGGCTACTTTCTGTACTGGAGCAATTCTATGATTCTGTGACCTCCATCTGTCTGCATTTTTCTTCACAAACAACTAAAGCACTGCATTTACACTGCAGATCAAATTAATAAATGATGTTAACAGAAATTTGAACTAGAAAAGAACATTCTGAAAATGCACAACATGTCCTTCAGTATCTGATGAAGAATTCCACTTAAACTCCAACTCTTCAGACACTGACTAAGCTGATATTTAATTCCGTCATATTGTGCTTTATTTCCATGATAATCTGTCTTATTGTATGTCTGTATGAAATGCAGAAGCTACACATACACGAGGGAGAAGGAGGTATATGGGAAGAGGTAGAGTGGAAGCAAGTACGTGTGGAATATTAACACTAGCATAGACCAGTTCAACCAAGTAGCTTTCCTCTGCACTGTAAATTCAATAGCAGGAATTCTCCAGCTGATCACGACTGTGGGATTCTCTGGTCCCCCCAGCAGTCCACACCCTAACATGGGTTTCCTGACAGTGTAGGGTTACTTCAATGGAAATTCCCATTGACAGTAGCTGGATCCAAGGATCCCATTCCCAGTGAACGGCACGCTGAGAAAAATGCCGAGAATCTTCCCCATATTTTGATGTCAGAATGAAAAAAAGTAAACTCTAAATTTTTTTCAGCTTGATATCCTTACACTATTTGAAACTCTGACTGTTCTTTTTCTCCTTAATTTTTAAAAATTGTCTTTTTTTTAAATGAGAAAATAATTATCTCTCTTTCTGACAAAACTCAGCAAACTGCCTATTCAAGTAGTTCTTGGAGCTCATTCTCTCTCCCAGAATGAGAAGAGTCAAGAGAAGTTTCCGGTGAAGAAGCAACATCCCCACCCGGGTTTCACTGGAAGAACTCCGGAAAATGACATCATGCTGCTCGAAGTATGAACTTCATTTCTTTCATTTGGGTTTGTTTGTGGTGTTTAAAATCATTAAAAGATATCATTGTTGAATTTCACAGAAACATTTTACATTTTCAGTCTCTTGGAGGAGAGGGTTTTGGCAGATAATGAGTGAGGTCTGGCAATACTTTTATTAGTCACATTACTTTCAAAGATTGAAACTCAAACATTCAGAAAATTACAGTTCCTACATTGCAATTCTTCACATGTGCATGTTGATATTTGATATCAGCAAGCTGCCTCATTCTGAGCAAGTATCACAATTGAGTTTAACCTTGTCTTGACTCTGGTCCGATTGGTTTTCAGCAATATTCACTTAACAAGGATTAAGTGCCATTTTCTTTAAAGAACCTTTTCTTGTCAAGCCTGCAAACCAACTCTGATTTAATGAGGAGTGTTGGAGAACATATAGAAGCAACACCAGCCACAAACCCAAAATGAGGTGCCAATCTGGTCAGGCTACAGCATAGAGTTACATGCATTCTAAACTGTGGAAGAAGTACACAACACAAAGAACTAATTAGCATGCATCTCATTTTACGTGTGCTTGCTTTATGTGCATATCACGTCAGTCATACTGATTAGAAAAGAACTGTGTGGATGGAAATCAATGCTTGTCCAACACTGCTTTACACAGTTCTCTAACTGAACTCTCATTAAGATTTGATATCAGCTCCTAAACACTGCACAGTCTTTATTTTCTATATCTCTTATGATAAAATTAGAATTCCATAATTTATTTTTACATCTTGTTTCCATGCTACACAGCACCACACATGCCTCCATTCAATTATAATTGGTACAAGTATTTTCTAACCAAACTGGTGCCACTTAAACACTAAACGCATTGGATTTTGTCAGCTACATTTTACTCAATTCCCACATTCCTTGCATTGGTTTCTTAAAAAGAATTAGAAAATGATATCTAGTCCAAGGCATCCAATGGGAGATGTTAAATTTCTTATATATGGATTTCTACCTATGGTGAAGAGAATAAATAGATTACACACACAGGTCAGGAAAATCCAAGATTTAAGTTAATTACTGCCAGCTTGGACAGAATTACTTTCCTCTGATGGCAAATCAATAATAATCAACTGGGAATCCTGCTCCAGATTGTCTGGTGATTGCTGCTGTGTGAATGATGAATGTGAATTGGGTGGAGCTGAGTTGTGAACCTCCAGATAACAACAATCATCATCACGGTCCATAAATATAAACAACATCTGGAGATCCAGAGTAGACAGACCTCAGTGCCCACAGAACCATTGACTGATTCAAATCAGAGAAGTCAATCCTAGAGGGGAGATGTTTGCGAGGTAGGTTTCTTACAAGGAGAAGATTATAGACCTATTCTGGAATAAATTAATACAATGAACTCTTCACATTTTGAAGAGCAAAATATTAAGCTTTTCTCATTGTCCCATAGCTGGCCAGTGAAGCAAAGATCAACAAGAATGTGAAGGTGCTCAAACTACCTAAAGACAAGGTTGCAGATATGAAACAAGGAACACGCTGTACAGTGGCAGGATGGGGAATAACAAATGAATGTTCCAAATCTCGATCTGACACACTTCAAGAAGTGAATCTATATGTAATAGATCGTAAAACATGCAACAGTAAGGATTATTATAATCATAAGCCTGTAGTAACCCAGGACATGATCTGTGCTGGTGACAGGAAAGGCAGAGAAGACACATGTTCGGTGAGTATACTGTGTTAGTTTATTATTTGATTACTAATTTAAATACTTTCCAAGCATTCAAGATTAACGTGATAAACAGAAGTCAACTCTTAATTCTCTTCACAATCTTCCTTTATTTAACACTTTAAATACCAAACTGAAACTAACAACAATTGCAACATTTTAACATTAACTCTTCACCAAAGATTAACTCTTCAATGAACATTAGCTCTTTAACTCTAATTCTTTAACTGAAAATAGATACTACCCGCTTTAGAATAGAATGGCCAGGTCTGCTGCCAATGTAGAATCTATCCTCATGTCTTCTCTAAAGGTGCTCTTCAGGACACTTCTTGTGACGTTTGATCTCTAGATTTATCAATAGAGACAAAGGACTGCACATTTTTTATCCAAAAATTGTTTCAATATTCTAGAAGGTTCTCTAACACCCAACCAATGGTGTAACCAGAAACTGATCACATTGCTCAAACAGCCAATGGGATTATTTCTAAATGACTCCATAATGCTCGATTCACATAACATGTAGCTCACATCATATTTGGGTTAACCCATAAATTTTGGTGCCATAGATCTAACTCCAGCTGAACAACTCCCTTCATTTTGGTCAACATCGGAAGCTCCAGATCACAGTTTCCAGACCAGGTCACTTTTCACAGTAACGCTGCAGCTTGTAACAGTTTCTAATTACATCTTGATCAAAAATCCCCACATGCTTAACTCTCAATTACACAATTGCTTTTTAAAGGTAATCTTGCTGTTATTATAGTTAAAATCATTGCCATAATTATCCTTTCTCCATCCACTAACTAATATCAGTGAAAATAATCACAAACTTTTAGAATTTCTGTAAAAACATATGGCTTCTGGAAGAAATCATGCTCTTAAAGTGCTTTGGCTTGTTTGTGACTACAAGCTCACTTCATCAAAGTTGACCTTGAACTGTCCTTGAAGTGCTCTTGGAGGTCACACAATTTTATCAATAAAATGTTTCAAGTAGCCAGCCCATCATCATCAACTTCTCAGGGAAATCAGGCACAAGCAACAAAGAGCTACTGGCTTCTGACTGGCCTACAGCTCTTGACGGGTTGTGTTCCCGGGATCCTTGGCCCTGGAGTAGATCAACCACAACCCAATTAACTCCCGGACTGGTACTTAATGAAGTGGAAGAAAAAGTGAAAATATTCATCCAATTTCTGTTAAAATAGGCATCTCAATTTAATGCATGACACATAAAAGACAAATGCCTGCGCTGTAAGAAACTCACAGATACCTGTTATATCATAGAATTATAAACACAAAAGGACACCAGTTGACCTGTTATGTCTTTGTAAAAGTAATCATAGTCATCTTAGCTTTCTCCGGTAATCCTTAACTTACTTATCATCTGTCCAACTCAATTTTAAAATTATTTATGTTATCAGTTTCAACCATCTTTCCAGATAAAATATTCCAGTTCCTGATAACTTTGAGTGAAAGAAATTCCCCCCATCTCTCATTGATTTAGAATCCCTGCAGAAGGAGGCCATTCAACCCATTGAGCCTGCAACAATAACAATCCCATTACAGGCTCCATCTTTGTCAATCCATGTAATCCCCTTGACTCTAAGGGGCAATCCATCAGACTTCTTCCCCGTAATCCCAAGTATTTATCACACTAATCCCCCTAACCTACATATCTTGGGACACTAAGGGGCAATTTAGCATGGCAAATCCACCTAACCCACATATCTTTGGACTGTGGGAGCATCGAAGGAAACCCGTGTAGACATGGGGAGAATGTGCAAACTCCACACAGACAGTCACACAACGCCAGAATTGAAGCCAGGCCCTTGGCGCGGTGAGGGAGCTGTGCTAACCATTTTGCCACTTTGCCACTCTCTCCTTTTAACCTATCACTAACATTTTGAATCTGTGATCTCTGATTATTGACCTACCGTCGATGGGATCCATGATGTTGAGATACCGGCATTAAACTGGGGTAAGCACAGTAAGAAGTTTCACAACACCAGGTTAAAGTTTATTTGGCAGCACAAGCTTTTGAAGCACTGCCCCTTCATCAGGTGATTGGGAGTTGTGTTCACAAGCAGGGCATATAAAGACACAACCCCTGTTTACAATTGTTAGAATGCGAGTTTTTACAGTCTTTACAGTCTTCACCTGTAAAGACTCGCATTCCAACATTATCTTGTAAACAGAGTTTGTGTCTTTATATGCCCTGTTTGTGAACAGAACTCCCACTCACCTGACGAAGGGGCAGTGCTCCAGAAGCTTGTGCTACCAAATAAACTTGTTGGACTTTAACCTACTGTTGTAAGACTTCTTATTGACCTACTGACTAGGTAGGAACAGCCTTTCTCTGTATACCCCTCAACACCTTGAAAACTCTTATTAGGTCACTTCTTAACCTTTTCTCTTCCAAGGAGAACAATCCTAACTGTGGTAACCTTTCCTCATAACTGAAACCCTCATCCTGGTAATTTCTCCCTTCCAACAGTTCTTGGGTATTAAGATTTTTCCTGAAGTGTGGTGCCATAATAGTCCAGCTGAGACTTTACAGTGTTTTATGATCTTTACTAATTGTTATTTACTTTTATATTCCAGGCCTCCCTATTATTAACTTATATGCTTTTTAACTGAAATAGAAGTGAAAATTACTAGAAATAATCAACATTCTGGCAGGTTCTGTGGAGAGAGAAACCAAGTAAATGGGTGGAATTTTGCTATTTTTTGGCAAAGTGTTAACTCAGGCAAGAAAGCAGAGTGTCGGCTGCACTGCCAGATTTTTCTGCTTTCCCCTAAAAAAATAGGGGGCAGGTCCCAAAGCCCACTCCGTCAGCAACTTAGGCGCTTGTAAAAAGGAACACCCTATGGACACAGAACCATTCTGCCCCTTCACTTCTTCATCTCACCCGATAGACTCCGAATCCCACCTCCCCCACCATAGAACCACCCCTGCACCCAACCACAGAACTCCATCCACCCCTCTGCCAACTTGGAACCCCTGGCACCTCCTCAATGGAAGAGCCTCGGCAGTGCTCCTGGCAGTGCCAGGAGAAAGTGCCGAATGACAGTGTTGGTCAGTGCCTCCAGTAGATTGTGTACATTGTGGGGGCTTGTGCCCCTCACTCCAACATGAATACACAGTCCAACATAAACGCCTGATATACATATGCAAATAGATGAAACAGATCCCGGGGGCTGGGAAAAGTCCTCTAAGATGTTCCTGTCCCCTGAAAACAGCGGCTAAACAGTCCCCCACAATGTTTTAAATCCTCATGACTCCATTCTTGAAACATTAACTCTGTTTTCCTGTCTTCACAGATGCTGAGTTTATCTAGCATTTTCTGCATTTGTTTCACGTTTCCAGCATCTGCAGTATTTCGCTTTTTAAATGACTAACAACTTGTCCTGCCACAATTAACAGGTTGTGTGTTTGGACACAAAAGTAGTTTCAAAACCATAAGAACATAGG
The DNA here is from genome assembly GCA_024679065.1 of Sphyrna mokarran. NCBI lineage: Eukaryota > Metazoa > Chordata > Chondrichthyes > Carcharhiniformes > Carcharhinidae > Sphyrna > Sphyrna mokarran. The sequence goes on from JAGIQG010000001.1 coordinate 63,041,874, forward strand.
GAATAGAAGCAGGAATAGGCCATTTGGCCCATCAAGCCTGCTCCACGATTCAAACAGATCATGGCTGATCATCTAACTCAGCATCATTTTTCCCACTTCTCCATAACTCTCTGTGTCATTAGTATCCGGAAATCTATTGATTTCAGTCTTGAGTATTCTTAATGATTGAACTCCCACAGCTCTCTTGAGTAAAGAACTCTAAAATTCATCATCCTCTGAATGAGGCTGCCCCTTATTTTGAGACTGTGTCCCTTAGTTCTAAACACCCCAGTCAGGGGCAACATCCTATCTACCTCTACCCTTTTGAACCCTGTAAGAGCTTTTTAAGTTTCAATGAGCAAGCCTTTCATTCTATGAAGTTCTAGGGAATACAAAGCCAGTTTCTTCAGTCACTCCTCATGGAATAATCCCATCATTCTGGGAATCAGTCTCTATTGTTCTTCTTTTATGGAAAGTATATTCTTCCTTAGACAAGGAAACAAAACTGTACATATCCTTCAGGTGTGGTTTGCCAAAACTCTACACAATTTCAGCAAGACATCTTTACTTCTGTACTCAAATCCCCTGGAAATGAATGCCAACACACCATTTGCCTTATTGTTTCCTGCACCTGCATGCTATTTGTAGCAAATAGACTCTTCCCACATTGGTTCTCTCAAAATGCATCACATCACATCCTTCTACATTGAATTCTGACTGCCATTCGTCTATCCATTTCACTACTCTCTCTCCATCCCCCTGAAGGATAACTAACCTCATCAATACTGATTATGTTGCTAAGTTCTGAATCTTCTGCAAATTATATAATGTGGCTCATTATGAAACAGATTTTAGGTCACCAGTAAAACTTGTTGACTGAACACTAATTTCTTTTTGTAGGTAATTCGTACTTTAAATTGCGGAAATAAACAGTTGCTTTTTACTTGTCATATATCAAACTCTCCATGGAATGTCAATTCTTATGATAAAGAGTTTGCAGTTGTTACCAGCTTCCAATGGGTTGCTTCCTTTTTAGTTTCAAGCTGGGTAATGTCTGATTACAGAACTGACTTTCACTGTAAAGGTTACTCTATAGAACTCTTTGTTCTGGCTTCAAGCCAGGTAGCTCTTTTTAAATTCTTACAAACTCAGACTGGAAATCTCCCGTCCTCCCCATCCTCCCCAGTGTGGAAATTGTAGTGGGTGGAACAGAAAATTCAGTGAACAAACGTCCATTGACTTTGGGCAGGAGTTTCTGATTTTTGGCATGCATAGTGGAGAATCCCACCATCAGTCTTCAGTTTGAGCATAAGCTCTCATCCAAGTTATGTGTGCAAAACAATAAAGTCAGCATTTCCTCTGCTTCAGGTGCATTGATGACTTTATAATCATCAATATGACTTTATTTGGGGATTGAATTTCGGAGCCGCAACGTCATGTTGCAACTGTACAAAACTCTAGTGCGGCCGCACTTGGAGTATTGTGTGCAGTTCTGGTCCCCACATTATAAGAAAGATGTGGAGGCATTGGAGAGGGTACAGAGGAGGTTTACCAGCGTGTTGCCTGGTATGGAGGGCAGGTCTTATGAGGAGAGGCTGAGGGATTTGAGGTTGTTTTCGTTAGAAAGGAGGCGGCTAAGACGAGACCTTATCGAAACATATAAGATGATTAAGGTTTAGATAGGGTGGACAGTGATAGCCTTTTTCCTAGGATGGAGAAAGCTAGCATGAGGGGACATAGCTTTAAATTAAGGGGTGGTAGTTTTAGGACAGATGTCAGAGGTAGGTTCTTTACACAGAGGGTGGTAAGGGTATGGAATGCTCTGCCTGCTGCAGTTGTAGATGCACCAAGTTTGGTGGCGTTTAAGAGATTAGTAGATAAGTTTATGGAAGAAAAGGGATTGGTTTAGATTAGAGGGTCATTGCTTTTTCCTAATTGGTCGGCGCAACATCGAAGGCCGAAGGGCCTGTTCTGCGCTGTAATGTTCTATGTTCTATGTTATAGGGAAGCCTGTAAGCTGATCTCAAAAATCAGGGAATTCATGTCCCCAGAGTATTAGGATGGGACTTTGGATTACTAGCCCAGCAACATTATCACTACACCACAATTTCCCCTCACAATTTAAACCGTACAATTGTAATAATTAAACTACATTTTTAAAGGAAGGAATGAGCTATTCGGTGGTAATGGCAGATTATCGCAACAAATTCAAGAGAAGGTTGGTTAATCATGAGATAATATGTTTGATAGCAAGATATGATGGGATATGATATTTCTTGGATCAACAAAGTTAATTGCAAAGTATATTCCAGGCACATATATATTGATATTCTTGTAATCCTTAACATGTACATCAATACTGAGTATTGTTCAATTTGATATGAATGTATTACAAATTGAACAGGTTCAAAGATGGCCAATTCCTGTTGATATTACCCATCTTGCTTTTTTATTTTTCTTTTCCAGGGTGATTCGGGTGGTCCTTTAATTTGCAAAGGTATGTACAAAGGGATTGTGTCATACGGCCATGGATGTGCTGATCCCAAGAAGCCTGGGATTTACACTCTCATATCAAAGAAATACGTGGACTGGATTCAGAAAATAATTGGTGTGCAAGCTTACAACATGACGACTGAGGACTATTTTGAGTTTTGAGTCTTATTGTCACTCTGTTTTACTTCATAACTTGTTGAATTGCTTTGCTCAGAGAAAAGCCAGCATGTTTTTATCCAAAGCTCTTGTACATTGTACTGCATTAATTACAAAGTGGAATAAAAACCTGAAATGTGAAATTCTCAATATGTGAAATGAGGAATCCTCCAATAACGTTATAAAGAACAAAGAAAATTACAACACAGGAACAGGCCCTTCAGCCCTCCAAGCTGAAACTGACCATCTGCCTGACTTAACTAAAACCCCCTTCCCTTCCAGGACCATATATCTCTATTTCCATCCTATTCATATACTTGTCAAGACGCCCCTTAAAAATTATTTCAGTATTCACTTCCACAACCTCCCACAGCAACAAGTTCCGGCACCCACTATTCTCTGTGTAAAAAATCTGTCTCATACATCTGTTTTAAACCTTGTCCCTCACACCTTAAATTTATGCTCCCTAATATTTGACTCTTCCACCCTGGGAAAAAGCTTCTGACTATCCATTCTGTCCATGCCTCTCATAATCTTATAGACTTCCATCAAGTCTTCCCTCAATCTCCATCACTCCAGTGAGAACAAACCAAATTTCTCCAACCTCTCCTCACAGCTAATGCCCTCCATACCAGGCGACATCCTGGAAAATCTTCTCTGTACCCTCACCAAAGCCTCCACATTCTTCTGGTAGTGTAGCAATCAGAATTGAACGCTATATTCCAAATGCCACCTCACTAAGTTTCTACAAAGCTGCAACATGACTTGCCAATTTTTAAACTCAATACCCTAGTCGATGAAGGCAAGCATGCTGTATGCCTTCTTGACTATCTTCTCCACCTGCATTGCCACTTTCAGTGACCTGTATATCTGTACACACAGATTCCTTTGCCTATCAATACTCTTTAACAAAGAACAAAGAATAACACAGCATGGGAAACAGACCCTTCGGCCCAACAAGCCCGCACCACCACCTCAACGTTCCCACTTCCATCCATGACCCCTGTCTATTTTGATAGAAATCTGCATTGGAACCAAATTAGCGAGACAATTTAGGGAGAATTTGTTTTGCCTATCAGCCTAAGAGCACTGTCATTGACTGTCTATTTCCTATCTGTATTAGATCTTCTAAAATGCATTACATCACATTTGTCCAGATTAAACTCCATGTGTTATCTCTTCACCCAAGTCTCCAACTGATCTATATCCTACTGTATCCTCTAATGGTTCTCATTGCTATCCGCAAATCCACCAACATTTGTGTCATCTGTAAACTTATTAATCAATCCAGTTACATTTTCCTCCAAATCATTTATATTTATGTTACAAACAGCAAAAGTCCCAGCACTGATCTCTGAAGAACATCACTTGTCACAGCCCTCCATTCAAAAATGAACCCTTCTACTGCTACCCTCTGTCTTCTTTGACTAAACCAGTTTTAGAACATAGAACATAGAACACTACAGCACAAACAGACCCTTTGGCCCATAAGTTACACCGATCAGATCTATACCTACCAGGCCTGTCTATAACTCTCAATCTCATTATATCCCATGTACTCATCCAGAAGTCTCTTAAAAGACCCCAGCAAGTTCGCCTCTACCACCACTGACAGCAGACGATTCCACTCACTCACCACCCTCTGAGTGAAAAACTTACCGCTGACATCTCCTCTGTACTGCTCCGCAGCACCTAAACCTGTGTCCTCTCGTAGAGACTATTTCAGCCCTGGGAAATAGCATCCGAGAATCCACCCTATCTATTCCTCTCAACATTTTATAAACCTCTATCAGGTCTCCTCTTAATCTTCGTCTCTCCAGGGAGAAGGGACCTAGCTCCCTCAACCTATCTTCATAAGGCATTCCTCCCAATCCAAGCAACATCCTTGTAAATCTCCTTTGCACCCTCTCAATAGCTTCCACATCCTTCTTGTAGTGAAGCAACCAGAACTGCACACAGTACTCCAAGTGGGGTCTGACAAGGGTCTTATAAAGTTGCAGCATTACCTCATGACTCCTAAACTCAATCCTTCAATTAATGAAGGCCAGTACACCATATGCCTTCTTGACCACATCTTCCACCTGTGAGGCTAATTTAAGAGTCCTATGGACCCGGACCCCAAGGTTCTTCTGCTTTCAACACTGCTAAGAGTCCTACCCTTGATATTGTACTTTTTCATCCCATTGGACCTGCCAAAATGGACTACTATACATTTATACAATGTCTCGTTGCAACTTCTGACATCCCTCCAGACGATCCACAATATCACCAACTTTTGTGTTGCCGGCGAACTTACTAACCCATCCCTCCACTTCCTCATCCAGGTCTTTTATGAAAATGACAAACAGCAAGGGTCCTAGAACAGATCCTTGGGGCACTCCACTGATGACCAACCTCCATGCAGAAAAAGATCCATCCACAGCCACTCTTTGCCTTCTGCAGGCAAGACGGTTCTGGATCCACAAGGCAACAACCCCTTGGATCCCATGCCCTCTCACCTTTTCAAGAAATCTTGCATAGGCAACCTTCTCAAACACCTTGCTGAAGTCCATGTAAACCACATCCACTACTCTTCCTTCATCAATATGTTCATTTACATTTTCAAAGATATCAGCTAGGCTCGTAAGGCATGATCTGCCCTTGACAAATCCATGCTATTTCTGATCATATTAAACTTCTCTAAGTGTTCATAAATCCTGTCCTTCAGAATTCTCTTCATCAACTTACTGAGGTAGACTCACCAATCGATAATTTCCCGCACAGTTCTCACACGAGGACCTCTAGGGATGTTCTCCAATGCATCTTCCGAGGTATTTCTGGGATACAATGCTCTGAGTAATGGAAATTTTGGGTTAATACATCCTCATGGAGATGCTTACAACTGAACACACTTAACCAGGGTTTAATTCAACTATAACATCGTTTTGATGTCATAGATATTGCATAGAACGGCACAGTGGCACAGTGGTTAGCACTGCTGCTTCACAGCGCCAGGGATCTGGGTCTGATTTTCAGTTTAGGTCACTGCCTGTGCAGAGTTTGCACATTCACTCTGTGTCTCTATGAGTTTCCTCCAGATGCTCCGATATCCTCCTACATTCTAAAGATGTGCGTTGACCTGAATTGGCACTGGACTGTGCCAATGAGAGGAATTTCACAGTAACTTAACTGCAGTGCTAATTTAAGCTTTACTTGTGACTAATAAAATAAAAAACAGTTCCAATCCTTTGTGATAAAGGCAATGTCAATTAGGCATTTTAATTATTTTCTTTATAACTGTTCACTAGTTTTTAGAGATTTCTGTACATCAACCTAAATAGCTGTTCTTTTTCAGTTCCTGCTTTCTCACTACTTAGTGCCATAGAAAGAAAGATCAGAGTATTTTCTAAGTGGATGATCTCACTCTTTCCACGTAAAATTTCAATTGCTGCAGTTACCCCACTGATTAATGTCCTATTGAAATGTCCTTTCAACTCCCATCTATAATAATTGCTCTGTCACCTAACTTAGTGTCTACAACTTTCATCCAAATTTTGAACTCGCCGTTACCTCATCTAAGTCATTGGTAAATACGGAGAATAATAAGACTTCAAGACAGATTTTTAAGAGGCAGCACTAGTCATATTCTGTCAACTGGATTACATACACATGTGATAAATACAAGTAGCATTCTTCCACATCTCTTAAATTCTCCAACAAAAAAGAAGCTAATCATCGCCCCCACAAAATTCATTGAATTTCCATCACTTAATTCCCCACTATCAATATCCCTGGAATTACCATTGACCAAAAATTCAACTGAACTAGCCATATAAACACTGTGGCTGTAAGAACAGGTCAGAGGTTAGAAATCCTGCAGCAAGTAACTCAGCTCCTGACTCTCCAAAGTCTGTCCATGTTCTACAAGGCATAAGTCAGGAATGTAATAGAATACTCTCCTCTTACCTGGATGAGTGCAGCCCCAACAACACTCAAGAAGCTTGACACTTTTCAGGACAAGGCACTTGATTGGTATCCCTTTCACAAACATTCATTCATTCCATCACCAATGCACAGTAGCAACAATGTGTACCATCTACAAGATGTATTACAGGAACACACCAAGACTCCTTCGACAGCACCTTCCAAACTCACGAATACTATCATCTAGAAGACAAGGAGAGGAGATACATGGGAACACCACCCCCTGGAGAAGTTGCCCTCCAAGCCACTCACTACCTTGACTTAGAAGCATATCACCAATTCTTCACTGTCACTGAGTCAAACTTCTAGAACACCCTTACTAACCACCTTCACTGCAATGACTGCAGCTGCTCAAAAAAGACAACTCAATATGACCCGAACAATTAAGATACTGAATACTGGCCTAGCCAGCAAAATCTCCATTCCATGAATGAATAAAACAAAAATCAGACTGTCTAATCAATTGATTGGAGCAAAAAGGCTTTACATTAGCTTTCATTAAAAGGACTTCATCTCCACCTCTTGAAGGCCAAATCTTGTCCAAAGCATTAATTCAAAAATGTTCCCACATCTGTGAGATATTATTGCCAACTTTAGCATCAGCTTCCCCGCTTCATGTTCCCACTGGATTACAGAACTGTACTCCTCCTCCTTCTCATCAGCAGCAACAGCTCCCTTCTTGTGAAGGAGCCTACCATATAGAATGAATGAACTCTAAAAGAAGGGAACTGGGTCAGGGTCACAACAAGGTCAGGGTTGCGTGAGAAATTTGCACCACATTTTCATTTCCAATGAGAGGAAAGAAATCCAGTTCACTATATTCTGGCTATAAATAATAATATAGACAGCCCTATACTACTGTATGAATATCTCAGGATTTAAATTTCATTGCAAAATTTCAACTTTATTAAAGCGACCACAATTTTGCTCCCTGATCTTCTTCTCTATATTATATTTGTTTCCATATTTATGAAGGATGAATTGGTTTTCCTTATCAAAGCAATCATAGATGATAATTCCAAATCTTTCTTTTAAGCAGAATATTGCAGCATAAAAAAGTTTGTTTGTTTTCTTATTCCAAACGTGAAATGATTATAAAGTAAAGGCACTATTCAAGCTAAAATATAGATTCATTTTGTTGTAGAGTAAACATAGCATGAATGATATGCACATCATCAATCCTCTGTGCAAGTAAAATGACTGTTTCTGAAAACTGTGTGGCTGGAGTAATGAGACCTTGCAGCTACAAAAAAAACATATCTGATTCACTGTGAAACCACATCAAAGTTTGTTGAAATTTTAACGTTTAGACATTATGACTGAATGTTAGCAGTAACAACCTAAACTTTAAGAAATGACACATTCAGGTTCGAACTGAATATATATGAATCATAGTTAGCATTTATAATTAAAATTGAAATAATAATTTCCCTCTAGTGCTTTGTCCTCAGTGGAATATTGAGAGTATACTGCATCTGTGCTTGGGGAGATTGTTGTGTGGGAAATACGTAGAAAATTCTTAACAAAAGTAATGGAGAATTTAAAACCTCATTAAAAGTTAATAAGAGGATTGTTGTATCTTTTACCATACTTATGGCAAGATTGACTCATGAAGTCCAGGGTGGTTGGTTTGCTGGCTTTTTTTATAACTGACATGTTCATCTACAGAAAGAATTGAAAACCGTTTGCTACCCAACATTAAATGAAAATTTAACCAAGTGATACTTTATAGAGGGAGAAACGTTGCGGACATCTCTGATGAAGTTTTCCAACCGAAAGGATGACTCATTTTTCTTTCAGATGCTAACAGACGTGCATTTTATTTACGGCAATTATCTGGTTAGACTTAAAGTTTCTTCTGTTTGTGTCTTCTCTTCAAATGCTGAAAAATATTTTGGGGTGGATGTTTGTTTAACTGGAGTTATTAGCATTATTATAAATAATGAAATTAGTTATTTTTTCAACTGCAATTAAATCAGTTTTTAGTTATACCTCATATCCCAGCATCAACTTTTCTTAAATTACATTTCTGTGAAGCTGCTGGGGATGTTTTATTAAAGGTTCTGCATTAGAGTTATTGTTACTTAATATTAGAGATGCCATTTAGCTGGTTCTTTAAAGAAACAAACAATGCTTTAATACAGTCATTTGTTCATAGCTGATACTAGATACATTGTAAAAATTCATTTTGGAAGCCTTTGATCTGAAATTCACCTTTCCAGACATACTCTATATACTTTATAAGTATTGACAATATAGACACTGGGTAAATTGATGATTCACTATCTGTAGTGCTTCACTCTCTCAACTGTCAAACTACATCGAAAAGCAATCATAGAAACTCTACAGTACACAAAAAGGCGATTCAGTCAATCAAGACTGCACTGACCATAATCCCACCCAGGCTCCTATCCCCATATCCCTATATATTTACCCACTAATCCCTCTAACCTATGCATCTTAGGGATGCTAGGGAGCAATTTTAGCACGGCCAATCAACCTAACCTGCGTATCTTTGACTGTGTGAGGAACCTGGAGCACCTGGAGGAAACCCATGCTGACATGAGGAGAATGTGCAAACTCCACACAGACTGTGACCCAAGCCAGGAATCGCACACAGGTCCCTGGAGCTGTGAAGCAGCAGTGCTAACCACTGTGCTACCGTACCACCCCAAAAAACAGAAGCAGAGTGTATATAAATCGAAACCTGGATGATTTCCTGTAAACTAAAGGTCTCCTGGCATTGCTTATTTCCAGAAAATGTGCCCCACCAAGTCTGTTGTTGGTCAAAACATTGCAGCTGCTGTCTAATTAAAAATGAAACCAACAATGCAGAGTTCACAGTGCAAACTGCGTGATAGCACAGTGGTTAGCACTAATACCTCTCTGAGGCAGGGACCCAAGTTCAATTCTGGTGAACTTGGATGACTGTGTGGAGTTTGCACATTCTCCCCATATAAACATGGGTTCTAGGTTCTCTAGCTTGCTTCCACAATCCAGAGATGTGCCAGTTAGTTGGATTGCCATGCTAAATTGCCCCTTAGTGTCCCAAGACAAGTCGGTTAAAGGGATGGTAAATGTGTGGAGTTACAGAGATAAGATGGGGAAAGGGCCTGAATAAGGTACTCTGTCAGAGAGAGTTGGTGCAGACTCGATGGGCCAAATGGCCTCCTTCTGCACTGTAGGAATTCTACAATACTGGAATTTGTTTTATTTGTCTTTGGGATGTAGTTAACAAAAGCAAGACTGTATTTATTACCCATTCCATTGTCCTGAGGGCATTAAGGCAAATCTGACACAAAAATAAAAAATGTTGGATCAGAGGGCATCTGTGAAAAAAATCATGAAATTAATACTGAACATTTCAACAGAACTGGGAAAAACACATTTAAAACGAACAGAACAAAGTGTAGGAAGAATTCAAGAGAGAATTAGAATAGCCTGGCAAGTATTGAAATGGAAAGCTAGAGATGGTTAAGATATTAACATGAAACAACAGAGTAGCATTACAAAATAAATTTAAAACACCTGAAACACACTGAGAGTATGTGAGTAGCCGAGGCATTGGAAAATAAATACAGGAAAAGGTAGCAAAACCATTCCAGGAGCTCAAGAACTTAAGCACGCCGGGTAATAATTTTCCAGAGCCTGATTTTTCTATTCAGAAAATGGCTTCCTTGGGGTAATCAGCTTGATAAGATGGCAATGCATGACCTTGATGCCGTCAACCGGAGTCACCTCTTCTCTCCTGCTCATGATGGCATGCTTGGAAAATCATGAGGTATCATCAGGAAAAGGATAGATTGTGATACAATTGTTCCATATCACAGAACTGTTACATCGCTATGATTGTTCATCAACAACGCAGAGCGTAAAATACAGATCTTGCAATGCTCAGGGAAACCTGCTTATCTTTCGAACACTTTCCAAGATTGGAAGTATATCCATTTTACAGGGCAGAGGAGCAGTGACAGTTCAATATCGAGGTTCAGAATGCATTCATCAGCTTCAACTGAAACAGTGCAAAGGATTGTGAGGACAACATGAGTGGATATCTCACGGCAAGAGTTCGGTAGATAGGCAATGGTCTGCCTTGGATGGCCACACCCACAGTTTGAGTTATTCCTCAAGTTCTACTTGTCTTCTACCTGGGCAGTGCCAACTAAAGATCCAGTAGTGACCCCAGATTAATTTCTACACCATTGCTTCTGCAAATATCTTGCATCAATTGCAGCTACATCTTCGGTACACTCTGGCCATCATAGTTTGTATGGCTTCTACCCGGCAACATTGGCATGTCATAAAAATAAAAGGAAATTCTTTCTATTTGCATTTTTAAAATTATTTTTGAATGAAAATATAACCCATAAATTGGTGATTTTTGACAAGCTCCGAAACTTATAACATCTTATCACTTGTGAGTGAAAGAAACTACAGAAGAAAGATAGTTTTGGGAGATAGCTACAGGAATAGGCTTGGAATAGAAGAATACAGATCATGTAGAGGCAAAAGGTCTTTTGTTTAGAAAGGCGTCATGTGTCAGCGCAGCCTTGGTCAATTGAAGGCCTTGTAACCCTGCTGTACTGTTCTTTGCTTTGTATGGCAAAGTAAGATGGTGAGTGCCAAGCATTCTGCATTGCTTCCCTTTCCTTTCTGCAGTACTTCTGCAGGAGGTTGAGAGACCCTTCCCGCTTAGCAAAGACGGCAGGGCTAGAGGGCAGAGCCTCAAGATTGGGGGGGGGGCGGTTCAGATCGGAGTTGCGGAGGGGTTTCTTCATGCAAAGGGTAGTGAATCTTTAGAATTCTCTGCCTGATGAGGTGGTGGAGGCTTCCTTACTGAATATGTTCAAGTCAAGAGTGAATAGGTTTTTGATTGACAAAGGAATCAAGGGTTACGGGGAGAAAGCGGAAAAGTGGTACTGAACCACTACAGATCAGCCAAGGTCTTATTGAATGGCAGGGCAGGCTCGAGGGGCTGTGTGGCCTACTCCTGCTCCTATTTCTTATGTTCTTATGTTCTCACTGAAACATATCATAAAATATTCTCACCATGGATAAAGTTGTTAAGAAGGCATATGGAGTCTTAGCTTTTATTGGTAGGGGGATTGAATTTAGGAGCCGCAGCATCATGTTGCAACTGTACAAAACTCTAGTGCGGCCGCACTTGGAGTCTTGTGTGCAGTTCTGGTCGCCACATTATAAGAAAGATGTGGAGGCATTGGAGAGGGTACAGAGGAGGTTTACCAGGATGTTGCCTGGTATGGAGGGCAGGTCCTATGAAGAGAGGTTGAAGGATTTGAGGTTGTTTTCGTTAGAAAGGAGGCGGCTAAGAGGGGATCTTATTGAAGCATATAAGATGATTAGAGGTTTAGATAGGGTGGACAGTGATAGCCTTTTTCCTAGGATGGAGAAAGCTAGCACGAGGGGACACAGCTTTAAATTAAGGGGTATGAGTTATAGGACGGATATCAGAGGTAGGTTCTTTACTCAAAGAGTGATTAGGGAGTGGAATGCCCTGCCTGCAGCTGTTGTAGATGCGCCAAGTTTGGTGGCGTTTAAGAGGTTAATTGATAAGTATATGGAAGAGAAGGGAATGGTTTAGTTTGGAGGGGCATTGCTTTTTATTTTGGTCGGCACAACATCGAAGGCCGAAGGGCCTGTTCTGTGCTGTAATGTTCTATGTTCTATGTTCTATGTTCTATGTGCCTGAGGAAACCCATCTTTCTGTTCATGGTGAAATAACGTCATTGCTTCTTTCTCAAAGTATTCTGGCTTCTATAGATTGACTGCTCTGATAGATAAGTCTCATTTGATGAAATTGCTGCAGGATCTGAATTGACTTTGAAGTCTGTGCAACACACATGGCACAGTGAACAGTAAACTTGTTTTTAGACTTCTTTAACTGCAGAATATTTGTATAATTTTCATATAATTTAAAATCTACATAGTGGCACTAAAAACAGACATTACTAGAAGCTTTAATTACCAAACCAATTTATTGAATAATAAAAGCAAGCAAATAAATAACATTACTTTGACAGATATTAATACATATCTGATAAACATTAATACATAATAGATATTAGGTTATACCAGTTTCTCAAAAGGAAAAAGTAATAGTTTAAATATCTATGTTGAATTAAATTTTATAATTGTTATATCTGCACAGTTGCTCTTTATTTATAACCTTACAAGGAAAGGATGCTAAAATCCATAGTCATCTGGTCACAAACCCAGCAAGCTGGAAAGTTATCATCAGTGTATGGCTTAGCTATCATCATTATTCAATGGGGTCTTGCTTGGAGCTGAATCATGGACTACCCAAAAATGAGGCCTATGTTAGAAGAGGTAAGGAGAAGAGGCTGAGACTGAGCTTGTCCCTAGTCTATTAACATCGTTACAAATTTGTATAAATCTGTAAAGGTATAGTTAGGGTTAAAGAATATTGTAACATAAGCCACCTCATTTAAGAATTTTTTATTTTGTTTGTAAAAAGTTAATCTGCAGACTCCTGTTCAGTAACCACTCTCCACATTTCTAAGCAAAAAATAAAAGTTAGGATCTATCAACTCAGGTTCCACCCTGGGATATGACTTGTCCAATAGTATCAGCTGGCATCATAACAATTGTTATTACTGTTGTGTCTATGGCTGTTTACTCATCCTGTGAATCCTGATACAAAACCCAACTCTGATCCTAAATGAAATTGGACAGTACGCATGTCTACTTGATAATATAAATGCTATCAATTCCACTGACATATCACATGGGATCACAGGAAATAGGGGCAGGAATGTATCACCCAGCCATCAAGACTGTTCCAACATTCAAAATGATCCTGGCTGATCTTAGGCTTCAATTCCATTTTCCCACCCATTCCCTATATCTCCTGATTCTTAGAGACACCAAGGGCTGCATCTTACCGCCCTTTTGGACATGGTTATAGGGGATCACACATAACAATTCCAGCTGGCTAGTCCCCTGTCTTCCCATCCACTCCTGAACCATTCCCCATAATAGGTGGTTAAGGCACCCACTGGCCTGTCTGCCCTTAGTCTTGACACCCTTAACTGCCCAATTAAGGGGCAGTTGAGCATCTAATTCCATCTCCATAACATGGTTGGTGGTGAAAGGTGGACGAGAGTAGGTAAGCCAATTTTTCATCAACTCTGATAAAAAGCCAGGAAGAAAGGCATAGTTGGTACACATAGGGAGGTAGTACATTGGATTAGACATTGGCTCAATGGAAGAAGCCAGAGAGTGGCTATGGAGGATTGCTTCTCTGAGTGGAGGCCTGTGACTAGTGGTGTGCTGCAGGGATCAGTATTGGGTCCATTGTTGTTTGTCACCTTTATCAATGATTTGGATGATAATGTGATAAATTGGTCAGCAACTTTGCTGATGATACAAAGATTGGAGGAGAAGTTTTTCAAAGCTTGCAGAGGGATTTGGACTAACTAGAAAAATGGGCTGAAAAATGGCAAATGGAATTTAATGCAGACAAGTTAAGGTATTGCACTTTGGAAGGACAAACCAAAGTAGGATATACAGGGTAAATGGTAGGACTCAGTGATCTAGGAGTACAGGTACAGAATTCCCTAAAAGTGATGTCACAGGTGGATAGAGTTGTAAAGAGTGCTTTTGGTACATTGACCTTTATAAATCGGAGTATCGAGTATAAAAGTTGCAGTATTATGATAAGGTTATATAAAGCATTGGTGAGGCCAAATTTAGAATATTGTGTACAGTTTTAGTCACCTAGTTACAGGAAGGATGTAAATAAGGTTGAAAGAATGCAGAGAAAGTTCATGAGGATGTTGTTGGGACTTGAGAAGCTGAGTTACAGAGAGAAATTGAATAGGTTAGGACTTTATTCCCTGGAGTATAGAAGAATGAGGAGAGACTTGGTAGTGGTGTATAAGATTTTGATGGGTATAGATAGAGTGAATGCAAGCAGGCTTTTTCCACTGAGGCTAGGGGAAAAAAAAACCAGAGGGCATGGGTTAAGGGTGAAAGTAGAGAAGTTTAAAGGGTATATTATAGGGAGTTCTTCACCCAGACAGTTAAGGGTGTGTGGAATGAGCTGCCGGATAAAGTGGTAAATACGGGGTCACTTCACATTTAAGAAAAACTTGGATGGGTTCATGGATGAGAGGGATGTGGAGGGGTATGGTCCAGGTGCAAGTCAGTGAGACTAGGCAAAAAAATGATTTGGTACAGACAAGAAGGGCCAAAAAGCCTGTTTCTGAGCAGTAATTTTCTATGGTTCTATGGTTCTAATGGGGGATCCTCTTTTGGGGATGCTCTATGTGCATCCCATTCCCTTAAAAGTGGTATTATCCTTTGCGCTTTCTCCAACAGAACTCCAAAACGTGACCCTCCCCCCCATTCCCTGCTCCTTTCCCACCAGATCCTTGATTCCTCGCCACCCAAAGAAGTCCCAACATAGTCCAGCATCCCTGACCTTTACTGCCGGGGAGTCCCTTGTAGTTCCAGCAGAGGTCACTATTTGCTTCTTACACTGATTGGACTACTCAGAACGGCCGCCAGCTCCCAAAGGCGAGATTTCCTGCCACTGAGAAGCAGAAGTCTCATGTGGAGCTTATTAAGGCACCTGTAATGTAGGGCAGCCTAATGTAAGTTGTTCCCCAACAACATTCCTAACTAGGAGATGAACAGTACTCCTCCCCACCACCCAATAAAATCTAGCCACATAAAACTGTCTATTCCAGCCTTAAATCATAGAGGTCATAGAAAGTACAGTACAGTACAGAAAGAAGCTATTCGGCCCATCAAGTTTGCACTGACCACAGTCCCACCTAGGTTCTGCCCCCACATCCCTACATATTAATCCCTGTAACCTTCGCATCTCAGGATATTAAGGACAATTTTTAGCATGGCCAATCAACCTAACTCACACATCTTTGAACTGTGGGAGAAAACCCAAGCTGACACAAGGAGAGTGTGCAAACTCCACACAGACAGTGACCCAAGCTGGTAATCGAACCCAGGTTCCTGGAGCTGTGAAGCAGCAGTGCTAACCACTGTGCTACCGTGCCGCCCCAAAAAATAGAAGCAGAGTGCATGATGAGCAGAGCAAATGATGGATCATCCGCAAGCTTTTGAAACAGAGATTTCCAAAGATTTACAACCATTTGAATGAAGTGATTTCTCCTCATTTCCACCCTAAATGATTGGTCCCTTTTCCTAAGACTATGGCCCATATTTTAAATTCTATGCTTAACAGAAACAGTCTCTCAGCATTTAACCTATCAAACCTCTTCAAAATCTTGCATGTTTCAATGAGATCGCCTCTCATTCTTCTAAACTTCAGAGAATATAAGCCTCGGCCTCTCATCAAAGGACAACCTCCTCACCCAGTGGACTAATTTAATGAACTCTTGCTGTACCGAAGCATTTCTTTCACACAGTGGCTGTGATTCTCCCAAAGGCGCTGAATTGGTGAGAAAACTATTCCAGATACCAACTGTTTTGTCAGTTCAGTTCTCATCCGAATCTCCATACTCTGCAGTCCCAATCATGAATCTTATTAAAAACCTGGTATGGGGAGTGGTCTATCCGCACTGGAGTTTGGAGTTCTGGAATTCTGTGCATGCACAGTAGCCGTGATCTGTCAGACTCCCAGTTTGATGGCCAACTAGGGACACCCCCCCCCCCCCCCCCACCCCCAGTGCTGCCTCTAAAACCCACCTCCTCCATGGCCCAATCACCCCCCACAATTTCCGGGCCAGCCCCGATTTCCTCCCTCCCCAGAGCACCCCAATGTTCAGCCCAAGCCCACACCCCCGCAGCAGTGGCAATCAGCCCATCCCAGCAACCGCCCCTCCCCGCAGCCCACCCCAACCATTGCCCTCTCTCCATAAACCAATCCTGTCTCAGAGTGGCAGCAGGACCTCCACCCCCACCGATTGTTCCTAGGCCCCACCTTCAATAGGCCACAACCCCTCTGGCACTGTCCCATGCCTGGTGGGAAGTGCCAAGGTGTCTCCTGGACATGGGCACTTTGCGCTTTAGGCAGTGCCAAGAGACATGGGCTGGCACTGTCAGTTGTCCATGCCTGGGGACAGCACCAACCACAGCCCAACCCCCTGGGGGGCCTCGATTTCCACTCCCCACCCCCATCCACTCCTCACCTTCATTCTGGTGGGAGCTCTCGCTAGTTCCATGAACATGGGGAGTTAAACTAAACCCCACCGGAATTAAGTACTCCTGGTGGGGTGGGAGATTCAATCAGGACCAGTAAATTCCTGATAATTAAATTTAAACAACATTTAAAACATATTTTAAAAAATTCAAATTTCTTACCCGCCTTTCCGCTAGTTTCCAGCATGATCTGACTGATGACTGTTCGCTGGCTCTGGAAGTTGTGCCTGCATTTCCAGTACATGCGCAAATCCCAGAATATGGCTGGCAACACGCATCTCCATCTATGACCCACCAGAAAAATTGTGGGTTGTGATGGGAAAATCGTGACCAGCATTTCTGGCATGACTGCACCAAAACCCTATTTAATTATAGTAAGATTTCTTTATTCCTGTACTCCAATCCCTTTGCAATAAAGACTAACCATGCCAGCTGCCTTAAAGGTTTGTTGTATCTGTATGCACACGCCTTGTGTTCAAGTCTCTTGGAACATCTTTACAATTTTCATAACTATTCTTTCAAAGAATCAAGAATGACAGATTTCACAAACAACATATTTTGGAACAGTAATGACTATTCTAGCATTTCAAAAGGTTTGTTTTTTTTGGAATAAGTACCTTGTCTTCGACAGTCAATATTGCAAATCCTCAAGTTTGATGGTTTGCATTACAAAGTCTGTTTTACATCCAGCGTCTACTCACAGGCAGTGAGACAACTCCATAAACAAACTGTTTCATCAGCTGCTGCTGAAAACACAATGTTGCCATCGGGACTTAATGCCAGATGCAGAACCCTCCCTCTGTGACCTGCAAATGAGATTATGTAGAATGAAATGCATTAAACATAGAAAATAGATGTACGAGTAGGTCATTCAACCACTGAGCCTGCAACATCATTCAGTATAATCATTGCTGATCATGCACTCAATATCCCACTCCCACTTTCCATGCCCCTTGATCTCTTTAGCCTTAAGGGCTATGTCCAATTCCGTCATCTCAGTTCTGAATGGTTTACCCTTTATCCTTAGACTCTGGTTCTGCATTTCTCAGCATGAAGAATATTTTTCCCACATCTAGCCTGTCCAGTCCCATCAGGATTTTATACATTTCTAAGAGATCCCCTCTCATTCTTTTAAATTTCAATGAGTACGAGCCCAGTCGATTCAGTCTCTCTCCATATGTCAGTCTTGACATCCAGGAATCAGTCTGGTGAAACTTCGCTGGACTCCCTCAATAATAAGTGTCCTTCCTTAGACTAGGAGACCAAAACTACAAACAATACTCAAGGTGTGGCCTCACCTGTATAACTGCAGCAAATACTCTCAAATACGCAATTCCTTAGGTTATGAAGGTCAGCATACCTTTCCTCACCACCTGCTGTACCTCCATGCCAACTTTCAGTGACTGTTCCATCCTGATACCCAGGTCACGTTGTACTTCCCCTTTTTCTTAACTGCCATTATTCAGATAATAATCTTCCTTCCTGTTTTTGCCACCAAAGTGGATAATCTCACATTTATCCATATTATATTGCATTTGCCCTTGGTCAGCCTGTCTAAGTCACCTTGCTGCCTCTTAACATCCAGCTCACAGCACACACTGCCACCCAGTTTGGTATCATCTGCAAAGCTGAAAACATTACGTTCAATTCCTTTGTCCAAATCATTAATGTATAATGTGAATAGCTGGGGTCCCAGCACTGAACCCTGCAGTACCCACTAGTTACTGCCTGCCACTCTGAAAAGGACCTTTTTATTCTCACTCTCTGCTTCCTATCTGCCAACCAGTTCTTTCCCTATCCATGTCAATACATCATACCCAACACCATTAATTTTGCTCACTAATTTCTTGAGTGGGACCTCGTCAAAGGCCTTTTGAAAGTCAAGTTACACTACATCCACTGGTTCACCATTGTCCACTCTACTTGTCACATCCTCAAAAAATTCCAAAAGGTTTATCAAGCACAACTTTCCTGAGGGAGTTTTATAAATTAGCTCAAACCATTTTGGCTGCAGACATGATGTGTTTGCATCTACTTATGAACCTTTGTTGACTGACATCCAAAAGCTAATAAAAATAGCATTTAATGGCTTCTGTACCTTTTCTAAGTTCTCGGGTAGTCCAACGGAGCATATGGCATAATAGAAAATACTGGAAATGCATAAAAATAGTTTGTGAACATTTCAGGATAATATTCTGTATGAAGTGAAAATTAGAAAATGGGGATCTTTTGGAGCACTTTGTCCCAAATCAGATTTGTGCAGCCAGCAATTATCCCAACTCTGCAGTCCCAACCCAGGAATGAACAATTCAGGACTAATCTCAAAGAAGAAAGGAAAAGGTGGGAGAATGGGAGATAACGGTGGAACACAAATAATGAAAGGCAAAGGATTTTACGAGGTTCTTGGGGATGGGCCAGGAGGCTGGGAGATAATGAGGGTGGGAAGGAGATGAAATGCCTATCCACTTCCCCCAGATTTGCCAGGGGTGGGTGCAAGATCGGAAGCTCTTTAGCTGGACTTTGATTAAACATAAAACCTGCAAAACTTCATGGACATTAATATTGCAAACAGGCCAAATCTCTATTGTATTAAAAAGGGTTAATCTTCAAAATATGTCGATACCGAAACCAAAACACTGGGACATTTCCATCTCAAAACAGTGACCATCAGCCAATCCAATTAAAGAAACTGAGAGGCCATCAGAGCTAATGACTTAGGCAGTAGTCACTATATAAACATCAAAAATAGCGGAGGGGAAATAGACTTTATCACAATACATATCACCATCAGAGCTAGAAACATCACACCTGAAACATCTTGATGAATGGTTTGTCTAGACTAAGACCAGAGTCAAGCTAAATGAGATTAAATGGTGTTTAGCACTGACCATCTGCATAGGATATTCCCACAATATGCTTTAAAATCTTTGATAATATCTTTAATAAAAATGATAAGAAGTGCAGTTAGGAAGGAAAGTCAGAAATGGCTACTCCATTTCACAGCCTACAACTCTTACCGGCAGGACCAACTGTGCAGGCAGGATATCTAATTCTTTCTTGAAATCACACAACATTCTGGCCTCCACTACTTTCTGTGGTAGTGAATTCCACACATTCACCATTCTCTGGGTAAAGAAACTTCTCCTCACTTCAATCTAAAAAGGTTTATCCCTTGTCATCAAATTATGACATCTCTTTCTGCACTCCCCCTTCTTTGGGAACATTCTTTCTGAATCTACCCTATTTAACACCATCAGAATTGTGTAAGTTTCTATGGGATCCCCTCTCATTCTTCTGAACTCAGTGAATATAATCCTAATTTAATCTCTTCTCTTATGACAAAGCTGACATCTCAGGAATCAGCTTGATAAACCTTCACTGCGTTCCCTCTATAGCAAGCACATCCTTCCTCAGATAAGGATACCAAAACTGCACATAATACTCCAGACCTCACCAACACCCTGTACAATTGCAGTAAAACATCCCTATTCCAGTAAACAAATCCTCTTACTATCAAGGCCAACATACCATTTGCCTTCTTTATACTGTCTGCTGTAACTATCTGCTTACTTTCAGAGACTAATGTGCGAAGATATCAAGGTCTCACTGAGAATCCATCTCTCTCACTTACACCCATTCAAATAACAATCTGTCTTCTTACTGCTGCTACCGAAGTGCACAACTCACATTACACTGCATCTGTTATGGATGTGTCCTCACACTCAGCTTGTGCAAATCACGCTGAAGAATCTTTGCATCCTCCTCACAGTTCATCTCATTGGGGCTGAGGTTTAAAGATAGTTTATAAATCCTAGGAGGGTTTGTGTTGAGATTTTGGACAGAAATGTGGGGTTTGGCCTGTGTTTTTTTCAGGGAGCATTATTAATAAGTCACTGTTTCAAATATTGTGCTGCATTATTATACTAGTTTAAAGCTTATGAATTATGAATGGCTTCTTCTGTTCATAAAATCATTCGTGGTTGAGTCCAAAAGCTTCTGTTTGTGTTAGTTTGTCCTTTATGAATTGGTGAAGTCATTAAATGACAGAGTAAACGTGAGCTTGCACTTTTTATACGAGTGAGGCCAATTAAACCATCAAGCACCCTGTTGACCTTCCTGAGGGCTCAGGGGTGGAGGGAGTCACGGGTGTTCCTGTGTGACAACGGTATTGACTAATCCTGAGAGCAGTACCACCTAACCCATTTTCTCCCCTCTAGGGACTTCCAGCTTTATGCCTTCCTCAACATCCAACCCCCCCAGCTTGGGAGGTAGGCATCGTTCCATTATTCCTGGCCACTCCTAGGGATGGCACTGAGAGCTGCTTTCTTGCTGTGTTTGGGAATAGCCAATCAACCTAACCTGTACATCTTTGGACTGTGGGAGGAAACTGGACTACCTGGAGGAAACCCACACAGACAGGAGAATGTGCAAATTCCACACAGACAGTGACCCGAGCCAGGAATTGAACTCAGGACTCTGGAGATGTGAAACAGCAGTGCTAACCACTATGCTACCATGCCACCCACTTATGTTTCACTTATGTTGGAAGGGCCTACCCACTCCACGGGAAGACCATCAAGTAAATCCTGATGACCTATTAGTGGGTTTCATGAAGACGCCCATCGGTGACAATAGCTGTTCCTGTGACTAGGCTATCACAGCAGAATGTCCCAACCACACTGATCATCAGGCCTGCCTGTCTGCCTCTAGCATGGAAGAAAATAACTTCAGGGATGACATATTAATGATCTCTTCAAGGTCCCTTTCTGATGTCACTGGAGTTTTTAATGCGCTGTGGAAAATGGGCATTTTGCCATCTGAGGAGGCTGCCCATTAAAACCTGGCAGCTTCCCCTTGGGCTCCCATAGATGTTCTCCCTGGAGTTAAGATGTGTTCTTGCTGGGAGAACCCCTTGCCAAGGCCTGCCTGATTACATTCAAATAAACCCCATTTTTACTGGAGCAGAGGCTTTTAACCACATTGTATGACTTAAGATTTTTTTTTACCAAAGATGTGCAAAAAAGGTGAATAGGGTATCTATAACTGTCAAGCTGTATAGTTATTTCAAATCTTTACTTTTAAATTTTGATAAGAAGTCGGCCTGTGTCTCTTGAGTTAAAACAATCAGTGTTTTCAATTTCAAAAACTATTTGTTGACATGATCCAAAGTGCTACCACTGTAGCATGGTTACTGCTTCACTATTTCCACAATCTGTAATTATCAAAGAGGGGGAGGAGAAGGTGTAATTTCATTTGAATTGACAGATTCAAGAGCTTATTAAAGAATTAGCTATGTTTAATGTGATGCTATGAATACAAGTGTCTATCTTTATAAGATATTAAGTACTAAGGAGGAGTTAAATGTATTAAATGATCATTTATCATCAGAGCGCAGCTTTACATAGTAAAGTCGACAATAAATACTTAAAATTTTATTTTATCGCCAAATGGCTCCAGAAGTCTGCCATGGTGGAGGCTAGTGACGTATCATGGAGGGTGTAAGAGCAAATGGTGGTTGGTGGGTGGAATGGGTTGCTGTGAGTTGAAACTAAGTTGGCATAGGGGCTACAAGGGACCATGGGAGTGAGTGGGGGTCATGGAGGATATAAGGGACCTTTGAGAGTGACTAGAGAGCATGGATTGACATAGGGGAGTGTGAGGGGCTATTGAGGTCTGTGTTTGTGTGGAGGGCATGTCAGGCCATTAGGGGTAAGTGTGGTATGGGTTGGCATTAGTTGTCGTGGATGGGGAATGAAACATGGGTAATGAGATGTGAGGCAGCAGGGCTAATTGGCTTAATATTCATCCACACAACTTGAAAGAAGTCCCAGAGCACCAAGGTGAACCTTTTAAACATCCTGCCGGAGCACTCAGCTGACCCTATGGCTGCATCCAAATTGTTTCTGGAGGTGGCAGTCTTGACTCCACAACAAAAATTTCCTGACTCGCTGCACTCATCTCAGGTTCAAAAATCCAGGCAATTAAAACACCCGAAACATAGAAGATAAGAGCAGGAAGAGGCCATTTCTCCCTTCAAGCCTGCTCCACCATTAGTCATGATCATGGCTGATCATCCAACTCAATCGCCTAATCCTGCTTTCCCCCCATAACCTTTCATCCCATTCGCCCCAAGTGCTGTATCTAGCCACCTCTTGAATGCATTCAATGTTTTGGCATCAACTACTTCCTGTGATAATGAATTCCACAGGCTCACCACTCTTTGGGTGAAGAAATGTCTCCTCATCTCCATCCCAAATGTCTATCCCAAATCCTCAGACTATGAGCCCTGGTTCTGGACTTGCCCACCATCAGGAAGATCCTCCCTGCATCTACTCTGTCTAATCCTGTTAGAATTTTATAAGTTCCTATGAGAACCTGCTCATTCATATCAGCTCCAGCAAAAACAATCCCAACCTAGTCAATCAATCCTCATAGGCCCCATATGATTTCAACCACACACCCCTGCTCCTGTACTCGAAATCTCTCGCTATGAAAGCCAACATATTATATTTTAGTAACTATGTAGCATTGTCACAGGTCCTGTCATCACTAACTTTCATCAAATCTGTATAATAGATAGTGGTATTTAGCATCCACAGTGACTGCAGACTCTAGTGAATATTGTCAGTATTGTGGTAAATGTTCTGATATACAATGTGGTGACAGTGACAGAGCATTTTGGGTGTGCCTAGGCCACAGGGACTGCAGCAGTTCAAAAAGGCAGCTCACCTCTACTTTTTCAAGCACATCTAGGGATAGGCAATAAATACTGGCCAGCCAGTGAAGCTTACATCCTCCTATAAATGAATTTTAAAAAGATTTTTATCTGAACAAACAAGTTCTTATCAGTATCCAAACTGCCCATTCCGGATATTTGTCTAGTAAATCTTCTCTGAAATATTTCTAATCATAAGAATCCTACAGTGCAGAAGGAGGTTATTTGGCCCATCAAGTCTGCACTGACAAAATCACATCCAGCCCCTATTCCCACAACCCCATGCATTTATCCTAGCTCATTCTCTTAACAGGGCAATTTAGCATGGCCATTCCACCCTAACCTGCACATCTTTTGGAGAGGAAACTGGAGCACTTGGAAGAAACACACACAGACATAGGGAGCATGTGCAAACTCCACACACAGAGTGACCCAAGCTGGGAATCAAACCCAATCCCCGGCACTGTAAGGCAGCAGTGTTAACCACTGTGCCACTGTACCACCCAATTGCATTTTCGTCCCTTGAATCAATTTGAATTGATGGACAATTGTTTATAATTTCTTGGATATGTTCTTTTGGTTGTAAGATACTTTGCCACGAGCAAGAATTTGGAAAATCAAGCTTAACCACTCAACATAAAACAATCTGTCGATGAGATTCTTGATATATTTATATTTTTATGAAATCTGCAAGATCGCCAAGTTGTACCTTTCAGGTCAGCTGACTTCATAAGAGATGGGTAATTCCAGACAGAAATCTGATGCTTGGGGTAGCCATGACCAGTTACTAACTCCTTGTATTGTGATAACCAGAGCAATGAACAAATCTGAAACCACAATAAAATATCAATTGGTATGAGCATTGGGTGTTTTTTTTAATAAATGGCAGCCAGGAAATTTCCTCTCTCTGTCGTTAGGACACTTTTAACATCAGAGATGTGTCGCTGACTTAGGGCAATTTTCAGGCCAAGGGGTCATTTAAAATTGCAAGCAGTTTCTGCTGGACAGTCTGATTGAAATGGCAGTGGAAATTTGTTGGGTTAAACACTGGAGTCTTCACACTGCCTGTAAAACTCCCAAAAACATTTTGCATCAACCTCAAAACAATCCATTACTTAAAAAATAGTTGCTCAGAAACCGCAGGGAAAATACTCAGGACAGGGATTATCATGCAATCCGCCACGTGTTACATGATGGTGGGAGGCCACCCACCACTAACTGATGGTGGGACCTCCTGGTTCCGCCATTGCCAATGGGGTTTCCCATTTAATGCATCTTTCACCGCCATGAAACCCATGGCACCCTTGGCAGGACCCAAAGATCCTGCTGGCATGAATGCTAGAAAGTTTCACCCTTGGTCTTTCTTCACGCCTTGTATTTCCAGTGCAGTAACCCAATCCTTTTACAATATGCTGAGCCTTTACTTTGTCTTCACCTGAAATTTGTTGCTCCAACAAAGGGCTGAAATGATTGATACATCCATGTTTGCTCAACTCACACATCTGACTGAGGGCAGGCAATTTTTTCCACACATAGGATGGTGTCTAGAGACAGGTACAATTTTTCTTTTAAAAAGCATTTTTTTTAAAACTACCCATAGTTACATGGGTACGATGGATATAGAGGTGAGCAATTGGAATTAGGTTAGGGGTTTTAAAAAACAGGCGACATGGACAAGTTGGGCCAAAAGGCCTTTTTCCATTGTGTGAACCTCTATGAATATGTCTCTATCTGTGAAATGACTTGAAATTAACCTTCAGCATAAAACTTCAATGCGGTGATGAGTCTGATCGCAGTGGGTGGAATTCCCTGATCTAGATCGAAGTACTGTGGTGGGAGCAAGGATGTGGAGAGCTTCCTGCTGTGGATGCTGATAGGAAATCATATCATATCTTCCCTGACCTCATCAATTACGCAACCGGAAGCAATGATTCCTTTGAGAGTCAAGTTTGCCAGAATTCATCCCGCCATCATAGCTGGGTGCCATATTGAAAAGATGCCAAACATACATACAGAGCTTTTTATGGAAGTAGCACTCTTGGAGAAATTTAAAGATTTACTTCCTTCAACAGTTAGGAGCCATGTGGCAGAACAGAGGGTTAAAATGGCTAGACAGACAGCAGAGAGGGTATTGCTTATGAACTGGTCCATAGACCCAATCTTTTTTCATCATCCTCATTGTGGCTAGGAGGCCAACAGCCAGAGCAGTCAGGCCTGATGGGAATTAGAACAAGCCAAATCGAACTAGCACAAGACAAGCAAGCTGGGCAAGCCCTGGGTGCTTTGGCCTAAGGTTCCCTCCCCAACCAAATAAGGACAATGTTATGGATGCTTTATCAGACAAACCAGTGCCATAATTCCATATATGGAAGGGCTGCAGGCATTCCATGCATCCACAGATACTCCTAGCATCTTCCATATTTGGACTCCATATTCCCATTGGCTGGCAACAGAAAAACTTCTGGAGAAGTGCCAAAAGGAGGATAAAAGGGGAATCCTAGAAACCCCCCCAGGAAGTGAGGCGGGGGGGGTGGTGGTGGTGCGGTGGAGAGCAAAGATTCGGTGTCAGCGCAGAGGTGCAACAAGGAACCAGTGAAGAATCAGCAAAGAACAAAGACAAATTTTCATAACATGAAAGATCCTGAATTTGGAATTCAGCAAAGACCCATCAAGGATTCATGACCAGCGGAGCAAGCCCAGATAGTTTAACCTCACAGGTAGTATTCGGGCCTCAGATAAACGTGCTAGAGTACTGCTTAGTTTAAGTAAAAGGAGTTTTATTTAACAAAGATGTTTCGTCAAAGTTTGGTACCAAAAGGATTGTAATAAAGAAAAAGTTTCTTAAAATCGGGAGTCAACTCTCTGTCTTATGTTCATTACACAGAGAAATGCATCTTGATAAAAGAGTGATAATACACTGGTCGAAGTGTCAAACTTCCAGACAACACCATAAATCGAAGAAGGAAAGAAAATGGGAAAGTGAAAGGAAAATAAGTCGCCAAAGAAGCAAAGAGACAGTTGGGAACGGTCAAGGAATTTCACCTCAGATCAGAAAGGAAAATGCTGAAGGTGAAAGTGAGATTCAAATGCCTGAGGTGGGACACATTCAGGCAGATTGCTGGAAACGAAAGTGGAGACCACGTGAAGTCAGAGGAAAGGTAACACCCGAAAAGGAAGTCATTTTGAAACTGTCGCATTTATACAGGTTAAATCTGCTCCCTCGGAGTCTATTAGAAAGGAGAATATAATTCAAGATAATTCAAAGAATTCTTCTTTAAGTACCTTTGAAGGAAATCAAGTTAATCAAGGTTTTGGATAATTTATTTCAAAGGGAGAAGTGTCCCCTTACTCCTCCAACAAAATAAATAAACATATTAAACTTTCAAGAGGAACAGGGGCAGATCAATCATTGATGGTGGCTGATGATATGATTTGTGTTCCAGATAGTTTCATGAAGGAAAAAACATTAATCAGGCATATCAATGGAATTTATTGAAATATTTCTTTATGTAAAGTTAATTTAAAAATTGACTTTATAAGTTGAATTGTTATGGTGGAATTATCCCTAAATCACCTATTGAAGAAGTTGTATTTATTCTGGGTAATCATTTGACTAGTGTAGACAGTAATATGGTTACACTGTAATGCAACAGACAATTAATCATGTTGATCTTACAAACTCTTGAAAGCTATTATAGACAAAAATGAGTTCAAGCAGCACAATGGGCCATGAGACACCAGTGGCAGGTCTTTAGCGAGGCTAGCTGAATACCAGTCATGAGTCTCACAAATACTTTCTTTCAGTGGACTATCTTTCTCTGAATATGCAAGAGCATGTTTGCATGATCTCAACCAAGAATGTCCTCTGCTGGTTTGAAGTTAACTTATCTCAGATATGTTGGTGTAATTATTCCCCCTCTTTTCCCTATAAAAGGTTTCCATATGCAGTGCACAAATATGTATCTTTTTTCAATGTTGGTTGTCCTGGTTTTGACAGGAGGCTCAATCGTGCTATTTCACCCACCCTGGTGGCTTACGGCTAAACCAATTATGTAACATTTGCCCCAATTTGTGCCCCTTATGACTGGGGAGAAGAAAATGTTTAGTCATTGTATAGCAATGCATAGCTATCAGTTCCATGTCAGAAATTGGCACAGAACTGATTATCTGATTAGCAGGCCAGGAATAGTAGTCTCTGCTCCCACTAGATTCAGCTCTCACCCTGTCAGGAGCGGTTCCCTCTAATGGGGTTCATGGCTGCTCTCCACAAATGGGGGACAGGCATCCTCATCCCACTGGTGGGGACAGAGGCTACTCAGGCCCCCCCCCCATACCCAGAAGGCTGGTGGCAAGGGGGAAGATGCATCTGGGTCAGTGCCACCCTGGCATTTCTAATGTGGCACCCTGGCACTGGCCAAGGGGAGCAATGGCACTGCTTGCTGGGCGCCTTGGCACTATGCATCGTGCAGTGCTAAGTGGGTGGGGCACACTGGGGGGGGGGGGGGGGGTCCAATCAGTGGGGTGGGAGGCCTCGCTACCACTCTGCACTAGGATCGGTGAGAGAGGGAGGGAGGAGGTGATCGGGGCTGACCCGGGAGGTCCATTAGGCCAGCGATCGGTGGTGGGGGTGTCAGGAAGGCCAGCGATCAATGGTGAGGGTTTCAGGGAGGTCAGTGGTTAGGGTGTCTGTGAGACAGGCCAGTGATCGGAGACTAGCGTGGCCAGTGATGAGAGAGTGGGCCAGAGTGCTGATCTTTACACGGACAGATCGGCACACGTGCAGTAGCCCACTCAGCACCATGCTGTCAGTCTCAGATGGGATTAGGCCCTGTCTTTTGCTTACCAGAGTGGATCACAGTGAGGCACTCAGCGATACACAGAGTGTCAGAGATTCGGTCTGCTAAGTACACCCAAAAAAATTGGAGTATTTACCAAACTTGATTAATGTGAAAAACCAACTTTCATTTATAAAAGATGAATTTGCTACTGAAGAAAGAGAATTGGCAAGAACAGCGGCGAATCAATCACAGAATGTCAAACACTTGACTGAGTACATGAACATAAATGATAAACCTATAAAAGAAAACTTAATAAAGCGCAATTTTTGGTTAAAATCTGATGAATTTCAAAAATCCAATTTCTCTATGAAGATTCATGGAAAATTCATGAATAGGAAAGGAATTTCTGGTAAATCAGAATAATTAGTCGAATGCAGAATTAAAAACAAAACTAAATGACTGATAAAACTTTGTCACCAAAAGAGGTTCGAGAACTTGGAAGAAAACTGAAGTAAATGAAAGAGAAGAAGAGTAGTATAGAGTGTCACAGTACCAAAGTTGCTCCTGTGATAAAATCTCAATGCTCAATTCTAATCCAGTTGAACAAGAATCTGATCCAAGTAACCTTACTGAGGTTCGTGTACCAATAATGGACAATTTGGAAACAACTGAAGTGCCTGAAAATTTGGAAATCATGATGAGTCAACAAAAAATTAAATTACAAAATTATTTCTCCAGATAACTGACCAGAGACCCTCATTCACAGGTGTTATCTCAATGATAAAACAAAAAACGTATTAGTTGGAAGACAGGCAAGCGGATAGTTTGCAAATGACCACCAAAACCTATTGAGAACTGAACATAGTTCAGTGCTGCCTGGGAGGGTGATGGAGGCAGGATGCCTCACATCCTTTAAAAAGTATCTGGATGAGCACTTGGCACCACATAACATTCAGGGCTATGGGTCAAGTGCTGGACGATGGGATTAGGTGGGAGTTCAGGTGTTTCTTTTTTTTGGTATGAACTCGGTGGGCTGGAGAGTCTCTTCTGCACTGCATGATTCTATAATTTTGCTAAATCAAAATGATTGTTTACCACATCTGAGCTCAGAAAATGAACTTGGAGATGGAACTATGCCTGCAGTTAAAGAAAGGACAATTAGACTGTAGATCTAAAAAAAATTCTTTGCTGAGTTAAAAGCTGGGAATAAGGAGGAAAGAAATGCAGGACTTGTGTTATGATGATGCCATGAGTTCTGATAACCTTGTTACATTTATTGACTTTGTTTTGATATGGACATGTGGAATTGTGAAACAAGATACATTTACTTGTATGATGTAATAAGTTATTTTGCCAGACATTCATAATGTTGACTTTGTATGGAGCAGAAATAATGTCATTGTAAAGAAATCTTCACAGTTGTGAAGTTTTCTTTTTTCCCAAAGGAGGAGATATTGGGAAATAGAGAAAGTTGAAATGATTCATATTCAGGTTTTGTGTATTAGAAATAAGGTACAAGTTTAAACAAGCTTAGTTTGTGTTTCTGTATTTGGGTGCTAGAAATGGTTAAAACTTTAGTTTAGCTTCATGTTAAACAAAGGTGCCTACAAGTCTATATATGTTCATTTCACTTTAAATTCTGCATCCCTTGTAACTGAGGTATTATGAGCAAAAATAGTTGCAAGCTGTAAAAAGCTAAGTTGTTGCTGAGCAACCAGAGGCCATACTGAAAAGTAAAAACATTTGAGTTCAGCTGGAACCAGGCAATCCAAACGCAAGAAGCTTTTTACAGAAACTGTCAGCACAGGTGGCACAATACAAAGGGACAGAATGCAAGAGCCAAGAGCTAAAAACCAGTCTGAAGCCAGGAACTGAGAAGAAGAAAATCCCTGGAGGACTGAAGTCAAAGGGACAAAGAACTAAACAACATACTCTTCACTGAAGTTAAAGAAAGGGACAGAGAGAGATTCCCGGTTGAAGTCAGGGCTGCAAGGTGCAGACCTGGAGATGGCAGCTAGCAAGAGCTAAGAATCTGATGTGAGAAAGGTTGTTGACACCTTAGTACAACCTATGAAGCAGAGGTGTTCAGTTAACGTGGCAGGGTACCCGAGAGATTGTGTGGAAGTTGAATGCACAGGATGTTCCAGGTCACAGATATGGAAAGGAGAGGTTGAAATTCTTGATGCAGATTCTTGGTGACAGCATCAGAGAGAAAGCATTGATTGGGAGAAGATTCCAAGCACGTTCTTCAAGAGTGGAGTTGGAGACCCTCGTGTGCAAGTCAGAGTTCCAATGAAATCAGTTGGCTGACAGTGTAAGCATCTGGGACATTTGATGAGAAATCCACAGGAGTTACTTTGGGTGGTATCTGCAGTTGGTTTCAGAGTGTGGGGTGTGTCTGACCACACACAGCTCACCTTTTAGTTTGAACGGACTGTGTACTCATTGTGAATATTGAAGTATAAGATTTACTTTGTAACTTATGTTATCCTTACAAATCTGTGTTTATCTATGAAAACTAGATTGAAGGAGTAGTATATTGTAATCTATTTTTTCTTGGTTAATCAATGTTTACTATTTTGTTAAAGGTTAATCGGCTGTCATGTGACTCTGTTCATCCACATCTCCAAACAAAAAATAAAAGGTAAGATCTGTCAAGTTGGATTTCATTTTGGGACCTGATTGCCCAATAGTAACATTAGCTGGGATCATAAAATTAATATTTACAGTACAATTGTGTTAAATGATCAAAAATATTCTGGCCATTTCCAATTTGATACCACAATTAAATTGATATTTAATATTAAAATATACTATTCAGAGAAGTGGAGCCAAATAAACAAAAAATATTTATTTATAAATAAATATTTCAATTTGTCTAGTTACCAAATATCACCAGTTCATTTTTATATACACATAATGGGTTCTGCTTATAAGTAGGAAAAATTCAAATTTCTCGTACACATGATCAACCATTAAATGCATACATACAGTCACATATATACAAACCTCAAAACCTACTTAAACTGACCAATGCTTTCAAAATGGCTCATGACTCAAAATCAGTCATTTATGCTGACCAGTGAAGTGTAAGAATACAGGGGAAATATCCACATGTAGGACGTCAGCTGTTGTTGCAGCAAAGAAAAAAGATTTGATCAGGGGAGGCATTCACTTTAGATTTTCTGAGGTCAACTCAGTTAGATAGCGATGACCATAAATCTTGTGCAATATACTTGAATGCACAGAAGTTAGAATGCAGCCTTAAAAAAGAGTAGCGTAGTATGCACACCTCAAGTACGGGCTACTTCACTGCACACTAGTCAATCTTTAACGATACATCATGATTCCTGGCATCAAGCAGCCAGTCAAGGCAGCAGATCATGGTGCCAAACTGCAAGAGGCCAGAACATTTCTGACTTGGAACATAATGTAAAGAGTTCAAACTCTCTAAAGGAGATGCATTAAGAAGCCACAGATTTCTCAATGTCCACAAATAAAACTCTGTCTTGTGTCCCCACGAGTTAATATCAGAGCAAAATCAATTAACAATACTTCAGATTCTCCTAATTGCCACATAAAACACAATCATAAAAATCATTAAATTCATTAATGTTATGGCCCTGTTGTACATTATCTTACTGTCTTACTTGTGATTTTGTGTTCACATCCTTAATGCAACTCCCACTTTTTGTATCCCATATGCGCAGATGGCCATCTTTCATTCCTCCCCCAACAGCAAGAATTCCAGATTGCCAAGGACACCAGTTCATGGCCTATTGAAAACGAAATTCAATATTATGCTTTGTTAAACAACGACCTTTTCTTGCAGTTGGATATAGAAACATTTATAATATCAGAACTGTTGTACTGAATCTTTATCTTGATGATCCATTTTAAGCTTGTCATTTCACAATGGATTAACTTGGGATCCAGTAGATAAAGCTATTTTCGAGAATGATTACCTGCCTGTATGGGTGGAATAGGAAATCATCTTTTTACTAGGAAGGTGTTTCTAGAGGTTTGGTGGTAAGGTTTAAATATTACATGCATGTTCTGTTCAATTCCTAATTTCCTCAGGTCTGATGCCACTCCCTGTGATTTTCCCCAGCAGTGTCGAGTATAAAAGTTGAAGTATTATGGTAACATTATATAAGGCATTGGTGAGACTGAATTTAGAGTATTGTGTACAGTTTTAGTCACCTAGTTACAGGAAGGACGTAAATAAGGTTGAAAGAGTGCAGAGTAAGTTCACAAGGATGTTGCCAGGACTTGAGAATCTGAGTTACAGGGAGAGATTGAATAGATTAGGATTTTATTCCCTGGAGCGTTGAAGAATGAAGGGAGATTTGATAGAGGTGCATAAGATTTTGATGGTGTAAATAGAGTGAAAGCAAGCAGACTTTTTCCACTGAGGCTAGAGGGAAAAAAAACCAGTCGGCATGGGTTACAAGTGAAAGGAGAAAAGTTTAAAGGGAATATGAGAGGGGGATTCTTCACACAGAGAGTAGTGCATGTGTGGAATGAGCTGCTGGATAAAGTGGTAAATGTGGGGTCACTTTTAACATTTAAGAAAAACTTGGATGGGTTCATGGATGAGAGGGGTGTGGAGGGATATGGTCCAAGTGCAGGTCAGTGGGACTAGGCAAAAAATGGTTCAGCACAGACAAGAAGGGCCAAAAGGCCTGTTTCTGAGCTGTAATTCTCAATAGTTCCATAGAACTAATATCTCTATTTGTCAACTTTAGAACCTTTGAATATATATGAAAAATGTTAAACTACTGTAAAGAAGGAGCTAGTTTCATTCTTTCTGATAACTTCATTAAATAAAGGCAGAATATAGTGTGCAATATAGAGGTTATTTAGTACATGATGTGTGATTGGTTGTTCCTCTCAGAGCTGGGCACGTGCGCAGTGAGGCCTGTCTCAGTGACAATGACTTACATCCAGAATTGGGAGGAATTCGTCAAAGCGGCAGGGAAACTCTGCCTGACTGAAACCATGAAGGTTTATGTGGTCATCAAGTATTGGCACTGTGCTGGGCTTCTCTCCTTGAAAGTGATTGATGATGTTTTGATTTCATTTATTATTGTCACATATATTAACATAC
Source organism: Sphyrna mokarran (assembly GCA_024679065.1). Classification (NCBI taxonomy): domain Eukaryota; kingdom Metazoa; phylum Chordata; class Chondrichthyes; order Carcharhiniformes; family Carcharhinidae; genus Sphyrna; species Sphyrna mokarran. The sequence continues at coordinate 63,075,232 of JAGIQG010000001.1, forward strand.
AGTGAAATGTTTTTTTTACACGTAGACAAGGCATACCATTCATAGAGAAGATGCAGAATGTAGTGTCACAGTCATAGCTAGGGTGTAGAGAAAGGTCAACTTAATGCAAGGTAAGTCCATTCAAAAGTCTGATGGCAGCAGGGAAGAAGCTGTTCTTGAGTTGGTTGGAATACGACCTCAGACTTTTCCATCTTCTTCCCAACAGAAGAAGATGGAAGAGTGAATGTTGTGAGTTGTGTGAGAAAGTTGATGTTGTGCGCCTGCAGTACAAGACAGACCAAGCTCAGGATGTCAAGACGTTTGAGAAATTCCAGAACCAATTGATGTGTCTCATGGCTTCCCGAGAATCACAGAAACCTAACGGGGGTGGACTAAAGATCAGCATTTGCTGATTTGCAAACCCGCTGATGGAGGGACAAGAAGAATTTCTGTGAATAGAAGCTATTGGGAACTGAAGGGGGATGAGGAACAGGTGCTGACAGTGGACTCTGGAGATGAAGTTTCTCTGAGGAGGCTCCAGTGGGAGCTCAGGGTTTGTTGGAGTTTTGAATTTACTCTTCTTGGTGGAAGGACTGGGATTGGTTTAGCCAGCAAGACTCAGATCTGTGAATTTTGATCGTGTATCGTGTTACACTTCTGCAGTCAAAACAAAGTCCCCATGGTTTGTGATTCCTTGGAGAAACTTCCAGTTAGTGTTGGAGCAGGCCGCTAAAATAAATGATGCCTGACTGAATTAGCCTCCTCTTTTCTCATTTTCATTTTCTTGCTGAATTCTCCCTCAGTGTATCCGGACAGGTGCCAGAGTGTGGCAGCTAGGGAATTTTCACACTAATTTCATTGCAGTGTTAATTTAAGCCTATTTGTGGGACTAATAAATAAAATAAAGTAACTCCATTGAAAGCTAAACTCCACCTGAAATTGAATTCAGGCTAAACTTCACATTCTGGTTTGTTTGCATAGTACTGGCAGCTGAGATTTACTCTCAGTTCAAATTCATACTTAACATAAACATATAACTAAATATACAAACTTATGAATTAGGAGCAGGAATAGACCAATTGGCCTCTCGAACCTGCTGGCAATTCAATAAGATCATGGCTGGTTTCACACTTCCCTTTCTTCCCCCATTTACTCTTTGATACCCTTGATGTTCAAGAATCTATATAACTATTCAATGCCCACTGCTCTCTGAGGAGGAGAGATCCATAGACTCACAACCTTTGACAGTAAGAATGTCACCTCACCCCATGTTAAATAGATACCCCTTATTTTTAAAAGTGCACCCTAGTTCTAGGCTCTCCCATGTGGGGAAACATCCTTTCAGGATCCATCCTGACATGTCTTCTCAGGATCTTAGAAGATCTCATTTCTATGATCCATGTAGCCCCGGAGGATCATCTGCACAAGGAACATCAAACACTTACATAGAACAAACAGATAATATCCTCATCCTATCAGGTTGGGTAGATTTAATTCCAAGTCCCAGAGCTAAAAAAGCTGTTCCGTTAAATGACTATACCATCCAACCACTTGAGAAAATTTGATATGAATTAAGGTTTTAAACTGATTGGTAGCATAAGACAGAAAACATGCATTGCAACATTGTTCACAGTTAAACAATACTCACCTTTACAGCTGATTGGTGATTATTAATGGTTATGTCTGCTTTACTGTTAATGTTGGCTCCTGGATCATTGAGCCAGATGTTCAGCCGGCCATCATTGCCACCACTAGCAAGGAGCCCACCATCTGATGACCATTTGAGGCTACATACTTGGGAGTCGTGACCACAAAGAGTTCCAACATGGTGCTGTGCAATTCTTACATCATGGTGATGAATTGTGCCAAATCGGGAGCCACTGCAGAAAGCAAACACATAGAAATATATATAACACATTTTGATTCCAATATCAACAGACATTGGCAGTTATTTACAAAATGTGAAATTCCATTTCCAACATACCTCAAATCAGTCCAACATAAGAGTGCAGCGCAACTTGATGAGGAGAACCCATTGCATGCCCATGGCAGAACACAATGCATTCCATAGAACTATAGAAACCCAACAGTGCGTAAAGATACCATTCAGCCCATCAAGCCCTGCAGCAACTCTCCAAAAGAGCATTTTACCCAGGCCCATCCCCACCCTTTGCCCATAACTCACATTTTATCATGGTCAATCCACCTAATCTATACATCTTTGGACTATGACGCGGAGATGCCAGCATTGGACTGGGGTGGGCACAGTAAGAACTTCTTACTGTGCCCACCTTTGGACTGAGAGAGGAAACCAGAACACCTGGAAGGTACCCATACAGGAGAATATGCAAATACAGTGGCCCAAGCCAAATTCGAACCCAGGTCTCTGGCACTGTGAGGCAGCAGTGCTAACCACTGTGCCACCATGCCATTCAAAATCAAGAATCTTTGCATCTTCCTGATATTTTCCACTCTTGTCATACTATCTTCCTCAAAGCTGATGGCCACTTGGTAGGCGAAAGGAAAAAATGGAGATGTCAAGACATTGAAGACTTGAAAGACAGTTTATGATCTATTAACAGTGACGATAGATTGATACAAGGGCAACTTACAAACACCCATGTGATTCCCCTTTGCAAATTGCAAATTCTTTCTCCATTTTTTCCTATTAGAACATAGAACATTACAGCACAGTACAGGCCCTTCGGCCCTCGATGTTGCGCCAGCCAGTGGACCCTCTAACCTAAACTATTCCAATGTCATCCATATGCCTATCCATCGACAATTTGAATGCCCCCAAAGTAGGCAAGTCCACAACTGCTGCAGGCAGGGCATTCCACGCCCTCACCACTCTCTGTGTAAAGAACCTGCCTCTGACATCCGTCCTATAACTATCACCTCTTAATTTAAAGTTATGTCCCCTCGTGTTGGTCATCACCATCCGAGGAAAAAGGCTCTCACTATCCACCCTATCCAATCCCTTGATCATCTTATACGCCTCAATTAGGTCACCGCGTAACCTTCTTCTCTCTCATGAAAATAACCTCAGGTCCCTCAGCCTTTCCTCATAAGGCCTTCCCACCATACCAGGCAACATCCTGGTAAACCTCCTCTGCACCCTTTCCAATGCTTCCACATCTTTCTTATAATGCGGCGACCAGAACTGTACGCAATACTCCAAGTGCGGCCGCACCAGAGTTTTGTACAGTTGTAACATAACCTCACGGCTCCTAAATTCAATCCCTCTACCAATAAAAGCTAACACACCGTACGCCTTCTTAACAACTTTATCAACCTGGGTGCCAACTTTCAAAGAGCTATGTACCTGTACCTCAAGATCCCTCTTTAATTCCAAATGGTACTGCTCCCTGTGACTTCAGCAGAGCAAGAGACTCATTCACCTGTTTAGGACTGAGATTCTTTTGGAGGACTAGGAATTAAGTTATGTCGAAGGTTCATTTAAATCCAAAATGTTAACTCTGTTACTCATTCCACAGATGCTGCCAAACATGTTCAGTTTGTAGAGCATTTTCTATTTTTATTTCAGATTTCCAGCATCTGCAGTATTTTGCTCATATTTATAAGAATTATTGGCTATTTGACCTAGCAGAGATTTTCAGATCTGTATCTGAAAAGGAAGGTTTAAACATTTTTGGGTTAATTAGAAAAAAGGTACAACATCCTAATGCTCAATTCTATAGAAGAAGGCAGACTGATGCCACAGAGAGACAAGGAGGAAATCGGAATGCTAATGAGCCCTGATCTAATTAGCCAGTCCTTGAAACCATTATCCATAATGATCTGGCACAAAGATAATTTGTTATCTCATTTTAGTTGGAAGATAATATTCACCAGAGATATGATGAGAAACTGTGTCCTTGCATATAAACCATGGCTGGTTTAACATAATCATAAGTGTGTGCTGATATGTGGGCTATTGGAGACCAGAACACCTCATTCGCCTGACAAAGGCCATAAAGCCGAAAGCTTACAAGTTTACTATCAAATAAATCTGTTGGATTTAAAACTGTGTTGTCAGACTTCTTACTGTGTTTACCCCAGTCCAACGCCAGCGTCTCTATATCATGGTTTAACCTAATCACTACAGCCCCAAGACCCACTGGGCAGGAAGCCACACAGTCATTCACAGGCCTGGGTCGAACTCCCTGAATCTCTCAGTCAAACACTGCGGGAATAGGTCTGATACATGGTCCAATAGAGCGATCATCGATGCTAAGGGAATTGTTTGGGAGAGGGTTTGAGGATGATCTGAGGTAGGGGCAAGCCTGAAGTTGCTGGAGGTTTTGTTAGTGGGACCGAGAGGACCTCACCATGCAAGCCTGAGGTTAATACTGCAGTTAGGTCTCAATGGTATCATCAGAACCTGATCTGCACATTTAGCGCAAGTACCCACTGCCTTCCTGCTTGCTTCACAACACCAGCATTAATATTGGAACCTATGTGAATTCAACAGGACAGTAAGTAGTTTGGTGCATTTTAAGCACTTGCCTGCCCGCTATGACTGATGACTTAGAGCACACAAAGCATCCTGGGCTTGAAAATCAAAATAATCTTTCCATTTATGTGAAAATAATAACACAAATCAATAAAATCTACACAAACAAGATGTACACAGAAGAACTGGGAAATTTTACTTACACTTTTCAAATTGGTTCTGAACAATGCAATATTTAACATGCAAAGCAGAAAGCTACGTTTTGCAAAAAGAAGAAAACATCAAAATAAATTTGTATTGTTTTATTTTAAATTTTAGTTCCAGTTTCTGCTTTTCCCCACTATAGTGGTTAAATATGAGGTTCTCTCAATAACTATTTCAATCTGAACAAAACTGTTTCTCAAAACTAGAAACTACTTTGATTCTGCCTTCTGCCCATATCTCCTGATCCAAAGAAATATATAGAAATCCAACACATACAGTAAAACCCAGAAAATGCCATCAATTTATATCTGCTTAAGGAACACACAAGTGCTTTGTAAAATCATTTAAAACGTTTGAAACATGTGAATATGTATAAGTTTAGATGGTGGTTGTGCAACCAGACTACTAAAGACATACCTGCTAAGAATGTAGTCATTCCAGCTCAGAGCACCAACCATGGAGCTATGGCTATGCATATTTCGTAATTTCTTCATAGTCTCAACATCCCACAACTTGAATTTAAAGGAAAAATTGTGAACAAAATGTATCCAATATACCACAATCTGAATTTTTGTATGCAACAACAATTGTTAATCCCCAAATGTCATCCTACTACACCTTCTCTCAACCATCCTCAAATCTCACACCATCATGTTTGATCCAGTGATAGTGACCGTTAACCTTTCATCTCTCATTCTCAACCTGCCTCCTATAAGCCTCCTTTCATCATTCTTAATCTACCTTCTGTGATCCTCAATTCACCCTCAGACACCATTGACCCTTTCTCGAGATGGGCTTTCCCACAATTGATCTATTTAAACTACTTTCTCTCCTGCCATGCTCCACCCCTCCATACCGCTCATTCAAATAGTTGATGCTCTATTGTTGCTCCCACTGTTGCTTTGACTCCACCATATGTAAGCTCTACTCTTGTTCCTGTTCAGCCCTGACCCCCGCATGCAAGAACCCAACACTGCTTCATCCTAATTGTTAATGACGGGCCAGATCCATGATCTTCCCCTGCTCTATTCCCCATCGCCTCTTCCTCAGCATTCAACAAAGATAACTTCACCTCTGATCTGAATGAACCATTTCATCTGGTGCATGCCACCTTTGACCAGTTGTAAATCGTATGGCACATTTGTCGCTGGTTTAACCCTCAAAGTGTAACTTAATTTGGAGTATAGAATCATAGAATCTTACAGTGCAGAAAGAGGCCATTTGGCCCATCGAGTCTGCACCAACCACAATCCCACCCAGGCCCTAACCGCACAATCCCATGCATTTACCCTCGCCAGTCCCCCTGACACTAAAGGGGCAATTTAGCATGGCCGATCCACCAAACCCACACGTAGTTGTAATTTATCAATTCTACATGGCATACAAATATATGGAAAAGAGATTCTGGCCAGACACATCACTGTAACACTGCCAACTTAATTCCTTCAACACAACCTGACATTGGCAAGGTTTTGGCTCCACCTGATTGAATCATCCAACCTGTTTCTGATAGCCCCATTACATCCCATCCATCAACTTCTGTGAGCTGCCAGCTGCAGTCCTGTGACGCAGACTGAGGGGAAGAGGCCTGCTTAGGGTGGAATGTCCACTGCAACCCAGACATGACTGGTCTCCAGTCAGGCTCCATTCAAAATCTGCAAAGGCCCTGGTTTGGGGCTGCTTTTATCCATCCCTAAAATGGCTCCAGGTGCCAGATAACCAGAGTCAAGTGGAGAGAATTTTCCCTCCAGGAATTTTATTCAGCCTGGCCTTTGAAACACTGGTCATAATTTTTTGATCGCTTACACCAGCAGGATTTTCCCATCCAGGCGCAGTGTATGAAGATTTGGCTTGCTGCCAAATTCTCTACCTTCACTGCAGTGGCAGTATGCCGTGAATGGATGGTAAAATCATGCCCTTCAACTGATCTTCACACCAGAATGAAAAACTCAGGGTCCACCTCTCCTGATTATACAATCTTTATTGCAGATATATTTTTGTTATCACTTTTATAATGGCAACACTTCTTAATCCCAAATGAAGAATGACAGAATTTATTGCATGCAACATTGAAGTGTAAAAAATTTGATTTAAACAAATAATAATTTCTATAATCTATCCGGTTACTCAATTCAAGCTGAAAAGATGATAATTAATATTCTCTTACCTGCACATCTGCAGCACTGGTTCCAATTGCAAGGTTGTTTCTATCCTTAATCCAGGCGACTGATGAGATGAACTCTGATTCCAAATTTATGGTTTGCTGCACTCCCTTCTCCGGGTGCCAGAAGTACACTGTATTGGAAAGTGCAATGGCTACCAGGTTTGCAACATTCCAGTCAACCAAGTTAAGGTCTAAAAAAATTAATACAAAATAGGTATAACAGCAAAAAACTACATTTCATATAGTGCCTTTAGCATAAAACGACTTGGAGGAGCTTGCAACACTTGCTGAAAATGGTGACAACCTGTCCTTCAATCTGTACCATGCTTTGAGTGACAATGTCTTAATGATGAGGCAGAGCAATAGCAAAAACGGAAAGAAAAGGAAGCAAATCCTGCACTCCGGATGCCACAACCTTTTGGGACCTTCTGCCCCTTATACCCAAAGATCTGTGGGAGAATCAGCTTGTTCAGCCACATGAAGACCCATGGTAGAAAAATAAAATATTGAGTACATCTGAGTGTCACGGTGGCACAGTGGTCAGCACTGCTGCCTCACAGTGCAGGGACCGGTGCTAGATTTCCAGCTTGGGTCATTGTCTGTATGGAATTTGCATATTCTTCCCATGTCTGCATGGGTTTCTTCTCATAGTCCAAAAATGTGTGTGTTACATTAATTAGCCATGCTAAATTGTCCATTAGTGTCAGGGGGGACTAGCCAGGGTAAATACACGGGGTTATGAGGATAGGACGTGAGTAGTATTGTGCAGACTCAATAGGCCAAATGACCTCCTTCTGCACTGTAGGATTTGATGATTCTATGGTACACATTATCTTTTAATGGAGGGACAGCTACCAGCTACAGCAATTGGTTTCTTTGGCTAATTAGACTTTCTTTAAAAATTTTCTAAAGGATTCCTCCTTATCTCATTTTCCCTTCTCACCCAGGTAAACTGGATGAAACAACCTATGATGGAAAGCCAAAATATGAAAGCCAGTTGAAAATGGGATTCAAACTGTTTTCTGGTCAGGAACCAGACCTTCTAGTGTGACAGTTACCTGGCCAGTCAACTTGTTAATCAAGGTATAAACACAAACACAGCCTGCAGTTTGAGCAAGTTGAGAGGACACTGTAAATTAAAATGTCTTACTGCCTTAGAATGCAGAGCAGCCTATTATGCCTCACAGAATAGATTAGAAACTGCTCTGGGACATTAAGGATAGTTACTATTTTGTCGTTCTCAGCAGCCATATCACAGTTTAATTACAGAATGTTTATCCTATTAAGGAGACTGAACATTTTATGATCACACAGTAGATTCTTGCTTTAATTTCTCTAAAAAGGTGACAAATACCACTAAAGATGAACCATTTTTGTGAGCAAAAACAAGGCCTCAAAACCCTGTGATATCTCCCAGCCTCCAATTACTATCTCACACAAGGAACACAATTAGCCACAAGACTTGTCACTTGCAGGTCTGCAATTTACAGAAAAAAAAAATCACATAATGCACATAATGAACCCGTGGTAAGGCTTCCATGGCAAGGTGGGCAATGAGAGATTTACCTTCTGGAATGGCTCAAAATCAGTTTGCAGAAGCCTTTCTTACATACCCAGCCGAAAAATATTTTGCTAATCTCTGTAGTCAAGGCTGATAGCTCAGACAAAATTTGTGCATCAAAGCTTGTGAATTCAACCACTTCCTGGTTTGACAAGACATGCAAGTAACGTGACCGTACTAACTTCTAGAAGCTTGAGTTAAGTTGGGTGCAATTCTGGTGTTAATGACTGAATCAATGAGTTAGCAGCTTTTTGTTCTTGTTATGTTATTTACATACATTGAAGACCAGTAATAAATCCTACTGGAATCTTGAGCAGAAAGAAGATCCCAGATCTATTACCCAAGTTCCAGTAAACATGCCAGGACTACACTCATTTTGGACACCAATAAAATGTAGAACAGTAGATGTATGGATTGTTTATTGATGCACAGTTCCATATCATTAGTCGTATCTCCATACATCATCTAACAGCCTTGAAGTTGATGGTTGCAAGAGGATTCGACAGACAGGACATCACAGATCAACCTGGTACCATTCTCACATCATGTTCACACACACACACACTTCTCTGCAATGGTGACTGAATTAAAATCAGACCTTGACTGATCTTTACTGCCACTGGTGTGAAGCTCAATTAACTAAATACAGGCTAGATATTCAACCTCTGTCCTTCACACTGAACTATTTAGGGCTCTAATAAAGGTTATTATTATTTATTCATTGTTATTTAAATGTGTTTATAACCATGTGCACTAGATGTAGGGGCCAGAGTGCTCAGTTAGCTGGAGTATGGAGGAGAACGACACCAAAAACATGGATTTAATTCCCATACTGATTGAAGTAACTTTTTGGACCTGTGTCCTCACCTAGCCCAACAATAATAATATGACATAAATTTTAAGGATTTCCCTAGCAGCAATAGTAACAAGAACATAAAAAGGCCTGAAAGATAGAAACCTGCCTAATAACAGTAACAGCAACATTTTCAGAGAAAGGCAAGCCTCTAAAATTGATCAAGTCATTTCAATGATATAAGAGCATCTAAAGATATCAGGTGTGAATTGCTTTAGTGGTAGAAACAGATTACTTAGATGACTGCTATAGAAATGTTAAGCTCCACAAACAGAATCAGTTTATTGAAATAACTGGGTGATTCAGGCTGTAGAAATGCTAAGCTCCAGAAAAGGAAAGAATTCAAGATATGTAGACAGCTGACTCAAGTTTGAAATAACATAAGGACAAACAGTATAACTGTTACTCCTCCTTGGTAGCAGTTGATAGTCCACACCTCGGCCAGAAGCCAGTTCTATAAGGCAGATTTCTACCTTTCAGGCCTTTTTAAATTCTTTTTACAGTCTTTACAAGGTTAATGTAGTATGGCGGTTGAACTTATGCTGGTGGTGTCATTCTCCTCCACATTCCAGCCAACTCACAACCAGGAGATTTCATAGCCAAGAGGTCCTGTAACATCTTTTAATTCTCAAAGATGCTGTAGTGTTGCATCTAAATCTTAGAGCCAAGGCATTGCAAGAAATCTTTAATATTTTTGCTGGACCAGGAAAGGACATTTCCCAGACTAGATCATCAGCTCTGCATTGCGTGATAACTATAAGCTGGATTTGACTAACAGGTTTATAACTTTGGATGTTGTTTGAAAAGGGAAGTCTTAAGAAGTTCTGGGATTATAGATATATTTTGGAACAAGGGGATAATTTCTATATAAACTGTGTATGTATTTAGCTATTTATCAACTTAAGTATCTTAGACTATTATAATCTTTTTCATTGTATAATTTTCTTTTCTAAGTTAATAAATATTCTTTAATAATTGCTGACACAATGACTGGACTGGCTTCTCACTGAAGTTGAACGTGACTCCTCACAATATTCTAAAAAAAACTGCACACCATGAACTGATATTTTGAGTCAGGATGCTCTCGCAGATAACATCAGTGTGGTTTATGACAATGAATCATGAAAGGCAATCTTTAGTCTATGAGTACATTACACATTGAGAGAGAGAGAGAAATACCAATATTCTTCAAGGCTTTCAACTTACATTTGGTTCCAGGCAATAGTAAAGTTTAATTTGAATGTTTTTGGGAATAGTGGTCATTCCACTCAATGAATTTGGTAGAATCAAAATATTTTGAACTAACATCTGATAAGAAAAAGGTTTCGCTTCACAAAGTTATTTTATAATACTATACTCAATAAACTTCAACAAAATTGAAATAACCAAATCCCATATTTTGGATCAATCTAATATCAACTGCTTTCTTCCTTGATGATATTACAACCATTATGTTCAGATAATTACACATTTGTTATAGTTTCGATACAGCACAATAGTCTGTTGTTAATTTGTGAAAATGCTGATATCAATAGAACATAGAACATAGAACAATACAGCACAAACAAGCCCTTCGGCCCACGAGTTGTGCCGATCACATCTACCAATCCACAGACCTATCTATAACCCCCTATCCTATTCTTTTCCATATACTCATCCAGAAGTCTTTTAAAAGACCCCAGTGAGTTTGTCTCAACAACCTCCAACAGCAGTCAGTTCCATTCACTCACCACCCTCTGAGTGAAAAACCTACCCCGACATCTCTTTTGTATTTGCTTCCATGCACCTTAAATCTGTGTCCTCTCGTAGTGACCATTTCAGCTCAGGGAAATAGTCTCTGAGAGTCCACCCTACCTATTCATCTCAACATTTTATAAACCTCTATCAGGTCGCCTCTCAATCCATGTCTCTCCAGTGAGAAGAGTCCCAGCTCCCTCAACCTATCTTCATAAGGCCTGCCTCCCAATCCAGGCAGCATCCCTGTAAATCTCCTCTGAACTCTCTCAATAGCCTCTACATCCTTCCTATAATGAGGCGACCAAAACTGCGCACAGTCCTCAATAATATCGTTATTACATTCACATTCATTTTTCCCAGCAAAATTAATTCAGGTTAGTATTGTAATTGAACAAACCCCAGAGAGAATAATCTAGTCATTTTCTACTTTCAATTTAGACCTAAAACGAGTATGAATGAGGCTTGGGATATACAGAAGCCAATCTCAAAAATATATGATTCCCAAGAAAGTAAAAATGTTTGTAAAGCTCAGAAATCTGCAAAAATACTTACAGTAATCATCCTTCAGACCTGGAGCATCTAAGACTTTCACAGGGGTGAGAGGAATACATCGTTTGCTTTTTGTACCATCACATTCACCATGAAGAAAAGCATCACCAAGATTATTCCTATATGCTGAGATAAAGAATAGCAATTTCAACATGATTGTGAGGGTCTTTAATTCCTTTCTTATCAGGGCCTCAATCTAATCATAAATACTGACCAATAATCAGTAAATAGATGAGTCACAGTAAAATTCAGTGGCAAGATTTCACCTTGCTGGAAGTATGTGTGCATATCATCTTACTGGCCAGACACTGGCCTGAAGAATGACCAGTTAAATAGCTAAAGGCAATTGATACCAATTTCAATGGATGATAAATTAATAACAAGGGATGGAAATTGTTTCTGGTAGCACCACAAAATTCAAACATCAAATATGTCCTGTCCATATATTTAATTCCAGAACATCTGTTGGGTGTATAAAAGGCAGCTAATGTGTGATACCACTCAATTTATCCTACTACCCAAAATGAATTTCTATTCTCTGTCAGATTAGCACTGAGAAGAGTGCGGAAGTCTAGATGCACAATAATTCACACATCAGGATCCTGAGCATTACATGACTTTGAAAACTTTGTCATGAGCAATCATAGATGAATATGACATCATGCAGCTTGGGAAGACATGTAGGAATTTAACCAGGCTAGGAAAACAAAGTGATATCATTGGTTAAGAAGAGCACATCAAACACTACCATGGTGAACATGACATTGACTCGGTGCTGGAATAGGCTAACACTGCTGAATACCGATTATAATGATAGCTTAACCCGAGGAATGTAACAGTGTATTCACTTGTCATTCAAACTGAATCTCATGGGGGGAATTTTAATTGGAAAACTAGAATGGGGTTAGTGATTGGTCAAAAGGCTGAAAATATCAACGTGCATAAAAACTGGCAGCAAGCTGCTAACTTCCATCTTTAGGTTTAGGATAAACTACTGAACTTAAGGAACCATTGCGAGACCACTGCGTTGGTAACTATAATGTGAGATGATGTTCATTAAAAGAATGATTTGAACTTTAGTTCTGGGTTTCCAGATTTTCCAGGCTTCACAGAACTTGCTAAGAAAATCAAGCATGAGAAAACTGAACAAGCAAATCTGTTCAATGCTGAGAACTTATAGCTGCTTCCTTGCCTCTGTGAAAGGCTTTTGTGCCCAGGATTTGTTCTGAAAGGGCATTTGCAAAGAGCATTTCCAATACATTCGAATCAGTGCATTGGACCGTCACTTCCCAGCTTTCAACCTTCAGTTCAGCATGAAAGCCACTTCGATAGCTCTAAATGGGATGAGCAGCAAGGTGAGCACGAACCACAGCAATAGAAACAACATCAATCGCAATGGCAGCTGGCCTTTTCAACAGCCACAGATTGCTCCATAGAGCAGAGGAGATGGTCACAGAGCTTCAGCTCAAAGAAAGTGATCTACCAAGTGCAGGATATGTAAGTAATGGGAATAAGCTTCCTCGACATGACTGAGCAACAAGGCCTCAGGACGTCCAGGCTTTTGTGGAAAGTTGCTGCTAACATCTGCAGCCTCCTGAAACAAGATCTCTTTCCAAGAGGATGAGACAGACAAACATTGCCAATGCAATGTCTACCAAGGTCACCTCTTACTCCCATTTTCAATTGAGGAGGTCAGTCACATCCAGAAGGCTCTCATATTTGCTGCAGCATTTCCACAGATATAAAGGGCGGGGTTTTGGGCTGGGACCCCAATATCAAAGTCAAATGGGAGCACAGAGCCCACATTTTGTTGGAAGCAGCTACCCAGTCATGATTTTTCCTGAATTAACCAAATCCAGTAGGCTTTTTTTTAATCCATTTGCAGGATATACACATCACTGGATAGGTCAGCATTTATTGCCCACTCCCATAATTGATCTAGAAGATGGTAGGGAGCTGCCTTCCTGAGCCACTGCAGTCCTTGTGGTGTAGGCACATCCACAGTGCTTTAGGGAGGGAGTTCCAGGGTTTTGCCCCAGCGACAGTGAACAAATAGCGATCTATCTCCAAGTCAGGATGGCAGGTGACTTGGAGGGCAATTTCCCTGGCGTTCCCAGATATCCACTGCCCTTATTCTTCCAGATAACATTAGCCATTGTTTGTAAGGTGCTGTCTAAGAAGCCTGCTGTGAATCTTGTGAATGGTGAACACTGCTGCCATTGTGTACTGGCAGTGGAGGAAGTGAATGTTTATAGATGGGGTACCAATCAAGCTTTATCCTAGATGAGAGAGAACTTCATGGGTGTTGCTGGAGCTGCACTCATCCAGACAAGGAAAGAGTATTCCATCACACTGACTATTGTAGATGGTGGACAGACTTTGGGAGGGTCTGGAAATGAGTTATTCGCAACAGAATAACTCATGGCCTCTGTTCAGTTTCTGATCAATGGTAATCTCCAGGATGTTGATAGTAGTAGATTCAGCAATGGTAATATCAGTGAATGCCATTGCTTGCTATCCAATTAGGGCAGTGGGCAGTCATTCAAAGCTGAAGGGCCAGTAGGATGCTCTGTAATGTTGAAGGAGCTGCATCTTTCCATTATAATTAACACAAAGAAAGTATACCTCCATCCTGTCAAAGTTTACTATTTAAAAATGGTTACAGCTGTCAGGCCATCATTGTGAAGGGGACACTTACAATGGGGACCTGTGGTTGCAGCTATGGTAGGCAGAGAGGCCATAAAGCCTGTCTGGAATTGTTGCACCCTCCCACCTCGAGAGAGCATCTTCTAGCAGCTGACCTCTCTCTGACATTACAGGGATCCACAGTAAGAAGTCTCACAACACCAGGTTAAATTCCAACAAGTTTATTTGATAGTAAACCCACTAGCTTTCAAATAAACTTGTTGGACTTTAACCTGGTGTTGAGAAACTTCTTACTATGTTTACTCCAGTCCAACATTGGCATCTCCACATCATTATAGGGATCCTGCAGGCTAACTGGAAAATCCCAGTCAGCCTCTGATAATTGACTGTAATTCATCACAATCTTATCTTAACTGGTGTCCCACTGTTTGCAAAAAATGGCCCAAGACAACAGAATAGCAACTGGCCAACCATACCCTGTGGGCAAAAACCCTGCTCAGGGAATCACTGCCCCATGTGGGCAGTTAATCAAGATGAGCTCAGGTCATTCTGATGAGATTCATTCCTTATAATCTCCAGAACTTTCATATACATCTGCTCAAGACCTCCTGAACGCTTCCACAATTCTTTCAATCTGCTCCCGTAAATCCTCCCTTGTATCTTTGCACCATGGTGGTTCACTATGCTTTGCACAACATGGAGAAAGTATTGGAGCTAAAGGAGAAGGAATGTGCTGATTGCGCTACATCCATCAAAAAGGGAAAGGAGATTTGTGTGACCAGGGCCACTCACTTTGCTGCCAGAGAAACCTGTGCCATGTTCATCAGGCACACTTCACATAACCTGAGAGTGTGAAGCTGCAACAATGCTAAACCCTATAATCAAAAGAGAAGATGCTGGAAAATCTCAGCAGGTCCGGCAGCGTCTGTAAGGAGAGAAAAGAGCTGATGTTTCAAACCCCTCAAAATCAAAGCTTTTTCTCTCCTTGCAGATGCTGCTAGACCTGCTGAGATTTTGCAGCATTTTCTCTTTTGGTTTCAGATTCCAGCATCCGCAGTAATTCATTTTTATTTAACACTAAACCCTTTGGCCTCTAAAATACAAATCCATATTATAGTGAAAAATTCCTCCAACGCATTCATCCCCTTTGCTCAGCTACCGTTCTGGTCATGCCATTCTCCTCAAGGTGAATGGGTTGTAGGTCATTACACTACACCCTGACTCCTCACTTCATGGGCAGAATTTTCTGACACACCCCACAGCGTGTTTTCAGGTGGCAGAGGCAACTTACCATTGGCCGCCAGCTGTTTCTCCTAATCCCACCAATATCTACGGCATTTTGTGTGGCTCACCCATTCACTTCGGAGAATGTGCCACGAGGGGGAAGGAGGTTCATCATCGGCAGGACCAGGAGATCCAACCAGCGGGAAGGGCCTAAAAATTCCATCCCATGTAAAATTAAAGACTACACTTTTTAACATTTAGATTTCAAAACGATAAATAATTTCTAAAACCTGTGAATGTTTACTCCATAATTCTCTCAACCCATATGCATACTATAGAAAGTTTATATGCTTATACATCTCAATGGATCTTTAAATAGTTAAACAGCCAGACAAAGTGGACTGTAAGAAATTGAAATGAAACATGTTGGTTACTAGAATCCAATAAATTGATAAAGTTTATATCTTGGTAATCTCGCATGCAATTCTAAAAATAATTTATTCAGCTCTTTCTTGCTGGAAATGTACTGATACACTTAGTGAGGTTTCTAATCATTGGTCAACAGAGGCAGTTTGCCTCAGGAAGTAGGTATAGCAAATAGAAGAGAAGCCCACAATGTTAAAACAAACCACACACATTCTCTGCAGGCTGCAAAGGAAATTGTGCATCTTGACCAATAGATTACAGATGATGCAGAAGATTACAGAGTGGTTAGTTTCATTCTGTTGCTACTTTTTTCCATTCCGCCCCTCCTAACCACTGTGAGCAGCATCCTCCCACCCCAACTCTAATATAGCAATTATCATTAAAAAGGAGCATGAAGTGGGATGGGAGGGGGGGGGGGTTGCGGTCACAGCTGCCTGAGTTGTTTTTAAAGTTCTTAGAGCGCTGTGTTATTCTGCTGATAATGGCATGAGGTGACTGTGAGTGCAGGACGTATGAGTTTGGGGGGAGGTGTGAATGAAGGAAGCAGGCTTAAGGGGCTGGATGGATGCAAAGGAAATTGTGCATCTTGACCAATAGATTACAGATGATGCAGAAGATTACAGAGTGGTTAGTTTCATTCTGTTGCTACTTTTTTCCATTCCGCCCCTCCTAACCACTGTGAGCAGCATCCTCCCACCCCAACTCTAATATAGCAATTATCATTAAAAAGGAGCATGAAGTGGGATGGGAGGGGGGGGGGGTTGCGGTCACAGCTGCCTGAGTTGTTTTTAAAGTTCTTAGAGCGCTGTGTTATTCTGCTGATAATGGCATGAGGTGACTGTGAGTGCAGGACGTATGAGTTTGGGGGGAGGTGTGAATGAAGGAAGCAGGCTTAAGGGGCTGGATGGATGAGATTCCAAAAAAGAAGGCAATACCAGACAGCAATGAGATCTCAGAATAATGCTGCCTGACTAAGAAAGGTGCCTATTGGCCTTGACTATCCCTGATGTGGAAAATAATTGTGCCCTCTAACCAGAGCAGCACGGTGGCACAGTTGCCTCACAACACTAGCAACCTGGATTCAATTCCGACCTCGGGTCACTGTCTGTGTGGAGGTTGCATTTTCTCCCCCATATCTAGAACATAGAACATAGAACATAGAACAATACAGCACAGAACAGGCCCTTCGGCCTTCGATGTTGTGCCGACCAAAATAAAAAGCAATGCCCCTCCTAACTAACCATTCCCTTCTCATCCATATACTTATCCACTAACCTCTTAAACGCCACCAAACTTGGCGCATCTACAACAGCTGCAGGCAGGGCATTCCACTCCCTAATCACTCTTTGAGTAAAGAAACTTCTTTGTGGGTTTTCTCTGTGGGTTTTCTCCAGGTGTTCTGGTTTCTTCCCATAGTCCAAAGATTAGTGGGTTAGGTTGATTGGCCAGACTAAATTGCTCCTAGTGCCAGTGAGATTAGCAGGGTAAATGTGTGGAGTTGCAGGAATAGGGTCTGTGTAACATTGCAGTTGGTGCGGAATCAATGGGCTGAATAGCCTCGTTCGGCACTGCAGGGATTCTATGAATCTATATTCGGAGAAGCTGAACGTGCCCCTTCTTTCAGTTCTAGACTTCTGAGATCCTTGTCGACATGAGAACTAAGTGGCAGAAGAAGCAAATGCACAGACTGGAGCATAAAGGATGAAAGATAAGGCAGAGCTCCAGGTGAAGGACTGTTGGCGTACTAATCAGGCTTTGTTGAATTTTATAAAGCAAAGGGACTCTGACACTTCCGCTGAAAAGGCTTTCTCTAAGACCAAAAATTTAGAGGCACCTGGCCATAAGGAAATCTTATACATTGATCTGTTGTAATACTGCGCATTTAAGTACACTAGTTGCAAAATAAAATGGGAAAGCTAAAAAAAAAATCCTGAGACACATGTTTGTCAAACTAATTGGCCATCGAGAGTAAATCCTTAACAATGTCAGCTGCCCACAGTCTCAAAGTCAAGGAGGGCGATTATAACTCATTGTTCAAGGATAAATGTTTGGGTCCATGGGATCAAAAGGGATGTTGGTGCATTTGTGCCAGATTCCAATGTCTGCCATTGAGAATCCATTAGCCTCAAAGGTGGACATAGCCATCCAGTTGACTTTGCCAATGAGGGATGGACAACCTCACATTCGAACCTCTAGTGACGCAATAAGTATGGAAGGGAACAGGTGGACGGAGGACAGGAGCGAATCTGACTAGGCAAGGGCATTGACCGGGGCCAGTGAAGTGTTGATGATGGAAGGACCCCGATATGTGGGTGAGCAGTGACCAGATAGGACTGGGAGGCCAATGACTGAGGAGAGATTCTGAAGTTAAGCCACGAGGGCACTAAGCTGACTCTCTCTCTCTCTACTTACTGATGGAGATGTTATGGAACCAGTGGAGCACAGATTCCAGCAGCAATAAGCGATGGCACCACAGTAACACACAGCGCCAGGAGCCCAGGAGGCTGCAGAGCAGAGTCAAGGTCCAGAGGCCACTGCAATTAAACAGTGAAGGCAAAGAAGGAGACTGAGGATATACACAACCCAAGAGTCCTTCACGGAGTTGTCGACCACATGTGCCGCCAAAGACACCGCTACGCTGTGCGGTACCTGTGCCATATACTTTGCACTTGGAGGATGAGGCACCCTTTACCCGTGAGAGTCACATACCCTTCAGCTTCTAAGCGACAGGTTCATTCTAGGTTTCAATAAAGTCACCTATAACGAATTTTGCAAGCGTCCGCCCATGTGGTGGCAGATGCATTCTAAGTAAGAGTGCGGGACTTCATTCATTTCAATCTGGACCAGGCCCAGCAGCATGAGAAGGCTGCTGGATTCAGCATCATAGCTCATCTGCTACAGGTGCAGGGGGCAATTGACTGGAGTCATGTCACCCTACACTCTGACTTTCTGATGGAACATCTTACTTTGGCCCTACCCCATAACCCCACATATTTACCCCAATATTCCTCCTAACCTACATATCTTAGGACACTAGGAGGTAACTTAGCATGGCCCATTGACCTAACTTGCACAGCTTTGGATTATGGAAGGAAACCAAAGCATCCAAAGGAAACCTACAAGGATACGGAAGAACATGCAGAATTCACAGAGTCACCCAAAGCCAGGATTGAACCCAAGCTGCAGTGCTAGAAAGGGAATGATTTCTATTGCAGCCAATTTGTGCAGCAAATACTGTTATTTAAATAAATGATATTATTTTTACAAATATTGTTGGAAATGCAAATATCAATGTGTAAAAAGAGAATATGGAACATTTGTTAAAATTAGCTATGGAAAAGAAATAGGCTTTGAAAAAATGAGCAGAAACCAGTGTGAATCCAACACCAAGCCACGCTAGAATAAGTCTGTTGAAAGAAGTCAGATAGAACAGCAGTGCCTTTATTCACAATTATCAGTCCTCATTTAATACACAAATTATACCATGGACTAGAGAATATTGATTTTTCATCTTTTATTCAACAAGTGAGGGCAAAGATAAACCAGTTAACTATGGATGAGAAAGCTTAATGCAATAATGGATTAATTCTTACATTCTATTATTCAACATTTAATTAATAAACATTAATAATTCATAATCATAGAACATAGAACATAGAACATTACAGCGCAGAACAGGCCCTTCGGCCTTCGATGATGCGCCGACCAATTATGAAAAAAGCAATGACCCTCCAAACTAAACCATTCCCTTCTCTTCCATAAACTTATCAACTAACCTCTTAAACACCACCAAACTTGGCGCATCTACAACTGCCGCAGGCAGGGCATTCTACTCCCTAACCACCCTCTGGGTAAAGAGCCTACCTCTGATATCCGTCCTATAACTATCACCCCTTAATTTAAAGCTGTGTCCCCCCGTGCTAGCTTTCTCCATCCTAGGAAAAAGGCTATCACTGTCCACCCTATCTAAACCTCTAATCATCTTATATGTTTTGATAAGGTCTCCTCTTAGCCGCCTCCTTTCTAACGAAAACAACCTCAAATCCCTCAGCCTCTCTTAATAAGACCTGCCCTCCATACCAGGCAACATCCTGGTAAACCTCCTCTGTACCCTCTCCAATGCCTCCACATCTTTCTTATAATGTGGGGAACCAGAACTGCACACAATACTCCAAGTGCGGCCGCACTAGAGTTTTGTACAGTTGCAACATGACGTTGCGGCTCCGAAATTCAATCCCCTACCAATAAAAGCTAAGACTCCATATGCCTTCTTAACAACCTTATCGACTTGATTGCCAACTTTCAGGGATCTATGCACATATACACCAAGATCCCTCTGTTCTTCAACACTATTAAGAGTCTACCATTAGCCCTATACTCTACACATTTGTTATTCCTGCCAAAGTGAATTACCTCACACTTTTCCAAATTAAACTCCATTTGCCACCTCTCGGCCCAGCTCTGCAACTTGTCCAAGTCTCTCTGCAAACTATAACACCCCTCTTCACTATATACCACTCCACCGACTTTAGTGTCATCTGCAAATTTACTAATCCATCCTTCATTACCCTCATCCAGATCATTTATAAAAATTACAAACAGCAGGGGCCCCAAAACAGACCCCTGAGGTACACCACTTGATAGAAATCATAGAAACCGTACAGTACAGAAAGAGGCCATTCAGCCCATCATGTCTGCACCGACCACAATCCCACCAGGCTCTACCCCCCTATCCCTGCATTTTTACCCACTAATTCCTCTAACCTACATATCTCAGAACACTAAGAGCAATTTTTTAGCATGGCCAATCAACCTAACCCACACATCTTTGATTGTGGGAGGAAACTAAAGCACCTGAAGGTCCACAAAGAGGAGAATGTATAAACCCCACACAGAGAGTGATCCAAGCCAGGAATCAAACCTAGAGCTGTGAAGCAACAGTGTCAACCATTATGTTATGGGTTATTTGAAGAAGCGGATAGCCAAAGGCAATGCAACAAAAGTAGTGTAAATGGATTTTCAGAAGGCATTCAATAAAGTTTCTCAGAAAAGGCTTGAAACAAACATTCAGGAAATATGGTGCCATGGATAGAATACGGTTGCCATGGTGTAGAGATGTTGATGTTGGACTGGGTTAGCACAGTAAGAAGTCTCACACACCAAGATAAAGTCCAACAGGTTTATTTAGTAGCACAAGCTACAAGCTGTCAGAGCACACTGCTCCTTCATTAGGTGAGTGGAAATCCTGTTCACAGGATATCTCGGCACACTGCACCAGCATCCCTCACGATGATAGCATTGCTGCAACTGCTTCAGTACTCAATGCTGACAACTGTCAATCTCTAGATGCAATTTTACAACTCATCCGTTTCATTCTGGATCACAATATCTTCACCTTCAACAGCTAGTTCTTCATCCAGATACACGAAACAACCTTGAGGACCAAATTAGCACCTCAGTGTGCCAACATCTTTATGCACAGGTTCAAACAAAACCTTTTCATCCACAGGACGATGCTATACACTAGATACATCGAGACATTTTCTTCCTTTGGACTCATGGTGAACAATCATCGAAACAACTATATGATACATCAACAAGTTCCATCCCACCATCAGACTCATTATGGATGACTCTCCATAACTGGTTGCATTCTTGGACACATGCATCTCCATCAAGGACTCAGCACTTCACTGTAGTGCAAATCCAAGATGTTCCACTTCTCCAGCTTCCATCCTGAACACGTTAAAGAAGCCATCCCCTAATGGATAAGCTCTCTGTATACACAGGATCTGCTCAGATAAGGAGGATCGCGACACCTCCAGACACTGAAAGATGCCCTCATAAGAGCAGGATATGGCGCTCGACTCATCAATCGGGCAGTTCCAACATGCCACAACAACAAACTGCACCAACCTTCTCAGAAGACAAGCAGGGGATATGGCGGACAGAGGAGTACCCTTCGTCATCCAGTACTTTCCCGGAGTGGAGAAGCTACATTGTCTTCTCTGGAACCTTCAATATGTCATTGATGAAGACAAACATCTCGCCAAGGCCATCCCCACACTTCCATTTCTTGCCTTTAAACAACCGCACAACCTCAAACAGACCATTATCCACAGCAAACTACCTAGCCTTCAGGAGAACAGTGACCACAGCATCACACGATCCTGTCACAGCAACCTCATCGACACAGATGCCATCATCTCAAGTAAGAACACTATCCACTAGGTACATAGTACATACTCTTGCAATTCAGCCAACGTTGTCTACCTGAAACGCTGTAGGAAAGGATGTCCCAAGGCATGGTACACTGGGGAAACCATACAAATGCTACAACAATGGATGAATGAACACCACTCGACAATCACCAGGCAAGAGGTGAACACTTCAGCAGTCACGGACATTTAGCATCTGATCTTCGGGAAAGCGTTCTCCAAGGCGGCCTTCACAACACACGACAATGCAGAATCACTGAGCAGAAACTCATTGCCAAGTACCACACGCATGAAGATGGCCTCAATCAGGATCTGGATTCATGTCACACTATCTGTAACCCCCATGACTCGCCTGGACTTGCAAAATCTCACTAACTGTCCTCTCTGGAATCAATATACATATCTTTAATCAGTACTTAATCTTCTCTCCATTCACATTTTCTGTACCTTTAAGACTTGATTATTTGTAAAGACTTGCATTCCAACCATTATTTTGTAAATTGAGTTGTTGTCTTTATATGCCCTGTTTGTGAACAGAACTCCCACTCACCTGATGAAAGAGCAGCACTCTGTAAGCTTGTAGCTTGTGCTACCAAATTAACTGTTGAACTTTAACATGATATTGTAAGACTTCTTACTAGAATATGATTGGCACAGAAGAAAAAAAGGAAAGAAAATTCATTCACATAAGTGCACTGCATAGATTGCCATTACCATCACTGAATCCACCAGTACCACACCTGTGTGGGCAATACAGTGTCACAGTGGTTAACACTGCTGCCCCACAGTGCCAGGCACCCAGGTTCAATTCCCAGGTTAGGTCACTGTCTGTAGAATTTGCACGCTCTGCATATGTCTGTGCGGGTTTCCTTCGGGTGCTCGGTTTCCTTCTCACAGTCTGAAAGACATGCTGGTTACGTGCATTGATCATAAGATTACATACAAGAGCAGGTCAGAGGCTAGGAATTCTGCAACAATAACTCACTTCCTGACTCCCAAAACCTATTCACCATCTACAAGGCACAAGGCAGGAGTGTAATGGAATACTCTCCACTTGCCTGGATAATAGCATAGAACATAGAACATAGAACAATACAGCACAGAACAGGCCCTTCGGCCTTCGATGTTGTGCCGACCAAAATAAAAAGCACTGCCCCTCCAAACTAAACCATTCCCTTCTCTTCCATATACTTATCAACTAACTTCTTAAACGCCACCAAACTTGGCGCATCTACAACTGCCTCAGGCAGGGCATTCCACTCCCGAACCACCCTTTGGGTAAAGAACCTACCTCTGATATCCGTCCTATAACTATTACCCCTTAATTTAAAGCTGTGTCCCCTCGTGCTAGCTTTTTACATCCTAGGAAAAAGGCTATCACTGTCCACCCTATCTAAACCTCTAATCATCTTATATGCTTCAATAAGATCCCCTCTTAGCCGCCTCCTTTCTAACGAAAACAACCTCAAATACTTCAACCTCTCTTCATAGGACCTGCCCTCCATACCAGGCAACATCCTAGTAAACCTCCTCTGTACCCTCTCCAATGCCTCCACATCTTTCTTATAATGTGGCGACCAGAACTGCACACAATACTCCCAGTGCGGCCGCACTAGAGTTTTGTACAGCTGCAACATGATGCTGCGGCTCCTAAATTCAATCTCCCTACCAATAAAAGCTAAGACTCCATAAGCCTTCTTAACAACTTTATCCACTTGACTGCCTACTTTCAGGGATCTATAGACACATACACCAAGATCCTTCTGTTCCTCAACACTATTAAGAGCCCTACCATTAGCCCTATACTCTACACATTTATTGTTCCTGCCAAAGTGCATTACCTCCCACTTTTCCACATTAAACTCCATTTGCCACCTCTCGGCCCAGCTCTGCAACTTGTCCAAGTCACTCTGTAAACTAAAACACCCCTCTTCACTATCTAACACACCACCAACTTTAGTATCATCTGCAAATTTACTGATCCATCCCTCAATACCCTCATCCAGATCATTTATAAAAATTACAAACAGCAGGGGCCCCAAAACAGACCCCTGAGGCACACCACTCGTCACCGCACTCCACGATGAAAATCTCCCATCAACCACCACCCTCTGTCTTCTATCTGCCAGCCAATTTCTAATCCAATTTGCTAAATCACCCTCTATTCCACACATCTGCATTTTCTGTAGAAGTCTTCCATGGGCCACCTTATCAAAAGCCTTACTAAAACCATATATACTACATCAACTGCCTTACCCCCATCCACCTCTCTGGTCACTTTCTCAAAAAACTCAATGAGGTTAGTAAGGCATGACCTACCCTTCACGAAACCAACAGATCCAACAACATTCAAGACAAAGCAGCTACTCTGGCTGTGAGCCATTCATCACTTCCAGATTTACTCCCTCCACCACTAAAGCACAATGACATCTGTTCATATCATCTCAAGATAAATTGCAGAAGCTCAGTAAGGCTCCTTTAACAACACTTTACAAGCCCACAACCTCTACCATCTAGAGAGACAAGAGCAGTAGATGCATGAGAACACCATCACCTGCAAGTTCCCCTCCAACCTGTGCATCATCCTGATTTGAACTACGTCACTGTTCCTGGGCCAAAATCCTAGAACTCTTTCAAACCACACTCTGGGTGTACCTACACCAGATGGTCTGCAGCAGTTTGAGAAGGTGGCTCTTCACTATCTTCTCAAGGGAAGTTAAGAACAGGCAATAAAAAGACTGGCCTAACTAGAGACAATGTGGAGATGCCAGCGTTGAACTGAGGTAAACACAGTAAGAAGTCTCACAAGACCAGGTTAAAATCCAACAGGTTTATTTGATAGTACAAACCAATAGCTTTTGGAGTGCTGCCCCTTCCTGACGAAGAAGCAGCGCTCCAAAAGCTAGTGGCTTTTGTTACCAAATAAACCTGTTGGACTTTAACCTGATCTTGTGAGACTTCTTAATGTGCTAACTAGTGACATCAATGTCCTATAAGAGAATAAAAATGGGAATGACAGAGCAGCGGATTAGTAATCCAGAGGCCCAGACTACTGCTCTGAGGACATGGATTCAAATCTCAACGTGATAGCTGATGGAATTTAAATTCAATTAATAAATCTGGAATATAAAGGTGCTCTCAGCAATGGTAACCATGACACTATCAGTGATTGTTGTAAAAACCCATCTAGTTCACTAATGCCCTTTAGGAAAGGAAATTTACCATCCTTACCTGGCCTATATGTGACTCAAGACCCAGAGCAATGTGGTTTACTCTTAACTACCCCTTACACTCATATAGCAAGACACTCAATTCAAGGGCAATTAGGGATGGGCAACAAAAACTGGTCTTTCCAGAAAGAATAAAGAAAATCAATGATTTCTCAGGGATAGACGACATACATGTGCTGCTACCTTCACTTTGAGATGGCACAATGCAGGTTAATATTTTACCGTGGAGTTAGAGTGTATCATAGACTTGGACAACAATTTAACAGTCCTCTTAAGTGGTCCAATAATCCACTCAGTGATATTCAAGAATTAATAATGGACAACAAATGCTGGCTTTGCATTTGATGCTGGAGTTCAGACTGGTGAAAGACAGTAGATTTTCCTCCTTGAAAGATATCAGTGAAGCAGAAGTATTTTCACAACAATCCAGTTCACTATTGATGATATTTGCTTTTACTCCAGATTTCTTTAACTGAGTTTAAGTTCCCCAATAACATGGTAGATATAAACCCATATATGTATATACTGCAAATTAATTTTCAAACACAAACATAGTTTTTCATTATATTGCATATAGTAAATATGTTGGAAATAAATAGATAAATAACAGGAAATCAGGTTACCTTTACAAATTGCTCCAGATTTTCCATTGATGTTCAAAATTCGGGACTTGTTCAAGCTGCAAGACAACACTCTCTGGGTTTTCTATTTGGAAGGATATTTTCAAAATGATGATCAATATTAGTTTTAGTAATAAAACAGAAAAGACTGGAAATATTCAGCAGGTCTGAGAGCAGAGAGAAACAGAGCTTATGGATCAAACTTACAACTGGCCACAGAGACAGAAAGGGTTACACTGGAAAGAGTGCAAAGGACATTCACCAGAATGCTTCTGGGAGGGAACATTTAAGTTATGAAGAGAGGTTGGATAGGTTTGAGTTGTTTTTGTCGGGGCAGGAAGACTTGTATACCTGATCAAAGTACATAAGGTAGGGGCTAGTGACTAATCATTAAACTATTAATCCAGAAACTCAGCTAATGTTGTGGGGGCCCAGGTTCAAATCCTATCATGAAGATGGTGAAATTGGAATTCAACAAAAAAAATCTGGAATTAAAAATCTACTGATGACCATGAAACCATTGTCAATTGTTGGAAAAAACCTATTTAGTTCACTAATGTCCTTTAGGGAAGGAAATCTGCCATTGTTACCTGGTCTGACCTACACATGACTCCAGAGCCACAGCAATGTGATTGAATCCCAACTGCCTTCCAAGGGTAACTAGGAATGGAGAATAAATGCTGGCCAGTTAGCAATGCCCATGTCCCACGAATTAATAAACAAAAAGATTATGAGGGGCATGGACAGAATGAATAGGGAGCAGTTGTTTCCCTTAGTTCAAGGGTCAGTCATGAAATGACACAAGTCCAAGGTGGGAGGCAGGAGTTTAAGAGGTGTGTTGTGAAGGAATACTTTATTATCCAGAGTATGGTGGCAGTCTGGAATGCGCTGCCTGGCAGGATGTAGAGGTGAGTTGCCTCACATCCTTTAAAAAGTACCTGGGTAAGTACTTGACACATCATAACAAGGCTTTGGGTGAAGTGTTGGTAAATGGGATTAGTTGGGATGTATTGGTGCAGACTTGATGGGCTGAAGGGCCTGTTCTGCTCTGTACAATTCTATGATTCTGAGCCACAATTTCACACCGTCAGTTGGTATGCTAGTTTAAGGTTATTTTTGAACATGTAAATTTGGAGAGGCTAGCCAATTAGGCATCCATATTGTCTAGTAGGACCACATTGTTGATGTTGACTAGAAGTCAGCAATGGGATCCATCATGAGGTAAAAACCTTACCAAGGAATGGAGACTGCCTCTATGCAGTAAACTATAGGGCCAATGTTCCCCCACCTTGCCTAGCCTCAGTGCCACAGGGCTAAAGCTACATCCTCAGGCCAGCCTTTGAAAGAGTTCCTCCTCCAAGATAACGCCTTTGTAACTGTGGTGTCTGGGTGTTTTGATGCCTCCATCCAGAGGCACTCTATTTTTTTAGTTCCCTACACCAGCAACTCCAACCTGCTGTGATTGCTGATCCGTACACACTGGAGGGTCTCTTATTGGCTCTCTAGCCTTGGAGCCCATCCCTAATAAGGCAGGATCCTGGAGGCAGTCAATAAATTGGTCATCTTGTCAAAAATCATCCCTCTGCCAGTAGCTCTGAGTTTCCAATCTGGAATTCTGCTCAGTGTCAGATTCAGAACTCTGGAATGAAAATTCAGCACAACGTTTAGCTCGATGACCGTTATGAATTATTATAATGGCTTCCTTCTGCACTCTAGGGATTCTATGATTCAGTGATCCTAAAAATGCTAAGCAGAAAAAAAAATCAAGTAAAGTTTATTTATTAGTCAGGAGTAAGACTTAGGTTAACACTGCAATGAAGTTACTGTGAAATTCCCCTAATCACCATATTCTGCCGCTTGTTCAGGTCAATGCACCTAATCAGCACATCTTTCAGACTGTCATAAACCCCACAGATTGTGCAAATGATTAAATTCTCAAGTCAAATTTTGAAAACTAATCTAAAACATCACCTACCCACAATGAGCTTAAATGAAGGAGCTAGTCACCTTCAGACTTGAGCCCTAGGTTGTGTTGTTTTTTTTAAGTGTAATTGTTTGAAATGTTAATTTAAACATCTCTTAAGTATCCCTTACTTTTGGTCTGGTCTTCAATTTGTAACTAAAAAGGATGGATGGATTGGCCAAGGTAAATTGTCCCTTAGTGTCCCAGAAGTGTACGTAAGATGGATAAACAGGATAAATACTTCAGGTTTCAGGAATAAAGTGAGGGAGATGAGCATCGGTACTGTTGAGTCTACCAGTGCAGACTCAACTCGATGGACCAAATGGCTTCCTTCTGCACTGCAGGGATTCTATATTTAGTGATTCTAAAAATTCTAAGCAGAAAAATTCAAGTAGGCTGACCTCAGCCCAATCATTCAAAGTGGTGAATCTAGATTGCTCGGTCATAAAATGTATTTCAAAACCAAAGTAGTTTTTAAACATGGACTTTAATCAGTTCTATAAACTATTACGTAGTTTTAAAGTAAAGTTTATTTGTTAGTCACAAGTAAGGCTTACATTAATACTACAATGAAGTTACTGTGAAATTCTCCTTGTCACCACACTCCAGTGCCTGTTTGGGTCAATGCACCTGACCAGTACATCTTTCAGACTGTGGGAGGAAACTCACGCATAGAGAGAACATACAGACTTCACACAGACAGTGACCATAGCTGTGAATCAAACCCAGGTCGCTGGCACTGAGGCAGAAGTGCTAACCACTGTGCGACCATGCCACCCCATAAGTTTTAAAACTTATTGACTGATTTTAAAGCAAAGGTGGTAGAACCCTAATGTTGCTTACCTGTTTTGTTAAAATGTAGCTTTCTTTCTGATTGTTTAAAAAGTGATTGGCAATGCTCTGGTTGGATTTTTTCTGATCAGTGAAGCAGTAATCAGTAAACGGTGCTTCAGATATTCTCTTCCTGTTTGCAGTCTCTGTCATTTTGGCCAACAATAAAAAATAGTTATCAAGTACTGCATTCAGTGGACACAACTATAAAGCAAGACTAGGAGATAATCATGTCTGGTTTACTTTGGACAAATTAGTTTTAAAAATCACAATCTATATCTACAAGCTGTTCTGCATGTTTATCTTTTCCTATGATAGTGGCCTGAAAATAAGGCAAAGTGAGGACAGGACAGTGAACTTTACATTGGTTTCTATGATCCGCATCAAAACTAGGTAGGATAAATTGAATGCAAGTCCATTCTATATCAATTTATCCCATCCAGATTTGATCCAGATCAGAGAAAGAACCTGGAAATTGTGTTTACCCCAGTCCAACGTCGGCATCTCTACATCATTGTTCCTGGTGGACATGGGTCAGTGGTCCAAACTGGCCCCGTTTTGGGAGTAACTTTACAATCTGGGTATGTATTATAAAGTACAAGTTGATGTTGGGCCCAAGACACATTCATGTGGCAGAGTGAAGGGAACTTAATCATGTGATATTTAACCTGTGCACACATGAAGCTGAGTCTGGATGCCTGAGATAGAAATGTATCATTTAGCATCCCTTATGTTATTGGCTTTCAGAGCACTGCTCTTTCGTCAGGTGAGTGCAGTCTCTGTCGCTCAGCTGATGAACAAGCAGCACTTCAAAAGCTCGTGATACCAAATAAACCTGTTGGACTTTAACCTGGTATTGTGACGTTTCTTACTGCGCCCACCCCAGTCCAGTGCCAGCATCTCTGCCTCTTATTCTTGAGTATAGACTTCACAACATGCACTTCTTAAAGGAATGTTTAAATTAAATAATGCAGATTTTTAATATTTGAACATTGCTTAAGTGCTCTAAAGTCTGTAACAATGGTACATAAAGACAAGAAGTGAAATTGTATATATGGTTTGCCTTTAAAATGTTGTGTAATAATGAACTCAAAAAAGCAAAGTTCGTTAATTATGGGGCAGCTTTAGGCAATGGCACAGTTCGATCATTTATTTTATTCTTTCATTTAAAAAATGTTCATGATTAGTTTTTTGGTGTATTGTTAAGAACATTTAAAAGTGGAATGGGAAATAGCTGGGTCAGTTAGTTTGCTGACAGTAAAGTTTATTTAGTAGTCATAAGTAGGCTTAAATTCACACTGTAATGAAGTTACTGTGAAAAACTCCTAGTCACCACACTCCAGCACTTGTTCGGGTAAACTGAGGGAGAATTTAGATTGCCAATGCACCTAACCTGCACATCGTTCGGACTGTGGGAGGAAACCAGAGCACCTGAAGGAAACTCATACAGACACAGGAAGAACATGCAAACTCCACACAAATAGTCATCCGAGGCCAAAATTGAACCCAGGTCCCTGGCACTGAGAGACAGCAGCACTAATCAGTGCCACTGTGCCACCCTGTGAATGCGCAAGGTTACAGACAGAAGGCAAGAAAATGGCACTGGACAAATTGATCACTCAAAGCGGTTTGGCACATTGAGCTGAATGGTCTCTTTCTGAACTGCAACAAATTTGGGATCCTGTTATGACCAGTCCACTGGTCCGCGGTGCAGGGTATCTGCTGTATAGATGGTAGGTGACATCTAATCTGAAAGGTTAATGACTGGTTGAGTTCAAATTTATCAAATTATATTCAAAACCACAGGAAAATAAGTGTGTTGTTATTGCACCACCTAGCGGCAGCTTTAGAACAAACACGTCACAAATTAATTATATTTGGGATTCTTTCATTCCATAAGAATTTAACTTTAATGTGTAATCCATTGTGCTGAGAATATTTTAAGTTACTGATGAATAATATTAGAAACTGTGATTGTTAACCTAAGGCTTATTATTGCTTTGCAACACACAAAAGTTTGTCATTCTTTACAATTCCCACACTCTGTACATGCCTGTGTTTAATAAAATAGTTTTCCTCATTTACTTACTCTCGAAAACATTAATTTCTTGTTATAACTTTTCAGGTATCCTCCAGCACATTGACTATGCAGCAAGTATTCACTTTAACAATTTGGGAGACAAGTAGGTGACACTTCTTTTGAGAAAAACAAACATGTAAATTGCCAGTAGGGGTCAGCATTGGATTGAGACCTCGGGAGCCCAATGACGGCAGTTCTATCTATCTATTGATTCGCCTGACAAAGGCTACAAAGGCTGAAAGCTTGCAGATTAACTATCAAATAAATCGGTTGGATTTACAATTGGTGTTGCCAAATTCTTACTAGGCAGTTCTATCATCAGCCTTCTGAAATCAGCCAAGTCAATACAAAATAGGACCTCTCAATTTTTTTTGCCTCTTTGTGGCTGTCATCGCAATCTGTGGCGATAAGTTACTTTAGTATTTAGGAAAAGCAAAATAAAAATGTCGGGGCAGAAACCGTGCAATTTAAATTGTGCAGTTACGAGGTTGTTTTGGTGGGGTCAGATGAGTTAAAAAGAAACGGGATGGAACCTGAATCCACTGACTTTCTGCCCCAGTTGCTGGTAATTGCGAGTTCGGGACAAGTGCGGCTTCTTCACGTTTCAACTACATTTAAGCAAAGCAAACGTAAAATACTGCGGATGCTGGAAATCTGAAATAAAAACAAAACACGCTGGAAATACTCGGAGGTCATGCACATCTGTAAAGAGAAAAAGAGTTAACCTTCTAGACATTATGACAGGAATCCATTAAACGTATCTGACTGGTTTGACAGAAAGGAAATACATACCAGATTTATAATTTTTATTATATTAACATAAAAAGAGATAAATCAGGAAACAATGCCTTCTGCCACAGACAATAAAATGTTTACTTTTAATGCTGTTTCACATTTCCTTTGAAAGATACATTAATTTTGTTACAGTATGAGACACATACCTGGAGTCTTACAATGCCTTGGCTGGAAATCCACCTTCCTGCTTGGAGGAAGATTCAGTTTGCCTAAATTCTCCATATCTGTCTGTATCTCTATCACTTCCTGGAACCCAGGCCTAGTTTCTGTCCCTGCATCCATCTTAGCAATAGCCACTAATGCAGTTCCATTCTCTGCTCCTGCCCCACCGTCAGCTGCTACCAATGTCCCTACTTCTGTCTGTATCACTACTTCTCCTTCAGTACTAAGCCCATCTCTTGCTGCTCTCTTTGTCGCTGTCCCTGCACTTGTTAATGCCCCAGTTCTAGTCCTGTCTTCCTCTTCAATTACAGTTACTTCTGGAGCTCCATTTGATGTACTTTTATATTGTCTCCTGCGTAGGTTTTGCCACTTTGCAACAATTGGACTGCTGCTGGCAACCGGACTTGGGAGTTCCCATTTCACCCTGTTCCCTGGCGTATTGGTTTTGAATAAAGGAGTCATCAGCTTTCCTCTTCCTGCCACCTGCAAATCAGTAAAGCAAGAGAAAATGTGTCAAAAGGAGATGCAAGATTAACATGAAAAATTAGAATATTAAAAGACAGTTTGGGAAACATTTTGGAAGTTGCAAAATAAACGATGATGCACACTGTAATGTCCAACAAACTTCACATCCTGAGGAATACAACATTAAAGATACTGGCAGGAAGGTTATTGGGGGAGAGCGGATTTTCCACTCTTCAGGGGTGAGGGAGCATGAAATCCCACAGGAATCCCAAAGTATAGTTTATGCCGATAGGATTTCCCATTCTGATCGTCCTTGCTCCATCCCAATGACATGATGCAAACCCCAGCTATTTTACACTGTCACATACAGTCAGAATTACCCCAAGTTGAATGACTTGCCATTATTACAGCTAGCAATTGCCAAGCAGTGAGATACAGTGAGTGTATCTCTGTTTTTGAACTGCTGGGATTGGGATCCCCATCTGAATGTATTTACATATAATGAGTAGGCATTTAAATCGATAGTCCCTCCCAATGGATTTGCTGACAGACCCTGCAAGGCATGAACCTGGTGAGCATGAACCTGGTGGGATGTGAATACGTCCCTGCGGGAGACAGTCAAGCCTGGGCAGTACCCTAATACTACCTCAGCACCTCCTGGGCACTACCGCTTGGCATTGCTCTTGACAATGTGATTTCAATCCTTTCTATTACACCTGGGACAGTAATGACATGATCAAGGCCATGCTGGAGTTTGTGGCCTGGACAATTTTAATTCCCAAGCCTCATTTTAATCACTGGCACCCCTGAAAAATTTGGCAGAGTCA
This sequence comes from Sphyrna mokarran, assembly GCA_024679065.1. Classification (NCBI taxonomy): domain Eukaryota; kingdom Metazoa; phylum Chordata; class Chondrichthyes; order Carcharhiniformes; family Carcharhinidae; genus Sphyrna; species Sphyrna mokarran. The sequence continues at coordinate 63,108,222 of JAGIQG010000001.1, forward strand.
TTGCAGAGGATAGTGGATGGGTATGGGAAATTGTGTGACTATGGGGTATAAGTAGTAACCTGAGGTAACAGGTCCAGTAAGGTCAGTGTGGGAGGCAATGAAGATGGTGGGGATGGAGGGGAAGGGAAGGTGGGGCTCCAGGGTAATGACAGCCAGTGTGGAGGAAAGACCCAGGACTGAGATGATCAAAGACTCCCTTGCGTCTCCTGGCTCACAAGCAAGCTTGCAAAGGAGGTCATAGATTAAAATATTTCACAGAGCCTCTTCAGTCTTACTCCCATGTGGCATATAAAAATGTTTGCTATCTGACATAAATGGAGTAAAGAATGTATCCAAATTATTGAGAAAAACATCGGAGCCACCTGCCTTTGAGGCACCAGCAGTTCCAAAACAGAGATACATTCACTCTGCCTAACCGCTCAGCAATTACTAGCTATAACCATGGCAAGTCATTCAACCTGGGTTAGGTAATTCCAACTTTATGGTCATGTAAAATGATTGATATTGATTCATTCATCTGTTATATGCTTCTGTCAATTTTCATTTCGATATTATTTCCTTGGAATGGAAATCGGGAGAGATGTACAACCAGCAGCTGATTTGATCTTAAATTATTACTTTACATTACCATCCAAAGTCAGAATTACTCCCATCCTTTGTACCCTCAAGCATTCCAAAGAACAAAGAACACTCCAGCACAGGAACAGGCCCTTTGACCCACCAGGTCTGTACCAACACAGATGCCTCTCTAATCTAACATTTTCTTGCTTCTACATGGTTCATATCCCTCTATTTCCTGCGTATTCATGTATTTGTCCAGAGGCCTCTTGAACGGATTTTGAATAGGATCTGTTTCCACCACCCCCTCCAGCAGTGCATTCCAGACATTCACTACATCTTGTGTGCAAAATTTGCCCCTTCCATCTACCTCTTTTAAACTTTCTCCCTCTCACTTTTAATCTATGCCCCCAATAATTGACTTTTCAACTCTGAGAAAAAGACTTTGACTATCCATTCTATCCAAGCCGGTAATAATCTTGTAAACCTTTTCATCCTCCAACACTCCAATGAAAACAAATCCACGTTTGTTCAACTTTTCTTCATAGTCCATATCCTGCAAACAAGGCAACATCCTGATGAATCTCTTCTGCATCCTTTCTAATGCATCAACATCAGTAGTGTGGTGACAAGAATGATGGACAATACCATGTGGCCTAACCAAAGTTTTATACAGCTGCAGCAAGATTTCCAATTCCTATACTCAAAGCCCTAGCCGATGAAAGCCAGCATGCCATACACCTTCTTGACTACCTTGTCCACCTGAGTTGCCACCTTGAGGGAATTGGGAATTTGCACACCTAGATTCCTCTGTCTGCTAATATTTCTAAGAGCTCTACAATTTGCTTTCCTTCTGCAATAGACCTTCCAAATCACATTACCTCACATTTGACCAAGTTAAATTCCATCTGCCATTTTTCAGCTCAGGTCTCCAGCCAATTTTTATCCTTTTTACATAGAACATAGAACACTACAGCACAAACAGGCCCTTCGGCCCACGAGTTGCGCCAATCACATCTATACCTACCAAGCCACAAATTTTTGATTTGATTTGATTAATTACTGTCACATGTATTTACAGTGAAAAGTATTGTGTTTTGCACACTATACAGACAAAACATACTGTTCATAGAGGAGGAAATGAGAGAATGCAGAATGTAGTGTTACAGTCATAGCTGGAGTTTAGAGAAAGGTTTATGTAATGCAAGGTAAGTCCATTCAAAAGTCTGACAGCAGCAGGGAAAAAGCTGTTCTTGAGTCATTGGATATGTGACCTCAAACTTTTGTGTCTTTTTCCCGAAGGAAAAGGTAGGAGTGAATGTCCGGAGTGCATAAGGTCCTTAATTATGCTGGCTGCTCTGCCAAGGCAACGTGAAGTATAGACAATGGATGAGAGGATGATTTGCATGATGGATTGGGCTTTTATAGAATCCTTGTAGTCTTGGGCAGAGCAGGAGCCATACCAAGTCATGATACAACCAGAAAGAATGCTTTCTATTGTGCATCTGTAAATGTTGGTGACAGCCACAGCTGGCATGCCAAATTTCCATAGTCTTCTGAACAAGTAGAGACGTTGGTGGACTTTCTTAACTATAGTGTTGGCATGGGGGGACCAGGATAGTTTGTTGCTAATCTGGACACCTAAAAATTTGAAGCTGTTGACGGTTTCTACTTCATCCCCATTGATGGAGACAGGGGCATATTCTCCTCTATGCTTCCTGAAGTTGGTAACAATCTCCTTCATTTTGTTAACATTAAGGAGAGATTATTGTTGCTGCACCAGTTCACAAGATTCTCCATCTCATTCCTGTACTCTTTCCTGTCATTGTTTGAGATCTGATCCACTATGGTGGCATGGTCAGCAAACTTGAAAATCAAATTGAAGGGAATTTGGCCACACAGTCATAGGTGTATAAGGACTGCAGCTGAGAACATAGCCTTATGGAACACCGGTGTTGAGGATGATTGTGAAGGAGATGTTGTTGCCTATTCTTACTGATTGTGGTCTGTGAGTTAGGAAGTTCAGAAGCCAGTACAGATTCAGGAGCCAAGGTCCAGGATACAGAATTTGGAGATGAGTTTTCTGGGAATAATGGTGTTAAAGGCTGAGCTACAGTCAATAAATAGGAGTCTGATGTAGGTGTCCTTGTTATCTAGGTGTTCCAAGATTGAGTGCAGGGCCAGCGAAATTACATCTCATGTGGATCTGTTGCAGTGGTAGGCAAACTGTAATGGATCCACGTAGTCCGGGAGGCTGGAATTGATTTGTGCCATGACTAACCTTTCGAAGTATTTCATAATGATGGATGTCAGAGCCACCAGTTGATAGACATTAAGGCACACTGCTTGGTTTTTCTTACATACCGGAACAATGGTAGTTTTCTTGAAGTAGATAGGAACTTCAGATTGGTGTAAAGAGAAGTTGAAGATGAATGTGAATAACTCTGCGCAAGATCTGAGTGCACATCCAGGTACCCCATCTGGGTCAGTTGCTTTCCATGGATTGACCTCCAAGAAAGCTGCTTTGACATCTCAATGATGATACTAGATACAGGTTCATCCAGGACTTCCAGGGTGGAGGGCACACTCTCACTGACCTCTTGTTCAAAATGGGCATAGAATGCACTGAGCTCATCAGGAAGAGATGCATTGGAGTTGGCAATTTCACGTGCGTTCATCTGGTAGCCTGTTATGTTTTGCAGACCTTGCATAGTCAGCAGGGGTCGGTGTGGCTGGCCTAGACTCTAGCTTGGTATTGGGTTTTGGCATCTTTGATGGATCTCCTTAATTCATATCTAGCTTTTTTGTATAGGTCAGTGTCACCTAACTTGAACTCCTCAGACCTGGACTTCAGCAAGCAGTGGATATTATGCTGTATTCTCTGACAGTTCTCCTCTGCTACTCCCTCAATTTTTGCATCATCTGCAAATTTACTAATCAGACCACCTACATTTTCCTCCAAAACATTTATATATATTACAACTGACAAAGGCCCCAGCACTGATCCTTGTGGAACGCACTTGTCACAGACCTCAAGTTAGAAAAGTACCTTTCCACTGTTACTTTCTGTATTTTTTGCCAAGCCAGTTTTGTATTCATTTTACCCAGTTCACCTCAGATCCCATATGACTTCACTTTCTGTATCAGCTTGCCATGAGAAACCTTACTTTACTAAACTCCATGTAAGCAGCATCCACTACCCTGTCACTTCCTCAAAGAATTCAATCAAATTTATTAGGCACGTCCTCCCCTTCACAAAACTGCTCCCTATTACTAATAAGCCTATTCTCTTCCAAATGTGAGTACATCCTGTCCCTAAGAATCTTCTCCAATAATTTCCCCATCACTGCTGTAAGGCTCACAATCCTGTAATTTCCCAGATTGTCTCTTCTGCCCTTCTTAAACAGAGGAACAATGTTAGCTACTCTCCAATCCTCTGGTACCTTGCCCATGGCTAAAGAGGATAAAAAGACTTTGGCCAAGGTCTCAACAATTTCTTTCCTCACCTCTCTTAATATTCTGGGATAGATCCTATCTGGTCCTGGAGACTTGTCTACCTTAATGGTTTCCAAAACCTCCAATACTTCCTTCCTTTTTATCTCAACATATCTTAGAATGTCAAAATCCCCCTTTCTATACTCACCATCCACCACACTCTTCTCCCTCGTGATGCAAAGTATTCGCTAAGGACCTAATCTGGCTCCACACACAAATTCCCTCCACTGTCTTTGAGTGGACCTACCTTTTCCTTAGGGACCAATCCTCTCCAGCACAAAGCTATATTTTGAATTGCTCCTAGAGGTGACACAAATCTCTACAGCTCACAACAAATCCTACATAGGAATTGTGTAGAATAAAATAAGACAACCCAATAAAAATAATTTCTAATGACATGAATGAACTTAGTCCACTCTTTTCATGGCCTGAGAAGGTGTCAGTGTGTTGACTGAGAAGTGGAAATATTTTGTGATTTCACTATCACTGATGAAAAAGCACAAATTTTACATAATCTGCCATTATTTTAGTTGATTATATAAATATGTGGTCTTGGAATGGCACCTGGAGATAAAGCTGAGAGCACTGAATTCCGTACATCATTGATTATAAGTGGGCAATACCTAACATCACATGACAGGCTCAAACTGCACCCTGACTAATCCACTGGAGCTAATGCTACAGTCTACCAGAAGATGGGAAACTGAACAAAATAACCTATGTAATCTGAGTTCAGATAGCTGTATCTTTTGACGGAAAGGAAATGTACAGAAATAATAAATTCTGACAAGAATTCATCCCTGATTTTGTAAAGATGACGGACCCCACATCCAAGTATGAATGGAAGTGCTGTGTCAGAAATGTAATTGCTGCTTTCTCTAAATCAGGGGCAAATGAAGGAGTGAACAAATATCCTAAAATTACCGTAGCTGGTATATCAAACTTCCAAGACTTGGAACAGAATTGATTAAGTGTAGATAAAATGTTTTCTTTATTCTTTCGTTGCATGTGGACATTGTAGGCTAGTCCAGCATTTATTGTCCATATCCAATTGCCCTTGACAAAATGGTGGTGAGCTGGCTTCTTGAACGCCACAATCCATGCAGCCTAGGGAGAACCACAATCCTGTTAGGGAGGGAGTTTGAGGATACTGGCCCAATGAGAGTGAAGGAATACTGACATAGTCTCAAGTCAGGATGAGTGATTTGGAGGGAAACTACAGGTCATGATGTTCCCATACATCTACTACCCTTGTCTTCTGGGATGTTAGTGATCAGGGTTTTGGAAAATGTTATTGAAGGCGCTGCTCCCAGTGTGCATACATCATTGAGCGAATGTTTAAGATGATCGAAGGACTGCCAGTCAAGTGAACTGTTTTGGGCTGGATGGTATCGCACTTCAAAAATACTCCAGTATTTTTGGAGCTGCAATTTACTGGCCAAGGAATCACTCCTTGTGGGTGGCACGGGTAACACAGTGGTTAGCATTGCTGCCTCACAGAACCAGGGACATAGCTTCAAGATTAGGCAACTGTCTATTTGGAGTTTGTACATTCTTCCCATGTCTACATGGATTTCCTCCCACAAGCCAAAGATGAGCAGGTTAGATGAATTTGCCATAGTAAATTAACGGAGTTGGGGCAGGGGGAGTTGGATTTGGGTAGTTGGTGCAGACTCAATTGGCTGAATTGCCTACTTCTGCAACATAAGGATTCTATGATTTTCTCACATTTGTGATTTAATTCTGCCTCAATGGTATATGGACAGGCTTTGGGGAGTCAGCATAATGAGTTACTGGCCACAGAATTCACAGAATATTTATGTGGCTGATTCAGTTCAATTTCTGGGTGACCCGACCCCCTGCCCCCTTCCAGGATACTGAAAAATGGGAACAGATTTCAGCTATTTTGTGTAAATGAAGCTAAAAAAAAGTCCAATAATAAAATGAAAGATTATAATTTTAATTACCATGATACTATTTTGATGGATTGTACAATGGGCACAATCTCAAAATAAGGAGGGGAGGGTGCAGTTTAGAACAGAGTTGAGGAGGAACTTCTTCACTCAAAGGATGGTGAATCTCTGGAATTCTCTGCCCATTGAAGTGGTGGAGGCTACCTCGTTGAATATATTTAAGTCACGGATAGATAGATTTCTGATAGATAGGGGAATTAAGGGTTATGGGGAGAAAGTGGGAAAGTGGAACTGATCCACTGCAGATCCACCCAGAGGGTGGTAAGGGTATGGAATGCCCTGCCTGCTGCAGTTGTAGATGCGCTAAGTTTGGTGGCATTTAAGAGGTTAGTAGATAAGTATATGGATGAAAAGGGAATGGTTTAGGTTAGAGGGTTATTGCTTTTTCTTAATTGGTCGGCGCAACATCGAAGGCCGAAGGGCCTGTTCTGTGCTGTAATGTTCTATGTTCTAAATCAGTCATGATCTTATTGAATGGTGGGGCAGGCTCCAAGGGCTAGATGGCCTACTCCTGCTCCTATTTCTTATGTTCTTAAAATCTCAGTTTGGATCTGGATTTCATTTTTCTTTTTCCCAAATCCTGCGAGCGAGTCTGGGGTGTTAAGGGGAAGAGCAATGGATTGATACAGAATGTAACTGCATATCCCAATTTGCCATGTATGCTAGTATCCCCTCCCCTCTCTCCCATTCCCCTCCCTCCATTCCCCCGGACAGCTTCATTTCCAGTCCGCCCAGTTCCACTCTCTCTCTTGCCCCCGGCACAATGGAGTCTGTGTCTGCTTTCATGCTGAAACCCTGGACACCCAAAGGCCGGGTCTTCGCTGTCTTCACCTGTATGCTGCTCTCCCTGGCCGCTCTCTGCTTCCTGCAATTCAAGCTGTTCAAACCCAAAAACAAAGACTTCTACTCGTTCCAAGTGCTCAGTTCCAAAGGGAAGCTCATCTCGCTGGAGAAATACAGAGGCAAAGTGAGTTGCATCAGATCCCTGTTGGCTTCTTTGCATTGCTGAACGGGTTTTTTTTTTAAATACAGTGCAGTGTATAAATCTATCAGCGTCTGCTGTTCTTTTCTGATTGTTTACAGTGTGTATTGTCGAAAGTAAATTAACGTCTGCATTTTTTCAGTCCACTCCCATTGCTTTGACAATATTATTTATCTTTTTTGTATTAAGTGATAATGTTCGCGTTCTTCTCCTGCCTTGGGAGCAGTTAGTTATTGCTGTAATGGGAGTGCTGGTCGCTTTGTGCAGTAACAGGGAGCTGAACGTGTTTGATGTTCCGTCCCCCCCGCAGGCTTCTCTGGTTGTAAACGTGGCGAGTAAGTGCGAGCACACAGAGAGGAATTACCGGGCCCTGCAAGAGTTGCAGAGGGAGCTGGGCCCCATGCACTTCAACGTGCTGGCATTCCCCTGCAACCAGTTCGGGAAATCGGAGCCCGCCACCAACGCCCACATCGACAGCTTCTCGAGAAGCAACTTTGGCGTCACTTTCCCCGTTTTCGGCAAGATCAAAGTGCTCGGGAACGAGAGTGAGCCTGCATTTCGCTATCTCATTGGTAAGGCAACTTCAATCATACCAAGACATGGCCTCATGTTGACAGAGGAGCTTAAAAGGCAGTGAATCTCTTCTTCCTCTTCACAAATCACGGTCGCTCTGCTGCTTCACAGCTCCAGGGACCTGGGTTCGATTCCCAGCTTGGATCACTGTCTGTGTGGAGTTTGTACATTCTCCTCATGTCTGCGTGGGTTTCTTCCAGGTGCTCTGGTTTCCTCCAAAAGATGTGCGGGTTAGGTTAATTGGCCACGCTAAATTGCCCCTTTGTGTCCTGAGGTGTCTGGGTTTGAGGGATTAGTGGATCATGATTTTAGCACAGGACCTAGGTGCGATTGTAGTCAGTGCAGACTTGATGGGCCAGATGGCCTCTTTCTGTACTGTAGAGCTTCTACGATTTATATAAAATCATCGAACATTTTATTTTCATTTATTTTCTATTGATGGCCAAAGCAGTTTAAAATCACTGTGTATTAAACTTTAAATTTCATTCCACTGTCAGCTTGTTTCTGCTGTTTCCTGTTTGTCATAGAAATCATAGAATTCATTCCATGCAGTTTTAACTTTTAAGTTTATTTATTAGTCTTATAAGTAGGCTTACATTAACATTGCAGTGAAGTTACTGTGAAAATCCCCAAGTCGCCACACTCCACCACCAGTTTGGGTGCACCTAACCAGCATGTCTTTTGGACTGTAAGAGGAAACAGGAAGACCTGGAGGAAACCCGCGAGGTCACAGGGAGAACGTGCAGACTCCACGCAGAAATGACACAAGTCAGGAATCAAACCCAGATCTCTATGCAACAGTGCAAACCACTGTGCCATCTTGCCACCCAGAAGGAAGCCATTCAGCCCATCAAGTCTGCACCAATAAGAATCCCACCTAAATTCTATCCCCGTAAACCTATGTATTTACTCTGCCAGTTATCCAAAACTAAGGGGCAATTTAGCATGACCAATCAACCCACACATCTTTGGAGTTTGGGAGGAAAGTGGAGCACCTGAAGGAATATATATAAATGACTTGGAAGAGGGAGTAAGTGGAGTGATCAGCAAGTTTGCAGACGATACAAAGATGGCTGGACTTGCAGATGGTGAGGAGCATTGTCAGGTGATACAGCAGGACATAGATAGGCTGGTAGCTTGGGCAGACAGATGGCAGATGGAATTCAATCCTGATAAACGTGAGGTGATGCATTTCGGGAGAAAGAATGTAGGGGGGAGGTATATGATAAAGGGTAGACCTATTAAGAGTATAGAAACGCAGAGGGACCTGGGGATGCAGGTGAACAAGTCTCTGAAGGTGGCAGAGCAAATGGAGAAGGTTGTGAAGAAAGCATATAGTATGTTAGCCTTTATAGGAAGGGGTATAGAGTACAAGAGCTGGCCTTTAATGTTGCAGTTGTATAAAACGCTGGTTAGACTTCATTTGGAATACTGCGTCCAGTTCTGGTCGCCTTACTACCGGAAGGACGTGGAGACTCTGGAGAGAGTGCAGAGGAGGTTTACCAGGATGCTGCCTGGTATGGAAGGTCTGAGTTACGAGGAGAGATTAGGCAAATTGGGACTGTTTTCCTTAGAAAGACGTAGACTTAGAGGAGATCTGATAGAGGTGTACAAGATTTTGAAGGGGATAGATAGAGTAAACAGGGTTAAGCTTTTTCCTAGGATGGACTCAAATAGCACGAGGGGTCACGGGCTTAGGGTGAGGGGGGTAAGGTATAATTTGGATGCTAGAGGGAGTTTTTTCACACAGAGGGTGGTGGGGGTATGGAATGCGCTGCCAAGTAAAGTGGTGGAGGCAGGTACTCTGGAGTTATTTAAGAAATACTTAGATGGGCACATGAACAGAATGGGAATGGAGGGGTATAGGAAACTGATTTAAAATAGGGATAATGAGCCTTGGGAGTCCCTGGGAAGGGTGTAAATAGATGATGATATTGATGTACTTGTTTTTATCCTACAGGTGCTTTGGTCCACCTTGTTGTCTAACGAGGAGCATACACGCGATAGGTAGTGAGAGGGCTGCTCTTGGATCTTTTTCGAGAGTATCCTATTGCTTCACATTGTTAGTGTATGCTTGAGCTGGACCATCTGATGGGCAACGCGACAGCTCAGTGACTGTCGCTGTGCTGTGCAGATACATGGATTTGGGCCTGTGTCTGTGGGAGTTTGCGCATTATCCCCATGCTTGTGTGGGTTTTCCCCAGGAGCTCCGGTTTCCTCCCACATCCCAAAGATGTGCTCTTAGGCTAATTGGCAAAACAAATTCTCCCTAAATTGTCTCAAATTTGGTTTTTAATCCATAGATCAATAAACATGGACAGGGATCGCGGGTAGAGGTGGGAACATCGGGGTGGCAGCGTGGGCTCGTTGGGCCAAAGGGCCTGTTTCCTGTGCTGTTTTGTTCTTTGTTCTTTGAAACCCATGCAGACACTGAGAGAATGTGCAAACTTCACACAGACACCTGGACTTGAACCTGGGTCCCTAGAGCTGTGAGGCTGCAGTATGTCACCCAGGTCACCAAAACAAATTCCTTACAACTCCACCTGTAAACAGCCCTGCCTTTACTCTGGAAATTATTCCCTCAACTTGTCCACCTCTGTACTTTCACATTTTTAAAGCTATCCTCTTTGACCAAGTTTTTGGCCATTTGTTGTACTTTTACTCATTATGTGGCTCAGTGTCAAATTTAATGTGATATCACATTTAGCCATAATGTGCTCTCTTTTTACTACACCAAAGATGTTGTATAAATGCAAGTTACTGTTGTTTATCTTTGCCAATTTATTTTAAATATGTTAACACCTCTTAAAATAGCGGATTGAGGAACTTGGAGCAAGCGCATTTGGCATTTATGCAAAAACATCGCTGACAATTATTTTTACTTAATATTTTAATGTAATCAGATAAAATGCATCAGAAAATATCATGATTCAGTTTTAATTTGACTTATTAACACTTCAGTGTGATAATTATTTTTCTGTGCAGTTACAACTAAATATATCAAACCTTTTGTCGTCAGCTTGATATTTGAATCTGGTTAAAAAAGACATTTTCTAAGATGCATTTATAGGACAGCTAGATCTCTCCCATGATTAAAATGATTTCCATTATTCACACATCCATGTTTTTCAATTCCAGAACAAAAATTAAATCATTAAAAGACTTCTTCACGTGATACTTGAATTCTTGTTCAAGCTGAATATTATGAAACTAAGAAAGTAATAGAGGATAAATATGGCTGGGTCAATCCCCAAGTGACTTTACCCAATTCAGCAACAAGTTTCAGAACAGACTGTGGTTAACATTATAAGTACACAGTCATTTCCAATAAGCCTTCTCTGTTTATCCTGTCTGTCAGATAGATCATTAAAAAGCTAAAAAAAAATCCTCCACTGGAAACTAAACTAATGTGACTGTAGGTGGTTTTGCTGATGTCATTATGTAACTATTTTTACCCCAAATTAATGCTATCATCGTGAAATGCAAATTAAAATATCTGGAGATATATTCCAAAGTGACATTAACTGAGTTAAACTTATAGATAAACAATCAACAGGCAAAACTGTTCCCTTCCTGTTGGTGAACACTTCAGCGGTCACGGGCATTCGGCCTCCAACCTTCAGGTAAACTTTCTTCAAGGGGGCCTTCACGACACACGACAGCGCAGAGCTGCTGAGCAGAGACTGATAGCCAAGTTCCACACACGAGGGCGGTCTTAACAGGGATCATGGCTTCATGTCACACTATCTGTGACCCCCATGACTTGCCTGGGTTAGCAAAAAACTTCACTTAATGTGCTGTCTGGAGACGATACACGTCTCTTTAACCTGTGTTGAGTGCTCCATCCACTCACATTGTTAGCCACTTTAAGACTTGAATAGCAGGTTAGGTGGAAAGATTTGCATTCTAATCAGTAATCTGTAAACAGTCTGTGCTGTTAAGTGTGCTGTTGGAGACCAGAACATCTCATTCACCTGATGAAGACCATAAGATCGAAAGCTAGTGAGTTTACTATCAAATAAATCAGTTGGATTTAAACTTGGTGTTGTCAGACTTCTTACTCTACTTAAACTTATAGGCCAATTTATCTGTCTGTGAAGTCTACAATGACTAGAACAAAGAACAGTACATCAATAGGCCCTTCAGCCCTGCAAGCCTGCATGATCACATTGCCCTGTCTATACCAATCACCTGTATTCTTCTATTTCCTGTCAGTTCATGTGCCTATCCAAATAAATCTTAAATGTTGCTAACATGTCTGCCTCAATCATCTTACTTGGCAGTGTATTTCAGGCACCACTACTCTGTATGAAAAAAACCTTTCCTAAACATCTCTACTGAACCTTTTGTCCTTATGTTGAACTTGTGCCTCCTCATAGTTGTCATTTCTGCCCTGGAAAAAAACTTACAACTGTTCGCCCTATGTATGCCTTATAATTTTATAAACTTCTGTCAGCTCATCCCTCAGCCTCTGTCTTTGCAGAGAGAACAATTCCAGTTTATTCAATCTCTCCTCATAGCTAATACCCTCCATACCAGGCAACATCCTTGTAAACCTTTTCTGTACTCCACCTAAAGCAGCCACATTCTTTTGGTAGTGTGGTGACCAAACCAACATATTCCGAATATGGCTTAACCAACATTTTATGTAACTAACATAATTTGCCAACTTTTATATTCAGTTCCTGTCCAATAAAGACAAGCATGTCATATGCTTTCTTCACCACCTTTTCTTCCTGTGCTGCCACTTTTAAGGACCTGTGAACCCGTACTCCCAGATCTCTGCGTGTCTATGCTCCTCTTGGTTCTGCCATTTATTTTATAGCCCCCACCTGAAATGCATATCAAAATGCATCACCTAGCATTTGTACGTATTAAGTTCCATCTGCCATTTCTCTGCCCAGTTTTCTTTCTATCTATATCCTGCTGTATTATCTGATAATCTTAATCTTTATCTGTAACTCCAGCAATCTTACTATCATCCTCAAACTTACTAATCAGACTATGTTTTCTTCCAAGTTATTTACATACATTACAAACAAAAGAGGTTCTTGCACTGATCCTTGCAGAATACCAATAGTGATCAACTTCCATTCAGAAAAACACCCTTCCACCTTACCTTCTATCTTCTATGGCCAAGCTAGTTGAGAATCCATCTAACTAGTTCACCCCTGATCTATGTGATTTAACCTTTTGCATCAGCCTGCCATGAGTGACCTTGTCATGGCAGGCTGGTGCAAAGGAGAGGAAGGGAGGGGTGGAAGGAGGGGGTTGGTGAGGGGATGAAGGGAGGGAGGAAGGAGGGGGTTGGTGAGAAGAGGAAGTGGGGGGGGGACCCAAAAGCCTCAGCCCCTGAATCTGCACAACAGATTTGAGATTCTTGCTGTCGGTGCAGACGAGAATGAGGGCTGCGAGGTAAACGAGCAAACTGCCCACAGCACAGTGGTGCAGACAGAGGCCAGAGCAGGAGAAGTAAAGAGAAATGTAGTGGTTATTGGAGATAATGTAGTTAGAGGCATTGACATTGTCCTTTGCAACAAGGATAAAGAACATCGAAGGGTGTGTTGCTTGCCTGGTGCGAGGGTCCAGGATATCACATCTGGGCTGCAGAGGAACCCAGAGTGGGAGGGGAGGAATCTGGTTATTGTGGTTCATGTAGGGGCCAGTGATATAGGCAAAATAGGAACTAAGGATCTGCAGAGGGAGTACGAAAATCTGGGTGCCAAATTATAGAACCGACAAGGTGGTTATTTCAGGTTTGCTACCTGAACCACACACAGATTGGCATAGGGTATGTAGGATTAAGAAGGTGAACCTGTGGCTCAAGGATTGGTGTGGGAGGAATGGGTTTGGGTTTATAGGGCATTGGCACCAGTATTGGGGCAGATGGGACTTATTCAGATGGGATGGTCTATGTCTGAATCGTGCAGGGACCAGAGTCCTGGCAAATCGTATAACTAGGACTGTAGAAAGGGCTTTAAACTAGTTTTGGGGGCGGGGCGGGGGGAAGAAGGAGGAGGAATGCAGGGATAGGGGAAATTACAAAATCTGGAGTAAAGGTGCAGGTGAATGTTGAATATGTTCTGTCTGTTAGAGGAATAAGGGACATGAGAGAGACTAGTAGCATTTCAGCAAATAAGATCCAGGCAAAGGCAGGTATAAAGGCACTTTACCTGAATGCACAAAGCATTCGGAACAAAGTGAATGAGCTGATGGCGGAAATGGATATGATCTAGTGGCGATTACGGAAACGTGGTTGCAGGGGGATAGGGACTGGGAACTGAATGTCCAGGGGTATCAAGTGTTTAGGAAGGATAGACAGGAGGAAAAAGGGGATGGGGTGGCTCTGTTGATTAAGGATAGTCATGATGTCGAGATGCCAGCATTGGACTGGGGTAAACTCAGTAAGAGGTCTGACAACACCAATTTTAAATCCAACAGATTTATTTGATAGTAACTATCAAATAAATCAGATATCAGATATTTACTATCAAATAAATCAGTTGAATTTAAAATTGGTGTTGTCAGACCTCTTATTGATTAAGGATAGTATCAGGGCGGTAGTAAGAGAGAATATAGACCCCAAAGAGCAAAATGTGGAATCGATGTGGGTGGAGATAAGGAATAGTAAGGGGAGGAAGACACTAGTGGATGTGGTCTACAGGCCCCCAAATAACAACTTTGAGGTGTGACAGGCTATAAACAAACAAATAAGAAATGCGTGCAAAAACGGAACAGCATTAGTAATGCGAGATTTCAATCTGCATATTGACTGGGCGACACAAGTCGGACAGGGTGGGCTGGAGGAAGAGTTCTTGGAATGCTGTTGGGATGGGTTCCTTGAACAGTATGTTACAGAACCGACAAGAGAGCAAGTTATTTCGGATCTGGTACTATGTAATGAGGCAGGTAAAATTAGGATATTCATGTGAGGGATCCCCTAGGGATGGGTGATCATAGTATGGTAAAATTCATGATGCAGATGGAGGATGAGAAAGTAGTGTCCCAGACCTGTATACGATGTTTGAACAGAGGGGAATATGATAGGATGAGAGAGGAATTGGCAACTGTGGATTGGAGGAGTACATTTGTTGATAGGACGGCTGAGGAACAGTGGAGGATTTTTAAAGAGATCTTTTTCAGTACTCAGCAGAAATATATTCCGATGGTAAAGAAGGACTGCAGGAGAAGGGAAAATCAGCCGTGGTTCTCCAAGGGGAATTAAGAAGAGTATTAAATCAAAAGCTGAGGCATTCAGAGCGGCTAAAAACAGTGGGCGATCAAAGGATTGGGAAAGTTTTAAACAACAGCAAAGAATGACTAAGAAGGTGATTAAAAAAGGAAAGATAGAATGAGGCTGAGCTAGCTCGAAATATAAAAAATGACAGTAAAAGTTTTTATAAATAAATAAAGAATAGGAAGATGGCCAGAGTTAATGTTGGACCCTTGGAGGATGAGAGGGGGAATTTAGTGGTGAACGATAAGGATATTGCAGAGACTTTGAATAAGTTTTTTGTGTCGGTCTTTACGGAGGAGGACATAAATACCTTGCCCAAAATTAAGGATAGAAGGATGATAGGAGATGAGATCCTTAACGAGATTACAGTCACGAGAGGTGGTGCTTGATAGGCTAACGGGACTGAGGGTAGATAAGTCCCCGGGACCGGATGGAATGCATCCCACGGTTCTCAAGGAAATAGCAGAGGTGATAGTGGATGCCCTAATAATTATCTTTCAGAATTCGCTGGGCTCCGGGAACGTGCCAGAAGATTGGAAAACGGCTAATGTTACGCCGCTGTTTAAAAAAGATAGCAGACAGAAGGCAGGGAATTATAGGCTGGTTAGTTTAACGTCTGTAGTCAGAAAAATCTGTCATCAAAGCAGAAATAACAAGGCATCTGGATACGAACTGTTTGATCAAAGCAGACGAAGCACAGATTCATGAAGGAGATGTCGTGCTTGACGAATTTATTGGAGTTCTATGAGGAAGTGACTAGTGCGGTAGATAGAGGGAATCAGTGGATGTGTTGTTTTTGGATTTCCAAAAGGCATTTGATAAGGTGCCTCACAAAAGATTGCTGCATAAGGTTAGGGTGCAGGGAGTTAGGGGTAGGGTATTAGACTGGATAGAGGATTGGTTGTCTAATAGGAAGCAGAGAGTAGGTATTAATAGGTGCTATTTTGATTGGCAGCTGGTGACTAGTGGAGTGCCCCAAGGTTCAGTGCAAGGGCCTCAACTATTTACCATTTACATAGATGATCTGGAGGAAGGGGCTGAGTGCAGGGTGACGAAATTTGCTGATGACACGAAGATGAGTGGAAAAGCAAATTGCGTGGAGGGTGTGGAAAGCCTGCAGAGGGATCTGGATAGGTTGAGTGAGTGGGCGAGGACCTCGCAGATGGAGTATAATGTTAGCAAGTGTGAGGTTATCCACTTTGGTAGAAATAACGGTAGGAAGGATTATTATTTAAATGGTGAAAAGCTGCAGCATGCGATGGTGCAGAGGGACCTGGGGGTCCTTGCGCACAAATTGCAAAAACACTGTCTGCAGGT
Source organism: Sphyrna mokarran (assembly GCA_024679065.1). Classification (NCBI taxonomy): domain Eukaryota; kingdom Metazoa; phylum Chordata; class Chondrichthyes; order Carcharhiniformes; family Carcharhinidae; genus Sphyrna; species Sphyrna mokarran. The sequence goes on from JAGIQG010000001.1 coordinate 63,124,357, forward strand.
GCAGCAGTGATCAAGAAGGCAAATGCAATGTTGGCCTTTATAGGTAGGGGGATAGAATGTAAAAGTAGGAAGGTACTTTTGCGGCTGTACAGGGTACTGGTGAGACCGCAATTGGAGTACTGTACGCAGTTTTGGTCGCTGCATTTGAGGAAGAATATATTGGCATTGGAGGGAGTGCAGAGAAGGTTCACTAGGCTGATACCAGAGATGAGGGCATTGGATTATGAGGAGAGACTAAATAGGCTAGGTTTGAACTCATTGGAGTTTAGAAGGCTGAGAGGGGATCTTATAGAGACATATAATGAAGGGGATGGATATGGTCGGGGTTGAGAGACTCTTCCCGCTTAGCAAAGATAGCAGGACTACAGGGCAGAGCCTCAAAATAAGGGGGGACGGTTGAGATCAGAGTTGATAAGGAATTTCTTCACGCAAAGGGTGGTGAATCTTTGGAATTCTCTGCCTGTTGAAGTGGTGGAGGCTTCCTCGCTGAATATATTTAAGTCAAGGGTGGATAGGTTTTTGATTGACAAGGGAATTAAGGATTACGGGGAGAAAGCGGGAAAGTGGTACTGAATCATTACAGATCAGCCATGATCTTATTGAATGGCGGAGCAGGCTCGAGGGTCTGGATGGCCTACTCCTGCTCCTATTTCTCACGTTCTTATGTTCTTAAATGCTTTACTAAAGTTCATGTAGACAACATCCACAGCCCTTCCTTCAATTATTTTTGTCATCTCCTCAAAAAAACTCAATTAAATTAATGAGACATGACTTCCCTCATATAAAACCATGCTGTCTGTCACTAATAAGACCATTCAGTTCCAAATCCTAATTCTAAGAATTTTCTCCAACAATTTCAGTGTCACTGATGTCAAGCTCACTGGTCTATAATTATCCAGATTATCCCTGCTACCCTTCTTAAATAATGGGACAACATTGGCTATCCTCCAATCCTCTGTGAACTCATCTGTGGTATTCCAATGAGGAAACAAAGATTTCTGTTAAACTCTAAGAATTTTCTGCTTCAACTGTAAGCTTAAAGATGTTCCTTAATGAATCCTATTTCGTCACTGTTAAATGTAGCAACATGTTAGACAGTAATACTTCCTATTGGACCTGTATAAGCACTGATGACTTTGAATTACCTTCCCTCCACAACCATGCCTTCCTTCTTTATAGTGGGAATAGTATGTGCCTTTTAAATACAACAATCATTCTCATTTATATAGTATCTTTAAGTTAGTTAACTGTCCGAAGATGCTTCACAGGAGCATTATCAAACAAAATTTATCATGAGAGTCTCGGACAGAAATTCCAGAGCTTAAGACGGAGCTTGAGACAGCTCTCCATCAACTGGATGGCATACATGGAGTTAAAGGGAGGGAGTAGAAAGTAACAGTCCTTACAGCAAATTCTTCTGCATTATATGAAATGGCACAGAGAGAATTTCCTCAGGATGACATAAGTTATGAAAGCTATCTGGAAATGAAATGGAATTGAAACCCCCATCCTTAGAGAATGAGCTGAATGCGACAGCCTTTGGAAAGGAACGGATTTTCAGTCATAGAATTGTTACAGTACAATGGGATGTCATTTGGCCCATCGTGTCTGCTCTAGTTCTCCAAGTAAGTTTAAGTTTATTTCTTATTCTTGTCATAGTTAGGCTTTATATTAACACTGCAAAAAAGTTACTGTAGACGTCCCTCATTCCAGTGCCTGTTCAGGTACACAGGGAGAATTTAGCATGGCCAACGCAGCTAACCAGCACGTCTTTTGGACTATGGGAGGAAACCCATGCAGACATGGAAAGAACATGCATATTGTACACGCACAGTGACCCAAGCTGGGAATCAAACCCAGGTCATTGGCGCTGTGTGGCAACAGTGCTGACAACTGTGCCAAGCATTGTGGCTTAGTGTCATTCCCCTGCCTTTTCCCCATGACCCTGCACATTGTTTCTATTTAAGTAATCATTTAATGCCCTCTTGAAGGCCTTATGACGTCTTGTGCCATAAACCATTCAGCCGTACAGAAAGCCAGACAGATTTTTCACCTTTATGAGAAGCAAGTAAAAGGCTTAAATGTGGACATTTTAGATAGTAGACAATAGTGTCAACGGTACTAGACACTGCCAATGTGAAGGGAGCTGAAGTTCATGACAACTGGGCAAGTCGTAATGTTAATGATATTGTTTACTGAAAACCCTGAGCATATTTCTGGACGAGGTCTTCCAATTGTTCTGTCTGATTTTCTGATCCTCCTGTCTCTCTCATCTTGCTTCCGCACCAGTAAGGCTTAATATTTAAAAGTCCTTCACTTCACTGAGCAATTGTGGACTAACAGTGATCAGTGCTGCTCGATAATAAGCAACCGTACTGCTCTGCTTCAAGTTGAACTTTCAATGTGTTCTTACAAAGCTTTCATGATCCACCATGTTTTCTTCTGCCATTCATCAGATCCCTATAAGCATCTGCTTCAGCAAATGTACATCATCCACCCTAACGTGCAACCCTGGTCTGCCACAGGGATATGCCACTATTGAAGGCATAACTAAGCAGTAGCACCCTTGGACTTAAGTCTAAAGATGTGTGGGTTAGATTGATAGGCCATGATAAAATTGCCCATCTGTATCAGGGAGATTAACAGAATACATAGGATTACGAGGATAGGGCCTGGGTGGGATTGTTATCAGTGCAGGCTCAATGGGCCAAAGGGCCTCCCGCATTATAGGGATTCTATGGTAGTTTTACTACGGTCTGAAATCTGAAATTTGCAGTGTTTACTGTCCAACACTAAAAAGTTCAGCAATACAAAGACCTTTGTATAATGATAGCATTAATATAAATCAGTACAGGAATTAGATAGTCAACAGCCAACATGTCTAAAACAACCTGCGTTGCAGCCATAACATGTTCTGCAGGTCTAAATAAACTGAGAGTGGGACATGCACTCCGTAGTGGAAATGAATCTGACCCTGGACAATAGCCGGCCTGTCTGACGTCCAGCAGTCCCAGTAGAGGTGGGATAGGTGTTCAAGATCCTGAATTATTTTGTTGGAATAAGCATGAAGAATGATTGAGGACTCTGGGTCTGTACTCATTGGAGTTTAGAAGGATGAGGGGGATCTTATTGAAACTTACAAGATACTGTGAGGCCTAGATAGAGTGGACATGGAGAGGATGTTTCTACAGTAGGAAAAACTAGAACCAGAGGGCACAGCCTTAGGCTAAAGAGACGATCCTTTAAAATAGAGATGAGGAGGAATTTCTTCAGCCAGAGTGGTGAATTTGTGGAAGTCCTTGCCGCAGAAGATTGTGGAAGCCAGGTCATTGTGTGTCTTTAAGACAGAGACAGATAGGTTCTTGATTAATAAGGGGATCAGGAATTACGGGGAAAAGACAGGAGAATGGGGATGAGCCATGATTGAATGCCAGAGCAGACTTGATGGGTCGGGTGACCTAATTCTGCACCAATGTCTTGTGGTCTTATGGTTACCTGCAGAAGGGTCAGTTACCAGTATAGCACTATTTATGAATGCAAATGAACTGTCATGAGAATGTATTTGTTTTAAACTGCATGTTGTTGTGATCCAAAAGGTAATGTCTGAAAGGGCAATGGAAGCAAATTCAATACTGATACTTGAAAGGGAAGTGAAGCAATATAGGAAGAGAAATAAATGACAGGACGATGGAGAAGGAATAGCAGAGTGAGACTTACTTAAGGAATAGCTGTACTGGAAGACACTGCAGGCAGGTTAAATTGGTGAACAGTCAGACATGCATCCTAATTTCCTGGAGAAAGTCCTAACCTCAGGAGCTACTGGCCAGGGAGGGGGAAGAGCGTGTTGTATGGAGCCCCCATTTCATCAGTGCATCTGCCTAATGTCCCTTCATTATTTATTTACCTATGATGGACAGGCTGCAATTTTGGCACTTCCCCATTTAGAAGTTAATAAGCTAACCATCTTATCTATTTTGTAGAAACATAGAACATAGAAAAACTACAGCACAAACAGGCCCTCCGGCCCACAAGTTGCACCAAACATCTTACCTACTAGGCTTACCTATAACCTTCAATCCCATTAAGTCCCATGTACTCATCCAGAAGTCTCTTAAAAGACCCTATTGAATCCACCTCCATCACCACTGCCAGCAGCCAATTCCATGCATCCACCATCCTCTGAGTGAAAAACTTACTCCTGACATCTCCTCTGTACTTACTCCCCAGCACCCTAAACCTGTGTCCTCTTGTGGCAGCCATTTCAGCCCTGGGAAGAAGCCTCTGCGAATCCACCTGATCAATACCTCTCAATATCTACTATACCTCTATCAGGTCACCTCTCATCTTTCTCTCCAAGGAGAAGAGACCTAGCTGTCTCAATCTATCTTCATAAGGCATGCCACCCAATCCAGGCGACATTCTTGTAAATCTCCTCTGCACCCTTTCAATGGCTTCCACATCTTTCCTGTAATGAGGCGACCAGAACTGAGGAAATACTCCAAGCGGGGTCTGACCAGGGTCTTGTACAGCTGCAGCATTATCTCCCAACTCCGAAACTCAGTTCCTTGATTGATGAAGGCCAATACACCATACGTCTTCTTAACCACATTCTCTGCCTGTGAAGCCAATTTGAGAGTCCTATGAACCCAGACCCAAGATCCTTCTGATCTTCCACACTAAGAGTCTTACCCTTAATATTATATTCCTTCATCTCATTTGACCTGCTAAAATGAACCACCACACACTTATCTTGTTGAAGTACATCTGCCACTTCTCGCCCAGTCTTGCATCCTATCTATGTCTCGCTGAAACTTCCGATATCCCTCCACACTATTCACAACACTTTCAATATTCATGTCATCGGCAAACTTACCAACCCATCCCTTCACTTCCTCATTCAGGTCATTTATAAAAATCATAAACAGCAAGGGTCCCAGAACGGATCCCTGGGGCACTCCACTGGTGACCAACCTCCATGCAGAAAAAGACCCATCTACAACCACTCTTTGCCTTCCGTGGGCAAGACAGTTCTGCATCCACAAAGCAATGTCTCCTTGGATCCTATGCCCGTCACTTTTTCAATAAGCTTTGCATGGGGGACCTTATCAAACGCCTTGCTGAAGTCCATATATGCCACATCTACCGCTCTTCCTTCGTCATTGTGTTTAGTCACATCTTCAAAAAACTCAACCAGGCTTGTAAGGCACGATCTGTCTTTGACAAAGCTGACCATTTTTGATCATACTATAATATGCTCCACTACCAAAAACACACCTGATAGGTAACTGTAAAGTCCTACCTGATGTTTAAACTGCATCAGCTGGGTGTCAGCTTTGTTGTCTTTTGTTTCACAGCCTCAAAAGGTTGGATAATTTTACCATAATACAGCACCCAAAATTATACACAGTGCTTCAAATGTGGCTACACCCATTCACCTTGAATTTACGTCCAATTCCTCTGACTACACGAGATCAGACATCTGGCATACTGTTGTTTGTATCCATGAGTTCTCCACAAATGTCCACAGACCCTACTATTCTGTTAACATAGCCTAGGGCTGTTTTTTTTTATATTCCAACTGTTTATGTTCCTTCCATAGTCTTATTAACCTATGTGTGCTCAAAGCAGGTATTATTCTGCATTTATAAACCTCTTTCCGAGCCTACCTAGATCACTCTACATTTGACTTGCTCTTCTATTGTGTGAATAAATGTTCCTTCCTCCCAATTTGCTGTCATCCCTAAATTTAGCTTTGTTTTAATCTCGTTCTTCAGTTCATTTATACGCACTGCAAGATGCAATGGCCACAGTATTACTCACTCTGGTTGTCTATTAACGATCCCTTGCTATTTTGATACTAGTCCATTGTTTTTTCTGATTTAGCCAACGCTTAAGTTGAACTCAGAAGTTTGTCTCTGGTCCATGCTTTCCAAACCACGAAAACTAATTATTTATGCTTTCCCTCAACTTTAGATACTACAAAAATGGAACCTCGATGGAACTTTTGGAAATATCTGGTTAATCCAAAGGGTCAGGTAATAAAGGTCTGGCGAACTGAAGATCCTATGGCACCCATCAAACAAGAAGTGTCAGAGTTAGTGGCAAATATCATATTGAAGAAAAGAGACGAATTTTGAAACAGCACAGCTGTGTCTGACAGCTACCTCTTGCTTTCCATCTCAAAATATTCACAGATCCTGTTGCAGTTTAACTTGGCAGTTATCTTCACTGAGATCTGAATTGTCCAAACACATGAAGGTGGGATTTCATATTGGATGTTCAAGTCAAAAATTATTCTATTATTTCCAAATACTTGTGCATACTTTAGTTTAATGGAAATAAGTCATTTTTTTTTACAAGTTTAAAAACCAACAAAGTTTACATGACCTGCTTTGCTAATTATGTACAGGTTCAATAATATCTTTGAAAGATACCATATCAGCATTGCAGATCATTGTCAAATGCTGTGGTAATCCTAAAGTCAATTAAATTGTCTACGGATGTAAAATATGATAACCACTAAGAATGAACAGATCATCTTTTCCAATTCCAATTGATGTACAACACAATGTGCAATTTCAGGTCTCATATATAAATAACAGTGTATGTCTTTTGTTTAAAAGAGCATTGGAATGTGATGCACATTTGCTCAGATCCTGCAACGGACAAATTAATGTCACAAAACCCAAGTAACCATGTTAGCTAGAGGGCGTGGCTGCACAGCCTATTTGGCATAAGCAAGTACATTTCAGAAAAAAGGTTAATTGGTTGGTAATATGGAAACCAATGCATCAGTAAATGCCTCATTATTTTCAAACTTGACAAAACAGCATGGAAGTCATTTTGGATGACAATTCCCTTTTAAATATCTAGATACACGACTTATTAAGTCACATTGAATCATGTTTTTTACATTTTTCCAAGACACCTGTACAATACATGGATCACTAGATTTGCTTTCATGACCAAAACACTGTAACATTAATCTGCAGATGGTACTTTCATATTCTTAGTTCAGACAATCTAATTAATTCATGCTTTGCACTGTTTCTGGTTAAGTGCTAGTTTAGGTATCATATTATTACACATTCCTACAGGTGGTCCAGTAATTTGTACTGCTGCTCGAAGAAAGTTTGTGTACCAAAAGAAAATAGAACATAGAACGTTACAGCGCAGAACAGGCTCTTCGGCCCTCGATGTTGCGCCAACCAATTGAGAAAAAGCAATGATCCTCTAACCTAAACCATTCCCTTTTCATCCATAAACCTATCCACGGACCTCTTAAATGCCACCAAACTTGGAGCATCTACAACTGCCGCAGGCAGGGCATTCCATACCCTTACCACCCTCTGGGTAAAGAACCTACCTCTGACATCCGTCCTATAACTACCACCCCTTAATTTAAAGCTATGTCCCCTCGTGCTAGCTTTCTCCATCCTAGGAAAAAGGCTATCACTGTCCACCCTATCTAAACCTCTAATCATCTTATATGTTTCGATCAGGTCCCCTCTTAGCCTCCTCCTTTCTAACGAAAACAACCTCAAATCCCTCAGCCTCTCCTCATAAGACCTGCCCTCCATACCAGGCAACATCCTGGTAAACCTCCTCTGTACCCTCTCCAATGCCTCCACATCTTTCTTATAATGTGGGGACCAGAACTGTACACAATACTCCAAGTGCGGCCACACCAGAGTTTTGTACAGTTGCAACATGAAGTTGCGGCTCTGAAATTCAATCCTCCTGCCAATAAAAGCTAAGACTCCGTATGCGTTCTTAACAACCTTATCGACTTGATTGCCAACTTTCAGGGATCTATGCACATATACACCTAGATCCCTCTGTTCATCAACACTATTAAGAGTCCTACCATTAGCCCTATACTCTACAAAATCTTTAACTTCCAATATATTCATTTTAGTATTTAAATGATTGGATACAGGATTGGGATACTTCAATTCTGTAAAATAAATCTTTGTAATGCATTCCTTGTTTTATGACACTATCTCAAAGAGAGCACTTTTCTCAGCACAAGGCTTGTCTTGTTCTTTTATTAACACATTCTAAAGTTCTGATGACTTTCATTAACTATTTATTTATGTCATACTTGTGATTTATGATTTAAGGATATCATGTTTGTGGATTGTAACCATTCAATTTGAATGAGTGATTTATCAGTATCAAGGAAACAAAATTATTTCTAATATGTGCTTCAGGGAAAGGAGGATATTGAATTTGATGATCAGCCATGATAATAAATGGTGGAGCAGAGCCGAATGGCCTACTCCTGCTCTGAGTTTCTATGATTCTATATCGTGTGGTCTGAGGTCATTTTTCGTGATTGCAGTTGAATCTGAATAATCTGTCAGATGTGACAGGACTGGGGAGTGGGGGGGAGGGATGGGGGGGGGGGGGGGGGGGGGGGTCAGCCAGCCTCTTTGGCTAGAAAACTATCATGTGGATTAGATTAATGCCATCAGCACAGTGTCTGATCCTTATTCTGGCTGAGGGCGAGGGCCTGCCTCCTCACCCTTCCTGCAATAGAAATCTCAGCACTTAAACGGGATGCAGCAACGGGATATCTTTGGACAGAAATCTCATGACAAAGAATGAGCAGATACAGTATCCTCAGGTTCTCAGTATAGCTAATGAAGCACTTTGAGCTTGCTGCACAGTCACGATTAGAAAAGACAAACACACTAATTGTGTCCATCTTTAAATGACAAAGTTTAGGAAGATCCCCATCCCACCACTGCCATCATTATCTCTCCCCACTCCTTTCTAGGACCTGCTGTATTTTCTCTATATATGTGCTATTTCTTTTGTCTTCCACTTGAAAATATCACAGAATTGGTACAGAGAAGAACGAGGCTACTTGGTCCATCGTATTTGCCATGGCATGTTGTTTTGTTACCCTTTGTATTAATCTTTCTTCCAAACTAAACTTCCAATCTCTGTTACTTTTTCTGCGTTGATTACTTTCTAGAAAGTTTCTGTCTTAACGTTCTCTTCTAAAGCAAAATAATGGAAGTGTGCAAGTAGAAGGCTGGTCAGGACCGCCACTGAAAGGGGAGCTACAAATAGAATAAGTACAGAGTGGCTGAAACCAGCATTGGTGGACATTGAGCTTGAAGTCATCAGTTTTGTGCTTGCCATTTATCTGTTGCACACGAACATGCATTATTAACATACACCCTAAATTACAGAAATGAGAATGGGCATAGTGTATCCTGACTAACTGAGAGGGATGCATTCAGGTTTGGGACTATTAACTTCAATAGGAGCAAAAGACTTCAGCACCAGAATGTTTCGATGACTAAGTTGGTGGTTAAGGATATGACTTCCATGTGAATGTTTGAATTTCTGATTGCTGTGGTTAGATTATGGATTTGTTATTGTGTTGAATTTTGAGAGATTAATTCATTTTTTTTAGAATATGAGAGATTTAGTTCTAATGAGACCTATATCTGTTAAGTTTCCACTGCTTCTGTCCAATGACAACAAATGTGATCAATATTTCTGTACTAACTGTGATGATATAAAAATGGAACAAGAATCATGAAGGGTGACACATTTCTAGTTTATTAAATAAAAGATCAAATATTTCATCTTGAAGAAAAAATTGTGTGTCGCAGCCCTGGGTGCAAGGTTCTGTTTGGAGAAATGATATACTTATGTGCATTGCAATGTGATCCCATTGCTTGAGCTCTGTATACAATATCTTGAGAAATGAATAAATGTACTTTACTTTGAATGTTTGTTGTGTTTTGAGTAGAAATGTTAATGTGAGCTTTAATTGCATACTTATCAATAAATTGTAGGAGATGTATGCTGTGAATATGCTCTAATATGCTTGAAGGGTGGCACAGTGGTTAGCATTGCTTCTTCATAGTTCTGGGGACCTGGATTCAATTCCCAGCTTGGGTTATTATCTGTGCAGAGTCTACATGTTCTCACTGTGTCTGTATGGGTTTTCTCTGGGTGCTCTGGCTTCCTGCCACAGTCCCAAAGACATGCTGGTTAGGTGCATTGGCCATGCTAAATTCTCCCTCAGTGTACCAAACTGGTAATGGAGTGTAGTGACTAGGAGATTTTCACAGTAACTTCATTGCAGTGTTAAAATAAACCCAGTTGTGACAATCACAAAATAAACTTAAACTTAAAGAAAATGGATCCTGCAACTGTTTCAGTGCTATCAAATTGTCTGTCCAATATTGGGGTATCTGTAAGCCTGAGTTTTTTCCTTCTTGCAAGTGGAAAGAACAAAGTCATCCTTTCCAACTGAAACCCATGATCTATGTCATAGTCTTACACTTCGCCAATATCACTTAAATTCAGTCTAATAATATGCAAGTGTAGTGTCTGTTCAGCCTTTATCTGAATGGACTGTTCCTCCCTGATTTGCATATCTTTTCTCATACTATATACAAGTTAAAAACATACACCACAAAGAATCAGTGTCTCGTTACTCTTCTGGGTTTTGGGATACTTTCACATTTAACATTAGTAGAACTTGTAAACAGTACTAAAGTGAATTGAAGATATGAGAATAGTATTGGAATGTTGTGGTAGAAAATCAGTAAATATCTTCTGGGGGGCAGATCAGGTGTGAAGGGTCAAATAGTCTATTCTAACTATTTCCTAATGTTTGTCCATGTCCTGTCCCTTACTTCTTCCAATGTTGATCTACTACAAACTCTTCTAACTTTGCTTATCACCACTCTCCTTCCACTCAGCCCTGGTCTTATGCCTAATTGATCTCTATTATTGACTCCTTTAGTACAGATCTCCAGCACCCACAATTCAAATCAGTGTTAAATTGCATTAAGCCAAGAACAGGAAGGGCAGGCATTAACTTGATCATTTTAATAGCTCCTAGTTTTGCTATCACAATAGTGTCTTTTGTGATGACATTGTCACAATTTGTTATCGAATAAAAAAATGTACAGCACTGGAACAGGCCCTTCAGCCCTCCAAGCCTGTGCCGATCATGCTGCCCTAACTAAATTAAAGAAAACCTTCTGCCCTTACTCGGTCCATATACTTCTATTCCCTTCCTATTCATGTACCTATCCAGATCCCTTTTAAATGTTACTAATATGTTTGCATCCACCACCATCTCTGGCAGCATGTTGCAAGTATCCACTCTGCATGAAAAACTTCCCTACTAATCTTTGTAGTGCCATCCTGATTTAGAACCCACTATTCCACCCTATGTACATGCACACTGGGAAAATCTAATGATTAGTCTTGAGCATGTAAAGAATGTTCCCCCAAATACTGCTGCGATTAAATGTAGGAAAGTGGCTTTGTCTATTCATTGAGTCCAATGGAGCAGTGCAACAGCAGATCCTGAAACAGTTTGGGCAATGTGGCATTGTTAAAGTTGCTATATAATTGTTCAGTTGTGAAGACATGGGCTGATGTGGCGGTGCATGTAGCTGCTGATTCTTGATTTGCAGCCAGCTAACATTACACTGCCTAATCAACACACACACACACCTGTTTGCTTCTCATTCATTGTTCTCGATAAAGCCCCAGTACACAAAGGTTATTGAACAAGTAGTTTGCTCTACAGCTGGATGTCTGTCAGTGGCAGATATCTACTGTTAGACATCCAACTGACAAGAGGCAAAGGCACTTCGTACAAAAAAAACAATGAATGAGAGCAGAAAAATAATTCTTAAAAATGTTGTAAAACTCTTAAACCAAATGACTGAGATATTCTCTTTGCTCTTAATTATTAATCTGCCAATAATAACAGACTTTGACTCAAAAGTCTCATTGGGTTCTGTGCAATATGAATGAACAGTCTTATAATTACTCCCTTAAAAACTGTTCTAATGTTGTTGTTAGCCTATCTACACACCCATACTGTTTATTACCCTTCGGGAAATAATGGGAGAAGGATTCCAGATTTGATTATCAACCCATTGAACTGCTTTGAACATTCCTTCCATAGTTAACAAGTCCTGGTGTTAGACTCAAACCTGGAGTTTCTGGTCCAGTAGTTAAGGCACATACCCCCTCCCCCTATTAAGCCAATAATCAAGTTGAAATGAATGGCGAACACATTAATAAACTAGTCAGTAATAGGATTTCATGGTAACATGTTCAATGGAAATGAATTTTCAAATGTAGGTGCCTTTACAGCACGATGGTAGAGTAAGCATGCACGGTAGGAGGGCAGCAGTAAGTTAACCGGTGTTATAGATTGATACAACCAGCTAACGTTACACTGCCTTACCACCATGCACAAAAACACTGCTTGTTCTTCTGGCTTTCTTCCTTGTCTGGGAACAACAGAGACACTGACCATGGGGCAGGCGGCAGGGTACTTAGAGGCTGCTGTTTAAACAAAATGCAGCCAGCTAACTGTACACTGCCTGCCTGACTCAAGCACTTCAAGGATAGATATTCTGGCTTAAATAAATATTTCAAAGCATTGCTTTGGATATATAGTTAATAACATTTGAAGGAAAAGGTCACTTCTCACAATCCAGGTTTTGGTTTGAAGACTGAGGTTCAATTTTGATGGGATCTGTGGAGATGTGCGTTAGTTGAACAGTACCTTCGAAAGAAGATAAGCATGGATTCAGAAGGGAGAACTTGGGAAAGAATATAAAACTCAGTTTAAATAAAAACAAACTGTTGGCTTTGTTGTCCCTGATGTAATTTTAGAAGGCATTGATATGCAGAATGGTTACAGCGTGGAAGAAGGTCATTCAGCCCATTGTGTGTGAGCTGCTGGCTCTCCACAGGGGTAATTTGACTCGTGCCATCCCCTGCCTTAACTCTATGGGTAAAGTTAAAGTTTGTTTATTAGTTACAAGGAAGGCCTACATCAACATTGCAATAAAATTACTGTGAAATTCCCCCAGTTGCCACAGTCTGGCGCCAGTTCAGGTCAATGTACCTAGCCAGCACATTTTTCAGACTATGGGAGGAAACTGGAGCACCCAGAGGAAATTCACACAGACACAGGGACAACATGCAAATTCCACACAGATAATGACCGAAGCCAGGAATCGAACCCAGCGCTGTGAAGCAGCAGTGCTAACCACTGTGCTCTCGAGTCACCCCAATGACAACTGATGTGGTAAAATCTGTTTTGTTCAAACATATTAAGAACTGATTTGATTTTCAGATGTGGTTTGGAAGTCGTTGATAATGTTAGAAGTTGAGGTTTTGAAACATAAAGCTGAATTTTCATGATACAGTGTGAAGGGATCAGGGCCTGCGATGTTGCGCTAGTGATCTTTGTGCCAGTCTCTTGGCAGAGATTCCTCTTCGGCCTATTTTGAGTGAAGTTACCTTGGGTTGTGACAATTATTCACCAACCAGTGACAAATAGCCAATTAGGTCAACTGAAAAGACCTTTCAAACACACAGTCGGAACTTGACCCTACTAAGTCCAAAACCCACCTGATGAATGAGGCAGCCTCCCAATGGCAGGGGAAGTGAGCCTTCATTTCATATGTCTCCATACCCCTAGCTCACACCATGAATGCCAGAGGGCCACAGCTGTCACCCCAAGTCATCCTGTAGAGGACACTCATTCCACATGCTGACTTAGTAGCTGTGGGCACTTTAAACATTGAATAGTATTCAAAAGGTTACTCCAGTTTGGTACACTTGCTCGATCCTCCACCTCCAGGACCCACCTTCTCTAGTGGAACTGCCAGCTACCAAGATACTTGGATGTCTAGGCTGGCCCTGACAGCTGTGGAGTGCCCACTGTCCTTAATTGGACAAAGCTTTCAAAAGCAGACTCTTAATTGGCCCCATTCTCCAATATCTCCCTGGGGGTGCTACTACTGGCATTTCCAGGTTCCTGACCCACATTGTATCTAAGTGTTGTGATTGAGACATTAGCCAAAATGTCAAGTTCTAATTGGAGAGCATATTAGAATTGCATTTGAAACTAGATGAAAGTACAGTGCTGTGGATTAAAGCAGGGCCCTTTCGTATCTCATTCCCAGTTTGAATCCTGCTCAAGAGAGATGGTGGCCTTCTCTCATTAACAACAATTAGATTTCTACTCTCATTTGCTTTGTTGTTTGTAATATATATAAATGATTTGAAGGAAAATATAACTGGTTTGATTAATAAGTTTGTGGACAGCACAAAGGTTGGTGGATTTGCAGGTAGTGATGAGGACCATCAGAGGATACGAAAGGATATAGATCAGTTGGAGACTTGGACAGAGAAATAGAGTTTAATCCAGACAAACATGAGATAATGCATTTTAGAAGGTCTAATACAGATAGGAGAAATACAGTAAATGGCTTAAGAATAGTGATAGGCAAAGGGATGAGAGTACAGGTACATGAATCACTGAAAGTGGAGAAGGTAGTCAAGAAGGCTACGGCATACTTGCCTTCATCAACTGGAGCATTGAGTTTAAAAATTGGCAAGACATGTTACAGCTTTATAGAACTTTAGTTAGGCTGCACTTTGAATATAGTGTTCAATTCTGATCGCCATATTATCAGAAGGATGTGGAGGCTTTGGAGAGGGTTCAAAAAAGAATTACCAGGATGTTGCCTGGAATGGAGAGCTTTGGCTATGAGGAGAAACTTGGTTTGTTCTCACTGGAACAATGGAGGTTGAGGGGGGGACTTGATAAAAGTCTATAAAATTATGAGGGACATAGACAAAGTGGATAGTCAAAAGCTTTTTCCCAGGGTGGAAGAGTCATTTACACAGGGGCATAGGTTAAGGTATGAGGGACAAGGTTTAAAGATGTACGAGGCTCTTTTTTTTTATACAGAAGGTGATGGGTGCCTGGAACTCATTGCCAGGGGAGATGGTGGAAGCAGATAAGACAGTAACTTTTAAGGGCTGTCTTGACAAATACATGAATAGAATGGGAATAGAGGCTTACGGTCCCCGTAGGCTCTTTTAGTTCAGTTGGGCAGCATACTAGGTGCAGGCTGTTCTTGTGCTATAATTTTCTTTGTTCTTTGTTCTTATTTTTGTATTGTGATAAAACCTGCAATTGTACATCTGCTTTCACAGAAATGTAAATATAAAAGTGCATTAACACTACATCCTTGTCTACACCAGTGTGCTGATAGTAATATAACAGCGATAGTGGAAGGAATGGTCCCACTGTCATCACTCCAATATACATTTATCTATTTATACTTGTGGCATTAAATTTTGAAAAGTGATAACGCAAAAGTATAACATAACAGTACAAAAACTGAGCAGTCTCAATTCAACTCAGTAATATTGAAATGAGAACTTCATTCAGAAAAGTCACAGTTGATTTGAACAGTCAATGTTCTACTGAAACTCTCTGTGGTGGCACAGTGATTAACACTGCTGCCTCACAGTGCTAGGTATCCGGATTCGCTTCCCACCTTGGATCACTTCCTGTGCAAAATCTGCACATTCCCTCTGTGCCTGTGTGGGTTTCATCTGAGTGCTCCAATTTCCTCCCATAGTCCAAGGGACATGCTGGTTAGGTGCATTGGCCATGCTAAATTCTCCCTCAGTGTACCCAAACAGGTGCCAGAGTATGGTGACTCGAGAATTTTCACAGTAACTTCATTGCCATGTTAATGTAAGCCTACTTGTGACACTAGTAAATAGATTTTAAGAAACGTTATAAAGGAGTGCAGAAAAAGCATTGTTTTATATCTAACCCACATTATACCAACCCCCTTATCCCTACCACCAACCCAGTGTGTTTATGTTCAGATCGGGTACCATAAAGTGTTCCATTGCTCCTAATTGACATTGGCGTGTGATAAGATTAAATTCACATTAACTGAATTTGCTTATATCTCTGGTTAACAGGCTGACCATATATTGCAGGCTCCAATCCCTGTACTTATGCTTTGGCACTGTAATTCAAATATTTGGCTTTATGTAATTATCTTGAGTTAAATCATTAGCCAGAATATCCTACTTCTAATCAAGTCCAGGTGACACAATTTCAAAAATTCTATCATACTGAACTCAAGTCAATAGATGGCCACTGAGACAAAATGTGTTTGAATTATATTGCAGTCAAATTGCTATCCAAGTCTGACTAATAATCTATCTAATTGCATCTTAAGCACAAAGGTGCAGCAGTCAGTGTGCCTTTGAAGACCACTGATGATGAAGTGCTCTCAGATGCAGCCGTGTGGAGTGTAGCTAGCAGCTGCTGACCTGTCAGACACAACAGCCAGCTAGCAGTACACTGCCTAACCGCCACATCTTTCTCATCTTTCACTCTAAGCCTTGTTCTTCTTCCAAAGTGGGTTAAGTGCTCACAAATTTTGCATTTTTGGCCATTCAACATTACAATATTTACACAATACTTGCAATGTTCTAATTCTTAAGCTGTTGGTTAATAATGCTAGCTTATAATGAGCTGTTGATGATATGTGCCAAGAAATAACAACAAGGCAAGCCTTTCAGTCCCTGAAGAGTAAACTGAGTAAAGTAGTAATTTCTAATTCATCTAAGTATCAAACTGAGATTGCCACCTTCAAACATTTGTATATATCCATAATATATATAACTGCAGAGTTGGCAAAGGCGATTTAATTCACTATTTGTTTCATTTGACCTTTTAATAGTAGGTCTAATAAAGTATGAATGATCTTGGAGCAACACAGTTGCTATATGAGGATTTACTCTCTATAAGCTTCAACTTGTCTAAAGTTCTACTGCCTCTATTCTAACTCATGCCAAGTCCTGTTCACCCATCACCCCTGTCTGCACTCACTAATTTCCATTATCTCTCATTCCTGTAATTTTAAATTCCTTATTTTCAAATCCTTCCATGGCCTTGCCACTCTTAATCTGTTAACTTCTTCAGTCTGAGCTCTTCTAATTTCCAGTCACTTCCACATCCTTAATTTTAATACCTTCACCATTGGGCGCCATGCCTTCAGCCACCTGGCTCCTGAGGTTTATTATTCCGTTCTTAAGCCTGTCTATCTCTCTCCTTCTGGTTCCACTTGACTCATCCATGCTTTCAAAATCTACCTTTTTCCCCCCAAGCTTTGGATATCTTTTCTAATTCTCCTTGTTCTTTGTCAACTTCTGCTTGTGAATACACTTGTGAAGTGCCTTGTAATATTTTACTATACAAGACACTATATAAATGCAAGTTTTCACTTTGCTGTTGAAGAATTATTAACTGTCCTTCAACCCTTGCAAGCTGATAGAGAAATTGATTATCTATATACGGATCAATGTTCTGAATATGTTTGTGTTTCTGAATAGTTCTGAAGGCATGGACAAGACATTTGGCATTCTAAAAGGGTACCTTAAATAGTCGGTGTACATATTGCTGAGAACTCCACTTTGTTTCATTGGCAAGTTTCTTCATTATTTTCTCCTGTAAAATAAAGTGGTGATAATTTAAACAAAAATCTCAAGTTGTTTTGTACTTTGCATAGCCTAGAGCTCAAAATGGACAACGCGACCTTTTTCTCATCCAGTGACTTGTATCTTTCTGTAGTTTTAAGCGGGAGTCATTTACTCACATACAATGAATTCAGTAAATTAATTTCTCACTCCATGCTGTAAATCAATGTGTAAGTCTCATAGATAAATAAAGCCTCTTTGCTGCAGCCTGTTCTTGGATATCTACGTGTTTTTTTAAATTATGATCCCTTACCTGAATTTTCATCCTCACTTCTGCTCAAACTTCGAGATATTTATTCCCCAGTCACTACCATGTGTCAACTGAATTTGATCACGGCTAAGTGACACTTGTCCACTGCATCTCTCAAGTGACACTTACCCATTGCATCGCCTCTCCTGTCTTGGTTTTAAGAGAAAAACGTCTTTCTAATTCCCACTCCATTTTCCGACCTGGCAAGTTAACTAGGGTTAGATTTCTGCATTAAAACAGATTAAGAGAAACGCTGTCCTTGCAATTTATCTTTTAAAAAAAGACTCCTTTCTCACTGCCTTTCTCTTTCCAGTTTAACTAAGTGCAGTAGTCTCACTGAGTGATTGCACTTGTCTATTCTGAGCGCTGGGTCAGTTAGCTTCTTCTGAATCTCTCTGCCTCTCCGCTTTTGTTTTTAAAGCTGTTTTGAGCGCCGGGGCGAGCGGGAAATCCCCAGCCTCTCCGCTGATTGGTGGAGAGTGGGGGACGCCTCCCTTGCTGTGACGTTGGCCGAAGGGATTCCCTGACCAAACCCGCGGCGCCGGGGGTGGGGATGAGCCCGTCTCCGGCCCGCCACTCACTACATTAGAATGGCGGGGCTTGGGCACAGCAATAATTGACACGAACTGAGACCAACTTAAGGCGGGAAGAGGGGCGGAATGGGAGGACAATAAGTATCAGACAATTTAAACATAAGATTGATTAGCTGCATCAATGTATTGATAGAAAGTAATTGTTTAGTGCCGAGTGACCCTCAAAATAGTTACTCAATCTTTCATACAATGAATAGATTCAATTGGATATAACTAACTTGTGTTCGCTGAGCACGTTTAAAAGAGAAACTAAGAAATAGATCTTAAGGAAAGCAATTCTGTTCACTTCTCATGTAACGAATTCAATCTATGCGAATTTACTGAACACCAATAATTTCTACAATCTTACGATTCAATGCTGCTGCCCCATTACACGCATCCTTGCGTTAATAATATTCAGTTGGCAGTTTTGGATTTAATATATATACGATCACTGAAATTTTAGTTAAATAATAATAGTTGCTCTGGATTAATTCCTGGTTCAATGAAATGAGGATGGGCGCGAAGTTGAGTTCCAGGGGCGCCAGATTTGTGATAGTTGATCAGAGCCCAACACCGCAGAGGGTGACCGCAACGGGAGCTGATTGGAGCAAACTGATGAAACATTGTCATGGTGTTTGACACAAGCTCGATTGTGTACTGTTTCTAACCTTGCAAAGCTGAATGGCTCGCGGTAGCTTTTCATTCTTTGCCTAAGAAAACGCATAATCCGCCTTTGTTTCGATTATTTCCATTCTTTACACAGAGATAACTTTCATTAACTATAGTTAATTCTTAACAGTCCGATTTCTGAGGCAGCCTGAATCTCCCTGCCTTTGAACACTGTGCCATTGATATAATGATGAAAAGACCCACAAAATGCAAATTCCAGAACTCTGAAATAAAAGTGTGAAGCGTGCAAAAGAAATACATAACAGAGCCATTTTCTAGCTTTGTGAACTTTGTCACCAAGTACCGCGATTCAGAGGGACAGACGAAGATAATTACGGGCAGGAGTAGGCCACTCGGCCCTTCAGCCTGTTCCACCATTCACTAAAGCCATGACTGATTTAATTGTAACCTTAACCTCACTATCCTGCCTTATCCCCTACAGCTTTTCACCCACTCGTTAATCAATATTCCAAGATTCTGTCACCATCGCCTTTTGAGGAAGAGAGTTCCAAAGACTCACCACCCTCTGGGAGTACAAAATTCTCCTCATCTGTGTCTTAAATCAGCAAGCCCTTATTTTAAAACGGTGACCCCTAGTTTTAGATTCCCCCACATAAGAAAACAACCTCTCTGCACCCATCTATTCAGATTGCTCAGGATCTTAAAGATTTCCATCAAGTTGCCTTTTGCTCTGCTAAATTCCAAGCCGAGTCAGTCCAACGTTTCCTCATTCTCGGAACTGCTTCTAATGCAAATAGGGAGGCGAATACTGTGCACAGTACTCCAGATATGGAAATAAAAGGGGCAGAAGCAATGTAGATACAAAATTGGTTAGTAAGAAACAAAGAGTAAAGTTAATGGATATTCTTCAGATTAGAAAAAGATTTGTAATGGAGTTCCTCAAGCGTCGGTATTGGGATACCCGCTTTTCATGATACATATTAATCATCTAGAATTTGGTGCTCAGAGGACAATAAACTTTATGATACAAAACTTGGAAGCATTGCAACTGTAAAGAGGACAATGTATAACTTCAAAAGGACATAGACAAGTTGGTAGAGTGTACACATGAAGTTCAGTATGGAGGAGTCTGTAGTGATATATTTTGATAAGAAAATGAAGAGACAATCTAAGATAAGGGGTAAAATTCTTAAAGATTGTATAGGAGCAAAGGGATCTTGGAATAAATGTACATAGTTCATTGAAGGTGGCAGGACAGATGGAGAGAACAGTAGGGCAAAGAGTACAAGAACAAGGAGATTATGCTAAATTTATATAAGTCACTAGTTAGACTTCAGCAGGAGTATCGTGTAGAGTTCTGGGCTCCAACTGCAGGAAGGATATGAAAGCATTGGAGATAGTGCTGAAGAGGTTAATGAGAATGGTTCTAGGATGAGAAACTTTAGTTTTCAGAATAGATTGGACAGGGTGAGAAGGCTAAGAGGACATTTAACAGAAGTTCAATATCATGAAGAAGCTGGACAAAGTAGACAGGAAGAAACTGTTCTCACTAATAAAAGGATCAGGAATGAGAGATTTAAAATGTTTTGCAAAGGGAACAGATGTAATGTGAAATGAAAGGTTCAGCTCTGGAAATGTGATGGAGGTAGGTTCAAATGAAACATTCACTAGGGCATTAGAAACAATACACAGGGGTAAGAAGAAAAGGCTCTAAGAAATAATGCTGATTTGAAGAACTGGTGCAGATATGATGGGCCAAATGGCCTCCTTCTATACCATAACAATTCAGTGAATCTGTGGTCTCACCAGTATCTTGTACAACTGAAACATAACTTTTGTAATCAATTCCATTCACAATAAATGATAAAATTCTATCAGCTTTCCTAATTCATTGCTGTACCTCACAGATCACAGAATCATTATAGAGCATAAGAGGACCGTTTGGCCCATCATGTCTGCACTGACCCACACAATAACCTGTGGGTTAGGTTGATTTGCCATGTTAAAATTGCGCCTTAGTGTCCTAGGTTAGAGGGATTAGTGGGTAAATGTGTAGGGATATGGGGATAGGGCCTGGGTGGGATTGTGGTCGGTGCAGACTCAATGGTAGGGTTCTATATATTGTAGGGTTCTATGATTCTAGGTGAGCATCATGATTTAATGTAATTCCCCTGCCTTTTCCCCATCCCCTGCACATTGTTTCTATTCAAATAATCATCTAATTCTCTCTTGAATGCCTCTATTGAATCTCCCTCTACCACACCCTCAGGCAGTGCATTTCAGACCCGAACGACTCACAGTATGAAAATGTTTTAAATGCTTTAATGTGCATACAAGCTTTATATGATTTATATACTAGGGCTCCCAGATCCCATCAGAGCTCTGCAATGCCTCACCATTTAGATAATAGGAGGTTTCTTTTTTATTCTTCCTGCCAAAGTGGACAATTTCTCATTTTTCCACAAAGGCCCCACAGATCTTTATAGCCTCTTTTCAATCTTCTTAAATTGCTAAGTTGTGTACTTGTCTCATTCTCACAGAAAATTACAGTGCAGGCATCCTTTAGGTTATTGTGTATAATGTTGAGAATTCCTGGTGGAAAGGACTTTAAAGTCAACAATAACATTCAGTATAGATTTAAAACAACTACATGTATTTCTATGTTGCCTTTAATATAATAAAATGTCACAAGATAATTTATAAAGGACATGATAAAACAAAGAATGACACCAAAATATATAAAGAGATACTATGGCAGGTAACTAAATGCTTAGTCAAAGAGGTGGTTTTTAATGGATGTCTAAAAGGAGGAATGAAAGATAGAGAGGTGGACAATTATATAGTTGGAATTCCAGAGCATAAGGATTTAGTAGCTGAAGGCAAGTCCACCACAATTAAAATCTGTAATGCTTAAGCAGCCTGGTATTTTGGAGAGGATTGTTATGATTTGGAACACTTGGAAGGATTTTGGAGTCAGATTTCCATAGGAATTGTCAAAAAATGACAGGACAAGTATTTGCTGAGTTACAAGGGGAAAGATTGGATATGGGACTAAATTAGACAACTCTTGCAAAGCATTAGTACAGACCTTCTATGCTGTAAGATGTTTCTAATATGAATACAGAAATAATAATATGACCACTCAATCTATCCAGTTTGCCATGTTCCTTAGCTTCATTAAAATTGTGATGGTACAAGTGCATATCAAGGGTTGGGTTGCCACCTGCTGAATCATTGAAGTCTTTCTACTGTCTACAAAGCACAAGTCAAAAATGCAATGGAATACTCTTCACTTACCTGGATGACTGCAACACAAGAAGTTCATTTCCATCCAAAGCAAAGTAGCCCATTTGATTAACACCCTATCCACCACTGTGGATGAAGTATGTACCATCTATCAGATTCACTATGACAATTTGTGAAAGCTTGCTCCATAGCATTTCCCAAACTGACAACCTTAACAGTATAGAAGAACAAGGGTAACAGTTAAATGGGAACATCATTACCTCCAGGTTTCCCTCCAAATCACACACCGTTCTGATTTGGAATTATATTGCCATCTTTCATCACCACTGTGTTGTGGTGGAACTTCCTATTTAACATTGACAGCAGCATTTGAAAAAATGAATGGTCAATAAATGTTGGCCTTGATATTGACATTGGCATATCCTGAATGAGTCAAAATGAAAGCTATACAGACCCTATTCCACTTATAATATTTGCGGTTAAAAATATAAAGAATTATTCAGTTTTCATATTCATTGCGAGTTCCTATCGATGGTCGGTTTTATTTCACATTTAAGGTTGTCTGCCCTTTGGGGAAAATGCAGAGTAACAAGTACACGAATCTGTTTTCTGAATGCTAGTGTCCCGCATAAATACCAACACCATGATGCTGTAAATGTAGTTGATGTGATTTCTATATTATTTATCTTTATAAATAGTATTAATATTATTGCATTTCCATATTAGCAATTTCTTTGCATTCTTTTGACAACGTATGACACCATTGCTCTTGGTCTCTCTCGGGCTTCTGCGACATTGGAGATCTGCAAGAAGTTACTATGGCGAGTTGGTGGTCATATCTGCCTCTCCTATCAGTAGCGTCCCGTATTTGCTCGTTCACCGACAAGTTATCTTTATTGATGTTCTGATATTTCTGTACTCTCGGAATCAATATTATTTTCCATTAATACATCATTTGGATAAATGCCGTTGCCTCTTAAATATGCTTAGCGTTTAAAAGGACTCCCACACGTGTTAAACATGAAAATCATTGCTGTGAATTGGCGGCGTGTCTGTATTAACGCGGATGACATTTTCACTTATTACTCCGCTTACCCGAGAGTTTCTTTTAATGCAACTGGTGCGAGGTGATCACATTGGAATAGGGCAGAGAGTGTTCTAAATTAATAGCAAACTGGAAGACCATTCAAACTGAGATTCCTGGGAATAGAGAGAAAGATATAGAGCCGATCAACCTGACTGAAGGGAATTTAATCCAACGATGTATAAACACATAACCAGTGAAATTGTCTATTGCATAAAGATACTGGATGAAAAACAAAATGAAAAAAGAAAAGCAAAGATAAATATTTGCTGGATCAATTTACTTGCTGAGACTCAAACAGAATATTACCGCTGGCTGCTCTGAAGGACAACTGTCACAAATTGGGATTCTGACTGTTCGGATTATTAGTTGGGTTATTTACGCCAATTCTCACTTATTCCAAAGTATTCGATCGAGTATAACCTACTCAGGATTAAATAAAACGAATTTAAAGTTTCATTTTTTTGTTCGCTTGTTTCTGGTCATTAAATAATTGCGTAAGCATAAATGATCTGGTAATAACATATTATTCCAGCGGGATTTATTCTTCCAGGAATGAAATAACAGTTTAAGGAACCATTAGGTGTAGATTGTTGATTACAATGTGGAACTGAACAATAATTACACTACATCACATCAGGTTTTATACTGTTTAATATAACAGCTGCCACTTTACCCAGCCCCTCAAACCTTGACAGGAAATTCTCGCTTGGTGGCACTGTGGTATTTCGAGCTGAATAGCTCGGAGGCCTTCAGTTTACAGCTTAAGAGCCACGAAAGCCATTCTCACAGGTAATACATCAATGTTTTCCAATCCAATACTCGTTTGTTAAAACTTGCCCTGATAGTAACCTCTATTACTCTGTCTGGAAATCTATTTCATATCTTGGTCAACACTTGCACAATGAATTTCCTGATTTCAGCCCCAAAATGATTTTATTTTAAATTTGTCTTCCCCTTGTCCCACACTCACAACTGATTTTAAAATAATATCTCAGATCTACCCTATCCACTCATTGAATCTTACAGTACAAACAGAGGCCTTCCAGCCCATTGAGTCTGCACCCACCACAATCCCACTCAAGTCCTATCCCCATAACTCCATGCATTTACATAGCTAGTCCCCTGACACTAAGGGGCAATTTAGCATGGTCAATCCACCTAACCCACACATCTTTGGACTGTGAGAGGAAACCACAGCATCCAAAGGCAACCCACACAGACACAGGGAGAAGTGCAAACTCCATATAGTCTTCCAAGCCAGGAATCAAACCCAATCCCTGGTGCTGTGAGGCAGCAGTACTAACCGTTGTGCCACCATACCACTTCATTAACCATTCTGTATATCTCTGTAAACTATTCTTCAGATGCCTCTTTTCTCTGGTTGTAAAGTCAAGTTTTCTCCTATGGTTACTCATAATTTAAAGCCTTTAATTAACACAGGCATGAATTTGATTATCTTGTTTGTTCCGGTCCAATCTGAGGAGTAAACTTTTTCAATGTTTCAGGGTAACCCAAGGAACGGATGAGAAATCAGCAGAAGATTTTTTTAAAATGAGTATTCATCAGAAAAGTTATTAGTGAGTGCAGTGAAGTATTATATGGGTGCACTAAGGTTCAGTGTTTATTGTTTTTGTTTTTAATTTGCATTAATTCCAAAACTCAGTGCAAAGTTGTCACATTAGCTGATCAATCAAATAAGTCTGAAAAATTTACATTGTTTTTGAATATTAATAAATCAAAATTCTATCTCCATGGAAACAGATTTGAAATAAAAAGAGAAATTGCTGCAAATACTCTGCAGGTCAGGTAGCATCTATGGAGCGAGAAAACAGAATTAACTTTTGAAACTTTAACTTTGTTTTTCCTTCCACAGATGCTGTCTGACCTGCTGATTTTCCTGAATTCAATCCTCTGGCACTTGCTATGTACATAACGAAGATTATGGAAAGCTCTTGCATAATCTCCACCTTCATTTCCTTGAGCAACCTGGGACACACCATCAGGATCAGATGACTTATCCATTCCAAGTATAGCCAGCCTTTCCCAGTACATCCTTCCTATCAATTTCCCATCCATTACCTTGGCAGAGTGGCCTCAATGGGCTAAATAGTCCAATTCTGCTCCTTTATCTTATGAACTTATGAACCTTTACCATCTATGCTTCTACCAATAATTTGTCAGTATCCTTTTCTTCAATAAACACTGATATAAAGCACTCAAAGGACTCTAGCCTTACCCTGCACTTTTAAGTACATATCACTTTGATCCTTAATAGGCACCACTCCACTTTGTTCTTGCTTATTACGCGATTGCCAGCAGAGGATTTTGGCATTCCCTTTGGATTAATTGCCATTCTATTCTCATGCTTTCTCTCTGCAGTCTTAACTTTTCCCATCCCAACTTATTGTATTTGACCTGGTTCTCACTTGAAGAATTCATCTACATGCATCATATGCTTTCTGGACCCACAGAACATGCAAGAGGGAATAGAGTGGGCCGGGTAAGGAGGGGTAAAATTAGGTGGCATATTATGGAACATTATACCTATTACTTACCTCCTTCCTCTGGAATTTTATCAGTGACAGGTAGCCTGCTTACCTTGGGTAAAAGTAAGGCCAGCAATTAATGGCTACTTAAGAGTCTTCTCTCTCTGTCACTAGTATTCTACATGTGACTGGGGTTCCCTGCCATGAGGTTATCGAGCAAGCCCTGCAACTTGGTCATGGCTTTGGAAGCTCCCTACTATTCAGACAACCTGCACCCAAAAGAGGGTCCTCCAATAGTGATTGCCAACCAACACATGCTGTTACCCCAGGCCTGAGCAAATTAACCGTAGCCTCCCATCCTCTTGCCTGACTGGTTCGAGCAAAGCTATCCCAGTTTACCTCAGTGTCCGGCCATAGGGATTAGCTCTGCATTTGCTTCTGCTTTAAGTATTAGCCTTGAATTTCCAGCCAGTGAGTCATTGCTGCTTATTCATTCTCCTTACATTTGCTCATAAATTTCCTATGGGCTTTGTGAGACAAATTGGCTTTAAAAATCAAAAACAGATAGTGTCCATCACAGGGCGCCTGAGCCCTCTGTGAACAGAGTAAGCAATGGCCTGACTCTTTACCATTCAGCCTGAAGAATCCTCACTGACACTAAAAAATGTAAGTTAGTATATTCAGTGTCAGTTAGGTACAGGAAGAGAAAGAAAGTTGACATTTAGGAGATATAAAAGATCTGTGTTAAATCTCCAAAAATAATTAAATTATGAAAGAAGATGCCAAGGCCAGCAAGGATAGAATAGAAATGGGTCAGATGGAGTTAAGGTCATTCTTACAGACAGAATAGAGACATTCAGCAAAGCGAACCCCAAATCCACTTTGGTCTCCCTGATGTTGAGAAAACCATATTGTAAGCCAGCATTTTATACTCAGCAAAAATGAAGCTGGGCTCTGAAATGCTTTCAATGACTTGCCAATTACCGAGGTGAGCTAACTGTCTGTAATTACTTGGTTTATCCAACCTCTCTTTTTGAAACAATGGTATAACATTACAATCCTTTAGTTCTCCTTCACCATATCTATAACCAGAGAGCACAGGAAAATAATGGCCCAATCTTTCATCCTTTACTTCCTTCCATTGCCTGAGACACAAGTCAACTGGGTGTGATAATTTATCCACTTCCAAAGATGTTCAACCGCTTAATATTTCCTTTCTCAATATTCCAATACATTGTTTCATACTGATCCTTAATTACAATGACTGCTTCAATCCCCTTTTGCCAACAGATACAAAAGTATTTAATAAGAATCAAGTCCATATCTTCTGCCTTCCCAGTTTAAGTTTTTGGTCTCCAAAAGATCCCACTCTTTCCCGAGTTAGTCTTTTAATTTTTATGTGATCAATGTTTTAGACAAGCAAATCAATAGGTTTGCCTTTGGGTTTCCTTGACTTTAGTTGCTGATGTATTTTCATGCCTCTCTTTGCTTTCCTAATTTCCTTCTTAGTTTCGTTCCTGCACATTCTACATTACTTTAGTCTTTCTGCAGGAATGAATTCTCAGGCTGAACTTTTCTGGCCCCCCTCACCAGTAGGATCTTCCAGTCCCACACGGTGGGTTCCCCAACAGCAAGGGGTGATAGCCATGGAAATTATCATTGACAACAGCAGGACTGGAAAATCCTGTTGTCAACTAATAGCGGGCCAACTCCGCTACAATACACACTGCAAGAGCAAGGATGGAAAATCCCATCCTTTGTAACTAATATAAGCTTCCCTTTTTTTGATCTTTTTGATTCTGTTTGTTCTTTGAAATCCAAAGGGTCTAAATTTGGAAGCCAAACCTTATTATTCCCTGGGAATATATTTGTTCTGCACTCTCACCACCTCCTCCTTGAACATCTTCCAATGTTTTGATTTATCTTCATGTAAGTAGTACGTTCATGTTCTTCGACAAATCACACCTCAGCTTAGTAAAATTGACTCTTCACCTGTTTAAAACTTTTACTATTTTGAGTTGATTTGATTTGATTTATTATTGTCATATGTATTAACATATAGTGAAAAGTATTGTTTCTTGCGCATTACACGGACAGAATATACAATTTATAGAGAAGGAAATGAGAGAAGTGGGGAATGTAGTGTTACAGTGATAGCTAGGTTATAGAGAAAGGTCAACTTAATGCAAGGTAAGTCCATTCAAAAGTCTGACAACAGGAGACTTCGGTACCAACCGAACTCAAGCTGTTCTTGAGTCGGTTGATATGTGACCTCAGACTTTTGTATCTTTTTCCCAAAGGAAGAAGATAGAAGAGAGACTGTCTGGGGTACATGGGGTCTTTAATTATGCTGGCTGTTTTGCCGAGGCAGTGGGAAATGTCGACAGAGTCAGTAGATGGAAGGTTAGTTTGTGTGATGGATTGGGCTACATTCACAACCTTTTATAGTTGGTCTAACTTTCTCCATTACCGTAGCTGCACTAAACTTAACTGAATTAGGATCACTATCATCAAAATGCTTTCTAACTTTAAAGAGGTTGTCAATGAAACAACAGGCCCAAATTGGATCAAGCGAGCAAACTATTAACGTACATTGCTACTCCAGAGGCAACTATTACTAAAATATAGTCTTAATTTTTATCTAGCATTGAGCTTATAGTATGGTGTGAAATCATGGCATCAGTTATATGTATATATATCAATACCAGATCACCCCTCATGCTTCCTGACTGCCAAGCTTACAATTCCTGTTCACTATTCTAATTAAAGAACAATGCTTATTTACTAGTAAATAATGCTGTTTAAAATTGTATTGTCTTTGTTTAATGGTAGTTTTATTTATAGAAGAACTCATCTCCACATAGTCAAACTCTGGATTTGATAGCAAATGTAAACAGGCTGTTAAGTGTGAATGTCATTTTCAGGCTTATTCACTTATGATCCAATGCAAATAAAGTTTGACGATAGCACAATTAAAATTATTTACATCTTCAATGGAGTCAATATAGAAATTAAGCTTTCATCATATTCTACAAATAAGAGCCTTTCATTATACACAATTTAATTGTTGTTATTTTTTTCTTGAAACTGTTGAAAATGAAATAGAAAACCAAACAACTTTAGGAAAAGGTTGTAAGAATAAATTATTTAAGCTGCTGGTGCTTCCCTTATTTGATATAGCAGATGCCACTGCCATATGGTACCATATCCAGTACGGCCCTAAGACTTAGTAATTACATTGTCTAATTCACATCCAATTAGCTATTTTATTTCTCTTCCAACAGATGTTTCTTACTTACAATACCAGCATTTTTAAAGATTATCAAACACAATAATAGACATCAGTTTTAGTCATTTAAATGTGAAACATGCAGTACAAAATTGAATGGAACAATTGAGAATAACATTGAAAGGAAATGTGACATGGGCAACATTTGATCAAGGTTGTAGGTGTTTTACATTTCCTGGAACAATATAACACACTTAACCAGTTCACAAAGTTGTCATTTTAAATTTTATTCGGGTTATATTAGGTCATTGCTGATACTGTAGCAACAGTGTGAATGAATACCATTCTGTTGTACCTCCCTTCTCATCACCCACAGTACATTCACTTGAAAATCATATTACAAATATTTATGGTCTGCTTCCCACTCTGCATTTATGATATTGTCATCTTCAATAATTCAAAACTTTCATAATACAGATACTATCCAATGTTGACTCTTTAAAAATTGATTTTAAAAAATTTACAAAGCTAACCACCAAAGGTCAAATGACTTGTGATTTCCACACAGACAAATTAACTGATGCTTCTGGAAAGTTCTTAAAATGCAAATGATCATGGGTCATTTCCCTGAAAAGACATTCAAAATGCCTTGTGGAATTTACAACCCAATTGCCTGGGTATGAACAATCGCTCAAAAACAGTACACCATCACGCTCATCACCTTTTGCACCTCTAGTAATATCCCACCCTCCCCCTCCCCCACCCACCCACTTGCCACCCTGACTAAATATCCTTGAGTTTGATACTTAACAAAGTGAGCTCACAGAAACCAGCTCACTGCAAGCTGGTGTGAATAGCCACTATTCAGCAACCATGGTGTAGCACTGGTTTTTAACTTCAAATCATTCTTATTTTATTCATTCGTGGGAGGGGGTGTGTCATTGGCTGGCTACCTATTATTATCCATTCCTAATTGCCCTGAGAAGGTGCTGGTGAGTTGCCTTCTTAAACCGCTGCAGTCAATCTAGACACACCCACAGTGCTGTTAGGGAGAGAGCTCTAGGATTTTAACCCAGTGGCATTATATTTCCAAGTTAAGGTGGTAAGTAGCTCAGAGGGGAACTTTGAGGTAGTCATGATCCCATGTGTTCACTCACTGCTGCCTCTGTATGTCAATGGTGGAGAGAGTGAATGGTTGTAAAAGGGCTGCCAATTAAATGGGTTGCTTTATCTTGAGTGCTATCAAGCATGTTGAGTGTTGTCAGGGCGGCGCTCACCTAGGCAAGAGAAGAGTATTCCATCACACCTCTGATTTGTGCCTTTTAGATGGTGGACAGGCTTTAGGGAACTAGAGGTGAGTTATTGCCATAGAATCCCTGGCCTGTGAGCTGCTCTTATTGTCACAGTATTTATATAACTAGTCCAGTTCAATTTCTCGTCAATATTAACACTCAGGAAGTTGATGGTGGATAATTCAGTGATGACAATATCATTGAATATCAAAGAGAAATGGTTAGATTGCTGGAGATGATCATTGCCTAATCCTTGTGTGGCAGGAATGTTATTTTTAACTTGTCAACCAAGCCTTGGTATTGTCCACGTCTTGCTCCATTTGGATATGGATCACATCAGTCTTTGAGCAACTGGGAATGGTGCAGTATATTGTACAATCAACAAACAGCCACATTTCTGATCTTATGATGAAATGAAGGTCAGTGATGAAGCAGCTGAAGATGTTTGGGCTTGGGCCCTACCTTGAGAAACTCCTGAAATGATGTGCTGGGCCTGAGATATTTGACCTCCAACAACCCACAGTCATCTTCCTTGTTGCCAAGTATGACTTCAGTTTTACCAGGTTTCCTTGATGCTACACTTGGTCAAATGCTGCCTTGATGTCAATGACAGTCACTCTTACCTTACCTCTGGAACTCAACTCTTTTGTCCATATTTGACCAAGGCTATAGTCAGAGTAAGAGTTGAGTGATCCAGACAGAACCCAAACTGAGCGTCCCTGAGCAACTTATTGCTAAGTATGTGAACTTGATAGCGCTGTTAATGAACCCTTTCAGTTCTTCACTGGTGATCAAGAGAAGACTGATGGAGTGGTAACTGGCTGGGTTGGATTAGTCTTGTTTTTATGTGCAGGACATACTTGGGCAATTTTACTAATTGCCTGGAAAATGCCTGTAGATGTACCAGCATAGCTTGGCAGAGGATGTGACAAGTTCTGGAGCACAGGTCTTCAGTACTATTGCCAGCATATTGTAAGGTCCCATAGCCATTGCAGTATCCTGTGGGATATCTTGATATAATATGAAGGCTTGAGTCTGTGATGTTGGGGACATCCAGAGAAGGCCAGGATGGATTATTCACTTAGTACTTGTGGCTGAAGATTGTTGTGAATGCTTTAGCCTTATCTTTTGCACAGATAGACTGGGCTCCTCCATCATTGAGAATGGGAATATTTGTGAAACCTTCTCCTCCAATGAGAGATCTAATTATCTATCACTATTCACAATTGGATGTGGCAGGGCTGCAGAGCCTAGATCTGTTCCTTTGATTGTGGAAGCATTTAGCTCTGTCTGTTGCTACTTATGTTGTTTGGCACACAAGTAATCCTGTTGTAGTTTCACCAGGTTGACACCTCATTTATAGGTATGCCTGGAGTTGCTCCTGGCATTCCCACCTGGCATGGTGGTAATGGTAGAGTGGGAATATGTGGGAGCATGAGATTGTGGGATGTGGTTGGGTCTCATTCTGTTGCTGTTGATAACCCACATGGTTGCCCAGTGGTGAGTTGCCAGATGTGTTCAAAATCTGGTACTGAAAGTACTACACAACACGATGAAGCATATCCTCTATGTGAAGATACCCCCTCATTTTGCACAGAGGTTAGTACTTTTGCCTCACATCACCAGGGACCCGCATTTTTTATGTTAATACATAAAAGTTAATGTGCATTTTACTTTGCAGACATAATTGTAATGCTGCGTGCGTTTCCAATTTAAATAGAAGTGCAGAGCCTGTATTAATATGGAGCAAGCGAAAGGTTTGGAGGAAATCGCCGCCTTATGTATTTTGTTATTTGAGAGCTGGACTGCCTTTCATTATCATGTCACCAAAAAGCTAGTTACACCAACTTTACAGAAGGATTCTATTCCCTCCATTGAATCAGCTTTTACTTTGTCAATCCAATATTAATTTTCCTCCTTTAGTATGTGTTTCTTTCTCCCTATCCGAGTTGCCTCTTTGCCCTCTCTGTCCTACTGCAGCCTCTGCTCCTGGGAAGGGGTGGGGGGGCAGCCGCTCAGGCGCGCCGTTCCTCTGGAGACCGGCGGAACCTGCTTCCCTCCCCGCGCCCAATTGCAGCTTGTGCGCTCCCGGGACCGGGAAAGCCAGCAGCGACTGAGCGCCATTCCCGCACGCTTGGCGCTATCACAGCACCACTCCAAACTGCCAGTACTCCACCTAGTAACAAGCACGCCCACCAGAGAGAGGAAAAGAAAATAACACAACGAAATGCAAAGAAAAACAACCCGTTGTAAATTTGCCTAACAATAACATGCTTTATGTGTTTATTCGGTTACAGGGTGAAGGCAACTGAAGCAAACAGTTGATTTACTTTAACAAAGACATCACAACAACGAGGACTGGTAATTAGCTATAAGCCTCTCAGCATGCACACTATAGTTGTTCATGATTATCGATCTACAAGTAAATTACTCCAACAGGACTTCATTTTTCTCTTTTCAGGGGAATTTAATTTTGGACAAGCTCCATGCCAAAAACTGAACCATTTTAATCTTAATATTTCAGTTGCATTGTTCATTGTATTTGGGTATAATTGTAGTTCTACACAGCAGCCAAAATGTTAGCAAGGGCATTTAAAACATAAACGACACTATAATTCACAATGTGACTA
Organism: Sphyrna mokarran; assembly: GCA_024679065.1. Classification (NCBI taxonomy): domain Eukaryota; kingdom Metazoa; phylum Chordata; class Chondrichthyes; order Carcharhiniformes; family Carcharhinidae; genus Sphyrna; species Sphyrna mokarran. Next base: position 63,157,152 of record JAGIQG010000001.1, read on the forward strand.
GCCATTAACCACAAACGAACACTCACTGTACTGGCATTTAGGTACATAACGATAAACTGCTAATTTAGGCTTGGTTTTTTTTTAGCTGAATATCAGTATGGAATGGTCAGAGATTTTTTGAGGGTGAACAGCATTGGGTCTCTCATTATCTTTCCGTTTCTGACTGTCACTTCTACATTCAGTACATACACAGGTTAACAAGTAAATCCTGAAGTTTGTGTCTGTCCTTCACTGCTTCCCACAAAGTTTGATGTGGAACTCCTCCAATATCTCTCTACAAACTGCAAACAGTGAAATCAATTAATCTGGTGAAATTTACCATTGCTTAAGTTGATTTATTAGGGTCACAAGAAGGCTTACATTAAAACTGCAATTAAGTTACTGTGAAAATGCCTTAGACACCACACTCCAGAGCTTGTTTGGGTACGTTGAGAGAGAATTTAGCATGGCCAATGCACCAAACAAGCATTTTCAGACTATAGGGGGAAACCCAAACAGACACGAGAATGTGCATGCGCCATACAGACAGTGATCTATGCCAGGAATTGAACCCAGATCCCTGGCGCTGTAAGACAGCAGTGCTAACCACTGTGCCATCATGTCTAGTCCCATACCCATGCCTTCTGCAATTGTTTTACAATTCAATTCGGAAGTCACAATTGAATCTGCCTCTACCTTGCTCTCATTCCTGATGTTAACTATTCGCTGAAATGAAAAGATATTTCATCATGTTGCCTCAGATTTTGTTTTTGCTAATCATCTTGAAAGGTGTCCTCTTGTTCTTCACCATTTCATCAATGGGAACATTTTCTCTCAATCTACTTCACCCAGATCCCTTGTGCTTTTTAATACCTCTATCAAATATTTTCTCAACTTTCTAATAGGATAACATTGGATTATATCGTTTGGATATACTCCACAGAAACTGCCCATCTGGCACAGCCAGTCCATGTGTCAGCATTTTTGCTGCATTAAATCTCCTCCTGCGTTTCCTCATCTAAATCTATCATCATAATCCTCTATTCTCTTTTCACTTGTAACATGAGCATTAGCCTGGACCTCTAGATTAGTAGATCAGTGGTATTACTACTCGTAATGATACTATATTACCATTTCCCCCTAATTTGGCGTTGAAAAACAATTCTATATTCTCAAATGTTGTTGCATGTCTCCCTTGTGATTAATTACTAAATTTTTTTTAAAAAACTTGCTCCTGAATTTCAGTTTCTAACTTATGCCTGTGTATGTCCAGCCTCTATTTTGCTCTTGGTAAATTTTTTAAAGAGTGTTTTGATCAATTGAGTTTTTCATTCCTGGTTGGCTGTCTGTAAGAACTTTTCAGTATGATTGACTGCTTGAGCATCTTAATGACATTATTGCAGCTCCACTCTGGGAATCCTATTAAAGATCACTGCATTACACGTAACAGAAAGGCATAGTGATCACTAGGTAATGTGTTTTTGTACAAAGATTTGTTTTTCTTCATTAACCTTTACAACAATGTCCACTTTTTGAAGATAGCATAGTATTATATAGTACTTACAGTTCAGAAAATGACCAAATGAGAGCATAATACCACTGGATGTGTGGTATTATACAATGTGAAAGGATTAATTAATGACCTCATAGTGAAGGTATCCCTATGTAGAAGCAATCATAATAGGATTGAATTTTTCATTCAGTTTGAAGGAGAGAGAGTGGGTCCAGGATCAGTTTTTTAAACTTGAATCACTTTGGCAGAAGGAATGAAAAAGGCTAAGAGATTGCAGAGCTCTGAGATGCAGAGAAATCTAGGTGCTTGAATCACTAAATGTTACAAGATCTTCAGAGTTATCGACAGAGTGGATGTAGAAAGGATGTTTCCTCTTGTGGTTGTATCCAGAACTAGGAGGTCACTGTTTCATAAAATAGAATCCCTGCAATGCAGAAGGAGGCCATTCAGCCCATCGATTTGCACTGACAACAATCCCATCCATGCCGTAGCCCCATAACCCCATATATTTACGGTAATAATCCCCTGACACTAAGGGTTAATTTAGCATAGCCAATCAACTTAATCCCCATACCTTTGGCCTGTGGGGGGAAACCAGAGCACCCAGGGGAAACCCGCACAGACATGGGGAAAACATGCAAATTCCACACCAACAGTGACCCAAGACCAGAATTGAACCGAGGTCCCTGACGCTGTGAGCCAGCAGTGCTAACCACTGTGCCACTGGGCTGCCTCAACTAATGGGGCACTTATTTATGATGTAAAGATGCCGGCGTTGGATTGGAATGGTAAGAACTCAGTAAGAATTTAGCAACACCAATTATTAATCCAACCGATTTATTTGATAGTAAAATAGCGAGCTTTCAACACTCCCGTGTCTTCATCAGGCAAGTGCAGTGTTCTGGTCTGCAATAGCACACATCAGCACAGACAGTCAGAGATTGCTGATTAGAATGCGAATCCTTACATCTAACCTGCTATTCAAGTGTTAAAGTGGCTAACAATGTGTGTGAAGGGGATCCTGAGCATTGTTAGAGAGTTGTGTATTTTCTCCAGACAGCACAGTAAGTGAGGTTTTTTGCTAACCCAGGCAAGTTACGGGGGTTACAGATAGTGTGTCATGAAGCCAAGATCCCTGTTAAGACCGTCCTCAACCACCGCACAACCTCAAACAGATCATTGTTCGCAGCAAACTACCCAACCTTCAGGAGAACAGTGACCACAATACCACACAACCCTGCCACAGCAACCTCTGCAAGACATGCCGGATCATAGACATGGACGACATCATCAAACGTGAGGATACCATTCACCAGATGCACGGTACATACTCTTGCAACTCGGCCAACGTTGTCTACCTAATACGTTGCAAGAAAGGATGTCCCGAAGCATGGTATATTGGGGAGACCATGCAGACACTACGACAGCGGATGAATGAGCATCGCTCAACAATCACCAGGCAAAACAGTTCCCTTCCTGTGGGCGAACACTTCAGCAGTCATGGGCATTCGGCCTCCGACCTGCGGGTAAATGTTCTTCAAGGGGGCTTTCGTGATACACGACAGCGCAGAGTCGCTGAACAGAGACTGATAGCCAAGCTCCGCACACATGAGGACGGTCTTAACAGGGATCTTGGCTTCATGACACACTATCTGTAACCCCCGTAACTTGCCTGGGTTAGCAAAAAACCTCACTTACTGTGCTGTCTGGAGAAAATACACAATTCTCTAACAATGCTCAGGATCCCCTTCACACACATTGTTAGCCACTTTAACACTTGAATAGCAGGTTAGATGTAAGGATTCGCATTCTAATCAGCAATCTCTGACTGTCTGTGCTGATGTGTGCTATTGCAGACCAGAACACTGCACTTGCCTGATGAAGACACGGGAGTGTTGAAAGCTCGCTATTTTACTATCAAATAAATCGGTTGGATTAATAATTGGTGTTGCTAAATTCTTACTGAGCACTTATTTAAGGCAGACATGAGAAGTTTTTTTTCTCTCAGAGAGTCATGAGTCTTTGGAACCCTCTTCCTCTAAAGCTGTAGAGGCAGAGTTTTGAATACAACTGGATAGATTCTTGATTAGCAAGGGGGTGAAAGATGCAGGAATGTGAAATTGAGGTTATAATCAGATCAGCCATGATTTTATTGAAAGATGAAGCTGGTTTGAGGGGCCAAATAACCTATTCATTCTCCTAATTCATATGCTCATTTAATCGTTTGTCCAAAAGGTCCATTCTTGTGCTCTTGATGTACACAAGCCTCCTTTCATCTTTCTTCATTTTGTTAAGACCCCATTGATCAATAACTTTAAAAAAAAATGAATTTCCCAGAGACCCACAGAAATATTCAAAAAGGAAAATTTTATATTTTAAGATGCTTACTGCAAAAAAACAAACTAAATTCAACATAAATCAAACACTATTTAACAAGCAGCCAACAAATCAGACTATAAAAAAGAGTGGTACATTAACTAACTAATGCAATCAAGATACTCCTTTCACTGAGCACTGCACATCCGACATATGTAAAACATTATAATATCCAGTTCCAACTTATTCCCAGCAGCTCAGTTCTCCCTGACACACCAAGTTAAATCTTCCAGTGTCCTTTGTAAATAGTCCCATTCAGTCTGAGTATTCCAGAATTGACTTCCAGCAGCAAGACCTTGGGAATTGATTTCACACAGCTGGCTGGATAGCTAATAGATGATGCAGAGAGATGCCAACAACACGGGTTCAATTCTTGTACTGGCTGAGATTATTCATGAAGATCCTGCCTTTTCAACCTTGACCCTCATCTGAGATGTGTTGACTCTCAGGTTAAATGACCACTAGTCAGCTCTCTCCCTCAAAGGGAAAAGCAGCCAATGGTCATCTGGAACTATGGCAATTTTTACCTTGGCCAACTCCTTGTTCTTTAAATCTCCAAAAAATCTCATTTGTTCTTCTATTTCTTTGAAACAGTACCAGCTTTTAGAAGCATTCTGAATTTGCTGCTAACACAAACACAGTTGTTCCTTGCTCTTCAAGTCATTGCATTGTCTCTCTCAGACTGTGGCCAGGATTTTATAGTCCACCATAGATAGTCTCACCCCCCACCCCCACAACCTCCCCAGTGGATATGGTGGATCATTTAAATTGCTGCTTACTTTGGCAAAACCTTAAAATCCCATCTGCAGGAGGAGCTGAAAATCCCATCCTTTGTCTCTGAAGATCAGCTACCCTTTATCTGTGCCAAGTGTGAAAACTGTCACTTGGATTTTCAGTAGATTTTATTTTGGGTTTATTTTCCATAGCAATCAGATTACATAGGCCTGTCTCTAAGCAGAGATTTAGAATGACCAGCATTCCCCATCCAGAAAATTCTATTTCACCTTAAGTTAAAAGAGTTATTTTGAAATGTGCATCTTGTAAGGTCCTACATTTGTAACAATCCAATTTATCAACATTTCCTCTTTTCTCCTGCATGTGTTCATCTAGCTTTCCTTTAAATATTTCATACTAGTCACCTCACTCAACTACTCCTTGTGATAGTGTGTTGTATCTTCTAATCATTCTGTGTAAAGCTGTTCTACTGCCTGCTCTGTTGGATTCATTAGAGATTGTGCTACTATCATTTTCAAAATCAGAAAGGTTTTTTTCTCACTTTTTCAATACTTGCAATATATCGTGCACCAACTGGATGACTTCACTGAAACAAAACCTACTTTGCACAGACCCGCAAATTCTGCCACACCTCTGAGCATCTCTCAGGTACAAACTTGCCCACCAGAGGGCAGTGGAAATCTATATTTAAATATACTTGGCGGAAGGACAAAAAACAATTTTGGATTTCATTTGAACTGGACTTGGGGTGAGAAACCTGCTACGCAGTTAATTTCCTCTCTGGCTGAGGCAGCAGAGGGAGATGGATTTTAATCACTGGGCCTTAACTTGAATTGCTCTTGTGCACCTCCCATCCAGAAGAGGAATGGTTGATGGTGAGTGAAGATCAAGTGCTTGAGAGTCACCTGACTGCTTCATGGTAAATGTTAGGGAATTGGTTTTGGGAAGATCTTGCAGGAGGGAGGTGGAGCTAAGTCCAGGACAGCAGAAAGTTTAAGACATACTTGAAGGACCTTTTCTCTCTGCTAGTCTGCTTCTACCCATTGGATTGGCCGTGGTTTCATCAAAACAGGTTAAGGACAGTCCTTTATTTAACATGCCTGTTTCATTGAAAAACACACATTTCCAACATAAGTTAATGCTTCCACATAGACTATTTCATCAGGAACTTGATGCACCACACCAATCATCTGGCAAATATTGGCAAGAGTCAGAAAGTACCAGGGTTCAATCTCAATGCTGACTACAGTTCAGTGTGAGCACGGATGCTTCTAAGTCAGAACTGTGTGGATTTCAGAGATTTGAACACAATCTAGAATGACACTCCAATACTGAGGAAAACCTACACCACCAATATTGACTTTGAGATGAGATTTTATACCAAGCACCATCTAGCCCTCAGATGAATATGAAGAAAATGAACATATCAATTAAGAGGATGAGTAGGCATTCAGCCCCTTGAGATTGCTCTACCATTCAACAAGAACATGGCTGATCTGAATATGGCCTCAACTCCACTTTACACCTATGCCCAATAACCCTTGACTCCCTCGTCTTATCCACCTCTGTCCTAAAATATTCAACGATCCTGCCTCCACAGCTCTCTGGGGAAGAGTGCTAAAGATTCATGACTCTCTGAGAGAAAATTTCTCCTCATCTCCATCTTAAATGGGAGATCCTTTATTATTAAATTGTCTCCCCTAGTTCTAGTTGGTCTCATTCTGGAATTAAAAGTTAATGTTGGCCATGAAACCATCCTCAAAAACCCATCTGGTTCATTGATGTCCTTTAGGGGATGAAATCTGCTATCCTTACCTGTTTGGCCTATATGTGGCTGACTCTGAAATGTCCTTAGAAATGGAGGGCAGTTAGAGACAGGCAATACAATGCTGGCTCAGCCAGCAATATTCACATCCTGTACATGAATAAAAGTCCTAAAAACAAGAGGGAACATCATTCCAGCATGTAGCCTGTCAATTCCCTCAGGAATATGTTTCCATAAGATCACCACTCAACCTTGTAAACGCCAATGGACACAGGCCCAGTGTTCCAACCTTTCCATTGGTTGAACTATTTTTCATTTATTTGTGTGACATGAACATCACTGGCTGGCCAGCATTTATTGCCCATCTGTAATTGCCCTTGCATGGCAGTTGAGGGTCAACTACATTGCTGTGGTTATGGAGTCACATGTGGGTCAGATCAGGTAAGGATGGTGATTTCCTACCCTAAGGATATTAGTGAACCAGATGGGCTTTCCTAACAATTGACAAACGCCAGATGAGTAACTAGGGAGAGAGTATGGAGAGAGTAGAGCTTCTTAAGAATCAATAAGGCCTCCTATGTGCAGATTCACAAGAGATGGGTGAAGTCCTAAATGAATATTTCTCATATTATTTACTGATGAGAAAAGCATGGTTGTTGGGAACTTGCAGAAATAAATAGTGATGTCTTGAGAAGTATACATATTACAGAGAAAGAAATGCTACAAGTCTTAAAGCACATCAAGGCAAATAAATTCCCAGGACCTGATGAAGCGTATCCCAGGACATTGTGGGAGGTTAGGAAAGTAACTGTGGATCACCCAGCAGAGATATTTGAATCATCGATAGTCACAGGTGAGGTGTCTGAAGATTGGAGAGTGACAAATATTGTGCCTTTGTTTAATAAAGGCTGCAAGGAAAAGCCTGGGAATTACAGGCCAGTGAGCCTCATATCTGTGATGGGTAAGTTGTTGGAAGGTATTTTGAGAGACAGGATCTACAAGCATTTAGAGATGCAAGGACTGATTAGGAACAGTCAGCATGGCTTTGCGAGTGGAAAAGCATATCAAATTTGATTGAGTTTTTTTGAAGGGGAATGAGGGCAGTGCAGTTGATGTTGTCTCCATAGATTTTAGCACGGTGTTCGACAAGATACTGCATGATAGATTGTTACATAAGATTAAATCTCATGGGATCCAAGGTGAGTTGGCTAAAATGGGTACAAAACTGGCTTGATGACAGAAGCAGAGGGTGGCTCTAGAGGGTTGTTTTCCAAACTGGAGACCTGTGATCAGCAGTATGCCTCAGGGATCAGTGCTGGATCTATTGTTATTTATCATTTATATTAATAACTTGGATGAGAATATAGGGGGCATGGTTAGTAAACTTGCAGATGACACCAAGATTGGTGATATTGTGGATAGCGAAGAAGGTTACCTCGGATTGCAATGGGATCTTGATCAACTGGGCCAGTGGGCTGACGAATGGCAGACGGAGTTTAATTTAAATAAATGTGAGATAATGCATTTTGGTAGATTGAGCAGGATAGGATTTATTCAGTTAATGATGGGCATTGGGGAAAGTTACAGAACAAAGAGATCTAGGGGTACAAGTTCATAGCTCTTTGAAAGTGGAGTCACAGGTGGACAGAGTGGTGAAGGAGGCCTTCAACATGCCTGGTTTTATTGGTCAGACATTGAATATAGCAGTTGGGACGTCTTGCTGAATTTGTATAAGACATTGTTAAGGCCACTCTTGGAATACTGTGAAAAGTTCTAAGTCACCCTATTATAGAAAGGATATTATTAAACGAGAAAGAGTGCAGAAGAAATTTACTAATATGTTACCGGGACTTGATGGTTTGAATTATAAGGAGAGGCTGGATAGACTGGGACTCTGAATGGAGTGTAGGAGGCTGAAGGCTGATCTTTTAAGGGTCTATAAAATAATGAAGGGAATAGATCAGCTAGATAGTCAATATCTTTTCCAAAGATAGGAGAGTCTAAAACTAGAGAGTATAGGTTTAAGATGAGAAAGGAGAGATACAAAAGGTCCAGAGGGGCAATTTTTTCACACAGAGGGAGGTGTACGAAACAAGCTGCCAGAGGTAGTAGTAGAGGCAAGTATAATTTTAGTTTAGACAGTTACATGGCTAAAATGTGTACAGAGGGATAGGGGCCAAATGCAGGCAATTGGGACTAGCTTAGCTGTTTAAAAAAAGGGTGGCATGGACAAGTTGGGCTGAAGGGCCTGTTTCCATGCTGTAAACCTCTATGACTATGATTCTATGAAAGGAATCTACTGATGAGCATGAAACCAAATTCCAGATTTTTTTTATTGTGTTCAAATTCCAACATCTGCTATGATGGGATTTGAAACCAGGTCTCTAGACATTTGCTGGATTTCTAGTGATAATACCAGGATATCACCTCCCATTATGAGCTAATCTTTAGCATTGTAGTCCACCTTATACTTGAACTCCAAAATGACACAGAGTTCTCAGGCTTTCTTGGGACAATCTTTTGTTTAAGCCATCCACAACTTCAAGGATTGAAGGTACTTCATTGGAAGTACCGATTCAATAATTCTGAGAAGGCTCAAATTGGGCAAAGATATTCAAATATAATACAATTAAGAACATCCATCTAAATAGTAATGGCAAATACGTGAAAAGGGGAGAAAACAGCCCAATATCTATGCACAATAAAATTTGAGCTTTACTGGCATTAAATTGTATAGCAGCATGTTAAGCAATCACGCATGTTTGTAGCTAAGGAAACTGCAGTAAAATACTGCATTTTAGATCTGGTAGTCCAAAGGATCACCTAAGGAATAGAAGGAATAGAAATACAACATGATGGTTTGCAGGTCAGCCAACTATTACTTAATCACAAATTTTAATCTATCATCCATTAAAACAATCTCATTCACCTTTCAAAATATGTGGGTAATCCCAATGTCAACACCTACTTTGGTAATTTCTATTTAAACCATATTCATACCTTTGTGCATTGTCTTTGTGCAATAAGCCTGTGTACAGTAAAATGTGTTAAGTAACAATAGATTGAAATAACCATGGCCTTAAAAAAATCCACCAGAGCCATAGCAACTACCTTTTTCTTTGGTCGAAATTTTACAGCCCCAGGGGAGTGGAATGGTAGATAGGGCACTTAAAATTGGATGCCATGTCAAATGCACTATTCTCACAGCCTACCTGCACTTGCTGCAATTTTACCAGCAGTGGGGGAAATGGCAGACAATCCATTCACCCATGGTTCAACAGAAACCCTTAAGTGGATAATTAACGATCACTTAAGGGCCTTGTTTGCCATTGCTGGAATTTTTCCTGCATGGGAGCAGCCTGTTGTCACATGTCCAGCCTGCAGGGTGAAATTTGGCAAATTGGCCAACGGGCAAAGATGGTGGGTGCCTCTCTATTCTCTGATGCACCCTCACCTCCCCTCCTACCCAAAGCTATTTCACCCTCTCCTATTTCCTTCCCACCTGCCTTGACCACTCCAGTCCCACCATCCCTCACTCAACTGCCTGCTTGATGCCAATGAGATCCCAGTCCTACTTTAAAGTCCAGGCTCCATTGCAGCTTGCTTCTCTCTGGGATTGTTGCAGTTCCAGTGATGGCCAGTGCTGCTGGTGACTCTACTCAGACCAGAGAGCCACTGACCATTTCATTGGCTCTCAGCTCTTGAAAGTCAGACATCTTGCCAGAGAAGAATGGATGTCTTACCCTGATCTAATTAAGGACTCAGTGGTCGAGACGAAAGCTGGACAAAGCTGTAACTTTTATCCAATTGATGGAGAACTTGCTTCCAGCATAAACATTTTCAGTGTATTTGTGAGTTAGCTACTATCATACTAGTGTTTTGCCATGTTTCCTTTCAATTGCTCTCGCATTTTAAGTCTACCGAGCTATATTTGAGAACTTGCAGCACAGTGCATCCTTAGTTTCATAGCACAGGTTTTTGTCCATTTCACCAAATGGGGGTTAGTATATTCAGTTGTTGGAACTTCGTCCTCTGAAGAAAAAGATTCGGGCAGGAGGGAGAGAGCCCAGTGATCCCAGGCTGCATCTTTTTTGAGGAGAGACACAGGCTCAATTGGTGCAGGCCTAGGGAAGGGTAAGGCTGTAGGCTAGAGTCTACAGATAGTGTTCCAACTACCTCCAAGTAACTGAGGCCCAGTGCTGAAGGAGCTCTGGCACTCCACAGATACAGGGACAGCAATATGCCAGATGATAGGGCTGGCAATCATCTTCTATTGGTGGGCAGGTGCTCTATGCCAATGGCTTTGAAGGTCACAGTGACCCTCAGCCTCTGCTCATCCTGTTCATCCCAGAGGTCAGTGGGGAACCTGTGCAGCATGTCCAAATCAGCTGCACACAGTTGAGTCAAGCTAGTCATAGACACTCTCTTCAGACACATCCTTACATTTATCCCTTACCGCTCAAATGAGGCCAGTCAGACTGAGAAAGCAAGGCTTTGCTGTAAATGCTGTGTTTCCTCACATCCAGTTGTGGAATCATAGAATCCCTATAGTGCAGGAGTCATTCGACCCATTGAGCCTGCACTGACAACAATCCCACCTAGGCCCGATCCCATAACCTCAGGTATATACCTTGCTAATTCTGGACACCAAGAGGTAATTTAGCATCGCCAATCAACCTAACCCACACATCTTTGGCGTGGAGGAGGAAACCGGAGCACTCGGAGGAAATCCAAGCAGACATTGCAAACACCACACACATAGTCACTCAAAGCCAGAATTGAACCCAGGTCCCTGGTGCTGTGAATCAGCAGTGCTAATCACTGAGCCACAGTGCCACCCATATGTGGCCATCAAGGTACAGCAGGTGAGCTGGATACCTGCGCCAGCCAAAAGGGATCCCAGTCAATGCAAATCATCTGCAACAAAAGGACACAGATCTTGTAAATCTTTGCCAAATATCCTGCCAGCTGTTTTTAAAATTCACTTACTGGATGCGGCATCACTGGCTAGGCTAGAATTTATTATCTATCTCTAATTGTCCTTGAGAAGGTGATGATGAGCTGCCTTCTTGTACTGTGGCTTTCTTGAGCTGCTGTGTACACTTTTACATTCTCAATTCTGTTCCCTTTCCTCTGACACTTGCTAAAAAGTGCAAACGAGTGGATGTACAGTGAGGATACAGTCAGACTCATTTATAACACCAACAAATCAATAGCCCAATAAACACATTGGGGAATAACAATTGAGTCAATCACTAGAATTAGTCAGTGTGCACAAAATTAATCTCTGATGTGATTCAGTGATTTCAGGTGGAGAGAGAAATTGGGGTGAGGAGTCTTTATTACGATATTCAAGTTACTCGTACCTTTTGATTTATTTTTGTTCAGAAATAATGCAATAGCTCACATATCAACACCCACAGTTACATTTTATCTAAATATATTGTAAATGGTGAGCTTTTCATTTTGGAACCAAAGTAAGAGTTTGCTCAGTCATCGGTAACCACTCAATACTTTCCCCAAATTTGCTTGGATTTGCTGTTTTAATGGATAATGTGATGAAAACTTGGTTTACACACATCAATTGAAAGTTCTCCAAACTTCCAGCAAAGTTAAAACAGCAACATGATAAAATAATAACAAATTCAGAGTTGTCCACAAGTGTTGAGTTGCTTTTATAATGGCTCTCATAAATACAATAGTGATATAAAATATCCTTTCAATAACTCCTGATCCACCTAATTATTTTTGTGAAAATAGTTGCTAAAAAGCAGAGCTGAATGGTCCAGTGCACGATGTACACTCTGTTGGCAGTTCTAGCCACCACTAAACTGTCTTTGGTTTAACATTAATCAGCACATGATTGACAACTTTATTTCAAAGTCACATGGTGTGTGGCATAGAAAACAAAACCTTACAAAACTGCTTTAGGGAGTCGGCAAACATTATTGCATCTAATGTGGGAGTGTTTATTGCTATCACCGGGTGTTCAAAAGTTTCAATTTTCCAATACTAGCATCCCTCACCCTGCTGGATGCAAACTATATGTGATCATAGGAAAACAATAGTGGAAATTTTGACCTGGCCAGGAGAGTGGTTTGTTACGAGTTGATAAAAGTCAGAGACGTTTAGCAGGTCAGGAAGCCAGCTGGAACACTCTGAAACTCCCCCGCCCTCTTTAACCTGAGTGTAACCTGAGCGAGCAGGAAACCCCAGAGGACAGGCAGGTTTAGCATTCAAGTATTTTAAGTGCTCATTAACTGCATTTTGAATCAGAAATTCTGGCTTTAACTCTGTGTTTCCTGGTAAAACAAAGCAAGAGAATGGCAGAAATTGACAGACAAGCAAGCCTTCAAATACCGAGTTCGAGCGGCATCTTCCCTGCCTAAGTGAAAGGCTTTCTCTAATGGAATATATTCATCATTGTGCTTTCTCTGATTTGAAAGTGATGTGCAGGAAAGTGCTGGGGAAGGCAGAGTGAGGAAATTTGTACTTGAATGCCCTGTTCTACTCATCTTACCTAGCTTGATCAGGTCATTGAACTTCTTGCAGCATTGTATTCCAGAAGCAAAGCACCATCATACTACTGCTGCTGACTCCTTAATCACTTTCAACCACATCTTGCAGCTCTCTGAGACTGCCTATCTCCTCCCATCCACAAGGAACAGAAGATTCCTCAGGATTATTACCTCCACAATATTTTCCTATCCTTTCATCAGATGTGAGTGTCTTTGGCAAGGCTAGCATTTGTAGCCCATCAGTAATTATTCTTAAACTGACTGGCTTCCAAGAGTCAATTACAGTGCTGTGGGTCCAGAGTCACATGTAGGCCAGACCAGGTAAGGATGGCAAATTTCCTTTCCTAAAGGATATGAATGAACCAGAGGGTTTTTATAACAACCAGTGATAGTTTTATGATCATCATTACCTTATTAATTGAATTTAAATTCCACCACCTGTCATTGTGGAATTCAAACCAATGTCCCCAAAAGCATTAGGTGGGCGTCTTAATTACTAATCCAGTGATATTATCACTATGCCACCATCTTCCCAAATGATGGTCAGGAATACATCAGAGAGCCATAACATTTCATTTCAACTTGAGTGTGCATCTGTGAGCGTTCTGCCTCTATAATGACACTTCTGCAATACTTCAATTCCTGACCTGTTGTGCCCCTTTAAATATTGGAGTTGAAATAGACTGACTGGATTATCATCACATTTCCTCACTCTAATTGGTCAGATGCAAATACAGGGTTTGGTTAAAAAGTCAATGCACTCCAACCTCCATGGCTGTAAGTGGGTCTGAAAGTTAAAATTAAGACCAATTAGTCAGATTAAGTACTTCATAACCATGTACTCTCTGCCGTGAAGGATGGAACTTGGGTTAGAATCCAAGGAAGAATCAGAATCCATGAAATCTATCCCAACAAGAAAAGGGCCAATAGGGAAGAGCAGAGAAAAGTGAGAAAGTGAGTTTTGTACATTTTATAAGTGATGACTTACTGATTTCAAACATTCATGAGGGAACTTTCACCAACTGAAGTTTGTATTAGAAATCTAGGCACTGTGCATAATTTTCAAATTCATTCACTTAAATAATTGCAAAATTTCATGTAACATACAATGGAAAATCCAATATTCATTCCAGCAACAACTTACCTTTATTTTGTACCTACTGAAATATTCTAAGGTGTTTCACACGAACATTATAAAACCAAGTATGACACCCAGGCACATTTAGAAATATTAGGTCAGATGATAAAATACTTGATCAAAAAGGGAGGTTTTAAGGAGAGTCTTAAAAGGAGGATAGCAATAAAGGCAGAGAGGTATAGGGATGGAACTTCTAGAGCCTGGGGTCTAAGTAACGTGAACAGCCAGCAATAGTGGAGTAATTAAAAATGGAGTGCTCAGGATAGTAGGAATACTGGAGCGCAGATATCTCAAAGGATTGGGAGGATGGAGGTGATTACGGAGATAAGGAGGGAGCAAAGCTATGGAAGGATTTGAGAACAAAAATAAGGGTTTTAACATCAAGATATGGCTTGACTGGGAGGCAGCATTGGTCAGCGAACACAGGGTGACAAAGGAACGGGAATTGGTGAAACCTTAAATTTACAGAGGACAGAACGTGAGAGAGCAGCTGGGAGTGCAGTCAAGTCTAGAGGAAACAATGAGTGTTTGGGCAGCAGATAAGCTGAGACAGGCAGGCAAGATTTTCTGCCAAAATCACAGAGTGCAAAAGTTATCTGTAAAGTACAAAAGTAGGAAGTTGCTGTGAGGGTGATTTTGTTAGGTTGGTACAACCCAAAAATTGAAGAGAGGACAAATAAGTTTATTATTGATTCTCAGTTGGCAGAATATGTAAAAGCTGTAAAATTGCTAAGGCCACACCTGGAATATTGTGTGCAGTTTTGATTTCCTACTCTGAGGAAGGATGTTCTTGGTAGAGAGGGAATGCAGCAAAGGTTTACCACACTGACTCCTAGGATGACAGAATTGATGCATGAGGAGAGAGTAAGTCAGTTATAACTGTTGAGTTTAGAAGAATGAAGGGGATCTCATATAAACTGATAAAATTCTAACAGGACTAATCAGGGTAAATGCAGTAAAGATATTCCTAATAGCTGGGCAGTCCAGAATTAGAGTGTCATAGTCTAAGAAGAAGGAGTAAATCTTTTAGGACTGAAACGTGGAGAAATTTCTTCACCCAAAGAATTATAAGCCTGTGAAATTTGCTACCATAGAAAGCAATTGAGTTCAAAGTATTGTGGCAGGAATTCTCCAACCTCTCATGCCTTGCTACTGCTGCCAGTGAGAAGGGAGAATTTGGCATTCAATCAAATCTCCATTCATTGCTGCGAGACCAGTGAAATCCCAGCCACGGATGAAATTGGAGAATTTCAGCCTTGTTTTCAAGAGGTTAGATATAACTCTTGGGCAAAAAGGATCAAGGCATATGGGGAAAGGTAGGATTAGATTGGGTTGGATGATCAGCAATGATCAGACTATGGCACAGCAGGCCAAAGCGTTTTAGCAAAGCGTTTGATAAAGTTCCCCATGGTAGGCTACTGCAGAAAGTGCAGATCATGGGATTGAAGGTGATTTAGCAGTTTGGATTAGGAATTGGCTAGCTGATAGAAGACAGAGGGTGGTGGTTGATGGGAAATATTCAACCTGGAATGCAGTTACAAGTGGTGTACCTCAAGGATCTGTTTTAGGGCCACTGCTGTTTGTCATTTTTATAAATGACCTAGATGAGGGTGTAGAGGGTTGGATTAGTAAATTTGCTGACGATACCAAAGTGGGGGGAGTTGTAGATAGCGAGGATGGATGTTACAGTTTGCAGAGGGACATAGATAGGTTGCAGAGCTGGGCCGTGAGGTGGCAAATGGAATTCAATACGGATAAGTGTGAGGTGATTCACTTTGGTAGGAATAACAGGCATATGAAATATAGGGCTAATGGAAGGACCCTTAATAGTGTTGTCGAGCAGAGGGATCTTGGGGTACAAGTACATAGCTCTTTGAAAGTTGGCACCCAGGTTGATAAAGTTGTTAAGAAGGCGTACGGTGTGTTAGCTTTTATTGGTAGAGGGATTGAATTTAGGAGCCGTGAGGTTATGTTACAACTGTACAAAACTCTGGTGCGGCCGCACTTGGAGTATTGCGTACAGTTCTGGTCGCCGCATTATAAGAAAGATGTGGAAGCATTGGAAAGGGTGCAGAGGATGTTTACCAGGATGTTGCCTGGTATGGTGGGAAGGCCTTATGAGGAAAGGCTGAGGGACCTGAGGTTATTTTCATTAGAGAGAAGAAGGTTACGCGGTGACCTAATTGAGGCGTATAAGATGATCAAGGGATTGGATAGGGTGGATAGTGAGAGCCTTTTTCCTCGGATGGTGATGACCAACACGAGGGGACATAACTTTAAATTAAGAGGTGGTAGTTATAGGACGGATGTCAGAGGCAGGTTCTTTACACAGAGGGTGGTGAGAGCGTGGAATGCCCTGCCTGCAGCAGTTGTGGACTCGCCTACTTTGGGGGCATTCAAATGTTCGGTGGATAGGCATATGGATGATATTGGAATAGTTTAGGTTAGAGGGTCCACTGGCTGGCGCAACATCGAGGGCCGAAGGGCCTGTACTGCGCTGTAATGTTCTACGTTCTATGTTCTAAAGGGCTAAGTGGCCTAATCCAACTCCTATATGCAATATCAATACTGGTATGGGTAAGTAGAAAAATACTGTTGAACAACTACAGCAAAAATATCTAACTCTGAATAGAATAGGCCTGGACAATATTTCCTTTACATTTTGAAATAGTTCCTCACTCATGTAAAGCAATAAATAAATGATCGCTAGCAAATTATCACAACCAATAGCATAATGGGGTAGGGTTTCTGCTTTAGGTGCAATCAGTGAGTTGCAGCCAAGATGTACTTGAATTTGCATTGATTAGGTCAAGATTATACCTCAAGTTGCCGCTGAACTGGGTTTGCTTAACACAACTTTTCCACGAAGCAGTGCAATTGGGCACTATGATAGAATGCAAGTTTTTCTTTTTTTTTCTTTCCACAGAAGAGTATTTGTTGATGTGTTTAACCTAATACAGTTTTATCAACATAGCTGAAGGTAAGTTTATCACCAGAAATAGACACTTTTAATAAGAAACTCCCATCTTCCATCGTGTGACTAATCTATTTTAACATCTTTGAAGATTAATTAAAAGTGCTGCACTGAGCCATTTAATAATGTACAGACAAAAATAAGGCAACAGACCATCTGATGGGCAACACGACAGCTCAGTGACTATCGCTGTGCTGTGCAGATACATGGATTTGGGCCTGTGTCTGTGGGAGTTTGCGCATTCTCCCCGTGCTTGCGTGGGTTTTCTCCGGGAGCTCAGGTTTCATCCCACATCCCAAACATGTGCTCTTAGGCTAATTGGCAAAACAAATTCTCCCTGAATTGTCTCAAATTTGGTTTTTAATCCATAGATCTATAAACATGGACAGGGATCGTGGGTAGAGGTGGGAATATCGGGGTGGCGGCGCGGGCTCGCTGGGCCGAAGGGCCTGTTTCTTGTGCTGTTTTGTTCTTTGTTCTTTGTAATTGATGTTCTCTGGTCAGTTTCTTAATAAATTTAACACTTTGTGATATGAAAATATTTCTAAAATATACCTTCCAGTACTGGAATATTAAGGAAAATAAGTGCAATTTGAGGAGACTTCCTGGATGAGCCAGTTAGTGGAATATCACAATTCCAAGCGGAGAGCATGACCAAATCCGTGAGCAGGGCCTGATCAGAATTAACTGAATCGGAAACCAACCTAAAAGCTTATGAAAAACAGAAACGTCAGTGGTTTTGGGCATAGCTTGCTTACACTTAAAACATCCTAAGCTCCTTCATTAAGTCAGCCGGTTTTGCCCGATTATGCTGATATAATTAGCATGAACGAGCCAAAACTCAAAGAGCATAGTTCTGTTGCTTAACTACAGATTCTAGAACATTTCTACAAAGTTTTCTTTTAATGGCACAAACATAAGTAGCAGCCGCAGGAAATATATGTTTTAATTCAAGTGATTGTAAATAGAAATGAAAAGAAAAATATTTTATTTAGGCATTCATCCAACTGCTTTAATAATAGCACAGGTGGCTTTGTGAATTTTAATTCCATTCGGGATTAGTTGAGGTTTAATATGAAATGAGTGGCCATTTAAAATGTGGTATGGAATGTGCAACTATGCCAAGAAACCCAAAACATCCTCCTGAAAGCAGCATGAAATAAAAGAGCATAATATGAACTAAATGAATGTAAAACTCTGGTAAACAATATATTAAAAACGATAAAGCTGTTACTTGGAGGTCTAAGGGTCATAAGCCAATATTTCATTTTCTTCTTTCCGATAATCCTTTGAAATGAGGAGGACGCCTGGCATGGAATACATCCAACAGCAAAAAATTACACTTGAAGTATTTTAACATGAGAGAGCTGCCAATACCACATGGTTTGGCAGACCAGCATACCCTTACCACCTACCATAGGCGTATTGGAAGGATTTGCAGGTTACTAACTACCCTATTTGGCCACATATGAATGCACCTTCCATGCTCCCAAAGTGGGACTCAAAACCAGAGCTGCTAGCTCAGAGGTTTGTTATCACTGCACCACAAGACTTTCACAGGTCTCCAAACTTTCCACCAAAATATTGGATTTATTCAACAATGAGCAATGTAGGCCTTAACATGTCCTCACTCCACGTAAGTAGCCAAGGTGTTTTCTGTTACTGAACTGTAAGTCTGAATTAATGATCTCTTGACATGAGTTGAAATCCTGTCACGTTAGCTGGGCAATTTAAAAATTCAATTAAATAACGCTGACAATTAAAATACAATGAGCATGAAACTCAAAAACCCATCTAGCTCACTGAGGTTCTTTAGGGAAGGACATCTGCTGTCATAGAATCCCTATAATGCCAAAGGAAGCCATTCAGCCCATCAAGTCTTCACCTACTCTCCAACAGAGTCCCCCACCAAGGCCCTATCCCCATAATCCCAGTATATGGCCCACTAGTCCTTCTAAACCACATAACTTAGCACACTAAGGGACAATTTAGAATGGCCAATCCACTGCATCTGATTTGTCCATATGAACCTGTTCTATTTGGTTTCTTGACCTCACAACAGCAGTCCCACAAAGAACTCATCCCCAAGTTAAAATCCAGGTCAATATGTCAGAATACATCATCTCTGTAGCTGGCATTGGAAATAAGCTTGATGTATTTAATAGGTCTGAGTCAATGCCTTGATAAGACAATATTATACAATGCCCTTAACAAGATCAACTCAGCACCCTTGGAAGCTAAAGAGTTGAAATTTGATGTCCCCTCAGTAGCGGGCTTGCAGGTGGGGTGGGGATTAAAATTGAATGGCATGGTGGCAGTATAGATGTCAGGCAACACATTGTCTTGGGCAAATGAGTTCCTCAATTAATAGTCATTTAAGGGCTTCCTCATACTTCCACTGATATTTTACCAGGATGCTCTCCTCCTAGCATCCCAGCTGTGGAATTAGATTCTCAACTGAAAGCTAGATAAAGAGGTCTGGCTGACATATGATGTGCAATGTCAACATTGACATCTGTGTGAAGCAAGGAATTTCCAAAAAAAATTATGTTTCAGATGGAGTAATAGAAGTTTATAGCGTAGAAACAGGCCCTTTGGCCCAACTTGTCAATGCCACTCAGTTTTTACCATTAAACTAGTTCCGATGCCCACATTTGGCTTTATAACTCTCTATACCAATTTTACCCATGTAACTATCTAAATGCTATTTAAAAGACAATTAAAAAATCTGGAATTTGGTTTCATGCTCATCAGTAGATTCCTTTCATAGAATCATAGTCATAGAGGTTTACAGCATGGAAACAGGCCCTTCGACCCAACTTGTCCATGCCACCCTTTTTTTTAAACTGCTAAGCCAGTCCCAATTGCCCACATTTGGCCCCTATCCCTCTGTACCCATCTTACCCATGTAACTGTGTAAATGCTTTTTAAAAAGCAAAATTGTACCTGCCTTTCCTACTACCTCTGCAGCTCATTCCAGACACTCACCACCCTCTATATGAAAAAATTGCCCCTCTGGACCCTTTTGTATCTCCGCCTCTTGCCTTAAACCTATGCCCCTCTAGTTTTAGACTCTCCTACTTTTGGGAAAAGAAATTGACTATCTAGCTAATCTACGCCCCCTCATTATTTTATAGAGCTCTATAAGATCACCCCTAAGCCCACTATGGTCCAGAAAAAAGTTTATCCAACCTCTCCTAACCATCAAGTTCTGGTAGCATTCTCGTAAATCTCTTCTGCACTCTTTCTAGTTTAATAATATCCTTTTTATAATAGGGTACCAGAAGTGTTCATAGTATTCCAAGTGTGGACTTATCAATGTCTTGTACAACTTCAGCAAGACATCCCAACTTTTGAATTCAGTATTTTGACCAATAAAACTAAACCTGTGTAATGCCTTCTTCACTCTGTCCAGCTGTGACTCTACTTTCAAGGAGCTATGAACCTGTACTCCCATATCTCTTTGTTCTGTAAGTCTCCCTATGCCTTACCATTAATTGAATAAGTCTTGCACAGGATTGATCGACCAAAATGCATCACCTCACATTTATCTAAATTAAACTCGATCTGCCATTCATCAGCCCATTGGATCAATTGAAGAAGATCCCATTGCAATCCTAGAGAACCTTCATTGTCCACTATGCCATCAATCTTGGCATCATCTGCAAACTTACTAACCATTCCTCCTAAATTCTCACCCAAAACAAATAACAGTGGACCCAATACTGATCCCTGAAGCATACTGCTGGTCACAGGCCTCCAGTTTGAAAAACAACCCTCTACAACCACCCTCTGTCTTCTGTCATCAAACCAATTTTGTACCCTGAGAGATTTAACCTTATGCAACAATCTGCCATGCATAATTTGTCAAAGGCCTTGCTAAAGTCCATGTAGACAACGTTGACTGCACTGCTCTCATCTACCTAGTTACATATTGGGCCATAGTTTGCTGGAGTAGGACATTTCACCTCATGATCTATTTAGTAGATTTCTTTGCTCATGCTTGAGCTGAAACACATTGCAAGGTGTGTTAATTGGTTATATCAGGTGAGGGCAATGAATGATCTGGGACTTTAAACAAGACTAATGAAAATAGCCAATGAAATCTAGGAGGAAATGAAGTCAAACTGAGTCAAATTTTGTATGGAGAAAGAAAATAAAGAAAAAGAATGAAAGATTGAATTAAGAGACACAAAAAGGAAAATTAGACTTCTTTCATTTTATCTTTTAATTTAAAAAAATTTAGGAACAATTTACAACTTGTCATTTGAGATTCCATTTTATCAAGCGTTCACTTACTAAACCTCCAATCTCATAACTATAAGGACACTTGTATTGTTAAATACCAGACATAACTTTCTTCAGCAAATCCAATTATTTCAAATTTATTAACAATCTCTTGAAAAATGCAGCAGCATTGATTTGTGGCAATTTGTAATTATGGGGTATCTTTTCTTCTCCATAAACTTTTTTTTACACACTTTTCTATAAGACCATGGGACCATAAGACATAGGAGCAAAATTAGACCACTCAACCCATCGAGTCTGCTCCGCTATTCAATGATGGCTGATATTTTTCTCATCCCCATTCTCCCGCCTTTTCCCAATAATCCCTGATCCTCTTATTGATCAAGAACCTATCCATCTCTGTCTTAAAGACACTCAATGAACTGGCCTCCAAAACCTTCTGCGGCAAAAAGTTCCACAGATTCACCACTCTCTGGCTTCTTCAAGCTGCTTCTTTGACCAAGGTTTTGATGATCTGATTTCATATTTCCTTACATTGTTCATTGTCTTAAATGTTTTATAATACCACCATGAAGCATCTTGGGATGTTATAACACCATAAACCGTTATAACACCATGGCTCAGATTTCCCCATTCCACCTGTTACAGGACCCGTCACAAGTGGGATGGAAAATTTGGCAAACTGGTAAAAAATCCATTGACTTTCAGTGGAAATTTCCTTCCGGGTTATCATTGTTGAATGTTTTCTTATTTATTTTGACTGCTTTGGGTAGCAAGTAAACCCCAGAATTTTTGATTAATTATATTACTATTATTTCTCTGGCAGTTCACAAGGTAGCATGAATTATTTTGTAATTGTTGACTGAAAAGAGTACTCATAGTAGGCAGGTCTCCAGAACAGTAAACAACTTAGTCTTTATGAGCTTTACCTACACAAAAAAAAACTAGGGCTGGAACTGCATTGTAATGCTATATTTAAACAGCTGTTCATGGTTTCATTAGCTGTCAGTAAGCTGTGTATATTGGATTTATACATTTAAATCAATCAACTTTACTTCCTAATGTTTCCAGATTTCGTAGAATGACTTTTCAAAGTCCATCAAAGTTTAGAGATTGTTCATGCAAACTATCAGCAAGGACTGATTTTCATTCTGTTTCATTATTTGTTTGGTAACTTACCAGATCTGCAGGGTTGCTTTTCAGCTTGTCACCTGAGTTCAAAACTGGCAATGAAAATCCTGAATGGAAATGAAACTTGGCAGGTTCTACAACTGGCAGCTGTTCAGCAGCACCATTTTTACACCTCGGCAACAAGTTCAAAATCTACCCCTGCAACTTTCAAAGTTCAACTGAAACTGAGACCTGAGGGGGATTTTTTTCCAGAGTGTATTTCTCATACCCAGTGCGTTAGAGTCAACACAAAATACATGAAAATGCACAATGAGTTTTAAAAGTGTTATATTAATAGAAACTAGAAGCAGAAATAGGCCATTCAGCCCTTCAAGCCTGTTCCACCATTCGTTATGATCATGGCTGATCATCAAATTCAATATCCTGATCCACCTTTGCTCCATATACTTTGATCCCTTTAACCCCAATATAGTAATGTTGTAGTTTGCATGAAAATAGATGCAAGAAAGTAAAGCATATCTCTGCATAAGTCTTCCCACAAACAGCCATGAGGTAAATTACCACAAAATTGGAATGAAATTGGGCTTTAGAGATAGTCCAAAATGTCTGATGTAATAGCTATTGCACTTGGTGTGAGAAGTAAAATTGATGGACATAGGCCCAGGAGCTAGAGTAAGCCATTCAGCCTTTCAAGCCTGCCTACTATTCAATAAGACCATCACTGATCTGGTTGTGATCTCCACTCCACTGTACTTTCCTGTCTGCCTCCCATAACTCTTCACTCCCCTAGTCCATCAGAATCAATTTAACTCAGCCTTGAATAAATGCAAAGACCCTGCCACCACAGCTTTCTGGGGAAGAGAATTCCACAGACTAATGACTCTCTGAGAAAAAAAAAATTCCTGTTCCTAAATTTCTTACCTAGTTTGTATCTGAAAGAGCGTAATATTTGTTTTCTTCATATTTAACATTTCTTTTCATTTCCCACTTTTTGCTTCCTCCATATATCTTTGACTGAATTTCTTTGAATTCAGAGTAGGTATGTTTCTGGTAAGGTCAGCATTTATTGCCCACACTTGAGAAGGTGGTAGTGAGTCTTCATCCTGATTACTGTGGTGTGTGTAATATGTGTACTGCCAGAATGTTGTTAGGTAAAGAATTGCAGAACTTTGGCCCATTTATGAGAATGACATGATTATGGAGACAAGGCTGCAGATGCCCCAAGGCTGGGAATTGAACATTCGAGACTATTTGATATTTAGGAAGGATGGACAAAACGGAAAAGGAGATAGTGTAGAGTTCTTAGTTAAGAAATCAGTGCAATAGTGAGAGAGGATGTCGGCTCAGAAAATCTAGATGTAAGCTGCAATATTGCCAACCACAGAAATCAGAGCAGGCGAGGGCAGAATATAGAAAGGTCCATTGACCTCAGGTGGAATTTTAGGGTTTCAGGACGAGCAAGGCCATAAAATTCCACCTGTTGAATTAGCCTGGGTGGAACTAAGAAACAACAAGGGGTGAAAAATATTAATAAGAGTTGTCTATAAATCTCCAAACAGTAATGGCAAGGTAGGGGAATGCACGTTAGTCCCACTATGATGCCAGTATAAAAGCTATATGCACCCCTGATTAGTTGATCAAACCAACAGCAAGTTCCTTTGGTTGTTAGTATCAGACAGAGCACAGACCATATTCAATCAGGCCTGTGTCATACTGTTTGATATGATTATATAACTGAGCAGCACTTGTTGAACAATTCTGCATGTGCTAATATTTAATTGGCAATGAATATAAGATAATCAGTCGAGCTCATAACATGGCTCATTTACACGTGCTAGAAGCAACACACAGTCATGTGCATAGACCTGCTCCCTACAAACATAAGGAATATGTTGAAGTTTTTCATTTTCTTTGAATTATCTTGTAACTTGGAGAGCCTACAGTTGCCTTTTCTTCTTTCCTGGAATTCTCTCAACCTATCAGAGTTGACTTGCCAGTCAGTACCTTTTTCTCCTGAGGCATGAATTGCAGTGACCATTTGATATTTGGTATTCTTGCAATTGTCCTGATGAGTGCAAGATGAAAAGCTTCAATGGTACAACTCTCTTTTCAGAAATATTCAAATACTGTTACCAAAATGATATATCATTGCTAATGCATTTTCAAAAACAAATGGAAAAAATGTTTGACAATTGGGCCCCTTTAAGTAATAGCAACAGTTAAGGATATCTCGTTGAGTTAATGAGTGTTCACTCAGCAGTGCAAAATATTGGTTATCCATCTGTGCCACAGATGTGTGGGAGTTATCCAGCCAGCAGCATCATGAAGTTTATTTTTTCCCAGTAAATCTCTGTCATGCATCCTGTGCTTGAAAAGGGCACTTATTTGCAGCCATAAATATTCTAAAACAAACATGTCTTATTTTTGTGTCTGAACAATCTTTAACCATTCAGCTTAAAAAGTAACTGCTTAGGAAAAGCTTCAAAAATGATCTTGAATTGGTTCGTTAATCTGTGTTTGTCAGTTTAGAATTATAATTTATGTAATCACACAGATGTTAATTAGCTCAAGTATTTTGTTTGATTGCAACTTTTTTTTTAACTGAAATGATTATTCTATCTAGGGCCACATGTGGCTAGTTATCACTGCTCAACAAATAGATCAAAATTGAAAGGGTTGAACTTGGTCCACACAACCAATGTAAAATAAACTCGTCGCAAATTAGAAAAATTGGTTTTCACCATGCCTTTGTCCTATGCACTGAACATCACAGGATACCCATTCAAATTCTTTTTGGATACTTGTTGGCTTAATCTCACGTTTTATTTACATGTTTGACATTAATTTTTATTTAAATTCATTCATGGGATGTGGCTATTGCTGGCTGAGCCAGATTAGTTGCCCATCCCTGATTATCCTTGATCTGAGTGGCATGTTAGGCTATTTCAAAGAGCATTTAAGAGTCAATAACATCGCTGTGGGTCTGGAGTTATATGTTGACCAGAACAGGTAAGGATGGCTAATTTCCTTCCCTTAAAAAACATTAATGAACCAGATTGATTTTTACAACAATCGACAATGGTTTCATGATCATCATTAGACTTGTAATTCTGGATTTTTTTATTGAATTCATATTTCACCATCTGCCATGGTATTGGAATCCAGATTTCTAGAGCATTACCTTGGGTTACTGGATTTCTAATGCAGTGAAAATACCACTATGCCAACCCCTCTCCCCTTACAGTAGTTCCCAAGTCACTAGAAAATAAAAATTGACATGGTAACATACTATCTGCCATTTTATTACAAATCTGTTGCATGTTGCTGGCACAGACCAATTTCATCTTCTACAAATTTCCAAGAAACGTTCCTGTAACTAGAAGAAAATGCCCTTTCACAATTTATTGGCAATGACAATCTATCTTCATCCATAATTCAGGCACTTTTTTCAAGTCCAACAATGTAGTACTCTCTCTGTTTTGCACCAAATTCAGCCTTCGTCTTCCTTTAAAGTTATAGATAGTCATTTTGATTTTGTGCTACATAGTGCAAGTGGCCGATAGTGAATTAGCAGCTCATTAAGGGTTTCTATTTCCTTAGAGTTTCATTTTCACCATCTTCAATGGAAATAAAATCAAATTCAAAGAGTTTCAAAGAGCAACACAGCACGGGAAACAGGCCCTTCAGCCCAACGTGCCCATGCCGCCGTCATAACTTTATAGTAACAATTCCATTTTCTTATTCTAATTTTAGGTTATTGATGATAACCTAAATCATAATCAAAAAATGATTTGATTTATTATTGCAGTATGTGTTAACATACAATGAAAAGTATTATTTCTTGCACACTATACAGACAAAGCATACCATTCATAAAGAAGGAAATTCAAGAGTGCAGAGTATAGTGTTATAGTCATAGCTGGGGTGCAGAGAAAGATCAACTTAATGCAAGGTAAATCCATTCAAAAATCTGACAGCAGTAGGAAAGAAGCTATTCTTGAATCAGTTGGTACGTGACCTCAGACTCCTACATCTTTTTCCCAACAGAAGAAGGTGGAAGAGAGAATGTCCAAGGCTGACATGACAAATTTACTTAGTCTTCTGAGAAAGTAGAGGCGTTGGTAGATTTTTTTAATTATAGTGTTGGAATTGGGGGGGCCAGTACAGGTTGTTGGTGATCCAGATACCTAAAAACTTGAAGCTCACAATCCTTTCTACTTCATCCCCATTAATGTAGACGGGGGATGTTCTCCGTTACGCTTCCTGAAGTCGACAACAATCTTTTTCATTTTGTTGACATTGAGGGAGAGATTATTGTTGCCGCACAGGTTCACCAGATTCTCTATCTCGTTCCTGTACTCTGTCTCGTCATTGTTTGAGGTCCGACCCATTACTGTGGTGTCATCAGCAAATTTGAAAATTGAATTGGAGAGGAATTTGGCCACACAGTCATAAGTGTATAAAGAGTATAGTAGAGGGCTGAGAACACAGCCTTTTGGGTACCATTATTCAGGATGATCATGGAGGAGAAGTTGTTGCCTATCTTTACTGATTGCAGTCTGTGAGTTAGGAAGTTCAGGATCCAGTCACAGGTTCAGATGCCAAGGTCCAAGCTGTGGAATTTGGCAATGAGTTTCTTGGAAATAATGTTGTTGAAGACTGAGCTGTAGTCAACAAATACGGGTCTGACATAGGTATCCTTGTTATCTAGTGTTCCAGGGTTGAGTGCAGGGCCAGGGAGATGGTGTCTGCTGTGTTGCAGTAGGCAAACTGTAGCAGATCCAGGTAGCCTGGGAGGCTGGAATTGATTTGTGTCATGACTAACCTTTCAAAGCACTTCATAATGATGGATGTCAGTGTCACCAGCCAATAGTCACTAAGGCACACTGCTTAGATCCCAGGATGATGGTTGTCTTCTTGAAGCAGATAGGGACTTCAGATTGTTGTAAAGAGAGATTGAAGATGTCTGCGAATATTCCTGCCAGCTAATCTGCACAGGATCTGACTGCTCATCCAGATACCCCATCCGGCCAATCGCTTTCCATGGGTTGACCTTCTAGAAAGCTGCTTTCACATCTGCAATGGTGACCCCAGATATAGGGATTCCAGTGTGGAAAACATGCTCTCGCTTACCTCTTGCTCAAAATGGGCATAGAATGTATTGAGCTCATCAGGGAAGGGTGCGTTGGAACTGGCAATTTTACACGCCTTCATCTTGCAGCATTTTATGTCTTGCAGACCCTGCTGTAGTAGATAGGGATTGATATGGCTAGCTGGGACTCTAGCTTGGTCTGCTAAGTCTTTTGGCATCTTTAATGGATCTCCTTAGTTCATATCTGGCTTTCCTGTATTTGTCAGTGTCACCTGATTTGAACGCCTCAGACCTGGACTTCAGTAAGCAGTGGATATCTCTTGATCCGTGGTTTCCAGTTGGGGAACACATGGATTTGCTTCTTTGGCACACAGTCTTCTACACATTTACTAATGAAATCAGTTTCTGTAGTGGCAAACTCAGTCAGGCTCGTCAATGAGTTTTTAAATACTGACCAGTCCACCAACTCCAAGCAGTTTCCATAAGAGATCATCCGATTCCTCAGACCAACATTGCTTTACTTTCTTTGATGGATTCTCCTGCTTCAGTTTTTGCTTGTAAGCCGGGAGCAGGAGCACAGCCTTGTGGTCTGATTTGCCAAAGTCTAGGTGGGTGATAAAGTGGTAGGCATGGTTGATATTTGATACGACAAGTTCTTCATTCCTGGGATCATTCTTGTGAACCTTCTCTGGACCCTTTCCAAGGCCAGCACACCCTTCCTTAGACACAGGCCCAAAACTGTTCACGCTGGTCCAAATGGGGCCTTATACAGCCTCAGAAGTACATTCCTGCTTTTGCATTCTAGCTGTCTTAACATGAATGCTAGCATTGCATTTGCCTTCCTAACTGCCAACTGAACCTGCACGTTAACCTTAAAAGAATCTTGAACAATGACTCCCAAGTTATTTTGTGCTTCTGATTTCCTAAGCACTTCCTCATTTTGAAAACAGTCTATGCCTCCACTCCTCCTTCCGAAGTGAATAATCTCACACTTTTCCACATTGTATTTCATCTGCCACTTCTTTGTCCACTCTCAAAGAACAACGAACAAAGAAAATTACAGCACAAAAACAGGCCCTTTGGCCCTCCAAGCCTGCACCGACTATGCTACCTGACTTAACTAATACCCCCTATGCTTCCGGAGACCATATCCCTCTATTCCCATCTCATTCATATACTTCTTAAGACACCCCTTAAAAGTCATTACCGTATCCACTCTCACTGCCTTCCCCAGCAACAAGTTCCAGGCACCCACCACTCTCTCTGTAAAATATCTGCCTCGCACATCTCTTTTAAAACTTGCCCTCGCACCTTAAACCTATGCCCCTTAGTAATTGACTCTTGCACCCTGGGAAAGTATTGCTGACAGGGAGTGCACAATCAGGGCCTGCGCCTTTGGAATATGTTACTGAGTTCTCTGAAGGGTGAGGGGAAACATCAGGCTGCTTGCCCATCCATGAGCCTAATAGTAAGAGCTGCATGCCATTCTGCCAGTATTTTGCCCATTGCAGAGGCAATTCAAGAAGCCCAGCAGTTTTAGATGCATGGTTCGTATTGGGTTAGAGCAGGCCCAGTTCTTCGAGTTACGTGGGCCAATTGGAGGCACCCCCTGCTCAAGGTCATCTCTTTTTATTCCTTCCCTCAACCATTTGAAATTGACCCCTCATCCCCCCCACTGCAGAAACCCATGATCTTAGACTTACCCAGCTCCATGGTATGGTGGGACTACCTGTAACCTCAACGATAGCCAGCACTCCCAACCAATTGGCCAGGAATTGTTTAATAGGAGCACTAGTCTTTCCTTAAGGTAATTGACCCTGCTTTCAGCACTAAATTGCTGCAGGAAGCTATTGGGCTTGTGGAAGATCTGCCCTCCCCAACTTTGTACTCAGGCGAGGAAGGACCACAGTGCCCTGTAAAATCCAGCCCCACAGAGTCAGTTCTCACATGTACACTGACAATACCCAATCTTAGCTCCCATTCACTTCACCTGACTGTCCTCTGAACGGTCATACTGTTTATCAAACTCCCATTGCTGAATGAGCAGAGCTTTTCCCCAACTAAATTGCTCTGCTGAAACACAGCTATTGCCAGGGCCATTTGTCCCAGCTGATTTCCTGATGTTACAGGGAATGAGTGAACATGGATGTTTGCTGACATTCTACCAAAGGCCAGCATGCACTGTATGTATCAGGTCACTGCCATTTGCTTTGGGCTGGGCTCATCATTTCCAGTAACCTTTGGGAGAGCAGGTCATAGACGATAAAACAAACCTTGCAAAGTCCATTTCTATTCACTCCACCTGTCTGTCCAAAGTCTTTCTCCATTGTGGAGCTCATAGTTGACATGACAGTATTCAAAAGCTTGCAAAGTGAACTGGCATGAACCTTTATTCCAAGGGCCAAGCTGAGTTGCTCTCAACGGATTCCAATTAAGAATGACAGCCTAACCCCCGAGAGTTTCTGGTCCAGTCAGATGGTCAGCAACTCAGCAATGCTACTGTTAGTGGTGGCTATTGTAGAGGATGGACCTGCAGGATAAGAGTTCATAAGTCCCAGCGAGGCCATAGAATCCCACCCTTACTATTTTTAATTCAATGTCTTTTTAATGTTGTGACCAGCTCAAAAAAAAATCCCGGCTGATAATGTGTGAACCTTTGTCAGAGATGTGTCCTGTGGGATGGATTTGTCATGTCCCATTGGCGTATCAGCTGTACTAAGATCTCATTATGACATTACACATGATTGCAATAATTCATTAATCATACATTGTAATTCTCTTTTTCATAATCCAATAATTACTAGGTCATTTAACCTATTCCCAGAACTATTTACTAATCTGTTCTTCACACTCAAGTGACCCGGCTGTTCCGGTATACTGTTACCACTGTCTTTCTCCCAATGGGACTACATCTCTCTATCTCAGCTACTTTACCACAGCACCTGGTTCATGATGTGGTGGGAGCTGCAAGATCTATAGCCACTGTATCTCTTTTTTCAGGATCACCCTGACAGTTTCCAGTTTTTCACCTTCTCAAGTGATTTAAAATGATTCCTAGCCTCTGACTGCCTTCGTTCTGCTTTGTTTACACCCGAGGAGAAACTCAATTTCAAATCCCAAAATTAACCTTCAAAATTTTTTCATCCTAGATCTCTGAATCCATCACCTACCCTCCCCACAATGCTTCAGTTCCCAAATGACAAAAATCATAAAACAAAAATCCTTTATAATTTGTATTTTGGCAATTATGCCTTTATTTTGCATTGCAGAAGATAATTCCTCCCAATTTTATTTCTTCTTTAAGTATGAGTGGCAGCACAGCGCCAGGAACCTGGGTTCGATTCCAGTCTTGAGTGACGGTCTGTGTGGAGTTTGCACATTCTCCTAATGTCTGTGTGGGTTTCCTCAAGATCTCCTATTTCCTCCCACAGTCCAAAGATTTGTGGGTTAGGTGAATTGGTCATGCTAAATTGCCAATTAATGTTCAAGATGTGTAGGCTAAGGGAATTATTCATGGTAAATGTGTGTGTTTACAGAGACTGGTTCTGGGTGGGATTGTTGTCAATGCAGACACAATTGGCTGAATGGCCTCCATCTGCAATGTAGTGATTCTGTGAGTATCCTCACTTTTGCCTCCCTCCAGCTTTATTTATTCATTGTCAGAGTGCCTTCTGACCTCCATGGGGAGCTAGACAAACGGCAGCTATTAGACCATAAGAATCATGAGAAGCAACAACTGGTATTGCAACCTCCAGAGTCTGAAAGCTGGCTCTGTTCCTGCCAACCTTAGCTACTCTCAGGGCCATAGGCTGAGCTTCAGGAGAAGAGGAGGCATCAACTGGTTCCTGGTTGCTTCTTTGAGATTGCAGTGAAACTGCCAGGTGTATTAGCGCCTGTGATAAAATAACAGCTACCCTCGTCTTGCTAAAATTAAGGGCTACAGACTCCAGTCATAACTGTCAGTTGCCACACATCCTTAGAGACTGACTGCATAGCAAACAAATTGGTTTCTTAGAGCCTTCTTTCCATGACATTGGGCCACGGGCAGCCTTTGATCTTTGCTGGGATGGTAGCACATTCCTCCAGTCCTCTCATGCTCTATCAATCAGTCAGCGATATATTCTGGCTCACACTACCTTATTTTCTGGAGTAGAACTATCTCATTTCTTTCTCGGAGTGAATAGACAGCAATGAAATCATTTCCTTTTACTGCATTTTTCACGAGATTGATGAAGGAAATAGATAGGGCATAATTTTTCAATGGTGGGGTTTCCACCATTAAATCAGTGGAGGAATCTGTGTGGGTTTTCTCCGGGTGCTCCGGTTTCCTCCCACATCCCAAAGGTGTGCTCTTATGCTGATTGGCAGAACAAATTCTCCCTAAATTGTCTTAAACTTGGTTCTAATACATAGATCTATTAACATAGACAAGGATGACAGGGATCATGGGTAGAAGTGGGAACATCGGGGTGGTGGAGTGGGCTTGTCAGGCCGAAGGGCCTGTTTCCCATGCTGTTTTGTTCTTTGTTTGAATCAGTGTTAATTGACTGGAGGCAGCAGTTCAACACATCACTCAGGCAGAAGTCCTGCCTGATAGAGCTGGCAATCTGAGTGGCCAGCAACTCTGTAGTCTGGAATTGCCAGCAGCAGCAGTGACCATGACTGGAACTACAAACAATCTCCAGATTCCAGATCCAGGACCAAGTAAGTGCACAGGTCTCACAGCGCGATCGAGAGGTGATGCTTAATGGTGGTGAGGAGAAGGAGCTGGGATTCTTAATGGAAGGATTGAGGGGGTGGAGGAAAACTTGTTTGGAGTCAGAATTGGAGGCTGGGAGGGAAAACCGCTCTTAAATGGCCAGTTATCAGGGCAAGAGAGTGCGGGCCACTCTATGCCTCACTCATCTCTATAAAATTGCAGACGGGTCAGGGAAGGGAGGAAGGGTAGCAGGAAGGTCACCCAGGGAATTTTACAGGCTCTCTTCCTGCAAATCCATCAGCAGACAACATGCTAATGTGACAACATCAGTGTAGAACAACTCTGATGAAGACTTGGTGCATCTTTGTCTTGTATCTCAGGTGACCAAGGCTGAACGATAAGTAGAGGGCTTCTGTGGATTTTGTTTTAATTCTTTGATGGGATCACGGCATCACTGGCAAAGTTTTCCCACCAAATGTTTAGATACCCTGAAATCTTGTTGGTGAGTTCCATAATGTCATACTGTGATACGATATGGACTTGAAACATAACTATTTCTCTCTCCACAGATACTGCCAGACTTCCTGATTTTTCAATCATTTTCTGTCCCCTATAAGACTATACCCAGAATTGTCTCCTTTGTCCACATTGTTTCTCTTGTAGTTGCTAGTCTGAGAAGATAGTGGATAGAATTTTCTCACCTATTTTCAGCATGTTAATACAGGCAGGAAAAGCAGTGTGTAGCTCCTCAGCTGCTCATCCAGTTTTTTCTCAGCAAATGTTTAGATATTCTGAAATAAACGATCCTAGAGGTGGGTTCCACAATGTCACACTATGATATGATATGGACTTGTTGGTATTTTATGACCTTATTCAAACAAGGCTCATAAAATCCCACCCGAGGCTAACGGAGAATTCTGTTATGTAAGCCGCCACTGCTTTGATTTCAGGATGGACATGGTGGTAAAATTCTGGTCATTAACCCTGTTCCTCTCTCCAAAGATTTTGCCAGACCTGCTGATTATTTTTCAAGCATTTTCTGTTTTTATGTTTCATCTGTGGTAATGTTTCAACTCATTGCTGTCAAAATCTGTCCTTTTGATTTTATTGTCCAAATTAAAAACAGGGAATTGCATTTGCATCACTTATTTCTCTCAATATTTTGCTAATCTCCTTTCAGATCTTCCCACAATATCACAGCTCGGATGGACACTTCCAGCAAAATACATCAAAACAATTGGAGTGCATTGATGTTCCCATCTGTTACACTGTTTCACTGCTTCTGCAATTGGATCTCTTCTATTAACTCAGACCAAAAACATCAAGAAAAAAATGAGATAAATCATGTTACTAACCTGTGTTGCCACCATCAGTCCCTTTACTAGCCAGCCTTTTTCGTAAGTCACAGATTTCCATTGCTGACACTCAATCAATTAGTTAAAATTCCTACAAGATGAGTTGAATGGCCTCCTTCAGCACAGTAGGGATTCAATAGATTCGATATTACGGTTGCCAAATAGCATAAATTCTAGTTACAAAAAGTAATTCAATCAAGGAAATTCTTTATTCTGAACAATTTACAAAATTTCTGAAAAGTCAATCTTGGCAAAAGGAAAATTTGACATTCATTAATGGGAATAACTAAAATCATTTGTAAGTATTGGTGTTCAAATAAATCAGTGTGTGTGTGTGTATATATACACACTTCTATATATAGTCCTATAAGTATCACACTCACTATATTTTTATTATTCAATCATCAGAAATGAACATTGTTGGCAAGGACATTATTTGTGACCCTCCCTAAAGATGGTGGTGAGCCATCTCCTTGAATCACATGTAGGTACATCCACGATGCTGTTAGGGAGGGAGTTCCAGGATTTAGACCCAGTATTTCAGACATATAGAAGTCATTATAATCTCTGACTGCATTTAGCCATCCAAACATCTTTTCTGATAAAGAAATGAATGAAAAGCTAAGTAGTGACATTCACCAAATGTCACTTTCCAAAAAGTTTATTTGCTACAAGAGCAAATACAGTAACATAATTAATCACAGGCAGCAGCATTTAAACAGGTGTATGTTACAGAGGAGTGTTGGATGGTTTCGTAAGTAAAGATTATTGAGTCAAGGGAAATTACTGTCCATTTCTTGCTTACTTTATTTGACTTTAGCTTTCCTTATTCAAAAAATATAAAGACAAGTAAAGAACAGTAACCCAGAATAAACCACTGTTTAGAAATGACCCTCGGGTTATTAGGTTGACACCTAAAACTTCTCTTGACGGTTTATTATACAAGGATGTGGCCTCATTCAAAGCACAAAGAAATCCCCATTTATCTCAAGAACAGATTTTAAATATCTACATGCATATATCTGTTTTCCTTAAATTTTGTTTAATTTGTATGACAAACAATGACAGCAAACACACAAACAATTCCTTGAAAACTTACTGAATATGAAACAAAACACAGCATGCTATGGAACATATCACATTCCACATACTATACATGGTATATATATTTACTCTGAAATTAACCTCACTTAAATCCCAGATAATTTTCATAATTTTCTGTTAAAAATTATTTAAACATTGTCTTTGTTTGTATTGCACTTTAAGATATTAGCTGATTGTAAAAAGCACTATATAAATGCAAATCTTTCTTCCTTTCTATCCATTTATTGTTTCCTTACTCAGATTTGATGGATGGGTAGTATCAATGACATTTCGGATGTTAAGATAAACATTTTAAAATATTGTGATGAACATAAAATATTGAACTAAATCAATGTCAAAAATCTACACATATCCGATTTACAACAGACAATGAAATGATTAGTATCTCCAAAGATTCCCAAAATCTCTTCAAGAAGACAGGAGTTTGCAGTTCATACTTGTACATATTTACTTTTCTATCAATCTACCTAAGCTGTAATTTACTTCGTTCTTAAATTCAAATTCCCACCTTGAGGTTTAAAAGTAACAATGGCTAGATATTATTATGATCACAATGGTAGCTAATAGAGGAGTTGATCTACAATTTAAATAATTTTAAGCTGACAACAACTGCTTTATGTCATGTGTCCTGTATATGAAGTAGCATAGTAAAGTTAATCAGATTATTATTTGCAACACACTCACATTATGTCCAAATGTTGATTTAAAAACAGGTTTCATTCCATGTTAAAGCACTTTCTGAACCGATGGCCTCTACCCTTTGGCAGAAGAAACATGTGAGAATACCACAATCTGCCAGTTCCTCCAAATCACACTATCCAGATTTGGAAATATTTCTTTAGTGTCACTGGGTCAACATCCAGGACTTTTTTTCTCTAACAATATAACATTGCCAAGTGTGTATCACAGAAGTTCAAGAGACTCAGCATCATCATCTGAAGGGTCATTGGAATAGGCAATAATACTGGCATTATCAATTATGCCCACATCCCATGAATAAAGAAAAAATACAACAGCAGTAAGAAAATCTGACCAATGTCAAGTATACAGTTTATTGAGGTACGGAGCAGGGCAGGAATGTGGTGGGGGTGGGGGTGCGGGAGGGGACGGAGTTGGAAACAAATAATTATCACTTAAGTTTTATTCATATTTTGTTATTTTACAGATTATTTTGTTCAATGTTTCTTCCATCTTACAAATGTATTGAAATGTAAAAATATAATTATATGTTCCTTTAGCAAAGTACCATCGTCTCTTCCAATCTACATCATGGAGCACCAATCTTTGCTGGTACTACTACGTAGCAATATTACTAGAGCTCCATTTGGAGTATTGTTGGCCAAAGATGTCCAACTGTAGAGAAAAGGAAATCAAAGAGTAAATGAGTGTGCTGTGATGTTGTTTGGATCCTGATGCAATGAAACTGATCACAAAGCAGCAGAGTTTTTAACAGTTAGCCCCGGGCTGATTATCAGTGCAACTGCTGGTAAGTAAGCTTAATACTGATTTTTAGAGGCCTGAGAGGAACAAGAAAATAAAATTGTAGCTGCTAGTTTAACAATTCTCTCTTCTCTAACCCACCAAATGCCATTGGAAACCCAAATCTGGGGATCTGACTCACTATTACAATTTAAAATCCCTACATACAAGCAAATAAATTAGGTCCAGTAGTACATCATTGGCCCCTCAAGAAGCTCACTAGGCTGAGAAGATTCACTAGGCTGATACCGGAGATGAGGGGGCTAGCCTATGAGGAGAGACTGAATAGATTTGGTCTATACTGGAGTTTAGAAGGCTGATAAGATAATGAAGGGACTAGACAGGGTAGAGGTAGAGAGATTCTTCCCACTTAGAAAGAATAGCAGAACTAGAGGGCACAGCCTCAAAATAAGGGGGGGAAGGGGGGCAGTTTAAATCAGAGTTGAGGAGGAACTTCTTCACTCAAAGGGTGGTGAGTCTCTGGAATTCTCTGCCCACTGAAGTGGTGGAGGCTACCTCACTGAATATATTTAAGTCAAGGGTAGATAGATTTCTAGTAGACAAGGGAATTAAGGGTTATGGGGAAAAAGCAGGAAAGTGGAACTGATCCACTTCAGATCAGCCATGATCTTATTGAATGGCGGAGAAGGCTCGAAGGGCTGGATGGCTTACTCCTGCTCCTATTTCTTATGTTCAAGCCTGCTCTACCATTCAATAAGACCATGTCTGATCATATTATGGCCTCAACATCAGATTCTGCCTATCCACAGATAAACTTTGTCTCCCTTGTTGATCAAGAATCTATCTACCTCTGCCTTAAAAATATCCAGGGCAGAATTCTCCCCCAAAAATTCTAATTGTTGAGTTCATGGGAAAACTGGAGTAACTCACACTGTTCTTTTCAGTGGGAGCTCAGGACAGAATCTCCACACTCTGCACTGCAGAGGCCATCAGCATGCATATCATTAAATTTGAAGAGGCGGGGTCTATTCCCGCTAGACAGGCTGAAATCAGCGTGCTGAGTAGGACACTGTGCATGAGCCGATCTGTCAGTGCCTAGATCGGGGCAAGCGCAGTGTCCCACATTTACGGCCTTCCAATTGCTCAATCACTGGCCAGCCCCTTGTTCCCTGCAATGCTGGCTCTCCGCACCCACACAGCCTGATTCCTGGCCCCCTGACCATTCCCTAGCCCAGCCCAACTCTCCTCCCAGGCCTGCCCAATCAGTCCACCAAAATTCAATAAATATCAACAAACACTGCTTTTCATGGATTTCTTGGGGTAATCTTTCTTTTGTTCATTTACGGGATGTGAGCTTCACTGGCAAGGCCAACATTTATCGCATACTTTTTAAAACAAATTCAGTCATGGGACATGGGTCTCGCTGGATGGCAAGCATTTATTTCCCATCCCCAGTTGGCCCAGGCAGTTGAGAATCAACTACATTGCTGTGGCTCTGGAGTCACATATAGGCCAGATCAGATAAGGATAGCAGGTTTCCTTCCCTAAAGGACATTAGTGAACCAAATGGATTTTTCCAGCAATCAACAATGGTTTCATGGTCACATATAGGCCAGATCAGATAAGGATGGCAGGTTTCCTTCCCTAAAGGACATTACTGAACCAAATGGATTTTTCCAGCAATCAACAATGGTTTCATGGTCACATATAGGCCAGATCAGATAAGGATGGCAGGTTTCCTTCCCTAAAGGACATTACTGAACCAAATGGATTTTTCCAGCAATCAACAATGGTTTCATGGTCATTAGTAGATTCTTAATTCCAGATATTTTTATCAAATTCAAATTCTACCATCTGCTGTGGCAGGATTCAAATCCAGGCACCCAGAACATTAACTGAGTTTCTGGAATAATAGGCTAGCAATAATACCACTAGACCAATCACCAGTTCCTCCTTCCCTCATAAATTAGGTTTTGTGGCCCATTCAGGCCATGGAATACCAATATCCCTTAAAGCGCTATGGGGTTAAGCTGATCCAAATTGGCATAGTATATTTAATGGACATTCCACCCACTTATGCAGCAAAATTGCAATTGAGGTTCACCAGTGTCACAGTTACTGTTCATATATTTGAACAGCCTTCCACGTAAAAGAGTTTGGAGTGCTGTTGACCCATTTACAAGCCTGAATGTCCAAGATAGCCCATTTTCTCCAACCAGTGAATTAAAACTGCCAGTCAGGAATTGAAAATTGTTCATAATAACCTCAACATTCTCTGCACAGACACTGACTGGCCTGTTCAATGTTTCAAAACTTTTCTGCTTTGGTTGGTTATAAATTGCCAACAGGTTTCTTGTGCATGACTTTTATTTGGCTTTTTTTTGACAAAACTCATGACAGTTTTCCAATAATTATAATTGCCCAGCAACCAATGAAGTGGGGCAATTAGGGAGTTAAATTGGTCCCTAATGCTGTATTGTTATCCAATGCAGTGAGGTCTTCATTCTGTTGGGAGAAAGATTCCTGTCAAGGACATACTAGATAGGATTAGAAAATATATTGTAAACTTCTGCCATTACAAAACATGAGCTGTGTCCTCTTTATTCGTGTCCCAGAAAACATATACAGCAGTAAAAGAAAGCAGGCATGAATTAGAGTAAGTTACATTGACATTTTGTATTCCTTCTATTGTTTGACGCAGTTACACTGCAAATATGAACAATAGCAATTGTGCTGACAGGCAAACAAAATCCAACTGTTCACCCCAATCATTTACCATTTAATTCATTCTAGTATGCTCCCCATAGTTCTCACTAATTATTGACCAATCCTTCCCCTCTCTCACTACTATTGATCAATCGCCTTTTTGCCATCATTGATCAATACCAACTTTTCTATCATTTTTTAAGCATATCTTCATAATTAAAACAGTTCTTTCAAAGAGCTGTATATTTTAAAACCTGAAAGATGCAGCTCATAGATTGTTTCAGTGCAGATACCATTTCCTATGAATAAAAATGAGACAATAAGCTAAAATTTATATTTGTTGTATCGTATTTTAATACAATATTTACAGACAAGGAAATCGCATTTATATATGACTTTGAAATATTTAATGACCTGAAAAGTAATGCCTGTTGGGGAAGATTTCATTTCTGAAATACTGGCAGACGGCAGTGCAAATGGTTGCATGGAATTCCTTCATACAAGGTATTTGCTAAAAGTAGAGTTAATAAAGTCCCCACTGGTCAGTGTAGTTAGCTGATCATCCCACTCAACTGGGAATCCATCGAAATTTGAAACCACCACTGGGAGTCCTGGTGGTAAACGCATTACCCTGAGGAAAAGCTAATGTTCTTATTGTGCAATGATCGCGAATTGAAGTCTTGAAAGACATATCATTATCCAGCTCACTGGTACCTAAACTGTTAGGAGCCATAGATGTTTGAAGCCCATTGAAACTCCCATACATGTTGATGGTTTCCTGGTTTTCATTATAACTTGCTTCTTCTGCGCCCTGGTTTCCCCTGAAATATTTAGCATCTTTGTCGTTCAATGTTTGCAGGGCTGCGTTGCATTTTTCTGAGATGTCTCTTAAAATCTCATCCACTTTATCACAGTCCTGGTTGTCAAAGTATATGTCCTCAACTCTTTGGCGTTTAGTTGCGAATTTCAGGGGATTGGTCTCAGATGGGGTGTCACTGCCATTCTGGCATTGCTGTTTCATTAGCTTCTGGTAGAAGATAGAAATAACAATTCCTTAATGAATTATTTGCTTGAGGTGTTTTGTTTACAGTTGCACTTTGCCTTATATCTGTGACAGAAAGGAAGACTGGACAGCTATAATACTATAACTCATCACCAGATGAACTTAGAAGAAAAAGCGTTAAGGGGAGAAATAGCAGAGGGTCCTAAATTATGATAAGTTTTGAAAAGGTTTCCGGGACAAATGCCAGAGTGTCAATAATTTTAGAACATAGAACATTACAGCACAGTACAGACCCTTCAGCCCTTGACTGTGAAACCAAAGTAAAGCCCATCTAACCTACACTATTCCAATATCATCCAAAGGTTTATCAATGTTAAATTTTTATTTTTATATATGTTAAATTTTCAGTTCCATCTTCTGGTGCAGAAATCATGGGACCACTCACTTTAATATCGAATACATGTATAGATATAAGGCAGTCTACAACTACCATTGGCAACAGAGAAAACCACAAAGGTCTGAAAATGTGTCAGTTAGGTAAATCAGCCACAAACACAATGGGAAGCAAGAGAACGCAGGTTGTTTTATGTCAGGTGGAAGATGGATCTAGGCCAAACCAAGTACCAATCAAACAATTAAATACCAAAAAAGGCAGAGAAATCAATAGTTGGTAATGATTTGGAATGTGAAGATGGGAATTGGTTACCTACTTAAAAAAAGGGGAAGTGCAGCTGGCCTCTGGGAATAGAGCACAGGACTGGGACCAATTGGGTGGTTACATCAAAGAGCTGGTATAGTTATGATGGGCCTAATGAGACCCTTAAGTGGTGTGCAATTCTATGGAAGTATTATTAAGCTGTTACAAAAAGGCCGTGTCCAAAGATATGCAGATTAGGTGGATTGGCCATGCTAAATTGCCTTCAGTGTCCAAAGATTCATCGGTTAATTGTATTCACCATGGTAAATGTGCAGCATTATGAGGATATGGTAGAGGGAAGCACATGAGTAAAATACTCTTTTGGAGAGTATGTGTAGATTCGATGGGCTAAATGGCCTCTTCTGTTATAAACCATGGGTCAATACCACTTGACCATTTGTCTTGCTGCTCATGGACACGAAGTCTGTGCATTTTGGTCAATAGTGAATGAGTAGGCCTGCCCAGATTTTCTTTCTACTGATCTGGGAAGAAAATCACACTAGTTGTAATAGACTGTTTTACTATCACCACCCAAGTTAAACTTCAGCCATTGTGTCTCTGTTCCTCTCCATACTCTCACCCTTTCCATCTTGCTCTTGCTATTATTATTTGTTATTTTATTTCTCCTTTGTAAACTGTATATTATTCAATATAAATATTAAAATATTGTGATAACCATTTTCTGGATATTTTAACTGAAATTTGTCATTAAATTAAACATGTTGAATGATCAATATCTGTTTCTGTACCACTTGATTCACCCAAAAATAAAGTTGTGAGTTATTGGATCAGTTGATACAATGGAAACGCATACATATTTCACTGAAGCAAGTATGTTATTTTCTAGATTGTTATTATGTAGACTAATGATAATATGTATTAATAATTGTTGCAATATTAACCATTCCTTACAGTGATTAGGAACCACTGTATGGAAATAACACAAAAGCTCATTTGGAACAGATACAAAAATTTTTGTATTAGTTAAATGTTTAATAACTAATACATTTATTTTCTGCCCGAAATGTGCAAAATCAAACAGAGTGCAAACCTGATCAGACTGCAGTTGTACTGTGGCCAAGAGTTTCAAATCAGTGTGTGCAATGTCAATTTACAGTTGGAAGTATCCTTGGTTTTATTGCCTGACTTCAATTCAGACTTCCAAGTTTCAGAGAAAGCTTTGGACAAAAATGCTTCTGAACATTTGCGGAAGTCCACATTTGAATGGTACATTTTAAAAGTGTTTTATGGGCAAGTAACCTGTCCAGAAATTTGAATGATGAGAGCTTTTTAAATCCATTTTGACACCACAGTGGAGTTATCTGTGCGGTGTTAAAATGTGTGCATGTGAGACTGCCTCTTTTAGGCAGGTTCACAAATTCCATGAAGTCAGATAAGGAAGGGAGTTTATAGTGTTATTTTTGGCAGCAATGTAGTAATCATTGTATACCTGTGCCCTATGGTTTCTCCTAGGTCACCAGTGGAACATGTTTGAAGTCCTTTCCGGATCTGCAGTTTGCTTTGTACTTATGTCACTTAAAAGGGCAAAGAATGATTTGTTGTGTTTATTTTCACCAACGGATCAATTGTTAGTCAAGAACAGAGTATTAAGTGATTGGTTAAGCTGTGGTCAGAAAGTTTTCTGAAGGCAAAGGTCAGGTTTTACTGTGTTGCTGTATGAAAGAGACCCTGGCTGGTCCAGAAACCAGTACATGGTTATACACCCTAACTTCTAACTCTACAGTCTTAAGTGCATGTGGATCTTCAAATTAGTGGATCCCATCACTTCAGATATGCACAAATGTTCAAATAAACCATGCTCCTGTCATGAAAATGGAAATTATACTACAAGCATTTGTAATACTTACATCAAGTATAGATGCCAAATGTTTTGCCTTACTGGCGAGTTCTTTCAGTTGGACATTTCTTTCCTTCAGTGATACAATTTCATGTTGTTTTCTCTTTAAAGTGACTTGCAGCTGCAATAGAAGACACTAATTTAGTACAAAAGTGAACATTTGCAAAATGAGAATGTGATCCAGTGCATTATGTTCAGTTGACCAGAAATTTCAATTTCACTTTAATTGTCTTTGAGAATCATTTGGAAAGGTGAAATCATAGAATTTTACAGCACATAAGGAATCCATTTGGTCTTCTGCTCTACGTTGTTTTAAAATAGCTCTCCTCTTCATCTCATTACCTTGCCTTTAGTTGCACTTTCTTTTCTTTAAATATTTGACTTCCAATTTAAAATTAGTTAGAATTCTGCTTCAATCGCTGTTTCTGGCAAAGGATTCCATTCTTAGCAACTGTATCAAAAGATTTCAAATCGTTCCCTTCATTTCTCACAGCGAGGGGTTCGGGTCTGAAATATACAGTCTTAAAGTGCAAGTGCATTCAAGGCATTCAAGAAGGCATGAGATGATTATTTGAATAGATATTGCAGAGAGTTACAGGGAAGGGAGAAGAATGGCACTGAGTCATAATGCTCATTTGGAAAGCTATTGCAGTTACAAATAGTCGTCTCCTCAATGTCTTCCTATTCATTAACATGCTTCAGCATTTCCCTTGAGTGTATATTCCATTTTTGTACTGAAATGCATTACTTCACATTTATCACATTCAATGTCAGTTAATATGTCTTCTATTCCACTGACAAGTTTATGCATCCTTGAATTTTTTTAACAATCCTCTTCAATATTTGCCTAACACTACTTTGTTAACAGCAAATTCCAAAATAGTGTTCTGTATACCCATGTCTACATGATCTGTGTATATCAATAGGAAAAATTGACCCAATACTGGCCCGTTGGGTACATCAATAATAACTCTTTTCCTGTTCCAATAACACCTTCATACACCAATGATTTGTCTCCTAAATATCAATCACTCCTTATGTTACAATATTTCTACTAATGCCAAACTTCTGAATGTTCTGCAATATTTTATCAAATCGCCTCAGAAAAAGAAACTTTATTACATCTATTGAATTCTCTTCACCTAATTGATTACTTTCAAAAAACTCTATTAAATTGGATTGACATATTTGGCTTTTAAGGGATCCATGCTGAATCACAGAATTGTTACAGTGCAGAAAAGGCCATTTGGCCTATTGTAGCTGTACCAACTCTCCAAACGAACATCATGACTTAGTCCCATTCTCCTGCCTTTTCTCTGTAGCCTTGAACCTTTTTGTATTCAAATAATCATCTCATGCCCTTGGAATATCTCGATTGAACTACATTTCCAGAAAATGCATTCCAGACCAATTGCAACCTGCTGTGTGAAAACAATTTTCTCAGACCACATTTGCTTCTTTTGCAAATCACTTTAAACCGGTACCTTTTTGTTCTTAATCATTTTACAAGCAGGAACAGTTTCTCCTCCTAATTTGTACAATCCCTGCATGATTTTAAACATCTCTATCAAAACTTCTCTTAGTCTTCTTCTCACTAAGGAGAACAGTCCCAACCTCTCCAATCTATTCTCATAACTGAAGTTTCTCATCACTAGAACAATTCCAATAAACCTCTTCTGCACTCTTTCCAATGTATTCACATCATGCAAGAACTGTACATAATATTCCAGCTGAGGTCTAACTAGTGTCTTTCATAACTTCAACATAACCTCCTTGCTCTTAAACTCAAATGCCCCGATTAATAAAGTCAAGAAAATCATATGCTTTAGTAACTGCTCTCTCCATTTACCCTGCCACCTTCAACGATCTATGTACATATACAGCCAAGTCTGGGTGCTCCTGCACTCCTTTAAGAATTTTACCCCTGGTCTCTCCCAAGTTCTTCCTACAAAACTGTGAAACATCACAATTCCCTACATAAAACTTTATCTGCCTACTTCACCAACTTGTCTATGTCCTGTTGAAGTTCTACACTGCACACTTAATAGTTTACAATACTTCCAGGCTTCCTGTCATGTGCAGACTTTGAAATTATCCTCTGCATACCAAGAATAGTAGCCTCCCATTGCTGGACTTATATCTTCTATATTTTTGTTATTGTCTTGATTTAATTTTTCAAAACTGGATTTAATACATTGCTAAGTAGTTACATGTGGTATGATTATCACATCATGTTCACTCTGTTCATATGTGTTCCTACCATTTAATGATCATCAGCAAAATTTTAAAACATTATAAA
Organism: Sphyrna mokarran; assembly: GCA_024679065.1. Classification (NCBI taxonomy): domain Eukaryota; kingdom Metazoa; phylum Chordata; class Chondrichthyes; order Carcharhiniformes; family Carcharhinidae; genus Sphyrna; species Sphyrna mokarran. The sequence continues at coordinate 63,201,782 of JAGIQG010000001.1, forward strand.
TGGGCATCAACGTAATTTCAAATGGATTCCTTTAATTAGAGGAGGTACAGCATTTAACATTGGCTGTTATAAATGAGTATAAATAGACTATTCATTTGTATTCTGTTCTTTAAAGAAAAGTAATTTTACTTAATAAAGTTATAAAAGTTTTACAAGTTCTACCAGATCATTTTGCTCAAATATTTTCAATAGAAACAAAATACAGTCGCTCTTGCTCAACAAAGCTAGCCAGTCGTGCTAAATATGTGAAAATTGTACATACACAGATATTTAGCAAGGACCAGCTAGCTTTCATAATAAGCATGGATCTTTTTTTAAATAATTGCTTCTCAAGATCTGGGCATTGTTGACAGGGCTTGCATTTATCACCCATCCATAACTGCCCTCAAGAAATTGGTGATGGGCTTGCTTCTTAAATCTCTGCTGTGGATATGGTCAAGTTGTTTCCATAATAAAATATATATATCCTTTGGTTCTTTAACATGTCATACAAATGATCTAATAATTACCCAGCATTTATGAATCTAAGTTTCTATTTTATAGTCCATTTTGTTATGAGCAATTCTGGTATAACAGGAAATTGTTATTTTTCTTACATGTTCATTTTCCTCCAGAGCATCTCCGAGAGCTTTTTGATTTTCTTCTGCCACATCTTTCCAAAATTGCTCAGGCGTTTGTGAGCTGTCTGTTTGCAGATTCATCTCCATCAGTGAGTCATGCACACCAGGGATTGAGGATGAAATGCATGCTTCTAGATCAGACACATAGTCAGAAAGGGGCAGTTCTGCACTAGTCATGGACATAGGCTGCATCAATGATGCTGGGTCTGTGGGCAATAGTGAAAATGGCTGTAACATATGGAATACATGGACTGACAAATAGAGGCATAGAGCTGAAAAGTAAAGACATTCTGGTGAACCTTTATAAATCATTTGTTATCTCTCAGTTGCTGGAAGTACTATTTTAGCTTCATTTGAAGCAATTTTTAAAAGTGGCATCTTGGCCTTTTGACTAAGATGCATAAAAGATCAAGCCTTGGAGGAGAAGCTATGCCTATTCCAATCAGCATGGATCATGTAGATCAAGCCCTGGAGAGGAGATGAGAGCCCTGTCTTGTCAGGGCTCAACTTGTTGAGACTCTGAATTAGATTTGATTTGATTGAATTGGAATAAAAACAAAAAAAAAGTACTATGTCCATTACTGGCCACTGCAAGTTAAGTGAATGTCAATATCATGTTAACAACAAGAAAACTTAGGGTTGTATGTTAAAAAATCCATATACAAGCCATAAGACAAATGGAAACATGTTTGAAATCGCTTCTCAGCCTTTTGGTTAAGATCAAATGTAGTATCAATATGCTGTGTTTGGTTGAAGTCATTAGGTTACATTTCAGCTTCATTTGAAGCAATTTTTAAAAGTGACATCATGGTTTTTTGGCTAAGATGCCACTGAGATCAAGCCTTAGAGGAGGAGCAATGCCCACTCCAATCAGCTTGGATCATGTAGATCAAGTCCAAGACAGGAGGTGAGAGCCCTGTCTTGTCAGTTTGGATCGGAAATGTTTCAATTTGTTGAGACTCTGGATTGGACTTGATTTAATTGAATTGGAATAAAAAACAAAAAAAAATGCTTGAAGTAGCAAGAAAGAACTGTAAAAAGTAATATCCAGAAATGACAATGACACTATTTTGGCCATTTGATCAAAGCTAACAAGCTGCAGGTCTAGAGGGCAAAGTATAGGGCAGCAGAAAGAGAGGTCAACCTAGCCTAGTTGGTTGATGGATATCACTGAGTTATATAAATAAGCTACTGTGGATGTGTCAGAATGGCATGAGACAGATGAGTGAAGTTTATTGTGACAGTATATTTGCTGGTGGGGGTAACTACAAGCAGCAAAATCTTGGGAAAGGAAATGTGACAGATTGAACAAAATGGTTCAAGGGACAAGAGAATTCAGTCATGTGGAGGGGTGAAAAAAGGTGTTGCTTTCCTCAGTAGAAAAAGCATTAAAGAGAGAAATAACAGAGGTGTTCCAAATCATGATAGATTTTGATAAAGTATATTGGGGAAATGCCAAGAAGTCAGTAACTAGAGTTTAAGATAAAGAGCAAAAAAGGCAGAGAATGTTTATACTCAGCCATTTGATATGATCTGGAATGTGAAAGTGGAAAAAGATTCAGTAGAGATTTCCAAAGGGGAATTGGATATCCATTTAAAAAGGGGGAAGTTCAGCTGGACTCTGGGGATATAGCATGGGATTGGGACCAACTGGATGTTTACTTCAAGAAACCATCACAGTACAATGTGCCTAATGAGATCCTTCAGTGGTGTGTAATTCTATGGAAGTAATATTAAGACATTACAAAAGAAAGGTGTCCAGTTAGATGGATTGGTCATACTAAACTGCCCTCAATATCCAAAGATGTGTAAGTTAGCTAGATTAATTATAGTAAATGTGGAGTTATGGATATTCATGATGTGGAGATGCCAGCATTGGAGAGGGGTAGGCATGGTAAGCAGTTTCACAGCACCAGGTTAAAGTCCAACAGGTTTATTTGGAATCATGAGCTTTCTGAATGCTGCTCATTTATCAGGTGAGTGATGAAGGAGCAGGCTCACTTGATGAAGGAGCAGTGCTCTGAAAGCTGCTGATTCCAAATAAACCTGTTGGACTCTAACCTGGAGCTGTGAGACTGCTTACCGTGAAGTTATAGGGATAGGGCGGAGTGCATGGCTTGGTGGGATAGTCTTTCGGAGAGTCAGTGAAGACTCGATGGGTTGAATGGTTTCTTTCTGGACAGACTGGTTATTTGCTGCACCCGCTGTTTCTAAATACACCGCTGGATGGGGGGAGGAGGGGAGACGGTCCAGCATTAGGGGCTGAGTAGGTGGAATATCAACAGAAAAACTGGTCGGCTCGGGACACTACCGGGTAAACAGCGTCCATCCGGGAAAAGCCGTTTCGCATCGATTCGTGCACCGAAATAGTTATTAGTTTTCGCGCATTGTATTGTTTTGTATTTGCATGTCTTGTGGTTTCATGATTGGAATTTGCCAAGTACCTGATGTGCTGCTATTTGCACACTTATTGCAGTTGCAACCGTGGACAATTCGCCACTGGCTTCACTCCAGTATCGGTCGTGTGGACAGACTGATCAACAATCTGCATCTTGTGTATTAGAAAAGTCTCCTTTGTTCTGCAATAATTAATCGAAGTAATGACTGTATCCTAATTAATGCCAAGAGAGCTCCGCGTTCCTCGCTAACTATAGGGTTTAGTGAAAAGCTTTGGAAGGAATTTGTGTGATCGAGGAAGGTGCTTGTCACTTGTGCTCCCGGATTATTTTCACACTAGCTCAGGTTTGTGCGTGGGCGTCCGCTAAGAAAGATCAGGATTAACTGGAAATAGTTTCGTAATATTTGCAGCAACATCTGCTTTAAAAGGAACTTTCGCACCTGAATGTTCCGACCTTTGGAAAACGGTCATAAAAATGACCAAGTTCAGTGGAGCAGCAAGTCTAGGCATGCTGTGTATTTCTTTTTAGAAACATGACCCATTGTTCTATCTTTTATCAGTGTGTTCTCTTGTCTCCTATGGCAACCACTGATGAGGACATGGGAACAGCATTAATGTGAAATCACGATTCCGCTAAAACTGTGTGCTTTCTGCCCGCTTCACAAATGCACAATGCCATCCAGTGTACTCACCGCACATCATCATGCCAACATCCTTGAAATCCTGCAGGTCAAATTCCGTTGTTTCTTCCAGGGGTGCATTCTGCAAAAAATGAAAACCATTCCTGGTGATGAAATCGAAAAATGATTAATTTGGCCAGATAATATCTAACACAATGAACTTTTAAGGTGGTTTGTGTTGTAAAGTATATTTTAGTCAATGTTATAATTAAATTGCTGTTTGTTTTCTGGATGCCATCACAGACTCGGCAACATCCGCCCCCCCCCCCACCCCGCCAATCTCATCTGGACTACCCCTGCTCCATTCTCAGTGCCTCAGTCCCTCTTGCTAGTCTCACACTGGAACTAGCTCGTCAAACTTTTCTACAATTCTCTCTATTTTCTGAATACGATTCTTTAACTGGGCCATGTCCCCTGACTCATTACCGCTGGCTTGTCTGAAATGGCATCGAATATTTGCTGTCCGAAAACGCTACAATAATTGAAGTTGCTGTTGTGTGTGTTATGCTTGTGCCCGTATAGATAAGTGTGTGGTTCAGAACAGCACGGTCCCAGCGGAGATAGAATGGAACTGCCCGACACTATCCCCAGAGAATGAAAAGGAATAACGACCAAAAACCTCTCCACTTAAAGCATCAACAGATAACAAGCCATGGTCCTGCCTTTGGGCAAAGCATACTTTAGCATGTGTATATAAACATACATCCATATATACATATAATAAGCAGAACCCTAAACATATGTGAAATAGATGCAGAAGCAAACATACCTGGAATTCAAATCTCCACTGAGGAAATGGCATGTAACAGGTCTGAAGTGCCATTGGCAGAGATGCTGCTAATCTCTTATTTGTCTAAAAGAGAGTCTATTAATGCGTGTAAATAGCAGCAGCCCGGGACAAGCTATCTATTCTCTCCCTCTCTCTGTGTGTTCACGTCAACACAGCAGCAATCAGTGTGACTGAAATAGCAAAACTCCAAAAGATTAAACTGATCTGAGAATCTGCATATACAACTCCAGTTCAAAGTTCCCTGAACTCTCTGTCCCACAGTAAGACTGAACTCGGTGTTGAGTAGTATCTATCTGCATATGCACTGATAGTGTTGGATCAATACTGCAGTGGTCTGCATTGCACGCTTCTCGCTAACTGCCACTCGTCTCCCGCAGCAGCCGTGTGTATAGCCTGCTTCATCTCAATAGGCCGGCCACACAAGCCAACCACATTACACCTGGAGCCAACAAATACCTTCACACAAACACAGTCAAAGATTAACCCGGCCTCTGATCGTGAGGCTTGGCACCGGTTACAGGCAGCATTTCTGTCACACCCCACACAGTCTGTGTGTGCCCAGATTTAACTGACGCAAAACTGTCTAAATGAGGAAACTCCCACATCGAGTTCAGGCATTTGGGACCAATTCATTCTTCCCGCAGCTTCTAGGTTTTTGTTTGGTCAAATTTTGATTAATTACACACTCTGTGAGAAGTTATTACCCATTCAGTTTCCACGCACTTTGGAGCAGGAGTTTTGTAACAGGTTCTGAGGTAGCACAGAGACTGATAGACTTGAAGTTACATCATTTTCTGGTCGACTTCAACCAAACTGCTAACTCAATGCCACCTCTGCCTCCAGTGTGTTGTGCAGCACCTTCCATGGATGGTGTCTCAACAAAGAACAAAAGAACAAAACCGCACAGGAAACAGGTCCTTTGGCCCAACAAGCCCGCGCCGCCACCTCGATGTTCCCACTTCTACCTGTGATCCCTGTCTATGTTTATAGATCTATGCATTGAAACCAAATTTGAGACAATGTAGGGAGAATTTATTCTGCCAATCAGCCTAAGAGCACATCTTTGGGAGGAAACTGGAGCACTCGGAGAAACCCACGCAAGCACAGGGAGAATGCGCAAACTCCCACAGACACAGGCCCAAATCTATGTATCTGCACAGCACAGCGATAGTCACTGAGCTGTCGTGTTGCCCATCAAATGGTCCAGGTCAAATATACACTAACGACGTGAAGCATTAGGATACTCTCAAAAAAATCCAAGAGTAGCCCCCTCACAACCCATCGCGTGTATGCCCCTTGTTAGACAACAAGGCAGACCAAAGTACCTGTAGGATATAAACAATAACATCAATATCATCGACTTTTTACACACTTCCCAGGGAACTCCCAAGGCTCATGATCCCTATTTTAAATCAGTTTTCTATACCTCTCCATTCCCATTCTGTTCATGTGCCCATCTAAGTATCTCTTAAATAACTCCAGAGTACCTACCTCCACCACTTTACTTGGCAGCGCATTCCATACCCCCACAACCCTCTGTGTAAAAAAACTCCCTCTAGCATCCAAATTATACTTACCCCACTCACCCCAAGCCCATGACTCCTCGTGCTATTTGAGTCCATCCTGGGAAAAAGCTTAACCCTGTTTACTCTATCTATACCCCTCATAATCTTGTACACTTCTATTAGATCTCCTCTAAGTCTACGTCTTTCTAAGGAAAACAGTCCCAATTTGCCTTACCTCTCCTCGTAACTCAGACCTTCCATACCAGGCAGCATCCTGGTAAACCTCCTCTGCACTCTCTCCAGAGTCTCCACGTCCTTCCGGTAGTAAGGCAACCAGAACTGGATGCAGTATTCCAAATGAGATCTAACTAATGTTCTATACAACTGCAACATTAAAGGCCAGCTCTTGTACTCTATACCCCTTCCTATAAAAGCTATACTCCTTCTTATAAAGGCTTATTAGAATTAATTCCAGAGATACGTGCATTTTTGGCAAAGCTGGCATTTAATGCTCATCCCTAATTGCCCTTAAGGGTGTGGTGGTGGCCCTTTCTTCCTTGAAACTCCACCATTCTGGTAGTTAGGGAGTTCCAGGATTTTGACCATTTAAAGATATTGTACATTCGGTTAGTATGAGGAAGAATCTAGGATTCCTGTTCCAGATTGATCCAATGACCCTCAGTGAAAACTTTGAGATGAATATCAAATGAGGGTAAAATGCAGTTCATCCTTTTGATTCTGTATGTTACCTATCATAGTGCAATTGGTTGGACATATTACTGTTAAGACTCGAGTGAAGAATCAATGCTTGGTAGTCAGCTTTACCTAGTGGATCTGTGCTGATTCAGGAAAAAAATGGAATCAGTACCAGAAACTATTCCTTTTGTTGTTGAAAAAAATGCTATTACTATTATGTTTGGCCTTAGCTGCTTTGCTTTCTTGCAGTTCTCTTCCCGTTTTGATTTTTGATTTGATTTATTATTGCCACACGTATTAGTATAAAATGAAAAGTATTGTTTCTTGTGCATTATATAGACAAGGCATACTGTTCATAAAGAAGGAAATGAAAGAATGCAGAATGTATTGTTACAGTCATAGCTAGGGTGTAGAGAAAAATCAATTAATATGAGGTGGGTCTATTTAAAAGTCTATTGGCAGCAGAGAACAAGCTGTTCTTGAGTCGGTTGGTATGTGGCCCCACCTCCTTTCCCTTTGAAAACCCTTTCAATGTATTCCCCTGGGTGATTTACTTTAAGTGTTCTTTCATGTCATAGCTATGTAAAGTTACATGTCCAAATAGGTATTACTGATTCCTAAATCATATCGAACTTTATCGCTTTGTGATTGTCCCTGTGTGCATCTTTCCATATCCTATATATTATTTGTGTCATTAAGGGAAACCAGATCAAACTAAGTGGTACTTGCCGTGGTTTCCTCAATTCATAGGATCAAGATGCAGTCAACTTTATTTCTTTATCAACTTTATTTCTAAAATTGATAATGTCAACTTTATTGATATTAGTTTGATTGAAATCTTCCATTAAAATGAGTTATTTTTAAATCAGTGATTCATTTACTTATATACCTCAATAGACTGCAAACATAAAGGATAAGGACAGCTGACACCATCAGCCGAGAATACTTCCCCTGGACTGTCAGTATCCTGACTTGGAAATATATTGCCATTCCTTCACTGTTGCTGGTGAAAATTCTGGAACCCCCTTCCTAACAGCACTTTGGATGTGCCTATACTACACTTGCAGTGGTTCAAGAAGACAGATCACCAGCACCTTCTCATTTATCATTAGGGATGGGCAATAAATGCTGGCTCAGCTAGTGAAGCCCACCTTCTGTTAATAAGTTTTTAAAAATTCTCTAAAAAAAGTTCAGTTCCTGAATGTTGCTTTCTCAGCATCTGAGATGTGGTTATTGAAACAGAAGTAGTGCTACATGTGTTATGTGTTATGCTGTGGTATGGTGTTTATTTGCAGTCATACTAAACTCACTTGAGGATATCAAAACAATCATCTCCATCAATACATTCTATTATTGGCAGCTTCTAGATATCAGTTGACAGAGAAGTAACATCACAATCAAAATGTTTCCAATCTTATCTACCAACCATGTGCTTTTTGAAAAAATGTTTTTGAAAGGAAAATAAACCACTTTTAAGGAGTCTTTTAAGGAGTTGGCTCTGTAGTAAGTAGAGGAACATAGGGACAAATATTCTGTTTGAGCCTTCTTCCCTTTCGGTTAGATTATAGATAACCAGTATCATGATCCACTTGTTCCCAAAATCTTTAATAACTTTGCCTCATAAAAACCTATCAATCTTAAGTTTGAATTCAATTGACATGTCCTCAGCAGATTTTTGACACAACCTTTGTGCGAAGAAGTGCGTGAATGTCTGAATTTGAAGGTCACAATCCCTTATTTTGGACTAACGTCAAAGGAAATAGTTTCTCTTTTGTACTCCATCAACTTCTCTAAATGTCTTAACTACCTCAAATTAGATCTCATGCTTTTATTCTCCCAGGGCTACAAGTCTAGTCAATGAAATCTGACCTAATAATTAAAACAACTTTGATAGTCCATCAGATATACACAATCAAAAAGAATGATTAGAAAATAGTAAAACAAATAAGATCTTCCTGACTTTAATTAATACCTTGAAAGAAAATATGAAGTGATTATGTAATGGTTGATGGATAATTTGAATAAAATAATTATCATCTGAACTTGAATATGACTGGAACTTTCAAGCAGTAATTGGATAGACACATGGAGCACACACACCACAATTATAGGGAGGGGATAGTTTGATCTTGGGATTGGAGATAGCTCGGCACAATATTGAGGGCCGAAGGGCCTGTACTGTGCTGTTATGTTCTATGTTCTATTGTTCTATGGCTTCTTCCAATCCATCTGTTTTTTTAGTATAAGAATGTTTAAGAATCAGTGAAAGTTTTTTAAAAGTTTTCTTATCCTTTATCCTCTTTCTTGTTCAGTGACAAGTCTAAAGTGAAACATCAACTATGGACTCTCTGTAGATTTATACAGGATGGTGCAATGGTGGATAATATGATAAGAGCTTTTTTAATACAAAATACTTCCCCATCACTTTAATACTAAAATGTGTAAAATTATATTATTTTATCTTGAAGCAAATCTTAAATCTTAAAGATTCGCCAATATGGAGGGCTTTTAAATGGTCATTGGATAAACATATGGATGATATTGGAATAGTGTAGGTTAGATGGGCTTTAGATTGTTTCACAGGTCGGTCCAACATCAAGGGCTGAAAGGCCTGTACTGCATTGTAATGTTCTATGTTCTATATTCTATGGTTCTTAAGATTTAATACAATTAATATATACAATAGTATGTAACTTAATCAAATGAGTTTTGATAAATACTAAGCTTCACATTCCGTTTATCATGGCATATAAGCCTCTTTGAATTTGAATTGCATCTTTATAATACTCCCGATTAATCTCTTTTAAAATGCACATATCTAATGCTTGATCTTGGCAATCAGTTTTATTAAGATTCACCTGTGAAATCTCTACCATACAATAGGATTAACCAGGATCTTAACAACAAAAAGAGCCAAATGAGAATGCTATTTAAAAATAATAATAAATTGTTCAGGATATAGCATCCAATGACTTTAACTTGATCACAATTTCAATTGATGTTTCTAACTTGATGCCTGATTCCTACCAGTGTAATTGAACTAAGGCATTTTGATTGCAAGTTTAACTCACTGTCAGCAAATATGTATTCTACAGGTTGTCACTGAGTGTATTATAGAGACCACAGCATCATTTGTACTGTTTTAATTAATCAAATTAAATTATGAACTCATAATCAAAAAAATTACATTAGGGATCCTTCTTAGAAGATCATGTAGGCTGCTTCTCACATCTATTGAGATGGAAAAGCATGTCACCTTAAAAATCTTGTTTCAACAAGCATAAAGAGCTCCTCAAAAAACAACACGCTGCAGCTGTTAAAAAGTTATGCTAAAGGTTTAGTTCTTTGCATAATATAAAAGAGTTATGTACTCATTTTGGTTGCAACAAAGGAAATTAAACAGTTCAGTTTCAACAGATGGGTTTGAAATTACCAATGATAAGTCTGAATTTTGTAAAAAATATGAAATGTAACTGCTGAAGATAACTTTTGTTGCACTATTTATGCTTAATTTTGTCTTATATTTTAGATAGATGCCTTTGGAAATGTTTTCCTGATATCCAATGAAATGTTTTTTTCAATGGTTTTAAAGGAACAAACATAATATTGGATTTTTCAAAAAACAACCAGAACATGACAAAACTGCAAGTAGATCTGTCAGCAGATCCATATCCAAAACATTATTTTGTCTTTTTTCTTTAGATGCTGACAAATCTATTGTATAATTTCAAAATTTCCTCTTCTTACTGACATATCAACATAGCAAATAGCAGCAAAAGCACCCCACTCAACCTCTTGAATCTGCTCTGCCACTCAGTGTGATCATGATTAATCTTATGCCTCAACAGTGTTTTCCAGCACCATCCCCATATCTTTTAATATTTTTAATATCAAGAAATCAAGAAATTTATCAATTTCTGTCTTGAATATACTCAATGACTGAACTTCCATGGCCCTCTGGAATACAGAAACCCATAGATTCATCACCTTCTGAATGAAGAAATTCCTCCTATTCTTAGTCCAAGAAGCTTACACTTTTCTCTAAGATTGTGTCCTCCAGTTCTAAACATTAATAAAGAATGCAATCAGTACATTAGTGAGAGGGGATCTTATATCAGTAGAATCAGTTCCAGTTGGGCTAAGAAGCAGCAAGGGACACAAACATTGAGGGTATTTGTTTATAGGCCACTAAATGGTGGTGGTTATGTAGTGCACTGTATGAATTAGAGGAAATTAGAGGACCATCTAACAAGGAGCAGTCATGGGGATTTCATTCACAAACAGTTGTTGAATGATTTACTGGCATATGCACAGTGAAATGTAACATTAGCATGAGATTTATCATTCGGTATCTTACAACAAAATTATACCGATATTAATTGTACCATAACTGGTCATTCTAACAACCTTTTCTTTTTGCAATTACTGCATCCCAGAAATCAAAAATTCAAAATCACAAAGCTGCATTTGAATGTAATGACTCAAAACATTACCAGCATTTTAGCAAATGTTGTTCCTATTTATACTGTTCACTATGCCCAAAATGGATAATCCCTGATGATGATCGTTAGTCGAACAAATTATAGAATCACTGCATGAATTAATCTGTTAAACTATCTGTCCTAAACCCAGTAACAATAAAGCTTAACATACAGGGCCAATTTACCTCTTATCATCACTGGACAGCAGTGAGGAACAGCACTTTGGCAGAACACTACACCTATGAGAGACATAATGAACAACATTTTCTACCATTGGCAAGAGTTTGCACTGGGAATAAGTGAGGGGAAAAAGATTTTAGCTTCAGGCATGATAGACCTGCAGTGACATTCCTGGCCGTTAGCCACTGGGGCACTTCCACAGTGCTGGACAGCAACAGCTAAAAGGTCTCAAGGCCCTAAACTTACACTATGGAGCAAACTAGCAGTAGAAAAAGATGTCTGCAATGAGTTTTCACGTTTAGGTTATCACTGCTCCTATCCACTGCCCAGATCCTCATCAATACTTTGAATGAGCACCCCAGAGACAGAAGCAGTGGAAGGCAAGGCATAACAGCTGTGAACTCCACCTGCCATCCCATTTCATTAATAATGTTTGCACCTAGTTCAAGTACACACCGAATCACTCCTCCATGGGGCAATGTTGGAAATCCCACTATGGTACTGAATGCATATTCCTCCCATATCTGCATTGTTTTCCTCTGTTTTTTTTAACTCATTTGTGGGACATGGGGGTCACTTGCTGGCCAGCATTTATTGCCCAATTCTAGTTGGAGGAGATAAAGACCTGGCATAAATGATCTCTACCTCTTTTCACTTTCATTGTTTCTGGAGAACGAGTTACAAAGGGAAAGTCACTTCATTCTGTTTAGGAATTTGAATTTTTCAGTTTTATCGTCCATGTGCCTTTTGTGTTAAGCACTTAATAAGCTGGTAGTTCTCCCACAACATATAAATAAAACTAGAAAATGAAAGATGTTTTTTGAATTCTGAAGAGTGTTCAAATTATAATTTTCAAAATATTGCTTTTTATTAGATTAGAATGAAGGATTGGTCGTTCAGAATATTTGTTGACAACTTAAGTTTAGATGTTATTTTCATGCTGAGTGCAATGATAAATGTAAAAATAGTAATGTGTTTGGCTAAAGTCCTCAAAACTAAACTCCATTTGGTGAAGTATATTCACCTCCTTCATCATTCAGTGGCTTTTCTAGATGATGATCCTCAAAGCCTAACTAAAAAAACCTGTCACTATCATGAACCTGAATAAAGACACAGAGTGCAAGAGGGACCCAAGAACTTGATTGTACTGTTTTGCCATGTATTCCATAATATAAACATGTATAATTAGGGATAACTGAATATTTTTTCTGAAATGAACATTTTAATCAAAACAATTTAGAAATGTGATTTCTCACAACGTCTGTCCAATTTGTAAATCAGAAACTCTTTTTTCCAAATTTGAAATAATAATGTGATTGGAATAACTAAACAGAATAAGAGACCAAAGCAGCCATTGGCCTGTGCACATACTTATGCACGCATTTACATAGAGAACAAAGCATTTGCCAATTTATAGTAAGCTATTTACTCTCACATATAACAAGCGTACACACAAAATAAATAAATCAGTTATATAGAGTAAGCTTACTCATAGATGATTCAATAGTTCTGCGGATAGGCATTTGTGTAGTTGCAGACATGAATCCAGGGTGGTGTGTTGCCTCCCTAGTGCTAGAGTTAAGGATGTCACAGACTGGCTGCAGAATACCCTTAGTGGGGAGGGTGAACAGCCAGCAGTTATGGTCCATGTTGGATCCAACAGCATAGGTAGAAAGTGGGCTGTGGTCCTGCAGTCAGAATTTAGGGAGCAAGGTATGAAATTGACAAGCAGGATCTCAAAAGTAGTAATCTCCGGATTGATCAAAATAATATTTCCAAGTGAGCAGAGAAAAAGAAGAATAAAGCAGATGAATATACAGCTGGGAAGATGGTGCAGGAGGGAGAGCTTTAGTTTCCAGGGACATTGGGACTAGCGCTGAGGTAGATCACTACAGACTAGACCCGTTTTCCTCAGTGTAGCTTATAGGCCACTAACTAGTAGGAAGGGTGTAAAAGAATACATTTACAAGGATATTTCAGAGAGTTGCTGGATATTATAAAATAGCTATAATGCAAGACTTAATTATCTTAAAAAAAAGGCTGGAATAATCATAGTGTAAAAAGCGGCAAGGGGAAAGAGTTGCTAGAATGTATTCAGTTGCATTTTCTACAGCAGTGTATTTCTAGTCTAATGTGAAAAGAAACACTGCTACACCTGGTTCTTGGGAATGAGATGGGCCACAAGGACTGAGTTCCTGCAGGACAACATGTAGGGAACAGTGGTCATTGTTTTATATGGTTTAGGTTGGCTATAGAAAAGAGTAAGAATAATTAACTCAGGAAAAGACAACTTCAATGGGGTGAGCAAGTAAGAGAGGGAAAGGGAGAGTATGAAAACAGCCTGGTAACCCACATAAAAGGTAATCCAAATGTCATCATTTATATAAATAGTATAGGCAGATAAACAGTAAAAGGTGGCAAAAAGAGTAGACCTGATTAAGGACCAAAAAGTGAATTCGCAAATGTAGGCAGGTGATAGAGCTAAGGTAGCAAATGAGTAATTTCCATCTGCTTTACCAAGGAAGAAGATACTGCACGTGCTATGAAAGAGAAGGTAATTCAAACACTTAAAGAATTCAAATTCATAATAAAATTGAAAGGATAATACCTATTGGAAAGGCTGTCTGTGCTTAAAGTTTACAATGCATCAAAACTAGATGAAATGCATCCGGGAATACTAAGTGACAGTAGAAATTGCCGTGGCAATGGCCATTATTTTACAGTCTTCCTTAGACTTGGGTGGTGTCAGGAGCCTGGAATTTGCAAATGTTAGAACCTAGTTCAAAATAAGGTGTAATAAAGGCCAGTCAGTTAAACTTTAATGGTGAGGTATCTGCTAGAAACAATACCCAGGACAAAATTAACAGTCTCTGACAAATTGGGATTAATAGGGAAGGCAGCATGTGAAACAGACATGCTGCATAGGAGTCTGATTTGGGCATTCCAGTTAGTAAGGAGGTAGGTGCCTAGCGATCTCAAGGAATCCAAGGTGAGTAGCCAGATGAACACAAAATTGGCTTGATGACAGAAGCCAGAGAATGGTTGTAGAGGATTGTTTTTCAAACTGGAGGCTTGTGACCAGTGATGTGCCTCAGGGATCAGTGATGGGTGCACTGTTATTTGTCATTTATATTAATGATTTGGATGAGAATTTAGTAGGCATGGCCAGTAAGTTTGCAGATGACACCAAGATTGGTAGCATAGTGGACAGTGAAGAAGGTTATCTAGGATTGCAAAAGGATCTTGATCAATTGGACTAGTGGGATGATGAATGGCAGATGGAGTTTAATTTAGATAAATGTGAGGTGATGGATTTTGGTTGATTGAACCAGGGCAGAACTTACTCAATTAATGGTAGGGCATTGGGGAGAGTTGGAGAACAATGAGGGGTTCACAGCTCCTTGAAAGTACATCGCAGGTGGAGGGAGTGGTGAAGAAGGCATTCGGCATGCTTGGTTTCATTGATCAGAACATTGAATACAGGAGTTGGGACATCTTGTTGAAGTTGTACAAGACATTGGTAAAGCCATACTTAGAAAACTGTGTACAGTTCACCCTATTATAAAAAGAATTATTAAACTAGAAAGAGTACAGAAAAGATTTACAAAGATGTTACAAGGACTTGATGGTCTGAGTGATAAGGAGAGGCTGGATAGACTGGGACATTTTTCTCTGGAGCATAGGATGCTTAGGGGTGATCTTATTGAGGTCTATAAAATAATGAGGTGCTTAAATCAGGTAGTTGGTCAATATCTTTTCCCAAAGGTAGAGGAATCTAAAACTAGAAGGCATAACTTTAAGGTGAGAGAGAGAGATACAAAAGGCTTCAGAGAGGCAATTTTTTCACACATAGGGTGGTGACTGTCTGAAACAAGCTGCCAGAATTAATAGGAAAGGAGGTACTATTTTGTCTTTTAAAAAGCCTTTAGACTGTTAATAGGTAAGATGGGTGTAGAGGGACATAGGCCAAACATAGGCAATTGGAATTAGCTTAGGGGGTAAAAAAGGGGCGCCATGGACAAGTTGGACCTGTTTCCATGCTATAAACCTCTGATTCTGTGACCAGCATAGATTTATTAAGGAAAATTGTATTTGACTAACTTGCTGGAAATTTTTGAAGAGGTAACAGAATGTGTTGATGAGGGCATTGCTGTTGATGTGAGATGTTGATGCAGCGCTGATCTCATGCAGAGTGGCAGCAGATCCACTTTCCCCCATCCTCCCCCAGCCCCAATGATCTCAAGCAGAAAGCCATCAACCGCTGGCTAACTAATTGGTATGTTGGAATGGGATTTCTACGGAGCATGTCTCATTCATGCCAATTCTGGATGGGCAAACATAGTGATAAAGGGGGAACTGCTGGTAAAGTTGGGCATGCAGCCCATTAAGTCAATTTAAATGCATGCAAATGATGGCCCAATCATGGCCATTCTTGGCCTTGGCAAAGGGGGAATCAGTACGGAGACTGGCACAGATCACGCTTCTTGCCTCATGCCCAACATTATCAAGTTGTCAGACCCATTCAGGCCCACATTCTAGGTTAGCTACTTGTTCACTTACATTCTCATATGCTGCCAGGTCTCTAAAAATATAGATTTGAGGAGAAATAGTTTGGGGTTATTTTTCTTGGAACAAAAAAACCTGAGGGATGACTTGGTTGAGGTATACAAAATTATAAGAGAAAGCGATAGAGTGGACAAGATAAAATTGTTTCCCTTGGTGGGAAATTCTAGAATTCTGAGGTTTATAGATGAAGGTAAATGGCAGTAGGTGTAGAGGGGACATGAGGAAAAACTTTTTTTTACTGAAACATGATGGGTGCCAGCAATTCGCTGCTTGAGTTGGTGGTGGAGGCAAAGACCCTTAACAACTTTAAAAGGTACCTGGATCTGCACTTGAAGTGTTATAAACTAGTGGGCTATGGGCTGAGTGCAGGAAGTTGGGACTAGAAAGGTGCACCTGAGTGTCCTCGGACTGGCATGGACAAGATGGGCTGAATGCCTTTCTCCTGTGCTCTAACTTTTCTATGGTTCTATATACATTCTCCTATTTATGTATTCTCCCCAATCATGCATATTCTAGCTGGCTCACTGTACAATCTCATTCATGAATATTCATCTATTTAGTGCACTCCCTTGCACACTCTCACAACTGCGCTCCTCCACACAATGTCTGTAGACAGGCACACATACAGTTATTTGCATGCCACTCGCCGATGATCACCCATCTACTAATTCAGACCTCGTTCTCACTTACTGATGCATGCACCAACTCACATACTCCCACACACAATCATTCGCCCTCTGGCAGCGACATACTCGCTCACACAATAAAGAAGGATTGGAATAATGCAGCCGAGATACCCACCTGTGGAGCGGGTTCAGTTGAAGATTCCCGGTGTAGGCCTGATGTGCAATCTGCCAGATCCTGCCATACCGTTTCATCTATAGTCACGAATGCTAAAAACAAAGCGGTCTGAGTTTTGAATAAAGATGACACGATTGTAAATCTGTGTGTCCAAAGGATCGAATGAACCTGTTGCCTGTACCTGAGTCTGGAGTGTTCCCTGCTGTTTGGGAATAAATGGTCACCTGCGAGGTCGGCCCGTGGACTTTCTGGCGATCTTTCTGCACATCGCAGAAGACAATAAAAAACAGTATTGTTTTATAAATATAATTCAAATATTAAAACGTACATCTTAATTCAAATAGTGCAGTCATAAGCGTTCAGAAGTGTACTGAGACAGAATTGAAACGAAAATATTAATTGTATACAGCGGATTGATTGGAGATTTGTCCGCTTCTAACTTACCCAAGATTATATTAAAACGGCAAGTCTTCCTAAAACAATTAATGTCACCACGGAGTAAATTAAATGTTAATAGGACAGCTTACTTATCCAGACATATGAAGCATAACTAATAACCAATCATGACAATCAATTGAAAAGAGAGATCGCTCTTGACTCTCTGGTGACTGAATATTTTACTGAAGGATGCTTTAAAACATTGACTATGGGGTGCGTACCTTTTGGTCAACTTTTGGTTGTTTCTTGCCAGAAGTGCGGATTGGCAATTCCACCATCCTATTTGGGTAAATTTCTCCAAAGACTTTTCTTCCATTTTGCATTTCCACTGTTCTCTTTCAGTTAAAATAATAAAACTGAGATTTGTTTCACTTCTGTCTAGCATCGATAAGTAAGATTATTTTTATTTTGGCACACACTCTGGAGGCTTATCGATTTTGTCTGCTAAATTTATCGTTTATATTTTAAATGACCTAAAGATAATGAATGAAATGACTGTTGGTTGAGAGGGTGCTGGTCTTATAGCAGGAAGGTGCACCGTTATTTGCTTCAGCCAATCAAACTCTACCCATTCCGTCTCTACGGAATGAGCGTCCCTGGAGATGTCTAATTGTAGCAGAAAGGAGCAAATTAATGTCCTCTCCAAACAGGCAGAGGGAGCGCCAGAGGTGGCGCCTTAAAGACAAGGCAATCTGTGCACGGCCAGAGCACTGCATTTAAAACACCGACGCCTCCAGAGACCCATTCGTTTCCTTAATCTGCTTTTCATACTCCGCGTTGCGCCCTTTTCACATCCATTGGCGCCACCTCAACTGTAATTTTACGCAACTGGATAAGTGTTCCGAAATGCAGCTTTTAACGAGGTCCGTTGTTAAATCCCGATCCCTTTTGTTACAGGACAGGGCGAAAACCGTTTGTACTTTCGGCCCCAGGAGAAGGGATTAATTAGCTCACGGTGATCATAGCAAAGCGCAGTTACTGAACTCTATCAGTGATCTTAATGTGGACATTACATAGCCCCCACCATCAAAGTACTTCAAAACAAAATATCTATTGGTTTAACTCAGCCCATTGTTAACGCTTTCAAGGCAGTGAATAGTATAAATATGTATAATCGAGAGTTGTTTATTGTTTTTAGACTATATATATTACTTGGAAAAATTATATAGTGTGTCTCTTATTGTAAAATGATTATATTTCAGGTATGTCATTTTAAGGAGCGGTTGATATAAAATGGAGAAAGGATTCTCAAGTGCTGGCTGTGATCTATGGAAATAAATTAATACACTTTAAATGATTTAAGTCCTGATGTAGTATGCCTCTGTGCAGGAGCCGGCCTGAGTCAGCAAATTTGTATAAAATTGAAGAATTGAATAAATGCTAATAACGAATTAGTAATGTAGCTGGTGGGTAACTTTTATTTGTAACGTTATGTTTGCATGAAGTCTATTTTAACAGTAAATTATATAGGTGGATTTATTTCTTAGTGTCACAAGGTCAGTTTGCGTTAAACTGTAATGAAGTTACTGTGAAAATTCCCCAGTCACCAGACTCCAGCACCTATTCGGGTGCACTGAGGGAGAATTTACTATGACTAATGCGACCTAACTAGCACTGGGGGAGGAAACACATGTTGAAACGGAGTGAACATACAGGCTCCATGTAGACACGGAGTGAACATACAGGCTCCATGTAGACACGGAGTGAACATACAGACAGTGACCCAAACCCGGAATTGAATCTGGGTCACTGGCGCTGTGAGGTAACAGTGCTAACCACTATATCACCATACCATTCCTACTGAGAGATTGTATTTCTGTCCTTATTCCATTTTCTGAGGAACGAATAATGTGTAAAGTTTTGAGGTAATCACTTTTTTATTAAAAGCACCAATCGTTCTTTCCTTTGTATATGAAAATGATTG
This sequence comes from Sphyrna mokarran, assembly GCA_024679065.1. Lineage (NCBI taxonomy): Eukaryota > Metazoa > Chordata > Chondrichthyes > Carcharhiniformes > Carcharhinidae > Sphyrna > Sphyrna mokarran. The sequence goes on from JAGIQG010000001.1 coordinate 63,220,861, forward strand.
ATCTTTTGCTCTTGAATGGGAAGTAGATGAGACTGAATCTGTCTTCCGCATCAAGATCAATCTTTAATTGGCAACCACTTATTAGCAAGACAGTAAGAACAGGGTAGGCCATTCAGCCCTTTCAACCCACCTGACATTCAATTGAATCATGACGATTCTATACCTCTACTCCATGACCCCACCCTTGATCTATATCCCCATTATATTCTCACCTAACAAAAATCTAGCTCAGTATTAAAAGCTCTAAATGTCCTGACATCCACATAGTTTGGGATTAGAGAGTTTCAAGTTTCTTTTTAAGCTTAAACTTCCTACAATCCGTTTTTTGTAAAAATGTGCTCCCTGAATAGCTGAGTCTGAATTTGTCCGTTAGTCCTTGAGAAGAATTATTTTTAAAAGGTATATTTTCCCAATACAATCTTTTCCAACATTCTAAAGATTTGATCAGCGTATACAGGTGAATATAAACCAACAGCAACATACTGTTGCTGAAAATCTAACATAACAAAAATGATGGAAATTCTCTGGCAGTATCTCCGGAGGGAAAGAGTTAGCGTTTCAGATCTTGCCTTTTCATCAGAACTGGGAAACTGAACATAATTAAATCTCGGCCCAAGTCCTTACAATCAACATTCAAAACCTCAGTATCATTCAGGAAAGTTCAGGAATGGTCCATGGGATCAATATCTTTTTCTTCGAAATAATGAATTTCATTTTATTTCAGCAGCAAGGAAACCCTGGGAGACGGTCACATTTCCCAATATGAACAGATGAGGGAGTGGGGCGACTAGGGGATTTTCACAGTAACTTCATTGCAGTGTCAATGTAAGCTTACTCGTGACTAATAATAAACTTTAACTTTTTCTATTTACTTTTCTCTGCAGTTTGACTGTGTTATCACACTGATGGATATAAGTTATTGAGGCGAAAAGCTTTGGAATGTTCCATGGATGAGATAGATAATTACAATTTATTTCTTTGCACCTAAGCATGATTAGCTGTTGCTAGCTGTTTGTTTGCTATCTGAGAAAATGGTTTACAATAGTTTGTCCTGATTATCTTCCTGTCTAAATTAAACCTGTTTGGATTTATTAATAGCCATACATTTTCCATATTTGTAAATGATGTGATAATACTAATACTTGTGGGTGACAATTGTGGGAGTGGTGTAAATGCAAAAGGTCCATTCAAATTTGATCCAGACTTCAGTTTGTTTATCTATCATTGCTTAGAATATCTCTTAGCTTGATTTCTTCTCAGTTTAATAATAAAAATTCGGATTGACTGATTGGTTAGCAAGATCTAAGCATCCCAGCCTGAGACTGAGGAATACTCGAGGTTTAATTCCTGAGTTAGCTAATCACAACCAGACTGCCGGAGATGCATCATAGTGCTCAGTATCAGCATTCTGACCCAGGGATTAGTCACTGTAGATTCAAGTTCCAATCGAACAAGTTGAGCACAAAATCGAGAAACCAGAAAAGTGCGGCTGTCTTTCTGGCGAGAATTTAGACTAACACATAGAACATAGAACATTACAGCGCAGAACAGGCCCTTCGGCCTTCGATGTTGCGCCGACCATTATAAAAAGCAATGATCCTCCAAACTAAACCATTCCCTTCTCTTCCATAAACTTATCAACTAACCTCTTAAACGCCACCAAACTCGGCGCATCTACAACTGCCGCAGGCAGAGCATTCCACTCCCTAACCACCCTGGTTTTATTTTGAAGAAAAGGGGAGTTTCCCTTGTATGCTGGCCAATATGCATCCTACAACTAACATCACTAAATGATAAAAGCAAAATACTGCGGATGCTGCAATCGAAACAAAAGCAGAAAATGCTGGGAAATCTCAACCGGTCTAACAGCATCTATGGAGAGAGAATGGAGCTAAGAATCCTCCAGACTGGAAATATTAGCTCTTTTCTATCTCCACAGATGCTGTCAGACTGCTGAGATTTTCCAGTTTTTGTATCACTAAAAATATCGCTTTTCGGCCTTTTGGCTAAGACCAAGCATCAGATCAAGCCCAGGATGGAGTGCAATTCCTTATCTTCTCAGCTTGGATATTGCATGTCTCTCTTGTGGGGATCGTGAACTGGATTCACCTTGAATTTAGTTTTTGGGGCAAGCAAGGAGATGGATTCAGTCTTGCCCTGTCCATTCCGAGCATGGCTTTGTAACTTAAAGAATGGGGTTTATAAAAAGCAATCTGGTGATTATCGCATTATTCTTTGTGAAAACCTTGCGCAAACAGCCATTTCACTGAACAAGACTTAGGGACGTCGTGAAATTTGTAATATAAAGGCCAGAAGTTTATTTATAAAGAATTGGGAGTAGTATGCAGGAAATGAGATAGCTTTTTCACTTTTCATTGTTATCGAGAATTTTAGTGAATTTTCAACTTCTCCTTACTACCACCTCGCTCCCCACACAATTGACGTCGTTCACATGTGAAAAGTAACTATTCGGTGAGATGTTAGAGGGCTGAAGCAACATCTTCAGGAGAGAGGAGAATATCGGAGATGATATTCGATATAATTGATCAGCTTTAAGCAGCAGTAATTATGTATTCAAGTAAAGGATTGTCATGAATACAGATGAGGATCGGTGCATTTGTAAAAGTTATTTATTAGACATAAAAAGAAATTTGGACTATGAAACCAAATAAATAACCTAACGCTTAGTCACATAAATCCATAGTCCCTCGTGAATTCAATGTCTTTTAAAATAAAATATAACATACTGTCGGCATGTACACTATTTACAGGTTACAGTACTGTTTTCTCAAAGTATATATCAGTGCATTTAGGTGGGATGTGATTTCATTTGTTTTAAATTAAGGGTCACGTTTTCAATTCTCTCCTCCATCATCTCCCTGCATTTAATGGCATATTCGTTTTATTCCCGTCCACATTAATAATCTGACCTAACCACAAATTCTCACCGAAAACTAAAGCTACATTCCGTAAATGTAAACTAACAGCCACATCAATTTCCATTTATTTTCTTGAGCTATGTGTGACATTGATTCGAATCGGGTGTAATTTTATTGATGATATTGTGGGAATGAATGCGACCGCAATAGAAAAAATGTTTCATGTCTCATAAATCTGTGCTGTACTCGTTATCTGTGGGCTCGAAGGCCTGTAAGGGGGCCAGGGAGTCTTCATTCAAAGCCACCAGCAACTTCAGTCTCTCCACACAATCCTCCAACACGCAGGGCGAGTGGTCGCTGAACCCTGGTTTCATACCTTCCTCGGGATGTAACATGCGATCGGCCAAGCTTAGGGCGGAACTGGCCAGCAAGGAGGGCAGGTAGCTGTTGAAGGAGTAATCGGCAAAGCTGAGCTCGGCCAGGCGCCTGGCCAGCCGCTCGGTGCTGGCGGCCCAGCTGCGGGGCTGCTGGCGCTCCACCCCGGTGTTGGTGAAATGTCCCAAGAAGAAGTCCACGGTGGGTGTGACGAGCTGGAAGTTGAGCTTGATAAGGATGATGCACTCCAGGTTCCGGAGCTGATCGCCAGTAAAGGCGTCGCAGCACAGGGAAAGCAGCTGTTTGACTTTGGGAGGATGGACTTCAACCTGGGGAGAGGGAATGCATAGAATCAGCCTGAAAAGAAGCAGTATGTTCAGTTATTTAGTCCCTCTTCAGAACTGAGCGCATGCTTTGAGAAACCCTCTGAGGGAGTGCTATATTGTCATCCATTCCATATATCAAAGATATCAAAGATCCCACCACTCTCTGAAGCAGCAGACATTCTCCGGGCAATCTGCTCAACCTTGTCTCCCTCAACAATCATCCCAGAACCAGATTAACTAGTCATCCATCTCACCTTCTTCCCCTGTGTCCAAATAAAACATCAGTGGTTACATTTCAGAAAGACAATTGGTGAGGAAATCAGTTTGAGAATGAACACAAAGTTTACGTTCAGATATAGCAGGCAATTACAACATTGCAATTTTTATACTGACTGCAAATGCTGAGAGCGCGGGGTTATGGAATTATCTCTACAGCGTCTCCGACAGAAATGAAAATAGTTTCGCTACTTTTCTCTTAAATATAGTGTGATCGAATGACACTTCGCGTTATGACTTCTCAGTTATGATTCAAAGTGTTTTGTGAGAAGGTTTCCTCTCGCCTTTCATACTGCTGCCCAGTGCGAAGGCGAAAAACAATTTCAAAGAAGTTCCAGGCTTCCCCCAGTTTCTGGCCCAGTGGATAATGGTCTGTGCACGCCCCTCCCCAGCCCGCCCCACTCCTCCCCAGGAAGGCCCTGTTTTATTGGTTTTGTTGGCGAGTTAGCTGGGATGGTGCTTTGGGACATTGTGTCTTGTGTTGGAGAGGAAAGCATTTCTGGATGCTAAGTTAGAGTCACACTCAGCTGATAGGGGACATGCTTTCATTCAGTGATCGGATAGCCACCTGTGCGAATGGTCCTTCTCAAGGCATTCACATGAAATCTGGCCTCTTGTCTGAATAAGTATTACGCCCATGGTCTGAGCCAGTATCTCCAGGAGAGAAAGCTAGCGGGAACGTTCCAGTTATATCTGAGAAGTCTAAACCATCGGGTTGGACTCAGACCTACAAATGGTTACTCCTACAGTTACAGTTAATAATAGTTACTCCTACAGTTAACTCAGAACTGATACATTAATATTGCTTCTGAACAATATTCAGGCGATTTAAAGCAACGTGAAAAAAGTGACAAGCTTCTTTTATTCTCCTGAATTTGGCTTGCTTTTTTAAAGCGGGTTGGAGGCGCGCAGTAAACTCTTCACTCACCTGTTTGCATGCAAGAAGAAGCGAGGTGACCCCCACTAGCTGAAAACAATCCGAAGCCACGGGGGTGGTTTGCAGGAAGCGGTCCATGATGTTCACGGTGAGACACAGGGATTCAAAGCAGAAGTTGAAGTATCGGTGAACGGGGATCAGCCAGCTAACCAGCTTACATCGGTCTTCTGCGGTTACCTGTGTGGAGACAACACCCATACACATGGAGTCAAGATCTGGAGCGGGCAGGGTTGTCATTACACGTTCACCCTAATATCACGGTGACTATCTCGCCTGTTGCATAGTGTCCTCTTAAACTGCGGAAATCTCTCCGTCGTGCCAGTATAGCTTCCGTCTTTTCAAACTTCACTTGCGGCAGTAAAAAACGAAGTGAATGGACTTGTGGATAAAGGCCTTCAGTAAACTGAGCCCAAGAGTGAAACACAGTGATTGGGCGTAAATCACAGCACTTGTGTCCCCCTGTGTAAATAGTGACTGGCTGTAAACAGGCCAATTTGTAAATAAAAATGCTGACAAATACTTTCGATAGAAACGGTATTTACAGTAATCATGCTGTGCCACATGAAATTCTGTGCTATGTGGTTGGTTTTAAAGGCTGTGCAAGTGCGTACATGGATTTGATGTGATTCCTTACCTGGGGCTGACATGCCAAGCAGTTCCGCGGATGAAACTTCTTCTCAGACTCTCGATTAAGAGTGTAACATTTCTCCCCGTATTCTTTAAAGATGTGCAAGTCGAGTTCAGTAGTCAGCCCGCCAGAGGGCCAGCTGTTTCTCAGGGCGGGACTGGCACAGTCTGTGTCTGAGAGGCTCGAAGCAGGTGACTGGTCCACACAGATGCCGCTGTCACAGCGGCTGGACACCGTGCTCTGCTTCCTGTACCTCGGGCTCTTGTGCCTTTTCACCGGCGCTCTGGCACTGGCGCTGGGAGGGATGGCATCAGCTCTGTCCTCGGGAGTTAAATCCTTATTCACAGCCTCGGGCCGCCTCCTCTTGGCGGGGCTAAGCTGGCCGGCCACTGGTCGCAGTGAAGACTCTTCGCCCATAGCGTTGGCAAGCCTGGGCGCGGTGCCGGGGAAGTGAGGGGCGCAGCTCTCATTCTGAATGCTACATGTGGCTCTGGGCAAGCGGCAGCCTCGCCTTATTGGCCCAGCTGTCTGGAAATGTGCCACATGGCTTTTTTTTTGTTACTCTCCCACTCACATCGTCCTGGCGCTGCAAGGGTGGCAGTTTTCCCGGTTAAATGACCGCTCCCGCTCCATTCCCCACCCCTGGGGGCTCCCTCCCTCCCCTTTAATGCTTGCTGGGTTGCAGTTTCCCCGGCACGCGCCCACCTGTTGCCGCAGCAACGGGCCGAGGTGTCAATTTCAGCCGGGCTGAATCTGCCCAGCAACAAACTGCCGATTGGACGGACACAATTCCGACGGTTTGGTTACAATCGGAGCACGAGAAACACTCGCTTGTTGAGCAGACAAGCGCCAAACAAAGCGTGCGTTACGACACCAGATAAAGTAATCGCGATGTAAACAGTTCAAAATCGATGCCTCTTTTTCAGCATGGGAGGGTATGCACGCGATAGATCCCGATAAGATCAACCCAAATCGAAGCCAATCTTAGCGGGTGATTTGTTCCAACTGAACTTCACCCACCAAGGAGAGACAGGAATGCAGAGATTCTTCTGAAACAAAAGGTCCCTTGTTATGCAAATATGTTGAGTTTCTTTTCTCTCACTCAACACACTTGTTCGCTATGTGCCAAGGTCAGTGGACTAAAAGGATTGTTGGGGAGAGTTTCGAAAAGATCAGATTGTATCACTACGATCTGCATCCCCTCCTTTCGTTCTCCCTTATTGTACTCTATGAACGGTACACTTTGTGTAGTCCGCAAGAAATAATACATTTCACTGTATCCCAATGCATGTGACAATAATAAATCAAATCAAAATTTCTAAAGTTGTGTGAAAGTTTAGTGTGTCACAACTTTAACTGTGACATTACGTCTTCAATAACATCGAGTAAATAAATATACCAGAGATTATTGTATTACAATTAGCAATATTTCAAATGCCGGGTCAACACATGTCGACGCTGATAGCAGATGCAGATAGCAGATACCAAATAGCAGATGCAGGATACTTCTGCCTTTCAAATATCATCGTACATTCAATAATATCAATAATTCAGCAGGCACAAACCACTGTCACATTCCAAGATGAAGTTCCCACCAACCGGGCCCGCATCTTGCAAACTTATTTTATTGTCTGTGGCTGTTTGTATTAAATCATTTTTGATGGCTGTTAAAGATTGTGCTTTCCATGAGACTTATTACTGAAATTCGCGATTCAGAAGGTATGATAATGAGAATGAAATAAGCCCTGTCTTGGTTTATACTCGTTTATAAATAAAAATGTAATGAGATTCCAACCGCAAGTATGCATTGTCCGTTTCGCGAGTCGATTGAAAATGGTGAGTTCCGTTGTGCTGATAGTTTGTACTCTGCCACACTCAGATATATGGAATAAAGGGGAAGCGGGAGTTGCCGCGCTCGGCTCGGCGAAGAGGGCTCCCCTGGGGAGTGATGTCAGACGTCGAGCACTGAGAGAGCTGCAGCTTCTCTGACTGACACGGTCAGTCAGGCTGCAACCCGATCCGAGACATTCCAAACAAACACATCAGGACCCCAGCAGCAGAGCGCTAACTACATACATACACCATGAACGTGTTTATGGGATTAACAGACAGCCAGTGCAAAAGCAACCAGTACAAGCTGTTCTCTCACTGAAGCGGAAATGGTCGATCAAGTTTTTCCACTTTTCACTCCAATTCCTAGTTTCATGTAATTGATCTAAATTGCTACTTCGAGCGTTGACATGGTTCGTTTCAACTTTTGTTTTGTGTAATTGGTTTCAAATAAAATAGCACCAATTTACCTCTGATATTGCAAAATTAGATTGAAAGCTTAGGCCTGCTTTATTTGAATGTTCTTTATTTAATTTTTTTTAAATCCAATTAATATCAATTTAATAAAATTAAAACGGTACATCTAATCTTTAAGCGTTGTTTCCTTGAGCTGGTTAAAATCACCCTTAAATTGTGTAATTACAATAGTGGCTTTTGTAAAGTATTAGAAAGTATCTTTCCTGCTTTATATTTCAGATTTCCAGTAACTGTGTCTCAGCCATGCCCCAGTCAGAAATCTGTGGGTCAAAGCCCCATTTCAAAGATTTAGAATTATAGAGTGATCCAGAACAGGAGGTGGCCATTGGATCCAGTGTACCTCTGCTGGCTCATTGTTAAAATTATCAAATGACACTCACTGCTCTCACTTCATACCTCTGTATTTTGTTCCTTTTAAACACTTTTCCAATTTACTTTTGAAAGCTATGATTGTGTTATAGTGGCGTGGTGGTTAGCATTGCTGCCTCACAGGGACCAGGGACGAGGTTCAATTATAGCCTTGGGTAACTGTGTGTAGAGTTTGCATGTTTTGTGTCTGTGTGGATTTCCTTCAGATGCTCTGGTTTCCTCCAGCGCAAAGATGTGCAGGTTAGGTTGATTGGCCATGGTAAATTGGTAACTGTGAGAGCTTGTCGTAAAGTTCACTAATGTGACGTCACATCGTCAAGATTTGAAAATAAGATGAGAGGGCAAAATACAGAGGTGTGCCAGATAATTATATTTAGATTGATGCAAATGCATTACATGAGCTTCTGGCCTTTTGTGGGTGTGAACCTCACTATGTCACCAGCAAGGAGCAGGGAAAATTTTCCAAATTCTCTCCAGATTTTCAGCCCGCATTGTTGTTTTCTCTGGTGACAAACGTTGGCTGAAAACTGCTCCCATGATGTTTCCTAGCACAGATCCAGACCATCACCATCATTACCTATTTCCATCTCTGTATTATTGCTTCCATTATCCACTGTTGAGCCACCTATCCATGCCTCTAGATTTGCCTCTCGACTTGATTATTCCAATGCCTGCCTGCCTGGCTATTCACATTTTAGCCTGCACAAAATTGTGGATATTCAAAACACGTTTGTCCTCATCTTTCTGGACCAATTCCTGTTCACCAATCTGCTGTGGAATCACTGATCTACATTGTATGCTGACTGATTTTAGAGTCCCCATTCTTATTTTAGATCCCTCAACGGATTTTCCTTGTTTCTGAAATTTCTTCCATCTGAAGAAAAGTATTAGATCTCTAAATTCCACTGTTTCTTTGGCATTCCCTATTTTAACACTCCAACAATGGAGGCATCCCTTCAGTTGCTAGAATTCCTTCAATATCTCAGGTTGAGAGGTGACCTGATAGAGGTTTATAAAATGTTGAGAGGAATAGATAGGGTGGATTCTCAGAGGCTATTTCCCAGAGCTGAAATGGTCGCTACGAGAGGACACAGGTTTAAGGTGTTGGCCAGCAAGTACAGAGGAGATGTTGGGGTAAGTTTTTCACTCAGAGGGTGGTCAGTGAGTGGAATCGGCTGCCATCGGTGATGGTGATGGAGGCGAACTCGCTGGGGTCTTTTAAAAGACTTCTGGATGAGTACATGGGATTAAATGGGATTGGGAGTTACAGATAGTTCTATGGCCTGGTAGGTATAGATATGATCGGCATGGTAGGTATAGATATGATTGTGGGCTGAAGAGCCTGTTTGTGCTGTAATGGTCTATGTTCTAATAACTTAATAGAAAGCAAGGGATAGCAAGAAGTGTTATAAAACTGTAATCTAAATGTGGGCTATAAGAATGGTTTACAACTCAATCATAGAAATCATAGAAACCCAAGAGTACAGAAAGAGGCCATTCAGCCCATTAAGTCTGCACCGACACAATCCCACCCAAGACTTACCTCTTTATCCATTAACGTTTTACCCACTAATCCTCTAACCTATACATCTAAGGTCAATTTAGCATGGTCAATCAACTTAATCCACACACTGGAGTGTGAAACAAAAACAGAAAATGCTGGAAAGTCTCAGCCAGTCTGACAACATTTGTGGAGAGAGAAGAGAGCGAACATTTCAACCCTGAATGGCTTTTTGTCAGGGCTGTAGGAATGATTGTCTGGTGTCCCTTCTTATTTCTGTGTCACAGCACCAGTGCACGCAGATCAGACCTGCAACTGGCTTTTTATCCCAGTTCCCTGTGTATTTCTCAAGAGGAGATGCCTCTGGAAACTTGATGTCTGACAAACACGAGACATGGCAGACAGAGTATCTTTCGTCATCCAGTACTTCCCCGGAGTGGAGAAGCTATGACATCTTCTCCAGGGTTTTCAACATATCATTGATGAAGACAAACATCTCACCAAAGCCATCCCCGTATCCCCACTTTTTGTCTTCAAACAACCACACAACCTAACACAGACCTTTGTCCGCAGCAAACTACCCAGTCTTCAGGAGAACAGTGAACATGACACCACACAAGCCTGCCACAGCAACTTCTACAAGGCGTGCCGAATCATCTCATGTGAAAACACGATCCACCAGGTAAATATTACATACACTTGCAACTTGGCCAGTGTTATCTGATAGCTATAGGAAAGGATGTCCCAAGACATGGTACATTGGGGAGACCACGCAGAGACTACAACAGCAGATGAATGAACACTGCTTGACAAATCCAGGTAAGAGTGTTCTCTTCCTGTTGGGAACACTTCAGCAGTCACAGACATTCAACTTCTGATCTTCAGGTAAGGCGGCCTTCATGACACATGACAACGTAGAGTCACTGAGCAGACACTGATTGCCAAGTTCTGCATATATGAGAACAACCTCAACTGGGATCTTGGGTTCATGTCACTGTATCTATAATCCTCAGAACTTACCTGGGTTTGCAAAATCTCACTAACTATTCTGGCCGGAGACAATACACATCTCTTTAACCTATGCCTAACCTCTCTCCACTCACATTGTCTGTACCTTTAGGACTTGATTGGCTATAAATACTCACATTTCAACCATTATTTTGTAAATTGAGTTTGTATCTTTATATGTCCCATTTGTGAACTGAAATCCCACTCACCTGTTGAAGGAGCAGTGCTCCGACAGCTAGTGGCTTGTGCTAACAAATAAACCTGTTGGACTTTAACCTGGTGTTATGAGACTTCTTACTGTATTCCTGAAGAGGAATAAGCAACATGGTGGCAATTTTTTCCAACCTACTGCACTGCATTTGTAGCGCAGCAGGCTGGGAAACTTGAGCAGAGGTTGTTTCTTGGGCATCCCCCTGGTGCCATGGTCTTCACATGTTTCCAGCAGCCAGAATTCTGCCACCATCAGCTCCACACTGATTTCGGACGCGGAAGTGCATAATTTATTTAAATACACATTTGAATTTGTTTTTTATATCATTAGCGGCTCCAGGACTGAAATTTCCAGGCACACTAGCCCTTTCCGACCTGCCAGGAGTCGTTCATTCCAGTGGGGTTTAGTATAGCTCCCCACTTGCGGAGAGCTGGTGGCCTGACTGGAGAGAAGGGGGGAGGCCATCAAAGTCCTTGAGAGGATCGGTCACTGGGGAGAGGGTGAGTGCCACATGGGCATTGCTTTCTTGTTAATGCCAGCCTGGGTCCCCAGGGGGCATTGATGCAGGGGCACTGCCCACTTGGCATCAGGCAGTGCAAAGGGAGTGGGACCTAATAGGGGCCAGGCCTGATGGAGGCAGGGCCTCTGGGGACAACTGGTGGAGGAGGGCCCTGCTGCAACTCTGCAGTTGGGCTGAGTGACAGACAGAGTGAGGCCAGCAATTGGGTCTGCCATTGGGTGGGACAAGGGGAGCTGGTTAGCCTGCTGATGGAGTTGAGACTGCAGGGGCAGGAGTCATGAGATTGGGGTTGTGGGGGGTGGGGGAATGGCTCAATGCTGGCCTCGTCATGTTTGGGGGACCAGCGATTGTGCCGTGGTGGGGACGAATCGGAAGGGCAGTGATCTAGGGATCACAGGGCTGGCCAGTGAAATAGAAGATGGCAGTGCGGATCAACTCCACATGCACCTATCTCAGTGCTGACAGATTGACACATGCACAATGGCCCGCCATGTGCTATGCTGCCAGTCTTCCAGCAGGAATAGGCTCTACTCACAGATTTTCAATGGGATTTACACTAGTGCACTCTGCGGTGCACAGAGTGTGGGAAATTCATTTTGAAAATCCCATTGAAAAAAACCTGTGTGATTTACTCCAGTTTTTACACAAATTCATCACTTAGAATTTTTCTGGGAGAATCACCCCTCCTTTCCATGTCTTTCACCCCAGAGTCAGGTTTCTTTGAATTCAGACCATTTCCACATTCTGAGATGTGGATTAGTGAAAGATGGGTTTTAGCTGTCTACTGAGGTTTAAAATGTCTTTCTTCACATTCCCTTCTGGCAGTTTTTGGTGGCCTTTCACACTGTTACCTTGGGAGGTGGCCTTGTATTTTAAAACATGTTGTTCTGTCTCATTTCATATTTCAGAATTACAGTGAAAAATTTTGAAAAATAATTTTTCAAATAAATAAAGAGCTGAGACACACTGCAGGAGATATTAGAAAGCATTAATCCATAATAATCATTTACTATTTAATAATCATATTATAAGAAGAAGAAATTAAATATAGCTCTTGGGGCTAAAGGGATCAAGGGATAAGAGGGAAAGCGGGGATCAGGATTTGTTGATCAAAATGAATGGTGGAGCAGTCCCAAAGGCTGAATGGCCTACATCTGCTTCTAGTTTCTAAGTTTCTATGTCAAGTGGCATCTATCCATCCAGGGAGATGAGGGGCTGTGCTTGGGATGAATGGCACTTTCGAATTGGACATTGTTTGGTGTGGCTGTAGAGACTGATTTGTTAGCAGCAGTCCCTTCCACAGCTGCACAGATGAATGATGTTGGGCCAAGATCAAGTGATTTTGTTTTCCTTCTAGGGTTTCCTTTTTGCCATCTGGTCATTTCTTTTGTCCTCTTCTTTTTCTACGCCCTTCCTGATGATTTATTTCCAGGCTGCTCCAGTCAGCAGCAAGGACTTCCCACTCATCAATTGCTATCCCTGTCAACAGGAAAACTCAAGTACAGATATGTTTGTGTCGCAGGTGTGGGTGACCTGTTGGTCTTGTGCCAATAGCAAGCTCAGCATGGAGCATGTCTTTGGGGATGTGGCCATCATTTATACTTGTGCATATCTGAGGCTGAGATAGATGGATTTTGGATCAGTAAGTGTTACGTGGAAAGGGCAGGAAAGTGGACGTGAGGAATATCAGATCAACCATGACCCTAATGAACGACAGAGCAGACTCAAGAGGCCGATTGGCCCATTCATGTCCCTATTTCTTATGGCTTTATGGTCATCCATTTGGCTTACATGATACAGCCAATGGAGCTGCCATTAACTCAAGAGAGCAAACATGTTGACGCTGTACATGCATACTGACTTACTGAAATGTTTGGCACTCTGTTTTGTCAGGAGATGCCAGCACTGGACCAGCGGGTGGGCCAGTAAATGTAGGTAGCAGAGGTGGAAGCTGTTCAGCCACTTTTCCTGGTTTGCATAAGTTGCCCATGCCTACACTACTGTAACAGAGGATGAAGAGAACACAAGCTTGGTATTCACAGAGCTTGTCCTTTTATTGGGTGCGCTGTTGATCCACACTCAACTGCCAGAATTTTACTGCCTTGTCCACTCCAGGCTCCTAAGATCCCACCCGAGGCCAAAAGAGAATGCCATTCTGTAAGCATTCTGTGAGATTCTGGGCCAGGCAACACAGTAAAATTCCAGCCAACTCTCTATGGCTTTAATTGACAATCCTTATTTTGGCATCAAGAGACAGGTTGCTGTGAAGTGTTGACCTAAAATATATGATGATATGGAGATGCTGACATTGGACTGGCGGGTGGGCACAGTAAGAAGTCTTACAACAACAGATTAAAGTCTAATAGGTTTATTTGGAATCATGAACTTTTGGAGCGCTGCTCCTTCATCAGGTGAATGACTCATCTGATGAAGAAGCAGCCCCCCTCCCCCAACCCCCTGAGAGCTCATGCTATCAAATAAACCTGTTGGATTTTAACCTGGTGTTGTAAGACTTCTTACTAAGATATATGAAACTGTCAATGACCATCAGAGTGGAGTCTTTACATTCTGGCCCCATAATCTTAGTCTTCCTAACACTGATTGTCAGTCCAAGCTCCTTGCAGGCCCAGGAGAACCAATCTACAAAGCGCTGCAGGGAGCTTCAGTATGGGATGCCAATGCCGTGTCATCAGCAAATAGCAACTCAAGGACTAGGACTTTACACACTTTGCTCTTGGCAAGCAGTTTTGACAAGTTGAACAACTTGGCATCAGCTCTGGAATACATCCTCATTTGAGTCACCAAAGTGTATAGCAGCAGCACAGAGAAAAATGTACCAAAGAGAATTGGGGTCAGTCAGAAGACCTGCTTTCGCCCACTTGAAGTGAAAGCATCTAATATTGCTGACAGATATTCCAGAACTTTAACCTAGTGACTTCTTAATAGCTTTTTTTGAATTGCCATAGTCTGTGTGATGAAGATCTTTCTATAACTTGATGTGGTTTGATCGGCCTCTTCACAGAGCAATTAAAAGTCAACAGAGCTGGTGTTGGTTTGGAGTACAGGCCAGACTGTCTTAGTTAGCCAGTTTCCTTCCTCAGAAGATGTTAACAAACTAGTTGGCAGTCTACTACAATATGAAGCTTTGTACGATTATAAGTTGTTAGTTATCTCCAGCACTCTCTATAAAATTCAATTCAAAATCACAAACTTCTATGGTGGGATTTGAATTTACATTCTCTGGAATATTAACCTGGTAGATAGAAAGATTCTTATTAGACAAGGGAATCAGAGGTTATCGGGGGGGCCAGGTAAATGGAGAATGTGGAACTTGATCTTATCAGAGCAGACTCAAGGGGCTGAGTGTAATACCCCTGTCTTGATCTCTTGTGCATCATCCTCCCACTGGTGTCTGCTTTCAGTTGTCTCTGTCCTTCATTTGGGAGCTCTCTTCAGACCTGGAAATCTTGCTGGGATCAGCAGCAGATCATTCCGGATGAACACAAATCACAATGATAGTCCAGGAAAACAAAGATGATATGCTGCATAAAAGAGGGTACAAACCACTAATGAGGGAACTAGATTCATCAAGTCAGACAAGGATTTTAAAAACTCTTAATCTCCTTGTATTCTCTGATTGGAATGGAAATAAAGAAATAGTATTACATTACAATTTGGATATTGGACATATTGCTATATTCTTTTATTTGTTCGTGGGATATGAGCGTCGCTGACTGGCCAGTGTTTATTGTCCATCCCTAGTTGCCCGAAGAAAGGCAGTTGAGATTCAGCTACATTGCTGTGGGTCTGGAGTCACAGGTAGGCCAGTCTAGGTAAGGGAGGCAGATTTTCTTCCATAAAGGCCATTAGTGAACCCAATGGGTTTTTCAGACAATTGGCAATGGTTTCATGGTCATCAGTAGATTCTTAATTCGATTTGTTTTGTTGAATTCAACACAGTACGTAATGTATAGACATCACAGTCTACAGGATATAATGGATAGAAGAATTTTTTTTGATAACAGCAAATGTTATAAAGAGAAGCTAAAGAACACACTTGGAGAAACTTACTTTTAAATTGGTACCAATGTATCACCATACAAAATGACAATCAATGCGATTTACATACATTCTCACCTGACCTCTGATTCTGACTGAACTTTAACCTGTCTATATATATGGTTTCCAAACCATTTGCTGAACAGGTTTAGAACAAAACATTTAAGCCACCAAGCATGCATTACGGGGATGGTACCGGAGGAAATATTTCTCTTCTTTTTCGGGGCACGGTAATGAGTTTTGCAACAAGGAAAGCAAAATGCAAAGGGTTGGCTTTTAGCCAGTGTGAATTGTCATCAGGTTGTGGAGGGAGAACATTTAATCTAGAATGTCTAACACTGGGATTTAGCAGAAAGCAGGATAGTGAAAACATTGGAATAGAATTAGAAGATTTAACTGAAATAAGTAGTGAAAAAAAAAGATGAGAAAAGGCAAAAAAGATGTCTTGAAATAGTTAGAGAGTAAAGATTCACTGTAGAAGTCAGAGAGTCATTGTGACACAGAAGGCCATTCAGCCCAATGGGTCAATACTGGTAATGAATATTAAAAATTACACTAAAAACTTGGATAAAGAATAAGGGTTAAGCCTCTCGGCCTCTTGCACATGTAGTTTGAGAGATGGCTGCACGAGAGAAGTTAATTTATTTTGCCATCTTTGGGTCAGGATTTGAGTCTGTGCACATGTGCTGGCTGGAAAAGGGCCACACATACACAGTTAGTCTTTTTTTAACATTAATTAGGCCAGGAACTGGCCCTGCATGCCTGCACAAAAGGAAAAAAGAACAAATAGCACAAAAAGCAAATCAGGTGACCTAAAACTGGAATGCCATTCTGAAGAAGAGGAAACATCCTGAGGAGCAGGACACCAAGTGAAGGATAGGGAGAAGAACCCAAACCAGAGGTCCCAGAAGAAAGTGATAGGCTAGACTGAAGATTAATCCCTAAATGACAGGAGCAAAGACAAAGGTCCCAATAAAAAAGAGCTGTGAGGAACAGACTTAAAGCAAAGTGGGCTTGAGAGAAGCTTATAAGATCCAAGAGGATAGCCGAAGATTGATGATTCTGTGCTGCAGGTCAGAGAGATAGAATCATAGAATCGTAGAAAAACTACAGCAAAAACAGGCCCTTTAGTTACAAGTTGCACCAATCTCATCTCCACCGACTAGGTTTACCTATAACCCTCAATCCTATTAAGTCCCATGTACGCATCCAGAAGTTTCTTAGAAGATCCTATCAAAGTTACATCCACCACCCCAACGGCAGCTGATTCCATTCACCCACCATCCTCTGAGTGAAAAACTTATCTGACATCTCTTCCGTATCTACTCCCCAGCACTTTAAACCTGTGTCCTCTTGAGGCAGCCATTTCAGCCCTGAGGAAAAGCCTCTGAGAGTCCACCTGATCAATACCTCTCATCATTTTATACACCTCTATCAGGTCACCTGTCATCCTTCGTCTCTTTAAGGAGAAAAGATCGAGCTCTCTCAACTGATCCTCATAAAGGATGCCACCCAATTCAGGTAGCATCCTTTTAAATCTCCTCTGCACCCTTTCAATGGCTTTCACATCCTTCCTGTAATGAGGTGACCAGAATTGAGCACAGTACTCCAAGTGGAGTCTAAACAGGGTCTTATACAGCTGCAAGTAAAGATGTCTTCTTGGAGCATTGGCTTTCTGCTTGGCATGGTTATAGAACTGAAATGAAATTGTGCTTGGAAGGTAAAGAATGTGTTCACTTAGAGATCCAGGGAAAGGAATTTCAGAGGGTGAAATTGAAACCCTGCGGGTGAATCCTTGGTTAAGCTATCCAGATGGATATATTTGGCAGGAATTCCAAGGTGAGGATCTTCAAACGTGGAGGTTGACAACTCTTATGAAAAATATAGAGTTCCCATTAGACTGGTTCTCTCACAATGTAAAAAACATCTGTTTGAATTGTTGTGAAATTTGCTTTGGTCACCAAAGCCTGTTAACTCACAAATCTATCCTGAATATTAGAGTATAAGATAGATATGGTAAATTGTTTTACCTTCCCTGATTTGGATGTGTTTGTAAAAACATAGGTGGGGTGAAAAAATTGTGAATATTTGAGTCTTTTTTTTGTGCTTGTGTTGAGATCTTTTCAACCTTTTTGTCTGGTATAATATTGTTCATTTTTCTTGCTAAATAAATGCTTCATTCTTTGTGTTAAACGTTCAACTGCAAAATCCTGTGAATTTGTTCAGTAACTTCCCTCCACGGTTTCTAAATGTATGTTAGGACCTATCACAAGTTCCTCCCTGGAATCTGACTTAGTTCTGGTCACCTTACTACCGGAAGGACGTGGAGACTCTGGAGAGAGTGCAGAGGAGGTCTACCAGGATGCTGCCTGGTATGGAAGGTCTGAGTTACGAGGAGAGGTTAGGCAAATTGGAGCTGTTTTCCTTAGAAAGATGTAGACTTAGAGGAGATCTAATAGAGGCGTACAAGATTATGAGGGGTATAGATAGAGTAAACAGGGTTAAGCTTTTTCCTAGGATAGACTCAAATAGCATGAGGGGTCATGGGCTTAGGGTGAGGGGGATAAGGTATAATTTGAACGCTAGAGAAAGTTTTTTCACACAGAGGGTGGTGGGGGTATGGAATGTGTTGCCAAGTAAAGTGGTGGAGGCAGGTACTCTGGAGTTATTTAAGAAATACTTAGATGGGCACATGAACAGAATGGGAATGGAGGGGTATAGAAAACTGATTTAAAATAGGGATCATGAGCCTTGGGAGTCCCTAGGAAGTGTGTAAATAGATGATGATATTGATGTACTTGTTTTTATCCTACAGGTGCTTTGGACCACCTTGTTGTCTAACGAGGGGCATACACGCGATGGGTCGTGAGAGGGCTGCTCTTGGATCTTTTTCGAGAATATCCTAGTGCTTCACGTCGTTAGTGTACGTTTGACCTGGACCATTTGATGGGCAACACGACAGCTCAGTGACTATCGCTGTGCTGTGCAGATACATGGATTTGGGCCTGTGTCTGTGGGAGTTTGCGCATTCTCCCTGTGCTTGCGTGGATTTTCTCCGGATGCTCCGGTTTCCTCCCACATCCCAAAAATGTGCTCTTAGGCTGATTGGCAAAACAAATTCTCCCTAAATTGTCTCAAATTTGGTTTTTAATCTATAGATCTATAAACATGGACAGGGATCACAGATAGACGTGGGAACATCGGGGTGGCGGCGTAGGCTCTTTGGGCCGAAGGGCCTATTTCCCGTGCTGTTTTGTTCTTTCTTCTTTGTTTGTTTTATCCAACATAACAGTATAATACCTAGCAGGAAGGAAGCTGTTGTGGTTCTTGGAGGCCCATCATCTCAGTTCCAGCACATCAATGCGACCATTCTTCAGGGATAGTGTCCTAGACCCAACTATCTTCAGCTACTTCATCATTGACCTTCCTTCCATCATAAGATCAGAAGGGGTGAGGTTCGCAAATGATTGCACAATGTTCTGCACTATTTTGGGATTCCTCAGATACTGAAGTCCATGCTTCTGTACAGCAAGACCTGCACAAGAATTCCAGCTTAGAATAAAAGCGGAAGCATAGCATTTTCATCAAACATATGCCAAGTAATGATTATTGCCAACAAGAGAGATTCTAACCATTTCCCATCAACATTTAACAGAATTACCATAGCTGAATCCCCACAATCAGTATTCTGGGAGTTACAATTGAGCAGAATTTTAATTGAACCTGTCACTTAAAAACCATGACTACTAAAACAGATTGGAGGCTGAGAATTCTGCTGTCCACTATTTACAAGACACAAGTCAGGAGTGTGATGGAATATGCTTCATGGCCGGAAGTGTGTGCCTGCAACTTTCAAGAAGCTTAACATCATTCTGGACATAGTGTCCTGCTTAACTGGCACCCACCCCCAACTTAAGCATTCATTCACTTTCTTGCTACCAGGGAGTTACAGCAGTGTGCATCACAGTATCATAGAATCCTTACAGCACAGAAGGAGGCTGTTCAGCCCATCAAGTCTGTACCGATCACAATCCACCCAGGCTCTATTCGCATAATTTCATTTACCCTCTAATTCCCCCTGATATTAAGGGGAAAATTATCATGGCCAATCTACCTAACCCACACAGCTTTAGACTGTGGAAGGAAATAGGACCACCGCACAGATACGGAGAGAACATACAAATTTCAGACAGTCACCCGAGGCTGGAATTGAACTCGGGTTCCTGGCGTTGTGAGGCAGCAGTGCTAGTACTTGACATGCCACCATGCTGTGTACTATCTGCAAGATACACTGCAGCAAGTCATCAAGGCCCTTCACCAGCACCTTCCAAAACTGTGAACTTCAACCACTTAGAAAAAAAAAGTGTAGCAGTCGCAGGCATATTGAACAGTCTCACCTGCAAGTCCCCCTCCAAATCACACAGCGCCTTGGCTTTTAACATAATGCTGTTCCTTCTGTGTCACTGGGTCAAAATCCTGGAACTTTCTTTGTACTGTTGCTCTGGTTGTACTACATCACCAGGATTATAGCAGTTCAAGGTCATAGCACACCATCATCCTCTCTACGGCAATGGGGAATAAATGCTGGCCTGGCTAGCTATGTCCACAAGCTTTGAACTAATATTAAATAAATATATTCACCATTGTGTAACTTCTGAGATGTTGTAATGCCCATAAGCCAAAATGCTACTTCCAAGGTCATTTCATTGCTTTTAAAATCAGATATCATGTTTATTGCAGATATAGAAACTTGTACAGACGATGCTGTAATCACTTAAGACCACCCTCCACAAGTAGGTCTTTGTTCAGAACTTATCGGATAGATGATAAAGTTCATTTTATAAGGAATGAAAGCAAGAGGTCACCAAGACATTCACAATGTGCAGGGGAATTTTATTTATTTTTATTTTATTTATTCGTGTCAGAAGTAGGCTTGCAATGAAGTGACTGAAATTTAATTTAAAGGGGAATTCTCAGAGTGTTTTACAAAGACAGTAGGTGCAATTGTCTGCTCCTGCCAGTGGGACGTGTGGTAGGCGGGGGCACAAAATTTGGAGTGATGGCAAAAGTCAGTTTCCCATTATCAGGAAAATAGTTTTGAACTTTGTTCTCCAGACTTTCATGGTGGGCAAAGACTTTTCATTGATCCATGACAGAAACCATGATTGCATCCACTTGTATCTCATGAATGCTCAATGAAAATAGAACATAGAACACTACAGCACAAACAGGCCCTTCGGCCCACAAGTTGTGCCGATCATATCTACACTTACCAGGCCATAGAACTATCTGTAACTCTGTAACTCCCAATCCCATTAAATCCCATGTACTCATCCAGAAGTCTCTTAAAAGACCCCAGCAAGTTCGCCTCTACCACCACTGACGGCAGCCAATTCCATTCACTCACCACCCTCTGAGTGAAAAACTTATCTCTAACATCTTCTCCGTACTTGCCCCCCAGCACCTTAAACCTGAGTCCTCTCATAGCAATCATTTCAGCCCTGGGAAATAGCCTCTGAGAATCCACCCTATCTATTTCTCTCAACATCTTATAAACCTCTATCAGGTCTCCTCTTAATCTTCGTCTCTCCAGGGAGAAGAGACCTAGCTCCCTCAGCCTATCTTCATAAGGCATTCCTCCCAATCCAGGCAATATCCTTGTAAATCTCCTCTGCACCCTCTCAATAGCTTCCACATCCTTCCTATAGTGAGGCGACCAGAACTGCACACAATTCTCCAAGTGGGGTCTGACAAGGGTCTTATAAAGTTGCAGCATTACCTCCCAACTCCTAAACTCAATTCCTCTATTAAAGAAGGCCAGTACACCATATGCCTTCTTGACACATCCTCCACTTGTGGAGCAGATTTAAGAGTCCTATGGACCCGGACCCCAAGATCCTTCTGCTCCTCAACACTGCCAAGACTCCTACCCTTGATATTATACTCCTTCATCCCATTGGTCCTGCCAAAATGGATCATCACACATTTATCCGCGTTGAAGTCCATTTGCCACTTCTCCGCCCAGTCTTGCATCCTGTCTGTGTCTCGGTGCAATTTCTGACATCCCTCCAGACCATCCACAACACCACCAACCTTCGTACTGTTGGTGAACTTATTAACCCATCCCTCCACTTCCTTATCCAGGCCATTTATGAAAATGACAAACAGCAAGGGTCCTAGAACAGATCCCTCGGGCACTCCACTGGTGACTGACTTCCATGCAGAAAAAGACCCATCCACAGCTACTCTCTGCCTTCTGCAGGGAAGCCAGTTCTGGATCTACAAGGCCAAAGCCCCTTGGATCCCATGCCCTCTCACCTTCTCAAGAAGTCTTGCATGGGGGACCTTATCAAATGCCTTGCTGAAATTCATGTAAACCACATCCACTGCTTTTCCTTCGTCGTTGTGTTCAGTCACATTTTTGAAGAACTCAACTAGGCTCGTAAGGCACAATCTGTCCTTAACAAAGCCGTGCTGACTATTTCTGATCATATCGAACTTCTCTAAATGCTTATAAACCCTGTACCTCAGAATCCTCTCCATCAATTTACCGACCACTGAGGTCAGACTCACTGGTCAGTAATTCCCCAGGCTATCCCTGTTCTCTTTCTTGAAAATAGGCACCACATCCGCAATCCTCCAATCTTCCGGAACCTCTCCCCACCTCCATCGACGACACAAAGATCATCGCCAGGGGCTCTGCAATCACTTCCCTCACCTCCCACAGTAACCTGGGGTACATCCCATCCGGTCCCAGCAACTTATCTACTTTGATGGAATTTAACAGTTCCAACACACCCTCTTAATGTCCACATATTCAATCTTTTCAGTTTGCTGCAATCCTGCAGTATAACCTCCCAGATCACTTTCCACTCTGAATACTGAGGCAAAGTACTTATTAAGCACCTCCGCCATTTCTTCTGGTTCCACACAGACTTTTCCCCCTTCACCTTTTATAGGTCCTATCCCTTCTCATCCTTTTACTCTTCACATATTTGTAGCACGCCTTGGGATTCCCCTTAATCCTACCCGCCAAGACCTTTTGTGGCCCCTTCTGGCTCTTCTAATTTCCTTTTTAAGCTCCCTTCTACAAGTCTTATATGCCTCCAGATCCTTAATGTCTCGTAGCTTCCTGAACCTTTTCTACACCTTTCTTTTCTTCCTAACTAGGTTCATCACAACCTTTGTGCACCACAGTTCCTGCAACCTACCAAAACCTCCTTGTCTCACCAGAACGTTGTCGTACAGAGCTCCAGACAAACATTCCTTGAAAATCTGCCACCTTCCTTCAGTACTTTTCCCCAAGAACACCTCCTTCCAGTTTACTCTTCCAATTTCCTGCCTGATGTCTTTATATTTCCCCCTACTCCAGATAAACACCTTCCTATCCTGCCTGATCCAATCTCTTTCCAATGCTATCGT
Organism: Sphyrna mokarran; assembly: GCA_024679065.1. Lineage (NCBI taxonomy): Eukaryota > Metazoa > Chordata > Chondrichthyes > Carcharhiniformes > Carcharhinidae > Sphyrna > Sphyrna mokarran. The sequence goes on from JAGIQG010000001.1 coordinate 63,243,679, forward strand.
GAAGGAGATAGAATTATGATCACGATTTCTGGTGTAAATATAATCATCTGCATGACATTCAGCTTTAAATTTAACTCATCAGCAAATAATTGGAACAGCCTGATTTATGACTGTATACAAGTGGCATGTACCTACCAACCTTCACTGCATCAGAACTTCTAGGGACCAAGATGTTCCTTTAACAGCAGTGCTGAGAGATCTTGATGCTCATCACAAGCTGTGCCAGAGTGAGTGCATGGAAGGCAATGCCAGTGGTGAGGGAGAAGACAGAAGCATGATTGCGTAGATTAGGCAATATTGTCAAAGGTACAGAGTGTGACATAGTCCTACGGCTTAGGCCACATCGTCACTGTCACTCACACAACTCTTACATCTCGAGTCATTCATGTGTTCTTTGAGAGCCTTCTGTGTATTCAGAATTGACTGCTTGGGGATAAGGTGTGCTCCCAAAAGAAGTGGCTAATGGCACCTGTTCATCATCGACATAGTGCATCTAAAGATAGGAACAATGTGGCACATTCTGCCAACACAGAGCCAGAATCTCTGTCTGTCCTGGATGCATCACTGAAGAGGTCACTAACCTGTGCAGATAGTTTTGTACATGCATAACTTCTGTATGCACTGAGCTCTTCTCAGTGAGGGATGAAGATGCCATTTGTCCAGAATCTTACAGGAGATGGTGGTCTTAAAGTGGCTATCAGGCAAACAATACTGATTTTCCATCTACTGGTAATAAGATCCCTGTGGCTCTAACCATTAGACTGCCTAACAACCTTATGAAAGTTTGAAGTGAAAGCTCTCCTACCCTGGAGGAATGAATGAGATCATTCATTCTTTTCTGAAACTACAGGGCAGTCCTTTATTACTGGTCTGCAGATGCCTACAGCTCTGATGGTCTCTGCCCAGGCCAGTATGGTCATGTTTGCGAATCTCTGCCTGTTCTGGCTGCAGTCTTGCTAAACTGTGGCACAGATTGTTTTGTCTGTGTGGTTGGCATGCAAATTGAAACATTCAGCCTGCACCTGGACTGCAAGAGTGAACGTGTGTGGGTGTTGCTTAAGTATGGCACCAGAGGTTTTGTCCCCTCCCCCTCCGTCCCCTCCCAAAAGGTAACAGCAGGGCAAATGAATCACTGCCCACCCTTATATGAGATTTGATTATTTACGTATCACAGAGTTGTTAATGAGCTGAAAAGCACAAGAATTCTATTTTTGAGAAGCCGACCTGCCACCTAGTGACATTCATGCCTATCCACGTTTTGTCTCCAGAATGGAAAATTCCCCTTTTCATTACAACAAAGCGAAATAATTTAGAACCATAGAACAGTACTTCTTGACAGTGCCTGACCTGCAACTGGACTATATCCCTCCATACCCGTCTCATCCATGTACTTGTCCAAGTTTTTCTTAAGTGTTAAAAGTGAGCCTGCACTCATCACTTCATCTGGCAGCTCTTTCCACACTCCCACTACTCTGTGTGAAGAAGCCCTGCCCCAATATTCCCTTCAAACTTTTCCCCCTTCACCCTTAACCCATGTCCTCTAGTTTTTTTTCCCTCTCCTAACCTCAATGGAAAAAGCCTGCTTGCATTTGCTCTCTATCTATACCCATCATAATTTTATACACCTCTATCAAATCTCCCCTCATTCTTCTACGCTCAAGGGATAAAGTCCAACTTATTCAACCTTTCTCTGTAACTGAGTTTCTCAAGTCCCATAAACCTTGCAAACCTTCTCTTTACTTTTTCAACCTTACTAATATCCTTCCTGTAATTAGGTGACCAAAACTGTGCACAATACTCTAAATTCACCAATGTCGTATACAACCTCACCATAACAAAAACTTTGATTTATAAAGGCCAATGTACCAAAAGCATTCTTTATGACACTATCTACTTACATCCCTGTATTCTCAGATCTCTGTTCAACTGCACTCTTCAGTGTCTGACCATTTACCTTGTATGTTCTATCTTGGTTTGTCCTTCCAAAATGCAATACCTCTCACTTGTCTGCATTAAACTCCATCTGCTATTTTTCTAGCTAGTCCAAATCCCTTTGCAAGCTTGGAAAACCTTCTTCACTGTCCACTACACCTCCAATCTTTGTATCATCAGCAAATTTGCTGATTCAATTAACCACATTATCATTCAGATCACCGACATAGATGACAAACAACAGACCAAGCACTGATCCCTATGACACTAAATTTGTTATTTTCAAAAAGCATCCCAGGCCCACAAAAATATGATTATTTATATGGATTCGTTAAAAGCTATAAAGACAGTTTGGTAAGATGAATTATGAGAATAAACTAGCTCAAAATATAAAAACAGATAGCCTACAAATATATAAAACAAAAGAGTGACAAAAGTAAACATTGGTCCTTTAAAGGACAAGAATGGGGATGTAATAACTGGAAATGAGAAAATGGCTGAATCATTGAACAAGTATTCTGGATCAGTCTTCACAGTGGAGGACACAAATAACATGTCAAAAATGGATGACAGGAAGGCTATGGCAGGTGAGGAACTAGAGACTATTATCACAAAAGAGATAGCGTTGGGCAAGTTAAATGAGTCTAAAGGTAGACATGTCTCTTGGTCCTGATGGAATGCTAAAAAATATGGCAGGGGAAAACGGCAAATGCACTCGTAGTAATTTACCAAAATTCGTTGGACTCTGGGATAGTTCCCACAGATTGAAGAACAACAAATGCGATTTTAAAAAAGGTAGACAAAAGGCAGGCAACTGTTAGGCCAGTTAACTTAACTTCTGTAGTAGGGAAAATGCTTGAATCTATCATCAAGGGAGAAATAGCAAGACATCTGGGTATAAATTATCCCATTGGTAAGAAGCATCATACCTTCGTGAAGGGCAGTTTATGTTTGACTAATACAGCAGAATTCTTTGAGAACATGACATGTGCAGTGGACACAGTGTGGATGTGGTATATCTGGATTTCCAGAAGGTATTTGATAAGGTGCCACACCAAAGACTGCTACATAAGATAAAAGTGCACAGTGTTAAGGGTAATGTATTAGCATGGATAGAGGATTGGTTAACCAGCAAAAAGCAAAGGATGGGGGTAAATGGGTGTTTTTCTGGTTGGCGATCAGTGACTAGTGGTGTGCCTCTAGGATGAGTGTTGGGACCGCAATTGTTTACGATTTAGATAGATGATTTGGAGTTTGGGACCAAGTGTAGTGTGTCAAAATTTTCAGATGACACTAAGATGGGTGGAAGAGCAAAGTGTCCAGAAGACACTGAAAGTCTGCAAAGGGATATAGATAATCTAAGTGAGTGGGTGAGGGTCTGGCAGATGGAGTACAATGTTGATAAATGTGAGATCATCCATTTTGGTAGGAATAATGGATTATTTAAATGGTAATAAATTGCAACATGCTGCTGTGCAGAGGGACCTGGGTGTGCAGGGATCTCAAGGAGTTGGTTTGCAAGTGCAGCAGGTAATAGCTCAAGGAATGGAGTTTAAAAACAGCGAGGTTATATTGCAGCAGTAATATGTAATATGCTGGAGTACTATGTACAATTTTGGTCTCTTCACTTGAGAACGGATATACTGACACTGGAGGGGGTACAGAAAAGATTCTTTACATTAATTCTGGAGTTGAGAGGTTGGCTTATGAGGGGAGACAGATAAATTGGGGCTACACGCATCAGAATTCAGAAGAATGAGGGGGCAATCTTGTAGAAATATGAATTTGCAATCATTTTTAATTTTCTTATCACTTTTTACCTGTGCAATCACATCAAAACCTCAACCTTTATCATTTTTATTCCCTCACCCACAACACAGTCTTTCATGGACATTGTCGTGAAGCATATCATTTGCCTTTTGCAGCACCCCTTTTATGGCTGTGAAGGTGATCCTAATAAATTTTATTCCACAAGCTCCGGAAGCACGAGGTAATCACTGAACACTTTCAGCACAGGAGGTTTCCATTTGTCTCCTCAGATCCATGCAGGTTCTCTGGAAGTGTAACTCATCTCGTCCTACATTTCTTCCACCCACCCTCACCATAGCCTTACAAATTTCACTCGCAACCTAATTATCTAATTCTCTTTTGAACTCAATTGAGATCAGCCTCCACCACTCCCAGCAATCCATTCAAAATCCAAACGAGTCTGAAGTTCTTTCCCCAATCTGTTGCTTCTTTTACCAATCATCTTATGTCAGCATCCTTTGGTTTTCAAACCTTCTGCCCATGTAAATAATTTCACCCAAGTGACATTTTGCAGAGTCTTCATAATTCTAAAATGGTCTATCAAATCTCCTGATTCCTTTTCAAGAAAATTTGATGAGCTCTGAAAGCCTGTGGGCCTTATGTGATGGCATTGTGGAGTTGTGATATACTGCCAAATAAATCTATTCTTTTGTCATATTTCACCTTTTACTGCCTTGTTCTCTTGGAATAATGATATTACTTCATTTGCTGGAAATGTCAGTGCAATTTAGTGTGAGAAATTGTCTAGATATTAAACAATTAATTTTCAGGAGTTCAAATTTAGAGTAAAGTTGACCTTTGCTCCTTGAAACTTGTATTGAATTCAGCTTACGCCCACTGTCTTAAATGGATACTATACTTCTGTCAATAATTGCCAGGTAGAGCACTGTTTTCTGAAAAAAGTCAACTACACAATAGATAATGTTCTAGACATATTTTGTTAGCTGATAGCAGGTACTGAGCTACCTTAAAATATCTGCCGCTGTGTATTTTTTATGGTATACACAGCACATATGGTAATTAATAAGGTTTGCAGCTATTTTGAATCAAAGGTAGAACATTTTAGAAATATGTAAAAGGTCAATCTATGTCTGGAAGAAAAAGGGATGAGATCTGACAATTCATCAGACTAAGACTCACTTCATAATCTGCTACTGAAGCACTGTACTTTAACTTGTTAAATATTGTTGAATGCAGGACTACATTGTCTCTCTGCCTTCTTATGATTTTCAACATTGAATAACTATTTCTCAGCTTTAGTAGAGTTTTATATCCAAAATATTATCTTTCAACAACTAACATTTATATAGAACTTAATGTTCTACACAGAAGCATAAAAATGGGGGAGGAGCATACATGGAGGGCAAATACCAAAAACTCAGCTCTTTGACCAAGTTTTAAGGAAAGGAGAGTCAGAGAGACAGTGTGCATGGATGGGAAGAGGTTAAAATTTAGAAAAGTGGAGAAAAAATAAGGGAAGGGGGATAAAGTAGGAGGAAAGGGTTGGGGGGAGAAAAAGATAAATAAAATGATATAGAACAGTAAAAAAAATAAATAAAATGAAAACAAAAGGGGTTGAGTTGGGATACAGCAAATCATCTGAAGTTGTTGAATTTGATGTTGAGACCGGAAGGCTGTAAAGTGCCTAGATAGGCAATGAGATGCTGGAGTTGAAACATCAGCTCCTTTCTCTCCTTACAGATGCTGCCAGGTCTGCTGAGATTTTCCAGCATTTTCCCTTTTGCTTTCAGATTCCAGCACCTACATTAAAAGTGACTACACTTCTAAAGTACTTAACTGACCAAAAAGCAGTTCATATGTCATGTGGTCAAAGTACAATATAAAACAAATTTTTTTTGGTTAAATAGCACTTTGCAATGTTTCTAATAATGTATATGTTTCTAACAAAGTATAAACTACTTTGTGTGATGGTACATTCTATGCAAATTTTATTCAACTGGTTATACAGGTCTAAGTTGGTGCACATATTATTCGAAAATAATAAAATAATTAGATTTTAACAATTTATTCCGAATTTTACAAGAAAATTGAGTCAGTTGGCAACTTTTCACATTACTTTCAAGTTCTCGGATATTTATTTGTAAGAACTACCAAGGTACAGTGGGTGAGCGGTGCAGAGTTGAAAAATAAATATTTGCTTTTTTTCAAACAAAATAAAAAGTTTATTAACCACAAGTAAGGCTTACATTAACACTGCAATGAAGTTATAGTGAAATTCTCCCAGTCACCACAGTTTGGCACATGCACCTAACCAGCATGTCTTTCAGAAGGTGGAACCGGAGTTCCTGGAGAAAGCCCACGCAGACACAAAGAACTACAGACTCCACACAGGCAGTGACCCAAACCGGAAATCAAACCAAGATCCCTGGCATTGTGAAGCAGCAATGCTAACCATTGTGTTACCATGCCACCTACTGGTTGAGAGAGGTCATCACTAACTTCTCAAATAGGGATGGAAAAAATGTATAATTGTAATACATCTTACTGAATTCCAGTGTAGCTCTGCCACCTACTGTTTTGAAATTAACCTACACCTTTCATCTTAACTGAACTTTGAGGTTTTGAATGGTATCTCATACACTCAAAAAAGTTCATCGTTAATTAGGCAAGAACACTTAACACACATTTTATCCATAACAAGCAGTATACAGAAACATAGGGAATATCAGATGAATAAAGGCACAGGATACTGCAAAAGCTGTGGGCCTGTCAACATGGAAACCACAGAAAGTACAGGAGGCGGCTTTTTAGCACGCTGAATCTGCACCAACTCTAAAAGAACATCTTACCCGAGGCCCACTTCCTTATCCTATTCCCATAACCCCATGAATGGATCATAGCCAATCCACCTAACCTGCACACATTTGGTGTGTGGGAGGAGCACCTGGAAAAAAATCCATGCAGTCAAACTGCCTGGCACTGAGAGGCAGCTGTGCTAACCACTGTGCCACCAAATCCCAGCAATTACACTGAAGACACGCTCCAGAATTAGCTACACACCTTGCCAAGCTGTTCTAGTACAGATACAACATTGATATCTACCCAACAACGTTAAAAATTGCTCATGGATATCAGGCTAATAAAAGGCAGAACAAATCCAACCTGTTGGTTGGATTACCACCACCTCATCTGCGTATTTGCTTTCAAAGTGATGGATGGGATCAGTGTTATCAAGCAGCATTTATTCAGTAGTAGCTTGTTCACTGATGCTCAGTTTAGGTTCCACAATGACTTGGTCCACACAAAGAACTCAAGCCTGTCCACTCCCTACAAGTCACTTGGCTGGATGAGTGCAGCTCTAACACAAGAGGCTTGACGCCATCCAGGACAAAACAGCCTGCTTGATATGCACCCCACCCACTACCTGAAACATGCACTTTCTACACCATTGATGCAAAGTGCAGCACTGCCTTCCATCTACACAAGATATGCTGCAACAGCTCATCAAGGATCCTTCAACAGCAGCATCCAAGTACACAACCTCTGCTGCCTATAAGGACAAGTGCAACAGATGCAATGGGAACACCACTACTTGCAAGTTCCTCTCCAAGCCATATATCATCTTGACTTTGGAACAACATTGATGTTCCTTCAGTGTCACTGGGTTAAAATCCTGGAAAACTCTCCTTAACACTGTGGGTGTACCTGCACTTCATGGAGTATACTGGCTGAATGCTGGCTTATCTAGCAAGCCAATATTCTGTAAACAAATGAAAAAAACTAATTATTGGCCTGGGTGATTCACAGAAAAGACTCAAGAATCTTCAGTTTCAGACTAGAGTTGAACGTGCAAAACAACACAATGCACTGGCCTGTTTGCTTTTCATTTGCATCTTCTGTTTCACCCTGGATTTCTTAGGGATCATAATTATAACACGTTGAATTCAATTAACATTAACATTTCCACATAAGCCATATCCAGATCCTTCTGCACAAAAATGTGACAGCAAAAATCCTCAGCAACCTTTGCTTCTTGTATAAACCTCAAGCATACAATAGCCAAGTAGATAGGTTATTTCCAAAGATATATATTCTGAGGTGCCCTTTTCTCTTTGTCCATAATATTGTCATCTTACTACCTTTTCTCCCTAAGTTTTGCACAAAAAGTTGAAAAGCATAGGCAAAGACCTCGCCTGGAAAATAAGCAAATCAAGATGATGATAACAAATGATGTTCTCCTAAGCAGCTGCATCTAATGGTTAATGGTAGAATTAGAGGAAATAAATAATGATCCAAAAGTCGGTACAACTTTGAATAAATTCTGCAACATTTTTACAATAACTTCACCAACATTTGAATTGGCTATTGTTTAAATTATGGTTACTGAGTTTTTCTGCATGGTTCTATCATAGGAAACGGGAAAGATTGTAATCTTAATATAATTTCAATTATTAAAAAGATAGTCAAGAGGAAAGAAGCTTACGAAGAAATAAACTACAAAAACATTGGACAGTAATCTCAAGATCATTTGTTTCTTAAAAGATCAATTCTATCACAGCTCTTATAAATAGTACAGAACTATTAAGTGCCATTGTACTCAAAGTACTGCGATACGATACCTCTTGCACACATTCTCTATTTTTTTTTAAATCAGTTTTTTATGTTTAATTCTACTCATCTAGCTTTTAGCCCAAAAGTCTGTCATGTAAAACTTGATTGAGAACTTAAAAATTAATTAAACCATCATTAATAGATCCACCACATACAGGTAGTGTCTCACAAAACTGGCAACTTTGGGACTCAATGCCAGATTTTAGATCTGGCCAGTTTTCAGGTCAGGCAATTTGAGCCAAGTCAAAGGCTGTTCATACAACTCAAAACCCAGAAAAAGACAGATGTGCAAAGCTAATAATTAATTGCTGTGCCACTGCACCAATGCAGCACCTAGTCAAAAAAGCTGGTAAATTATTTTACTCATCCAACAATCTTTACAAATTTCTTCAGGACAGCTTAAAAAAAGTTGGTCTTTTGGACATTGCTAATTTTCAGACAGCTGGATTTGAAACACCGTCCTGATACTTTTTCAGAATCACTCAAAACAAAGACATTAATTTGCAAGTCATCACATCCACTTCTAAATGGTGGCTGTTCTTTTGTTCTTCCAGTATTCCTCTAAACTGGATATTATCTTAGCTGTCACATAGGCTAAGAGACCTCAAGTCAGTTTTGTTGTCTTTTTTAAGTATGGTTATATTTATTTGCTTCCAGTCCTGTGGAACCTCAGTGATTGCCAATCCATCCATATTTATCATACCATCTTATAAATGTCTTCATCTTTTTTTTCTCTTCAGAACCCTAGGATAAATGCCAGGACATACATTAGTCTTCAGTATCCTTAGTTTTATCTTTGTAATGTTATTTCAGTGAGTGTGCAATAAAAACTGGAAAGCTAGTAATATCTTATGCCGTGTTTTAATCCCATGTAATTTACAAAATATATTGTCAGAATTGCAACATTTTGTAACATCAATGTTAGTGTAATATGATAGTTTCCTTTTTAGCTGCTCTTTTAAACACCAGGTTTTATTGTTAAACATCAGTGGAACGTGGAGTTTTTATATACCTTGATAGCCAGAAAGAAATTTCAGTTTTGTGATCAAAAATCATTTTTCACCTTCCTCGAAACATTAAGATGGAGAGGATCAGTAACAGTATAGTTCTAAGTGATATGTTGGAAAGAGCACAAAATGGTTTTTTTTTTAAGGCATAAATTAGATGGAGATTACAGAACTTTGACAAGGTCTTTTGCAACCTCTCAAGGAAACACCAATATGACATTTTAACTTTCAACAATAATTAATACTGCATTTTAAATGATACTGCAATTCTGTGCTGTGAAGATTATCACTGGACATGGAATAAGTGCTCATCCCATCAGGATGGTAGGAAGTGAAAAACTAGTGTAGTAACAGAATTAAATATTTTATCTTTAGCTGAGTTAGTTTTTAAATTCATTTATAAGGAAAGTATTGGAATAGATAAGAACAACCAATTTGCAGGGTAATTACAGGATTGCAAAAACTATAGTGATAATGACAGACTTCAGTTATATAGATTGGTTAGTAATACTTAAAACGTGCAGGGCTGTGTGAAATTGTTTGAGGTGTAGTTTAACTTCATTTGTGTCACAAATAGGCTTACATTAGCACTGCAATGAAGTTACTGTGAAAATCCCCTAGTAGTCACACTTCAGCACCTGTTCAGGTACATTGGCGAATGCAGCTAACCAGCACATGTTTCAACAGTGGGAGGAAGACCACGCAGACACAGGGACAACGTGAAGACTCAGAACAGAGAGTGACTCAAGCATCAAAATCAGATCCCTGGTGCTGAGGCAGCAGTGGTAACTAATATGCCATTAGTACAGGAGAGGAAAAAAAAGTTGACAGCAGAATTAGAGATGTTCAAAATCATGGAGAACACTTGGACAGAGCAGATAAGAGAGAAACACCAATCACTGGCAAAAGGGTCAACAGCTAGAAGACAACAATTTAAGGTGATTAACAAAAGAACTTAGGCAGGAAATGGTTAGGATCTGGAATGCATGAGCTGGGAATGGGGTGGGGTCAGGTCCAATCAGAGCTTTCATTTTTACCATGCTGCCCATCACAGGAATCAGAGCGGACCATGGAAAAGTCCACTGACCTCAAGTGGGATTTTATGGTTTCAGGACACAGTCATAAAATCCCACAAATAGGTCAAATAGCCTCCTTGTGTGCTGTGACCATTTTATGATAAGAATCCAACCATAACTCTTCAATCTGAATACTATTTATTATCCAACATTTTTCTGTTGAATAAATAAAAACGTGTCCACTATATGAAGTGTTGCTAGAGGCAGAACAAGATTAGCATCAACCTAAGATGAAAATAAAACACCATGGATGCTGAAGATCTGACATAAAATAGAAAGTAATGGATAAACTGAGCAGGTCTAGAAGTATCTGCAGAGAAACAGGAAGTAATATTTTCAGTCCAATATGACTCTTTTTTAATCACTTTGGCCTTGAAACATTAACTCGGTTTCTCTGGCCACAGATGCTACCAGCCTTGCTAAGTTCATTCAGCACCTTATTTTTATTTTATCAGTCCAACTCTGGGTTGATGATAAAATTGCCTATGCAATACCTGACCCAAGAATTTTAACTTTAGCACCAAACAATATTATAAAGAGATGTTGCATTATTTATTCCTAATAAGTAAATAGAAGGTACACTAAATTTTTGTGATTGAACCTATTGACTTAGGGAATCAGTAGTTAAAAATCAACAGAATCACCATTGGCAGCACAGAGCAACATTTATTCGCATCAAGCTTTATATTGATTTAAAACATTTTAAAAACTCGCCAATTTTCAAATGATCATTTCAACCTTAGAGTCAATTTTTTGTGTCAATTGTACATAGATAAAGCAAGGCATTAGGGAATCGTACTTCATTTCAGTCAGCATGCTCGGTCTTGATCAGTTCCATTATTATCTGTATTATCTCATCATCTGAAATAAAAAATAGCAATCCCTTAACAAATGTATTTCTTTTAGAAAGTCATAGCCTTAACAAAATACATGTTTGAAACAGGCAATAAAAATTAAGAATCATATTTCTGAATATTGGAACAGTTCTCTTGATTTCTTGGTTAATATTAAAGATTACAATGTATTCATTTGATTGTTGTTTGTCAGAGTTTGTGAAGCACAAATTGGTATTACTTTAATAATAACACTGACAACACTTCAAAAGTTCTTAAATCGGTTCTAAAGGGCTTTGGAATGATTGGACTCAAGAGACTATAAAAATGCAGCCCTACTTTTATTTTAATATCACTACCAAGCACTTGCATGCACTTTCTGTAAACTTCCCAAAAACAATACCCCAAGCTAGCTTTTAAAGACCATACAGAAAGTACACTGGACTGCTTTTTATGAAATTCATCTACTGTGAAGGAGCCATTTAGTCTGTGTATATAATGTTGCTTTTGTATATACCCTGCTTTAAATGGCAAGATAATTACTAATAAATCAAATCAGAAAATGAGAAATTTCTTTAAGAGTTGGTAGAAAATAATCCTCCCTACAACAAAGTGGTTGAGGTAAATAGCTTAGATACTTTCAAAAGGAACATTGAGTACAAGGGAGGAAGGTAAACAGAAACATATGACAATCTGACGAATAGATAGAATGGGAGTGTGGGAGGCATGAATATAAACACCAACACACTAGTTGTTCGAATAGCTGTGTTATGTAGTCTAGTTAACTTTGCAGGTCCCATTTGTCACATGCCACAAATAAGAGAATTCTCCCTTTGTCCCTAATCTCTGTATTGTACTTCCCAACTATTTATGTAACTGTAACTAGGGGGGTTTTGACAGTAATGTAATTGGACTAGTAATCGAAAAGCTCAGACTAATGCTCTGGAGGCATGGGTTCAAATTCTACCATGGCAGCTCATGAAATTTAAATAATCAACAGGGAATTAAGATTGTCTAATAAAAACACAAAACCATTGTTGAATGAAATAAAGATTTCGTTCACTAATGTCTTTCTTGAAAGGAAAGTTGCCCTGGGAAATCTTCAACACAGACTTGGGATCCTATGAAGTTTTATGGCATCAAGTTAGATGGTCAAAAAACTGCCAGCTAGTTACCACTTATCACCCCTTTCAGCTGATAAACCAGTACTCCTCCATGTTGAACATCAATTGGGACAAAAGCACAGAATGAACTCAGGAAGATGGAAGACTTATATGCCCATTATCAAGAGTCGTTTAGTAGCTCCACCACTAACTGAGTCCTAAAGGAGATGGCTCCTAGATTGAGTCTTCAGGCAACGACGGGAATCTGGAACTTAATGCCCGAAAGGGTGGTAAAAATGGGAACCCTCAGCAATTAAGCAGCATTTAAATGAGCACTCAAAACACTATAGCTTAAAAGGCTGTGAACGGAATGCTGGGAAAAATAGGATTAGGATAGGTGATAAATGTGCTCCGACAACAGGCCTAAAGGCCTCTTTCTGTGCTGTAAAGTTCTATGACTCGAAGGAGCCGTGGCAAAACTGAAGTCTATGGGAACAAGGAGAAAACTGCACACTGGTTGGAATCATACGTAGTATAAAGGAAGATGGTTGTCGTTGTTGGTGATTAATCATTTTAGCTCTGGGGCATCATTACAGAAGTTCCTCAGGGTACTATCCTAGACCCAATCAAGTTCAACTCTTTCATCAATGATTTTCCATCCATCTTAAGATAATTGAGGATGTTCATGAATGATTGTGCACAATTTTCAGTACCATTTGAGATTCCTCATATGAATGTAGTCCTTGCCCATATACACAACATTCAGATTCGGGTTGACATTTGTGCCATTGAAATGCCAGACAAAGACCATATTTATATGGCCAATCCAATTCAGTTTCAGGCCAGAATATCAATAATGGTGGATTCAGCATGGTGATGCCATGGAATATGACGGGTAACTTCTCTCTTGTTGGTTTACCCCATAAGGATTCTAGAACGAGAGGCATAGTTTAAAAACAAGGGTCTTCCATTTAAGATGGAGGTGAGGAGGAATTTCTTCCGTCTTTGCACTTAATTCACTACTCCAGAAAGCAGAGGATGCAGGGTCACAATATATTCAAGGCCGAGTTATATATATTTTGATCTACAAGCAAATGAAGGATTATAGGGGACAGACAAGAATGTAGCAAATAATCAATGATCTTATTGAATGGCAGGCTGAAAGGGTCAAATGTAATATCCCTACTCCTATTTCTCATGATCTTATACCACTTTTGAACTGCATATATGTTTGGCCCTATACCAATTTACTTGTGGCTCAGATTAATCTCCTCAGCATTCTTGAGGTTCTGCTTTAACTTAGACCTCAGCTTCTCAAACACTTTCCAAGAGCATCATTCTTCATCTTACTATGTAGTTGATTCATACAAGGACCATGGTAAGTGATACTCTTCTGCACAATCTAAGGCATGCGGTGGCCCACCCAATGGCTAGAAGGTTGGCAGCAAACTTCCCTTTGCTGGCACCTGAAGCCACAACTGAATCTTGATCTGTTCAGGCAATCAGTTGCCAACACACTCTGCTTCAGAAAAGCAGACACTATATGTCCTGCTGCCAAGAGAGCCAGCCAATCAATTTCTCAATGACCTTGCCCCCCATCGCTAATTTCCACTAGTCTCACAACCCTGAAAAAGATCTCCATGCTATTTCTGGCCGATGCGCACCTTCGATTTTAACTGATCTAACACTGACAATTGCACCTTTAATGCCTAGGCCTCAAACTCTAATATCTTCCGTATACCCCTCCTCTGCCTATTCAGCCAACTTTCTTTCTTTCAGGAACTCCTTAAAATCTCGCTTTTTGACCAAGCTTTTGGTTCTGACCAAATATGTCCTTTGTACTTCAGTGTAAAACTTGGTTCTACAATGCTACAGTGAAGCAACTTGGGACATTTTATCGATTTGGCACTGAGGTCATTTTTGAGTGAACACCACAGAACTTACTGTCAAAGAGTATTATGGTGATGCATTCAACACATGGGATACAGTGGTACAAGTCAATGGCAGCGAGAGATGGAGAATTACACACTGGTGTTGCTAGCCATGTCTCCACAGAATTGTTAAAAAAGACTTCCAAAAAGAAACAAAGGCCAGTCCTAAGGTACGTCACAGATAATAATTGGCAGTTCTTGTGAGTTTCATATTCATAAAGCTTCTGTTCAAAATAAAATACTGCAGATGCTGAAAATCTTAAAGGAAAACAAAATACTGTAAATACTCAACAGATCTGTAGTATCTGTAGAGAAAAAGTTATCTTTTCAGATGAATGACTAGTTGCTAGAAACATAATAGATTTAAAGTGAGAAGTGGGAGGCACAAGAGACTGTTGTAATAGTGATCTGGGGAATGTGTTATGCAGTGTAAATTAAAGCTGGGTAAAAAACAGGAATATGAAAAGGAAGAATTCAGGAGTTTACTATCAGTGCTTAAATCCTCATCTGTTCAGAAGTAGAAAGCATTCACATCAGCAACAATGCCAACAAAATAAGCAACATTCAACCTACAAATAAATATACAATCTGCAGAAATAGAATTCATATCTTAAACAAAACAACATTGAAATCACCTTCAATTGACATTTTTGGATCTTCAAGTTTCTTCTGCAGAAGAGATTCAATTAAAGATCTCAGCTCCTTAAAGATGATTCCTGTTCTTACAGGAGCCTGCAAAGTTAGAAATTCATAATTATGGAATAATATTTATAGCTAAATGGAATTTTCAGCATCTACAAAAGCTTTGGATTGTCTCAGAACGTAGCAGTCAAGCAGATTTTTAGTTTCATGTGACATATCACTGTGTTCACCATTGTTCTCATTCCAGATATTAATGCTGTTTCCTAATCTCAGTTTCTCTCAAAATTGCGATGCACGATGAAACTGATAACTATAAAAACATATGCAGCAGATTATATTTTTGAAGTTCCCGGCCACAAATGACTATTTCAATTCAAATAAAAGCTCAAAGGCAATTAGGTATAGGCAATTAATGCTAGCCTAGCCATCAATACCCACATTCCAAGAAAGAATAAAAATAAACTCCCCCACTACCCACAAATACCAGTTGATCACCTATGGAATTGCATGCAGAAAATCAAGCAGAACAGTTTGGCCAGCAAAGGTAAGAGGCAGTAAGGAAATTGAAAACCTTGTGATAGGAGAGATATTTGAGGGTTGAAAACACAAGTGGAGAGGCAGTCAGGATTGTCTGAAAGTAGCAGTGAGAACATGCAATTCAAAACAGTACAATTAATAATGACAGGAAAGGTGTTATTTGCAGCTATGAATGTCGGAGGTTTTGGACATCAAATCTGCAGAAAGTGTACAAAGCTAGAGAAATCCTGGATCAGAGTTATTGGTCTGGAATTCAAACTGCAATTACTGCAAAAGTGAGAAATAACTGTGTAATTTGTTCTAGAAGACAGTACTGCTTTCGTTTTATTCATTTACAGAATATGGGCATCACTGCCTGACCCTCCACTTCAGAGGGCATTTGAGAGTCAACCTCACTGATCTGGAGTCACATGTAGCCAGATTAGGCAAGGATGGCAGATCTCCTTCTCTAAAATACATTAGTGAACCAGATGGGTCTTCATGTCAATTGACAATGGTTTTCTGATCATCATTAGGCTTTTAATTCAAGATTTTTATTGAACTCAAATTTCACCATCCATTACTTAAGTCATCTGTTTTTGGTCAACAGTGAGAGACAGGAGGATGTGACCATGAGTGAGGCAGGTAAAGGGATCGGGCAGTACAGAGGAGCCTCAGCACTGCAAGTGTCAAACAGATTTGAGGTGCTCAGTCTGCAAGGTGAATGAGCATGCCAGCCTTGACACAGGAAGCCATTTAAATAGAGGGACCAAATAGGAATGTAGCTGTACTAGGGACCAGTATAGTAAGGATTGACACTGTTCTCTGCAGCAAAAAGCAAGAATCCAGATGATTGTGTTGCCTGCCTGGTGCTATGCTTTGGACATTTGCTCAATGCTGGAGGGGGACTTAAATTGGGAAGGAGCGCATCCAGTTAGGATGTGGGCAACAGTGTCAAGTTTATGGAGGATACATGTCCAAAATAGAGAATTGAAAGGTCAACTTTCAACAGAATTTTGCAAAGTATATTAAAGTATTCTTACCTGGAAATGTATCCAATCATCAACTGAAAGTAATCTTTCACGATGCATCACCTCTATATCACCACCAAACAGTAAGACTGGAAAAGGTGAAATCAGGGTTGTCTCTCGCACATATATCTTGCCATATTTCACCTAATTTGAACAAAATTAAATTGATTAATCCATTAAACAGTACCATCAACAAGAGGATACCTCTTCTAAAACCTAAAACTCCAACATTAAGTTGTATTTCTTGGAATTTATATGGTTAATGTGAATATGACATGAAGGAGAACAGATGGGTAGTTAGGGAGCACCTCAGTTGGTTGCAGAATCTAGGATTGGAAGCACGTCTAAAAATTTGAGTCACATCTTTCAGGAGTGAAATTGGAAAACATTTCTACAAACATGTGGAATAGAACTTTAGAAAACTCCTGCAATTGATTTTGTTATCCAAACACATTGAGATATATGGAACAAAGGTATATTTAGGTATAAAAGGCATATGGAACTTAATCATGCATGATTTACTGAATGGCAAAAAGCCTGGTTGGGGTTCATCTACAAGGGCTGCTCTTGTGTCTTGTCTCATAAGCAAGAAATTATAACATCATCATTACAACATTGCCAAGAGGGCACACATTTAAAAAATAATAAAAACTTAATGATAGAAAGCAATCTGTAGAAGATCAAATTAAGTATTCCAGTTATCACTTCATTTCAATTATAAAGGTTTAAACATGAAAATTTAAATATTATGAATGAATTACCTTCTCCTTGTACAAAAGCCAGCCATTGGTCTGCAGATTCCGGTTGACAGACGAAGGATGCAGTTGCGCTTTACCTTGTGCAGTTTCTACAGAACAAATCACCTTGTCAGTGATGTCCACTGATGGAGTGTAAATAATCTTCCCAATATTGTCATATAGTCCTGCTGTTAGTACAGCTTTAAGAAGAGGTAATTCCTTATTTAAGCTCCTTTTAGAGCACTCTGCCAATGGCGCTTTACTGCAACTTTGATGCTTAGTTGGTCTGGTTCTTGGTGACACAAAACCCGCTGTTTCCATCAACTTAACGAGTTCTTGTTTAATATCCTGCAAATTTATTTTTGATAAAACACATGAGCCACCATTAAGTACAACAAATACATTAACTAAATTCATTCAGAATTTAATCTTTCAGATGTAATTCAAAAACTCAAAATTTACATTCATCTTCTAACCCTTTTTCAACGAGGAATACGTATAACCTTCAAAACCTAGAAAGATATCAAAAACCAATACGAAAGCCTCAAATGCAAGCCACAAATTTGAGTGTTTAAAGAAACAAACCTCCATTGTTAGAAGTGCAGTCCGACTCAAGAAGTGTTTCTTACAGTAATTCATTTCAGCACGATATCCATCGTATCGTACATCCTTCCATCTTAAGATGCAAACACACATGTAAATTGAGATATAAGAGCACTAAGCTGAATGAAAAATATCTAATGCATATGCTCCAAACTGTAAAATCCAAAGCATTCCTTTATTCGCCTTGGGCTACACTGTGGCACAGTATTTAGCACTGTTGCTTCACAATGCCAGGGACCCGGTTTGATTTCTGGCTTGGGTCACTGTCTGTGCAGAGTCTGCATTTTCTCCCAGTGTCTGTGTGGGTTTCCTCCGTGTGATTCGGTTTCCTCCCACAGTCCAAAAGACATGCTGGTTAGTGCATTGGCCGTGCTAAATACTCCCTCAGCATACTTAAACAGGTGCCACAGAGCAGCAACTGGGAGATAGTCACACTAAGTTAATTGCAGTGTACACGTAAGCCTATTTGTATCATAAATAAATATTCAATTAGCAATGGACTGCACAATGACAGATTAGCTGTAACATTTGTGCTGTAACTTGTGGAGCACAGATTGCACTTGTGTGGATGCAGTTACAGTGACAGGAGTTGGAGTTGCATCTATTGCATGCACAACCCTAAAAGTGTGCCAGAAAACAAAGACCAGGATAGCAAAATGATAACAGACTAAGTGGGGTAAATGCCAATGAGAAATTAGTAGCAGTGTCAGCAATAAGAACTAGTTCTTTACGTGGTAAATCCAGGTGCTGGATCCAAGGAACAGATCAGCGACAACATTTCATTCTGGATCAAACCATATCTGCTAAAGAACTGTGTTCAAATCTTGTTCAAAAATTTCTCATTCTGTTAATTGAGTATAATTTATCTTCACCTTAAATGAAGTATTTAATAATTATCCAATATGAAACTCGAGACCATGATGCTGCAATTAAGAGTACTGTTAATTATAAATCACGCTGTGCACAAACTTCCTGCACAAAGCTTTGACCAGTTCTACAACTCCCTGCCTGAAACATTTCAAATGTTTGCCTCTGGCACCCCCAACTAGTCTGAGCAAGAAATCTTTTACCAGATACTTCCAACATTGTTCTTTATGGTCTCCAAGGTTTTCTCAAAGTACCTGCTGCCCTCCAAGCAAAAAGACATCAGGAATGGTCGCGCTTGTGCTAGAGGCCACAGTGCTATAAATGCACAGCCATTCCTGAACTCTTTCTAGTCAGAGACAGGAATTATTGTAGCTGTAACATACCCTAAATATGCATTATAAATAGTCAGATGATCTGAATTAGCCAATGCCAGAGCTGCTTTTGCAAGGTTAGCTTCTTCTTTTCCATTTATTGGAGTAACAAAGGGAGTTTTCTCAGTCATAGCTGCAGCTATGATCGCCTGGAAACAAAGTATAAACTTGTAAGCTTTATTTCACTTATGTTCTGAATAATTTCAATAAGATCACACAAAGGAATAATTTTTCAAATAAGCAGATTATAAGAACATGCAGTGCTGTCAGTGTCCATCAGAAAGTGTGTTGCCAATGACTTCTAATGCTGTTATGCTAAGTTACGTCAACATAGTGCCTTTAACATGGTACAACACAGCAAGATCATTCAGACAGACTCACAGAAGAATGGATGCCAATACAAAAAGGTTTGCAGGAAAGACCAAAAACAGTCAAAGATACTGATTTAAGAAAAGAAAGATGGAAGTTTTTAAATATGAGACTTGGGGGTTGAATATATGACCTCCATTTACAAGGGTAGAGCTGCATATTAGGTCCCAGAAAACAAGTTTGGAGAGAAGAAATAAGGTTTTTAGGCCAAAAAGGAGATAAAGAAAATGATGGAAAAGGTCAAAAACACAAGGATAGACATTTTTAAATCTGAGGGGTTGGTGAGCCAGGAACCAACATAAATCAACACAAACAAGGAGAGGTGAATAAAACTAGATGCACCATAAGAAACAGACTGCAGAGTTAAAGAGGAGTTGAACTTTTGGAGGGTGAAAAAACCAAGGTCAGTCAACACCAGAGTAATAAGGCAGAAGGTGACAGGAGCATGGAAGACGGTTTCAGCAACAGATGGGCAGAAGTAATGTTGGGGGCAGACAGGATTACACAAGCAGAAAGTAGGCACTTGCTTTGTGATGAAAACGATACACAGCTTTCCCACAATTAGAAAATTGACCAGGCAGCCCAATCCTACATAAATTGTATAAAGATAAATTTGTCTTAATATTTATGCCTCGTATATTTTTTAATATATTAATTTGAATTTTGTTTAAAATTTTAATTTAATCCTTCAAACCACTTACCACTGGTTCCAAACAACCAAAAATAGCACCAAAAATCAACATTTTCCCAATTTTCACATTTACTGGAAGGGCAGCAAGATGCTGACCCAATGGAGTCAGTTTAGCTTCATTGATTTCACAGGCTCCAATTTTCTTCAGCAGATTCATAGCATTACTAATGACCTGGAGTTGAGGTGGATCCAAAGCTTTGGCAAGAAAATCTTCAGGAGATCCATGATTACATTTCTAAAAATAAAAAAGAAGGCTTAGTAGGATCCCGATCTGTAAGAAAGTTATTTATGAAAATTAGATGGATAATGCAAGCTGACCAAATATGAACTTATCTATTTTTCAATTATTGTAATGGAGATTGTTGAGTTACAAGCACAGACTGTCATGTGGAAATATGATGATGTGCCTATAACAGACTAGACTCAAGGAGGGCAGGACTGGGTGTTAAACGTTCCTGGGTTTAAGATGTTCAAATAAAAAAGGAAAGAAGAGGATAGAAGTGGAATTATTGATCAAGAAGAACATTGCAGCTCTGGAGAAAGGGGTTAAGGACAGAATTTATTTGGTCAGAGCTAAGGAACAAAAAAGTGTCATCAAATTGCTTTGAGTAGTCTCAATTAGTAGGATGAATGTAAAACAACAAATTTGCAAGGATATTACAGAGAAATGCAAAAATTATAGACTACTTATCATGGGGCTACTTTTATTTATCCAAATATAGACTGTGCCAGTAGTGAAAAGGGCAGAGAAAGGGTTATGTTGAGGAATATTTTCTTCAGCAGTAGTTTTCTAATTCAATGAGCAAGGAGGCAGTTCTAGATTTGGCTCCTGGAAAGAGGTGGGCCAACTACATCAATACGAGAACATTTCGGAGACAGTGATCATAGGTTTAGACTGATTATAGAAAATGACCAAGGGCAATCCAGAGTAGGAAAGATTAACTGGGAGGAAAGCAAACTTCAATGGGGTAAGAATGAATCTGGGCTGAATAAATCAGTTAATGGTTGGCAGAAAAATGATAGCAGATCAATAGGCTACATTAAAAGAAGAGATAAATTGGCCAGTCAAGGTATATTCTCTTGAAAAGGAAAGAGGCCAAACTAATCTCCAGCCCCTTGAATAACAAAAATTTTTTAAAAAGTGTGCTTCGGACAGAAAATACAGTTGAAAATCAAGCTGAATATAGGAGATCTTGAGGGGAGATGAAGAAATAAATAAGAGGGAGAATACAGCTGGTATCTAATGTAAGTGGGTGGCATTTGAAGAAAAAAATAATGTAACCCCTGCCATATGCAAGATGAATGGAACAACTTGACAAGGCTCCTCAACAGCACTTTCTAAACTTCAACTGCTAACACCTAGAAAGACAACGGCATCAAACACATGGGAGCACTTGCATCAGCAAGTATTCTCCAAGCAACACATCAGCCTGACTTGGAACTATAATGCTGCTTCCTTCACTCAAGCTAGGTCAAAATCCTGGAATTACTTTCCAAAAAGGCTGAGTGCAACAATACCAGATAATCTGCACTAGTTCATGAATGCCATTCACTAACATCTTTTCAAGTACACTCAGGAATGAGCAAAAAAATGTTGGCTTTGCAAGAGACACACACATCTCACTGACATTTAAAGGCTCAACACCATCCAAGCAATAACAGCCTGCTCCACCACAAACAAGTCATACTCCATTTAGATTTGGAAATATATTATCAGATTCCTCATTGGTACTGTCTCAACACGCTGGATGATCCTTCCTAACACAGCAGTTGGAATTACTTTATCACACAACTACAGCGATCAAAGATAGCTCATCATCTTGTCAATGAAACGGGAAGGCACAATAAATACTAGCTTTGTAAGCAATGCCCATATGCTATGAATTAATCGAGAATTCTCAGAGGGCAAAGTTAGTGCATTAGATAGTGGATGTGGAAAGAGAAATAAAAAAAAAAATCTCATTATTAAGTTCCCACAAACTTTATTGTTGCACATGTCATAACAGCTTAACTAATTCTCCCAACAGTTAATAAGCTCCTCTTCTCAACCTTGTTTCAATTCGATCAATTCAGGATGTCTGATGTTGTGATTCATGTAACACTTGAGCAACAACTGCTCCATAAAGCTTTACATTTTAACAGATGGCTCCAACTTCCTATTTTTAGCCACATTAATATGATTAAGAAAAATTACTGAAGACTAGCTTTGCACATTTCAGTAACTTGGTTTTCAAAGCCATTCTTTATGTACACATTATTTACATCTAATGTAGACACAATACCCTGGTTGCACTGAGGGTCCTCTCAGCCATTATTAAAACTTTGAATTATATGCAAGAAAATATTACCATAACATGAAGGCAAAGTTCTTCCAACGGCACTCGTAAAATCTCTGGCACAGAGTAATCCATGAAACTGTTATATCTAAAGAAATATAGAGTAAACTATATCATTCTTTAAAAATATGAGCCCAGACATAAAATGAAAACAGTTTTATTAATAGGTAGGTGCACAAACTAGAAACACCAAGACTAATCCCGAATATAATCAGCATTTTCAAAGCATATCTAGCGTGCAAATAAACGCTCATGCTTTAAAGCAGTAATACAAATTGATTTCAACAAATAACTACAGACTGAATAATACCATCTGTTCTGATGAAAGGTCACAACCTGAAGTTTCAACTTTGTTTTGCTCACCATGAATGCTGATTGACCTGAATATTTCCAACATTGTTTGTATTTCAGATTTCCAATATTTGGCTTTTGGTTCAGCCTATCTAATCTTCCCTCAGCTATAATTCTCTTGATTAAACTCTTAAATCTGCTTGGTATCATGGCGAGTGTGATCAACTCCTCTTTATGAGAGTACTACAATTATACTGGCTAACTAAACTATAGCCCTACTTGTGCTTTATAGAATTCTAACATTTTTGTATTCAATGCCTCAAATTAATTCCTATGCTTTCTTACTATAATACATCCCTGTACTGTTAAATTCACAGACATTCACTCCAAGGTCTCTCTGCTCATCATCTCTTTTCCGTACACTACTGTGTATTGCCTTGTCTTGATTGCACTCTTCCAATGCATTACCTCATACATCTCTGAATTCTATTTGCCACTTGTCTATCCATCTGAATAGTCCTGCAATCTACAGCTTTCATCATGACCATCAACCACACAACTAATTTTACTGAATCATAACCTCTTAAATTTAAATTCCCTTCCATTTAAATCTTCATCACAGATACCAAAAATTAATACATTTTGAATTCAAAAGGTCACTTTCTCTTTGCTTTCATAGGCTTTTGTTTTTCTAAGCAGTCTGCCATATGAAATTCATTTAAAAGCCATGGTGAAATCCACATAGACTACATAAAATGCACTTAGCTTCATGAACCCTCCTTGCTATCAGAAAAAAAATCAAAGTTAATAACACTTTATTAACAACAATGCTAAATGCCCTCAATTAATCCAAGTCTTTCCAACTGAAGACTTCTACATCAAGCTTAAACCATCTAGATGCATGAAAACACTGCCACCTGTAAGTTACCCTCCAAGCCATACACCACCCTGATTTGGAATAAAATCAGTAACTTCCAACAACACTGTGGGGATACTTATGCCACATCACTAGCAATAGCTCAATACAGTGACTTTTCAAATGAAGATATGCCTTGCCTCCTAGCTACATTATCACAAGGCTATTTGAGAGACATTTTTTTTAAGAAACGCTACAGTACAGAAAGAGGCCACTCGGCCCATCGAGTTTGCACCAACCAAATCCCACCCAGGCCTTAATGCCATATCTATACATAGCTTACCCATTAATCCTCTAATCTATGGTTAATTTAGCACAGCCAATCAACCTGACCTGCACAGCTTTGGATTGTGGGAGGAAACCGGAGCACCCAGAGGAAGTGCGTGCAGACACAAGGAGAATGTGCAAATTCCACACAGCCAGTGACCCAAGCTGGAAATCGAACCCAGGTCCTGGAGCTGTGAAGCAGCAGTGCTAACCACTGTGCTACCCCACCCAAATATCTTGCTGCACTCAAACAACTCTGCAGTTTCTATATCGCAACAATACTTCAAAAAATACTCGGTTGCCTCTGAAATGTTTTAAGGTATCTTGAGATTTTGAAAGGCTCTATTTAAATTCAAGATTTTTTTGTTAAACAAGAGTAACCATTAAGAACTATATCTATATCTTTCACCTCCACATTAGCTTTTTAGTTGTTTTGGTCTCTAATTAACCTACCTTTTCTTTCCTCAGTTTCTTCTTGCTCTTTATGCCATTAGAAGATCTTTCATTTTGCATTGATTTTATTTACTCGTACTTAGAGACCTTTTTTTTCCCGTAACTTCCTTTTTAATTTCACCCCTGAAATTTTTGCACTCTAGCTTTCTACAATATTGATCTCTCAGTATCTAAGATCTGCATATCTTTCTGTCTCATGTTGCCTAAATAACTCATTCTTTAATGGTAGAATTTTACTTTGAGGCAGACAACCCATTTGGGACAAATGAAACCAACATTGGAATTTATGAATGACCGGAAAAACAAGGCTGTCAATTTGCTGTTTTTAAGTTTTCAAGTTGGGAAAAAGGTCCAACAGCACTAAATCCTAGAGGCAGTAATTAATAGTGTTGATGGCAGTTATCAACATGTTTAAAGGGAGGGACTGGGTGGATACAGTGGATCAGACATGGTTTTCTGTTAATTTCTAACCAAATTTCCTAATTCAAACTGCAGGACCACATCTCTTTCTACTCTCAACAAAAAAATTCCCTATTGACATACGGTGCAAAACACAGTTGTCATCTTACTTGATCTCAACTGAATCTAAGGAGTAGTAAATAAATATAATTTTTTAGATAAAATTTTGATCAATTTCTGCTTTTAAGTGACAGTAGTAGTAGTAGTTTTTTTTAAATTTAGTTTTATAATATATAAAGGAATGGCAGAATAGCACTGACATCTGAGCACATAGCCTATTCCATGTGGAACCTCCAGGATATTTTGTGAACCTAGATAATCATACGTGACAGGCAGTATTGCAGGATCTCAAAGTCTTTGCCTCTGGTACGCCTGCAAGTGAACACAGAAATACGAGAATGGAACAGATGAATGCTTGACTGAAGTGACGGTGCAGGAGAGGAGGCTTTAGATTCCTGTAGTATTTGGATCAGAGCTGGAGATAATGTGAATTGTACAGGCCAGTTGAAATTAAAAAGAGAAAGCCAAGCATTCTATTCAGGATTTTTGGTTTGTATGTTTGAGATAATGGTGTTAAATGAATAGCAGTTAATTTTTTCTTTTGTCAGTCAAAATTATTTTCCTTTAAAATGTGAAACCTTGTTGCCTAGTCTTTTCTGTTAATAATTAGGAATTCAAATTTTTAAAGTTACCACCCTCCACATACATCACAATATGAATGCACTAAGTGTAGCAAATAAAGTTCTTCAACTGTAGACAGCACACTGGAGTGTAACCTCTGCCAAAACAGACACTTGGTTCAAAACAAAAGTTAGGTGTAAAGATTTGCATTCTAATCAGCAATCTGTAAACTGTCTGTGCTGATACATGTGTTTTTGGAGACCAGAACATCTCATTTCTCCTGACAAAGGCCGAAAGCTAGCAGATTTACTACCAAATAAATTGGTTGGATTTAAAATTGGTGTTGCTAGACTCTTACTGAGTTTACCCCAGTCCAATGCCAGCGTCTCTACATCAAAACAAAAGGGCAGGACTGTATTTTTGGGTACAGAATATTCAAGATAGGGTAAGAAAGAAGGAATTGACCAATGATGACATTACAGCACTCAAGAGAATGAATCACCCAGAGGTATCGAGGACAGAATCTATTTGGTTGGAGTTCAGAAGCAATAGAGGGATCATTACACTTCTAGGTGCATTCTGTCGGTTTCCAAGCAATGAAAAACGTATGGAGAAAGAGATTTGCAAGAAATTACAATGAGGTGCAAAAATAATGTAGTCACTGTAAATGAGGTTCTTAATGATGATAATATGACTGGGATTATAATATAAATGGCACAGAGGGAAAAGAGTTTGTAAAGTACTAGTAAAGTTCAAGCCCACGGAACATAAAGTGACAATGACAGCACAGATTTGAGATTGCTTAGTGACAGAAAACACATTCGCAATGGACAGTTGTTTTTGGGTCTGAGGAAGGTATTTAGTGAGGTTTCCCAAAGGTTAATATTAGGGCCAGTGCTTTTCTGGATCTATATTAATGACTGAGAGACTAGAGTGTGCAGGAAAATGTTTTTAAATTTACAATACGAAACCTGAAAACATGAACTGTGATGAGGATAGTGATAATGGAATGTTGGATTTGTGGCAGATGAAAATTAATGCAGAGAGTATGAAATGATACATTTTGGACTACAAACAAAAGACAATAAATAATACAATTCTGGAGTGGAGGGACCCAAGGGTAAATGTACACAAATCTTTAACAGGGGTAGGGTAGAAAGTGGTTAATGTGGCATATGGATTCCTATGCCTTATGAAAAGAGGCATAGAGTACAAAAACAGGAACGTTGTGATGAACCTTTATAAAATGCTTACTTGGCCTCAAACAGTATATCCAATTCTGAGTAACACACGTTAGGAAGGATTTGAAGGCATTACCGAGGATGCATGGTATGTTCACGCCAAAAGATGACAAAGCTGAAGCAGTTCTCTTTTGAAAACAAAACGCCAAGGAGACTGGATAGTGTTCAAAGTCATAAGAAGTCTGGACTGGGTAGAAGGGGTGAAACTGTTCCCATTGGCAGAAGCAAAGGGCACAGGGTCATTAGCAAAAGGACCAGAAGCAACATGTATGAAAAACTATTTCATACAGTGAATGACTAGGATCCCAAATGCATCCCCTGGAAGAGAGAGTACCTGAAAAGATTTGCACAGCAGCGTGGAAAAGGCAATAGTGTGAGATGAGCTGAGAACTGACACAAATGTGACAGGCCAAATGGCCTGATGTGTTCTTATCATTCTATGATTCCATATTTGAGATAGATGTATGATTTTAAAATCACAGAAGTATAAAAAATGGTTTGTAATATGATAAGGATTATACTGGTGTGTAATATCTTGCACAGAACCAGCTTGTAAATCCACTATCCCAGCCTCAAAGTGAAGCCTCCGCTTCTGAATTTGTCCTAGGAATATCGACACCCAAACAGTAAGTTACAAGAAGCCAAACTTATCCCCTCCTCATTTCAATTCCAGCTTCTCGTCCTCTTCTTGTTTCGTGGCCCAATGTCTTCTTCCCCTTCCCAATGGATGTTCTGGCATTTCTTTTCATACAAAGTAAATAAACTCAGATTAACTGCTCTCTTCCTTACATTCCTTCTGCTTGTCCTGAAGCAATACTACAGGTCAAACGCAATACTTTTACAATTACAAACTTCAGAAAATAATCAAAGAATTTTTTAACCATTAAAATTTTCGGTAAGAGTACTTGACCATGCTTGATGTGAATAACATTACAGATTAAGTAGTCACCTTTCTTGGGTATATAAGCGAAAACAGAATCCTTCTCTGACACGTCCAGCTCGACCCTGCCTCTGAAGAGCATTGGCTTTGCTAATAAAGGTCTCCACCAATGAACTCATTTGGCTACTTTCATGATACCTACAAACATTTCAAGTACATGTATATTTACACAAACACTTGATCATTTTAAAAAAATACACAAGACATTCAGTACTCAGATAATATTGATGCATTTGATTGTATATCAGACATTGCTCAACACATTACTATTTGATACTTCAGCACTTTACCAATGAATAAAATGAGAATTGTTCATAAATATACAAATTTGTAAGACTAAGACAGTTTTTAAACTTAGTTCATATGTTTTAATGAATTATCAAAGTTATAATTTAGCCTGTGTTTAAAAAAAACAAACCTGTTTTCTTTAGTCTTTCCAGAATCAATGACAAAAACTACATCAGGTATTGTGATACCCGTTTCTGCAATGTTTGTTGCCAGAACAATCTGAAAATTAAAGGAATAAACAATCAAATTCTCAGCACTGTAGGATTTAATTCCCTATCTCTCTGACTCTCACCTTATACCACCTTTCTGTAGCCAGAAGTTATAATAAATGGAAACTTGACAATAAAATGTTATGATTTCCTGGAGAATGTATACATTTTTCAAACATAACTAATACCATGACCATTCAGGCCCACATGTCAACAATCTGGATGTTACCACTGTTCAGAAACTTAAGTGAATCACATAAAAACTATGGCTGCGAGAGCAGGTCAGGGGCTGGGAATAGTCCAATGAATAACTTACCCTTTTTACACAGTAGAAGATTACCATTTGGAGGGGTAAGTGAAGGCATACTCAATTGGAGCTTTCAAAAGGAATTGGGTAGTTTTCTGGACTATGGAGATGGAGAGTTGAACCAGCTGAGAAGATCTCAAAGGTGGGCCAAATGATTCCTCATGGTTTAAATATTCTAAGATTCTATGATGCATTTGCAGCCATTAAAAATAACTGAAATACCAATATTTTGTTGCTGTTTCAGTTATGAAGACTGGAGAAACTGGGACTCCATCATTAGAATAAACGTCTGATTAAAAAAATGTCTTACCTTTCTGACCCCTGGTGGAGGAACTGTGAAGGCTGCAGCTTGATCTTGAGATGAAAGAATGGAGTGTAAAGCAATCACTTTGTATCTACAGATGTAGAAACAGGTTTTGTACAGTGACATTTAAAAAAGAAAATCAGTTGACTATTTTGCTCAAGCTATCAAGCTCATCTGAGCCACAATGAAGGATATGAGTGATCCGCACCATCTAGAAGGACAAGGGTAGCAACCACGTGGGAACACTACCATCTGGAAGAAAATGCTGAAAAATCTCAGTAAGTAGTCTCACAACATCAGGTTGAAGACCCACAGATTTATTTGGCAGCATGAGCTTTCGGAACGCCACTGACCTGATGAAGGAACAGTGCTCCAAAAGCTCATGCTACCAAATAAACCTGTTGGACTTGAACCTGGTGTTGAGAGACTACTGGCTGTGCCGACCCCAATCCAACACCAGAAACTCCACATGATGGAAAATCTCAGAGCTGAAAAAGGGTGATCCAGACCCAAAACGCTGACTCTATTCCCTATCCACAAATGTTGTCACAGCTGCTGAGATTTTCTAACATTTTATTTTTCTTTCAGGTTCCAGCATCCACAGTATTTTGCTTTTATCCACCACCTGGAAGTTCCTTGCCAAATCACGCACCATCCTGACTTAAAAATATAAGAACATAACTGGGAGCAGTAGGCCATCTGGCCTCTCGAGCCTGCTCTTCCATTCAATAAGATCATGTCTGCTCTTTTTGTGGATTCAGCTCCATAATTGCTGCTGGATCAAAATCATAGAAATCTCTCCCTAACAGCATTGTAGGTACACCTATACCATACAGACTGCAACAGTTCAAGAAGGCCGTACACTACGACCTTCTCAAGGGTAGTTAGAATGAATGCTAGCTTAGCCAGCAAAGCCCTCATCCTTTAAGTAAAAAGTCCAAACTAACATGCAGCAAGGTCTGGACAGCAACTTGATAAGTAGTGGGCAACATTCACACCACAAGAGAATCAGACAATGGTCACCTTCAACATTAAAGGTTAGCCACTGTTTAATATTCAACAGGATTATAAATGCAAAATCCTCTACCATTAATACATTGGGCATCATCATCGGCCAGACGCTTAAATCAATCAGCCCCATAAATACTATGGTTACGAGTGCAGGAAGGAAGCTTGATATTTCATGGCAAGAAACTCACCTCCTGACTCCACAAAGCTTGTCCACAGGAACAAAGTAAGGAGCCTGAACAAATACTCTTGTCTATTCCAATAACAGAAGTGTAGCATCATCCAGGACAAAACAGCCTGTTTGATTTGCATTACCACCAGTCAAGCATTCACTCCCTCCACAACTATACTGTGGCTGCCATGCACATTACCTCTAAAGGTGCACTCCAATAACTTGTTACCCAAACATAGCCTCTGAAAGAATATGGACCATAAGCACTGTAGTGCATAGATGCAGGCAATCTGGGAGACTGGAGTTGATCTGTGTCATGATAAATGAGGAAGATACACGACCGCATTCGTATTACGACACAATTGGCATGCATTATAATCCAATGGACAATAATTCATTCCATTAGTTGGAGATCCAGAACTTTTCTGACAATTGCTTGTCTCTTTCTAACAGTCATGGTACTTTTCTTATACAATATATTTCAAGGATATTCGTCTGAGGTGAACTAGTGAACTTAAGTTAGCCACTTTCAAAATGATCAGTTTAAATTTCTGTTGGACAATTATCAACATAATTGGGAAATAGAAAGCAGTTGTTTGAGAGAAGCTGTATTTGATGAACTTGACTCCAATGGTGTCATAAATCTGAATTCAAGGATTCTTCTGCTTTGAAAGAATTGTTAACAGCATTGAGCTCAATGGTGTGAACTTAGGGTGGATCTTTGCATTTAAGCAAACAATGCACTGCTTTAACTGATCTGTATAGAGGAAACATTTCTCTGGCATTATGATAAACATTCCTAACTGTTTATATTAATAGCTTTAGTGTGGGAATTGCGTTAAAATACACTGACAAAATAATGCAACTTTACTTATTAATTGTATAGTACCAAAAGAAAATCACAGCATCCTACAGTGCAGAAGACAACCATTCAGCCCACTGAATCTGCACCAACTCTGCAACACAGCATCTTACCCAATCCTCAAAAAAAAAATCATTTGGTTACAATGGGAAAACAAAATTCTGGAGTCTGAGGAACTAAGTTATAGATTGATGTCTCAGTTTACAACCCATAAATTGATGGTTGCAAAAGTAGAGTGACATAAGAAGATATGCACCTGATAGCCAATACAAGAGCTGGATTTGGATCATTCTTAAAAAAAGTGCTGACAAATCAGTAGTGAGCGATAAAAATTGAAGAATTAGTGTTTTTGCTGGCAAAGCTTTATCACTGTTCCAATGCTATACTGAGACATAGTTCATCATTACTCCAAGACAAGAGAAAACAGACTTCAGCTGTGCTGTCAGTATGTAAGGAATTCTAGGCCCTTAAGGAAAGAGTAACCAGGCTGTCTTCACTGCTCAAGTATATCAACATTTTATTTAATAAATTCTGCTTAATTCACAAATATTAGTCACTTTGTATCTTGTTAGGTCAAACACAATGGAGGATCCTACTGTCAGAAAATAAGAATTTAGATCTTAGGAGTTTTTTTTAAATTAGAGTTTTATATCTCAAAACCATAATTGTTACAAAGCCACCACCAAGATATACAAACTGTCTTCATGCACCCTGCCTCTAGAAAATATATTCACAGAGTATCCTCAAAAACTGTGTGGCAGGAATCTGCCTTCAGCAAACAGAAGGACCTGTGCAGGACTAATTACATTCTGTCAGCCATCTAAATATTTAGATACCAGTTCCAGGGCTACTCTCCCTCACATAAATGGCTTTGGAAAAAGCTGTGGGTTAAATAACTAGTGGAGCAGGCATTGTATACAGCACTACAAAATGGATACTTAGAACATAAAGGAGTTTAGTACTTCACAATTCTTGTTTTGATATTTCTTAATACAATGACAAAATTAAACTTGAAATAAATAATTCATAATATTTGTCATAAATTGAGAAAAAAATTGTACCTTCTCCTGTCTTGGAACCTTCTGTCTGTAGTTAAAAGATCATGAAGTTGCTGAATATAAGCCAGACCTGGTAAGAAAACTAACACTGCTCCATGAATCGCTCTGAAAAGGGCATTTTTTTCTGAAAGGAAATGAAAATCAACTTAAACAAATATTACTTTGTAAGTTCTGGCCAACTGCAAGATGTAAATGTCATCTCCAGCCTCCACAAAGACAACCTTTTCTTCTATGATGCACCTCAACACAACCACCTGCAGATAAGCGCTCAGCTTTTACATTTACAATGACATTCAAGTTTCCTTTTCCATCATTTCCCCGCAATCACCTCCATCGTTCCAGGTTGCATATAAAAATCAAATTTTAGGTAAATCACATCTTTTTCCTTGGCAAGATGTAAAATAGCAAAACCATTACTTCAACCTCCATCATTAGCTTTGCTCCCATGTCACTATTTTCATCTCATTCACTGTCTTGAGCTGCATGAGATCATAAAGAATAAAGAACAAAACAGCACGGGAAACAGGCCCTTCGGCCCAACGAGCCCACGTCACCACCCCGATGTTCCCACCTCTACCCACAATCCCTGTCCATTTTTATAGATCTATGGATTAAAAACCAAATTTGAGACAATTTAGGGGGAATTTGTTTTGTCAATTAGCCTAAGAGCACATCTTTGGGACGTGGGAGGAAACTGGAGCACCCGGAGAAAACCCACGCAAGCACAGGGAGAAGGCGCAAACTCCCACAGACACAGGCCCAAATCCATGTATCTGCACAGTACAGCGATAGTCACTGAGCTGTCGTGTTGCCCATCAAACGGTCCAGGTCAAGCGTACACTAATGACGTGAAGCACTAGGATACACTCAAAAAAATTCAACAGCAGCCCTCTCATGACCCATCACGTGTATGCCCCTCGTTAGACAACAAGGTGGACCAAAGCACCTGTAGGATAAAAACAAGTACATCAATATCATCACCTATTTACACCCTTCCCAGGGACTCCCAAGGCTCATGATCCCTATTTTAAATCAGTTTTCTATGCCCCTCCATTCCCGTTCTGTTCATGTGCCCATCTAAGTATTTCTTAAATAACTCCAGAGTACCTGCCTCCACCACTTTACTTGGCAGCGCATTCCATACCCCCATCACCCTGTGTGAAAAAATCTCCCTCCAGCATCCAAATTATACCTTATCCCCCTCACCCTAAGCCCGTGACCCCTCGTGCTATTTCAGTCCATCCTAGGATAAAGCTTGACCCTGTTTACTCTATCTACACCCCTCAATCTTGTACACCTCTATCAGATCTCCACTAAGTCTACGTCTTTCTAAGGAAAACGGTCCCAATTTGCCTAATCTCTCCTCGTAACTGAGACCTTCCATACCAGGCAGCATCCTGGTAAACCTCCTCTGCACTCTCTCTCCAGAGTCTCCACGTCCTTCTGGTAGTAGGGCAACCAGAACTGGACACTGTATTCCAAATGAGGTCAAACCAATGTTTTATACAACTGCAACATTAAAGGCCAGCTCTTGTACTCTATACCCCTTCCTATAAAGGCTAACATACTATATGCTTTCTTCACAACCTTCTCCACTTGCTCTGCCATCTTCAGAGACTTGTTCCTGCACCCCCAGGTCCCTCTGTGTTTCTATACTCTTAATAGGTCTACCCTTTATCATATACCTCCCCGCTACATTCTCTCACGTGTAACCTCGACATTCTGTTCAATCCTGGATTGAACTGTAAATTCTAGAACCAAATTAATTCCACTTTTGTAATATTTACTTACCACTATCCACACCTTAACCTCTTAGATTCTGAAACCATCATACTGGTTTTTGCCACCTTCACACTTGATTATTCTTAGTGCTTTTCAGCTTGGTTCCCAGCAATCCATAAACTTGCTGCATGGATTCTGGTATTTTTCTCTCCAATCTTTTTTAAACATTCTCATTTGTCATTTCAAGCAAACAGTCGTTTAGCTACATATTAAATAAAAATACTTCAGTCGCATAATCAGATGAATAGAATGCATTTTAGCCCCTTAGAAATTCAATCATGCATTCCATGTGCATCTGCATTTGCCCACTGCATCTAATTTTGAATACAGATACCAGTGCAGTGTACAAACTGAAGCTGTAATATTCAGATTTATCATACTGTCCAAATCCATCCACTTGCTCCCCAGAGACCCTTATAGCACAAGAATCATGAAAATATTTGATCATCTCCACTCATACTTAACCCTGTAACAACAGTGAGGATTTTTTGAATGGAACTTGGGCAAATGCAGATTAACTAAGAAAAGACAGCATAAGTTTGTTAATGATTAAAATCTGCCCAAATAACTTGCTTGAGTATTTTGATGAGACAACAGAGGAGCCCAACAAGAATATTGGTGTTGATGTGGTCCACCAAAGCTTCCAAAAGGCATTTGATAAAGTGCTGCACTACAGACCTGTGTGCAAAGTTGAAGCTCAGAATAAAAGGGACAGTAGAAACATGGATATAAAATTAGCTGAATGACAGGAAATGAAGAGTAATAGTTAAAGATTGCATTTTGGCCTGCAGAAATATTTATAGTGGAATTCTTTAGGGATTGATATTAGAACTCTTTCTTTCTATACATAGTGAGTTGACCATTGGTACACAGGGTGGAATTTCAAACTTGCAGATAATAGAAAACTTGGAAGAATCATGAGGAGGATAGTGTAAAACTTCAAATGGTCATTTAAGTTGGTGGAATGAGCTGACAAGTGACAGATGAAATTGATGGCAGAGAAGTTTGGCGTGAGTCATTTTGATATAAACAACAAGACTGGACAACATAACTAACGGTACAATTCTAAACAGAATGTAGGGGCAGATGAAGTTGGATATATATATATATGTTCTTGAATCTTTGAAGGTAGCCAGACAAGTCAAGAGTTTGGCCAACGAAGTACATGGTATCCTAGGCTTTACAAATAAAACAGTATAAAAACAAAGATAAGTAAAACACTGGTTTAGCATCATTATTGCATCCAGTTCTTGGGACATAAACAAAACAAAACAAACACACAAACACCCCCCACCACCAAAAAAAACAACCCCCCACAAACACCCCCCCAAACACAAAACCAAACCCACCAAACCCACACAACACCACACACCACCCCAACACCAAAAAACCACCCAACCCCAAACCAACCCCAAAAACCCCCACCCACCAAAAACACACCCACCCACCAACCCAAACAACAAAACCCCCCACCCCCCCAACAAAACAACCCAAACCCAACCCCCAAACCCCCCCACCACAACACCAAACCCCCACCCCCCACCCCACACCAAACACCAAACCACACAAACCCAACCCCACAAACACAACAACCCCCACAACCCCCACAAAAAACAAACCCAACCCAACAACACCACACCCACCAACAACACAACACCAACCCCCAACAAAAACCACCAACCCAACCACCAACCCCAAACAACCCACCCACAAACCACCACCCCCCCACCCAACCCAACACCAAACAAAACACCCCCCACACACCACACCACCAACATTTTAGGAAGGATGTGCTGGAATTGAAGAGAACACAGGAAGGATTCAAAAAAAATTCTAGAGATAAGCAACTTTAGTTACTAGATAGATTGGACGGGTTGGGAAGGGATATCTTTGGAGAACAGAAGATAGGGAAAAGATTTGATAGACATATATAAAATTGAGAGGAGTCTGGACAGAATAGATAAGAAATTTCTCATCAATGGAAGGGTCAAGAACAAGACTAATGATAATCAGCAAATGAAGCAATGACTTCATGAGGAAAACCATTTCCATGTAATGAGTGATTAGGATTTGGAATGCACTTGCTTAGAATGTAGTGCAGGCAGGTTCAATCAAGACATTCAATAAGGAATTGGATCATTACACAGAGGAAGAATGCAAGGACAAATCTACCCCAAAGAATGGTGTAGGCAGGATTATTAGCAGTATTTAAAGCAGAGACGGTTAAATATTTGATAGATTGATGAATAGAGGACTATGTGGAAATGGCACACAAAAGGAGTTGAGACCAGTATAGCTCATGAATGATGGGGCAGGATTAAAGGGTCTGGTGGCCTTCTCCTGCTCCTACTTCATGTGTTGTAGTGTGGAAGGCTAAGTGGAAAAGACAGGCAAATGGTACAAGCTAAATGCTTCTTCAGACAGCCATCTCAGAACAAGGGCAAAATGACCTCTTTCTCTGCTGTAACCATACTATGATTCTAGGAATTATTTAAATTGTTTTCATTATGTCACTTCAGAAGTTACTATAACATTTAAATGTTTAAATTAGTTTCTACCTTTTTTTGAAAAGCTAAAACTGCTTAATTTTCACTAAGTAGGCCAAAATAATCAGATTTTTTTAGACTGTTGGAAACCAAATGAAAACACACACTTCATATGTGTATATGAAGGGGACCAAGTTCATTGTACAAAAGCAGACAGGAATTTTCTTTTTTTACCTACCCAAGAAGTTAATGAGTTCCAAGATGAGATCCATATTTATTTTAGTTGGATGCATGTACTGAACAGCATGTGCAGTACGACTACTGTATTTATCAGAGTCAAGTACCACATTATGCACAGGATTTGTTCCTTTAACCAAATAATCCTGAAATAGATACGAAGAGTGACCAGTTAGAGAGCAGATATGATGGTTGAGAAGGACAGCAAACAAGAGATTTCAACAGAAAAAAAACATTCAAAATTGAAATTTTACAATTCTTTACAACCACTCGTGTCAATACAATGGGGAGGAATTTGAGCCCACACTCTCCATGCACAGGATCAGCAATGCGGGCACATTTGAAGAGAATAGAGATTCTTGCTGAAGAAATTGCTTTTCTTGATTTTCCCGCCCCTTGCTGGTGATCGAGGTTCAAGCCCAAAAGGCAGGAACCTCATTTGCATACATTTCAATGTCTCTGCCACAATTCTCTCACTAAATATTAATATCTCACCGATGCAACGAGATTCACAACAGGTTTGGCCAAACAAAGGACAGTCAAAGGGATCCGTTTCTGTCCCCAGAGGTATAGCCCCATTCATAAGTTAGTACAAACGTCATAGAGCATAGGAGCAGGAGGCGGCCATTTGGTCCTTGGAGCCTGCTTCACCATTCATTATCATGGCTGATCCACCTTCTCTCCAGAAGTTTTGAGCCTTTTTGCCCCAAGTGCAATACCTAATTGGTTTTTGAAAAATACAATGTTTTGGCCTTAACTATTTTGTGTCAGTGAATTCCACAGACTGACCACTCTCTGGTGAGGAACTTCCTCCTCATCTCTGCCCTGAATCTGGTTCTGGTTCTGGATATCCCCATCATCAGGAAAATCCTCTCGTTCTGTATGAATTTTAGAGCTATGAAATTCCACCTCCTCTCGTTCTTCTGAACTTCAGTGAGTACAACCCTAACCAACTCAATCTCTTCTCATACATCAGTCCTGCCATCCTAGGAATCAGTCTGGTAAACCTTCTCTGCATTCTCTCTAGTGCAAAGAACAATCTTTCTCAGGTAAGGAGACCAAAATTGCACACAACATTGCAGGTGTGGCCTCACCATGGCTCTGTATAATCAAGATATTACTGTTTCTGTAGGCAAGTCCTCTCATTATGAAAGCCAACATAGCATTTGCCCTTTTTTTTTTTCAGAAACAGCCTGCTGCACCTGCATGCTTACCTTCTTTGACTGGTGTAATAGGACATTAACGTTCCAGTTATAGCATTTCAGAATCCCTACAAGTGTACAAGTAGGCCATTCAGCCCATCAAACCTGCACCAACAATCCCATCCAGGCCTTAGCTCTATAACCCCACTTATTTAACCTGCTAGTCCCTGATAGGAAAGGGCTAATTTTATATGGCTATTCAACCTAACCAGCACACTTTTGGACTGTGGGAAAAACTTATGGGCCAAGTGCTGAAGAATGGATTTAAGGATACTTTGTCTTGGACTGGCGCATACATGGCGGGCTAAAGAGCCTTTTAGTGCACTGTGTACCTCTATGAAAGTGTCTGAACAATGACAGGCAACGAGAGAAGGAAACGGAGAAAACCTTCAGATTGCAATAATGTGAAGGAGCTTGCCTGGTTGAACCAAAATGGTCAATTCTAACAACTAGTAGAAATACAGTTCAAAACTCTTATTTAAACTATATGGCTGCATGACTTAATTTCACCAATGCTAATGTCACTAGTTCGAAAACCAAATGACTTTCTGTTCTGTAATATCTTCGATCACATGATATAGAATACTGCTTTAACTAACAATTAATAGTGTTCTGAACAACCTGATGCTGAAAGCTTTTTCCTCCTTTGCCAGTGACAGTCAGATTGATTTCTTCTTCCTCTTCCAAATATTGTTGGCAATATTCAGAATCTTTTTCCAAAATGTAGCCTGTCGCTTCCACCACGTCTTCCATGTGAAAAACCTGTACATAAAATTGGAGGTAGAAATTTAAAAGACAAGGCAGTTAATCTACATCATGAAACTAAACTTAACTGGTATCTATTGTTCAGAAAATATTAGTAAGTCCACAAAATAATTAATAGCAAAAGCGGCCAATCCCTAAAAATATGGAATAATTGGTTTGTCAGATTACACAAGTGTATGACACAAATATGCATAAAAGCAAATCCTTAAATACAAAAATAGAATATGGCAGTTTTTTTTAAATATTGGAAAGATTTGTGGTCAAATTGAAATTTGACCTGACACGAACATCGGAGTAAGAGACATTAGACTTGTTACATTAAAAGAATATAAATGATAGATAAGACAGTGGTAACACTGTGTATACTGAAGCAATATTTTCTTTGTGATGATTCAAGTACACACTTGTTGTCACATTTTCACACCAACATGACACTTTAAAAATGAAATGTGAGGCAATTAAAATTAATTAGAAAGTAGCTGAAACAACTAATATGATTTAAGAACAGCCATTGACCAAAAGTTCTGCATATGTTTTAAGGACTGGCAAGGTAAAAGAATAGCAAAACCATGGTAATAGTTATTGCAACTGGTTCCTAGAACCAAATGGCTGTTATGGCTAGAAATTGATGCAATTTGCTAACTATTGCACTTTATTTCCTTTGTGTCTGCTCATGCTTCTGATCGCATTTCCTTGTGGAGGATTCCAATGATGTTGATTAAAGGTCAGTTCATTTCATTTCATATTTTTTGCATCTTGAGAATCATTGATTCATCTCAAGCAATTTTCTCTATCTTGTACTTCATAAACATCCACGTCACCATCTCTTAAAAACCTGCAAATTCAAGCATCAGATTGTACATTTAACATCAATCTCATAAATGCTAAATATTTGTGAACTTGTACAATTCTAAGATAGACTTAAGAAAGATTTCCGTCCCATACACACACTTCCATTGCAAACTAAGGTAAATTTATAGGAATCAGTTTTTACATCTACGCAAGCATGAAACTTGCAATGCATACGCTCCTGAGAAAGTTAGCATAAACTTTGCACGTGCAGTAAGGTTTAGTTGTTCACTATTTTACCCATCACAAACATTATGTAGCAATCGACTTTGTGCATAAACCCGACACAATCTCTACAGTGGAAAAGGAGGCCGTTCGGCCCATCAAGTCTGCACAAATTTAGTATAGCCATTCCACCGAATCTGCACATCTCTGAACTGATCAAAAATATGGCAAAGTTGTTTTCATTCAAAATAAGTAGTTCAGTATCTTCTCAGAGAATTGTACAAGTTCACAAATTTTTAGCATTTATAAGATTCATGTTAAATGTACAATCTGATGCTTGAATTTGCAGGTACTTCAGAGATGGTGACGTGCATGTTTATAAGTACAAGATAATGGAAGTTGCTTAAGAGATGAATCAATGATTCTCAGATGAGACAGGTACTTGAAATCACCATTGCTGGAGGAATGCATGCTATGGTGTCCTTTGGTTAGATGTTTATTTGATATGCAATTCTACAGAGTAAAGCTTGATCTTAACAATTCATGTCACAGTTTCATAGAACATTCTATCAGTATTAAGTGTTTTTGGAAGAAATTTTTATTGTATGTCATTCATAGACATCAAGTAATGAATGTTATACAACATGGTTGCATTATAATGCAATAATCATGAATAAATATCTTTTTGCTGTTCTCTAGTGCGGCCGCACTTGGAGTATTGTGTGCAGTTCTGGTCCCCACATTTTAAGAAAGATGTGGAGGCATTGGAGAGGGTACAGAGGAGGTTTACCAGGATGTTGCCTGGTATGGAGGGCAGGTCTTATGAAGAGAGGCTGAGGGATTTGAGGTTGTTTTCGTTAGAAAGGAGGCGGCTAAGAGGAGACCTTATTGAAACATATAAGATGATTAGAGGTTTAGATAGGGTGGACAGTGATAGCCTTTTTCCTAGGATGGAGAAAGCTAGCACGAGGGGACACAGCTTTAAATTAAGGGGTGATAGTTATAGGACGGATATCAGAGGTAGGTTCTTTACCCAAAGGGTGGTTAGGGAGTGGAATGCCCTGCCTGCGGCAGTTGTAGATGCGCCAAGTTTGGTGGCGTTTAAGAGGTTAGTTGATAAGTTTATGGAAGAGAAGGGAATGGTTTAGTTTGGAGGATCATTGCTTTTTTCATAATTGGTCGGCGCAACATCGAAGGCCGAAGGGCCTGTTCTGCGCTGTAATGTTCTATGTTCTATAGAGTTGAAGAAGAATTTTTAAAAATTCTTGCAGATTGGCTTTAGTGAATTTGAACTTTGATCATCTATAACACAATATTTTCCCAGTTTTTGTGCCAAAATTCCTAAAAGTGAAACCATATGTTTTCATTCTTCATCCTCACCTCTACTGGATAAATTCTTCCAGGGATATTGATCACAGGACAATGTCCAAAGTACTTAGCAAACTTATCACTGTCCACAGTTGCACTCATCAAAATTAGGTTTAGATTGGAACGCTTTTGCATTAACTCCTTTAAGATAATTAGCAGAAAATCTGACTGCACACTTCTCTCGTGAACCTGCAACAAAAAGGACAATCAGGAAATGACCTTTAAAAACAGGTTGAACCAATTAATTTTGATCCAAGGCTTATAGTTAAAGCATACAATGTTATGCAACAGTGGAAAACCAAAAAATTAACAGGTTAACAGAGAATTCTTCTAAATTGTTAATTAATCTTCTCCAGCTAAGAAATCAAAGCTGCAACTGGTTTTGAAAAGTTACTAACTGGGCATGTTGCAAATGCACATTGTCAGCTTATCAAGTGAATGACAGCAACATGTAGTATAGACTGTAGCAAGTTCTATCACTTCGTTGTAAATTTTGGAATTGAAAATTTGCACCTAACCCACACAAGCTGCTCGAATCATAATGGCATTGTGCAGGACCAAGTACAACTAAGTCTACTTACCTCATCCACAATAACGTGAGACACACTGGTAAGAAGCGCATCTTGCTGCAGTTTCCGGAGAAGAACACCAGTAGTACAATATAAAAGCCTGGACATTTCTCCAACTTTTGTTTCCAGTCTGATTTGATAACCACAAAGAGAGTTCTGCAAATGGAGACATTAACCCAAATTACAGAAGCATGCTTCTTAGCAAGAAAATGATGTTCCAGATACAAGTAACTCGTAGTAAATCTAGCCTAAAAATTAAGAAAATGTTATGCTAATACCAAATCTGGATTCTCTCTCGACATCAACAATTTACCTATTATTGATTCTCCTCAACTGATATTACTCCATGGGAGCAAAAACAACCTGGCTAAAAATTTCCAGGGTAAAGTTTTGAAAGGTGTCACCTTGTCCTGTCTTTGAAAAACAAAGGAGTAAAAAGCAAACAGTATTACTTAAGTGCATCAGCTTTCTAAAACATTTTGGCAAGCCAAGCAGTACATTTTACTTGGAGAAAGCCCCAAAATGACAACTTTCTTTTATAGTATAGGCATGTATTTAAAGGATTTCTACACAAGCATAGCGATCTTCTTGAAAAGCAAATTTTGTGCCTTTGTCAAGCAAGGGAAGTCCAAAAAAAACTACTAAAGAAGAGAATCAGATTATTTCCTCTCTTTACACCAATAAGGAGGAAGGATTTAAAAAACTCAATAGGATCAGAACGGCAACATATGACAAGAATAAGATCATCACACAAAATTCCAACAATGACTTGGGACATTTAATAGGTTGAAATCTTTTATTTAATTGGGATCAGTGAATTCAAAGGATGAGCTAGCTTTAAAACTTCAACCCTATCTTTTGGAACTACAATACCTAACTGTCATCTATGAACGCAAAACTCAAGCAGATTCGAAAGTCAAGTCTCCAACACTTGCCTCCAAGGACAATGATGAAAACCTTGCCTCTTTTAATTTGCTCAAGGGCCCATACTTAGAGATTAGCCTCATGTAGAAAGCGGAGGATTTGGATTATTGGTATATACTTTAATGGAATAAAATTGAAGGTTTACTTATAGGCATGTATATGTTCAAACTTGACCAGTTCTACATTGTAACTCTCTACTCAATTTATATTTCCTTTTGAATAAATTTCTTGAGTTTTCTATTTGAAACATCTAGTCTTGCCCTGTAGGTTTAAATCTCATTCAAACCTTAATGACTGGTAAATTGGGTTGATCCCAAGTGGACACCCATCCAAAAATTACTGCACAGCTTTAAACTTTCCCTCTTGTTCTTTCTGAACTCCAGCTTACATTCCATAACACATTGTTACATTGAAATCAAAACCATGGCAGTTTCAGTGCAAGTATTAACTTACATGTACAACCCCTAATACACTTTAGCCTTCAATTCCTCCTATCATCTTGAGCTCAAACATATCAGCATTTATCACAACTTGAATTTTCTCACGATCTCTGCAGGCACGATGAACCTTCACTTCGGTTCCTCAATTAAAATGAGCAAAAAAAAAATACAGGACTCCCAAAAGTAGGGATTAGGATTTTTCTTTCTTCCAAATGACCCAATTCACCTCATAATTATGTTATAGCTTACTTTTCCTCCAGGACCATCTTCACAACCAAGTTCCTCACAAACTCTTGTTGCCAGACTCACTGCTGAAATCCTTCGAGGTTGGGTACAAATAATACTGCATTTTGTAGTCTCACTCGACAGTAAATCTTCTAAAAGAAATTGGGGTATTTGAGTGCTCTTCCCACTGCCTGTTTCACCTGCAACAACCACAACTCGATGCCTTCTCAGAGTTTCAAGTATTTGCATTCTATGTTGAAAGACAGGTAACAGTTGCCTGTCTTTTAAAAGTTTCTGAAACTTGCTGGAACTTTGCAAATTTTTTAAAATAATTTTTGCTGAGTCCAAATTATCAGTCTTCTCTTTATCAAAAGAGAGGCTTTTAAATTCATCGTCAGTTATCAAATTCTCCCAGG
The DNA here is from genome assembly GCA_024679065.1 of Sphyrna mokarran. Taxonomy (NCBI): domain Eukaryota; kingdom Metazoa; phylum Chordata; class Chondrichthyes; order Carcharhiniformes; family Carcharhinidae; genus Sphyrna; species Sphyrna mokarran. The sequence continues at coordinate 63,286,929 of JAGIQG010000001.1, forward strand.
AGTCTTCTGGATCTTCGGCTGTTGGTGAAATATAAGTGGATGGTTTCTGTTTTAATGTGTTCAACAGTCTAGCAATGAATTGTTCACGTGGTTTATTCCTTTCCATCTGCCTTTTATCCTTTTTCTCCTTTTCAGCTTCACTCCATTCAATCCATACTTGCCTGTATGTAGGTGGGAGCAACTGATGTACTGCCTGAAATTTTTGGAAAAAAAGAGGGCTAAAATCTTTAGTCATTTTGCGTAATTAAGAACATAATAATCACATTCAAACTCTGAAGACAAGAGCTATTTTTAAAACTTAATACATAGTTCTAAATAGGTTTGTATTTTATTTCCATAATTTCACAGTATGATACAACAATCATACCTATTTCTGCATTTGTTTTGGGATAACAACTGGCCACTGAGTTAATACTGAGAAAAAAAGTTGACAAAAATATTTGAACATCCTGTGAAAGAGGAGATATTGCCACAAAAATTGAAAGAAAAGTAATCTCGCACTGGTTTTGTGCTTTTCCATCATGGCTAGTTCAGGATTATCAGCAACCTGACAGAAAATTACCTTTTTGTTCTGGGAACACCACTTGGTTAATAAGGGTATGGGATTATGTTGTGGGAAAGTTAGAGCAAAGGGAAAGAAAAGAATGCTTCACAGAATAATGGTCTCAAAATCCCAAACTAGGAAAAAATAAATTAATGTTCTTGCTTCTAGCAGCTACACAGTAAGCATAACTAAGTGATCATGTGGTGATTTGGAGACAAAAGTGAGTAGGCTCAATTTATTACACTTCTCAAGCTGAAGTAACTCACATCAACCTACAAGGGACCTGAACAAGAGTTTGTGAAATGACACGGGCAAGTTATTCCTGGCAACGGTCATGCCCAACAGGCCCAAATGCATCCTGCTAACCTCAAAAGGAACTACAATCAATAAGCTCCTCATGATCAACGTTCAGGAAGTCATCATCAATCAGAAGCCTGACTGGACCAGCATTATCATCACTGTGCTTATAAGGCATACAAGGCTAGATATTTTGTCATATGGCTCATTTTCTGGCCCTTTAATACTTCTCAGGTACCTACAAGATTCATTTCAGGAGTGTGAACAAGTACTCACCATTCACCTTCCTGCATGCAGTGGCTATACTACTAAAAAAATCTGCACTGCTCCGTCCTAGAAGATACGTGGAAGGACTGGTTAGAGTTTTAGTTATAAGGAGAGACTGGATAAACTGAGACTTTTTTCCCCTGGAACAAAGGAAGCTTAAGGGCAATCTTATAGAGGTCTATAAAATAACGCGGGGCATAGATAAGGTAGATAGTCAACATTTTTTCCGAAAGGTAGGGGGAGAACTAGAGGGCATAGGTTTAAAGTGAGAAGGGAGATATACAAAAGGGTCCAGAGGGGCAATTTTTTCCACAGACTGTCTGGAACAAGCTATCAGAGGCAGTAGTAGAAAGGGGTACAATTTTGTCTTTTAATAAGCATTTAGACAGTTAGATGGGTAGGATGTGTATAGAAGGATACAGGCAATTGGGACAAGCATAGTGGTAAAATTGGGAGGCATGGACAAGTTGGACTGAAGAGCTTGTTTCCACTGTAAACCTCTGTTTTCTTCAGAACTGTAACGGTTAAGACAAAATAGATGGAAACATTCAAAATTATGAAGGGTTTTATATAATGAAGAAAAATTTTACCTACTGGTAAGTGGTCAGTAAATGCAGGACATAGATTTAAGGTAACTGGCAAAAGAACCAAAGGAGAAATTATGGGACTTTATTTCCACAATGACTGAGATGGTAAGGAGGATGGTGGAAGTGGATTTAACAGTTCAGGGTGGCTCACCATCACCTCCTCATTACTATAAGACATAAGAACAGAATGAGGCCATTAGGCCCATCCAGTCTGCTCTGCAATTCAATCGTGGCTGATATTTTTCTCATCCCCATTCTCCTGCCTTCTCATAATCCCACACCCCTTATTAATCAAAAACCTATCTTTCTGTCTTGAAGACACTCAATGACCTGGCCTCCACAGCCTTCTGCGGTAACGAGTTCCACACGTTCACCAAGACATTCCTTCTCATCTCTGTTTTAAAGGATTGTCCCTTTAGTTTGAAGTTGTGCCCTCTGGTTCTAGTTTTTCCTGCTAGTGGAAACATCTTCACATCCACTCTATTCAGGCCTCGCAGTATCCTGCAAGTTTCAATAAGATCCCCCCTCATCCTTCTAAACTCTGAGTACAGACTCAGAGTCCTCAACCGTTCCTCATATGACAAGCTCTTCATTCTGGGGATCATTCTTGAGAAACACCTCTGGACTCCTTCCAAAGCCAGCAAATTCTTGGTTAGATATGGGGCTCAAAACAGCTCACAATACTCCACATGGGTTTGATCAGAGCCTTATACAGCCTCAGAAGTACATCTCTGCTCTTGTATTTTGCTCTCTTGACATCAATGTTAAGATTACAAAAGCAATGAGAAATGGGTAACAAATGCTGACACAGCTAGCAACACACACATCCCATAAAAGAATAAATTACTGAATCGATGGAAAACTGTTCAATAATCATCTTGTAATCAAGATCCTGGAAAACGTGGGTCATTTTCCATACATTGGATGCCTGCTCTCAATGAAGACAGACATGTACAACAGCTAGATCAATCTTTGGCCAACTGAAGAAAAAGAATATTTGAGTACTTGGACCTTGAACCAGAGAAGATGATTGCTGCTCAATAAGCTACTTTTGTCACTCTCCTATATGCCTTGGAGATGTAGACACCCAACAGAAGGCATCTCAATGCAGTGAACAAGTGCCATCAGCAAGATCTTCACAAGATCCATCAAGCCTGGTGGCCTCTTTTAAGGTAACAGTCCAAAAGCAGCATCTGTTCTAAAGCCAACACGTCCAGTATTAAGGCGTGAATCACTCAAAACTAATTCTGCTTGGAAGGACGTGGCAGACACCAGGCTCCCAAAGTAATTTTTCTACTCAGAAAATGATCATGGCAAGAGACCCCCCCCACTCCATGATGACAGTAGCCCTTTCGGGAAATCCCCAAACATAGAACATTACAGCGCAGAACAGGCCCTTCGGCCCTCAATGTTGCGCCGACCAATTAGGAACAAGCAGTGACCCTCTAACCTAAACCATTCCCTTTTCATCCATAAACTCATCTACTAACCTCTTAAACACCACCAAACTTGGCCCAACTACAACTGATGCGCCACCAAACATTCCTGCCAACTCCCAGGATTCCCTGGATTGTGACCAACCAAAAAGGGTTTCAGTAAGGTGTTTGACAAAGTCCCTCATGGGAAGTTAGTAGAAAAGGTCAAGGCTCATGGGATACAAGGACAGGTAGCTAGATGGATAAGTAGCTGGCTTGGTAATAGGAAACAGAGTAATAATGGAAGGTTGTTTTTCTAGCTGGAGGTCAGTCACTAGTGGTGTGCCACAGGGCTCGGTACTGGGACCTCTTCTATTTGTAATATATATAAATGACTTGGAAGAGGGAGTAAGTGGAGTGATCAGCAAGCTTACAGACGACACAAAGATAGCTGGACTTGCGGATAGTGAGGAGCATTGTCAGGCGATGCAACAGGACATAGATAGGCTGGTAGCTTGGGCAGACAGATGGCAGATGGAATTCAATCCTGAAATGCGAGGTGACGCATTTCGGGAGAAAGAACATAGGGGGGAGGTATATGATAAAGGCTAGACCTATTAAGAGTATAGAAACACAGAGGGACCTGGGGGTGCAGGTGAACAAGTCTCTGAAGGTGGCAGAGCAGGTGGAGAAGGTTGTGAAGAAAGCATATGGTATGCCAGCCTTTATAGGAAGGAGTATAGAGTACAAGAGCTGGCCTTTAATGTTGCAGTTGTATAAAACATTGGTTAGACCTCATTTGGAATACTGCGTCCAGTTCTGGTCGCCTTACAAAGGAAGGACGTGGAGACTCTGGAGAGAGTGCAGAGGAGGTTTAACAGGATGCTGTCTGGTATGGAAGGTTACGAGGAGAGGTTAGACAAATTGGGACTGTTTTTCTTAGAAAGACGTAGGCTTAGAGGAGATCTGATAGAGGTGTACAAGATTATGAGGGGTATAGATAGAGTAAACAGGGTTAAGCTTTTTCCTAGGATGGACTCAAATAGCAGGAGAGGTCACGGGCTTAGGGTGAGGGGGGTAAGGTATAATTTGGATGCTAGGGGAAGTTTTTTCACACAGAGGGTGGTGGGGGTATGGAATGCGCTGCCAAGTAAAGTGGGGGAGGCAGGTACTCTGGAGTTATTTAAGAGATACATAGATGGGCACATGAACAGAATGGGAATGGAGGGGTATAGCAAACTGATTTAAAATAGGGATCATGAGCCTTGAGAGTCCCTGGGAAGTGTGTAAATCGTCAATGATATTGATGTATTTGTTTTTATCCTACAGGTACTTTGGTCCACCTTGTTCTCTAACAAGGGGCATACACGCAATGGGTCATGAGAGGGCTGCTCATGGATTTTTTGAGAGTATCCTAGTGCTTCACGTCGTAGTGTACGCTTGACCTGGACCATTTGATGGGCAACATGACAGCTCAGTGACTATTGCTGTGCTGTGCAGATACATGGATTTGGGCCTGTGTCTGTGGGAGTTTGCGCATTCTCCCCGTGCTTGCGTGGGTTTTCTCCGGTGCTCGGTTCCTCCCACATCCCAAAGATGTGCTCTTAGGCTAACTGGCAAAACAAATTCTCCCTAAATTGTCTCAAATTTGGTTTCAATCCATAGATCTATAAACACAGACAGGGATCACAGGTAGAAGTGGGAACATCGAGGTGGCGGCGTGGGCTCATTGGGCCGAAGGGCCTGTTTCCCGTACTGTTTTGTTCTTTGTTTTTTGAAAAGCTGCATTCTGGACTTCATCTGCAGGACAAAGAGGAGTTAAGATGTGGAGAGAAGCCAAATCTCTTCTAGGCCCAATCCTTCAGACACCGCCTGTCCCATTGTTGGCAGATTCTGCATTTTACACATTGGACTCAGTCACCTTCTTAAGTTCTCAGAAGAACTTAAGGAAATTAGGAGAACCAGAAAGGGTCATCAGAAGGCCTTGGCAGGCAGCATCAAGGAAAACCCCAAGGCATTCTGCAAGTATGTGAAGAGCAAGAGGATAAGACATGAAAGAATAGGACCTATCAAGTGTGACAGTGGGAAAGTTTGTATAGAACCAGTAGAAATAGCAGAAATACTCAATGAATACTTTATTTCAGTATTCACAGTGGAAAAGGATCTTGGTGCAGACTTGCAGCGGACTGAAAACCTTCAGCATGCAGACATTAAGAAAGAGGATGTGTTGGAGCTTTTGAAAAGCATCAAGTTAGTTAAGTCACCGGGACCAGATGGGATGTACTGCAGGTTACTGTGGGAGGCGAGGGAAGAGGTTGCTGAGCCTCTGGCAATGATCTTTGCATCATCAATGGAGACGGGAGAGGTTCCAGAGGATTGGTGGATTGCGGATGTGGTTCCTTTATTGAAGAAAGGGAGAAGGGATAGCCCAGGAAATTACGGACCAGTGAGTCTAACATCAGCGGTTGGTAAATTGATTGAGAAGATCCTGAGAGGCAGGATTTATGAACATTTGGAGAGGTAACAGTATGATCAAGAAGAGTCAGCATGGCTTCAAAGGCAGATCATGCCTTATGAGCCTGATTGAATTTTTTGAGAATGTGTCTAAACACATTGATGAAGGAAGAGCAGTAGATGTAGTTTATGTGGACTTCAGCAATGCTTTTGATAAGGTGCCCCATACAAGGCTTATTGGGGAAGTGAGGGGGCCTGGGATTCAAGGGGACACTGCTTTGTGGATTTAGAGCTGGCTTGCTCACAGAAGGCATGGAAAAGATGCACAGGAGATTTACAAGGATGTTGCCTGGATTCAGTGGCATGCCTCATGAAGATAAGTTGAGAGAGCTTGGTCTTTTTTCCCTGGAGAGACAAAGATGAGGGATGACCTGATAGAGGTATATAAGAAATTGAGAGGTATTGATCGAGTGGATTCTCAGAGGCTTTCTCCAGGGCTGAAATGGTTGCCACAAGAGGACACAAGTTTAAGATGCTGGGGAATAGGTACAGAGGAGATGTCAGGAGTAAGTTTCCCACTCAGAGGGTGGTGGGTACGTGGAATGGCTACCAGCAGTGATGGTGGAGGCAGATTCGATAGGGTCTTTTAAGAGACTTTTGGATAAATACATGGAACTGAGTAAAATAGAGGGTTATAAGTAAGCCAAATAGGTAGAGACGTGTTCAGTGCAACTGGTGGGTCAAAATGCCCGTTTGTGCTCTGGTTTTTCTATGTTTTTATCTCAAACTGTCTAAAAAATAGAATAATAAGCAAAATGTTGTGGACGCTGGAGATCGGGAATAAAAACAAAGTGCTGAAAACACACAGTGGCTTCTGTGGAGAGAAAGTTAATATCCTGAAGTCTCAATCTGGGACAGTGGAGATTAGCAGTGCATGTGGGAGGATCCCAATGCCATGATCCATGTAGGTACCAAGGACACAGTTAGCACAAGGAGAGGTTTAAGAAGTTGGGCACTAAACTGAACAAAAGGTCCAATGTAACAACCTCTGGATTATTACCTGAGCCACATGCAAATTGATAAAGGTACATAACATTAGAGAGATTAATACCTGGCTCTAAGGCCGGTGTGGAAAAGTTTCAGTCCAGGGCAAAGTGACGACTGTACCATTGGAAATGATCTAATCTGAACCATGCTGAGACCAATGTTCTTGCAAATCACATATTTAAGGAAGTACAGTGGACTTTAAAATTAAATACAGGAGGGCATTGTTTTGGAGAGGGGTTATGTAGGCTTGCAAAGTAAAAAGGTTATGGCAGCATTGCAAGACAACTATTTAAGTAATGATACTGAGAGTGTGACATGAAAGCTCGAGTGCACAAATATTAAAAAGCAACAAATGGGGTCAAAAGAGAGGGGGAACAGTAAAAAGGTAAAATTAATGGCTCTTTACTTAAATGCATGCAATATTTAGCAAAAGATAAACGAATTAATGGCATAAACTGAAGTTAATGGATTTGATCATATTGTCATTTAGGCACAGTTATACGGCAGTCAAAGCTGGGAAGTAAATATTCAGATGCATGACTTTTTGTAAGGACAGGCAGGAAGAAATGGGTAGTGGGTTAGCTTTGTTATTATAAGGTGGAGGAAGTATGATAGCAAGAAATGATCTGGGATCAAAAATATAGAATCCAAAATGGGTGGAGGTAAGAAATAACAATGGGAAGATGATATTGGTGGAGTAGTCCAGAAGCCTCCAAATAACAGCTATACTGTAAGATGGACAAAAACCAGGAAATAATGACAGCATGTAAAATAAAAAGTACATTAATCATAGGTGACTTCAATCTCCACATGGATTGTGAAAATCAAATCATAGGTTGATGGAAGAGTGCATAGAATGCACTCTGGACAGTTTCCTAGTATAATACGTTGTGACTCCAATCAAAGATGAGGCTATTTTGTATCTAACAACATGTAATGAGGCACATTTAATAAACAATCTTAAAATAAAAGCTCCCCTAGAAAAGAGTGACCAGAGTATGGTAGAATTTAGCATTTAGTTTGAAATTGAGTTCCTTGGATCAGAAGCAAGTATGCTAAACTGAAGTAAGGGTAATTATGAGGGAAAACTGACAAGTGGTATAAAAAAAAACAGTAAGAGCTTCTTTGAATACATAAGAAAAAGCCAAAAGTGAACATAAGCTATGGGCCCCTTAGAGAATGAGATTGGAGAAAATAATTATAGGGAATCAGGAATTAGCAGCAGAATGAAATAAATACTTTGCATACGGATGAAAAGGGAATGGTTTCGGTTAGAGGGTCGTTGCTTTTTCTCAATTGGTCGGCGCAACATCGAGGGCCGAAGGGCCTGTTCTGCACTGTAACGTTCTATGTTCATGGTAGAAGACATTAACAGCAATCCAGAAATACTAAATGATCAAGAGGCGAAAGGTGGGCATGTGTGTAGAGAGGGGAGGAGGAGGAAATAAATATCAAAGAAAAAGTAACAAGGAAAATATTGGGGCTGAAGGCCAATCAGCTCTTCAGTTGTGATGGGTTGCAACCAAGGATATTAAAGGAAGTAGTTAGAGATATTAACCACACTGGGATACTGACAATAATCTTGAAATTTGGGAAGTCCCAGAGGTTTGGAAAATTGCCATTGAATTTACACCCTTACACCAAAAAAAACAAGCAACTATAAGCTAAATTTGCAGATGACACGAAATAGGTGAAAAGCAAGCTGCAATGAGGAAATAAATTCACAAATGGATATGGATAGGTTAGATGAATGGGCCAAAGTTTGGCAGATGGAATTTGAGATGGAAAAGTGTGAGGTCATCCAAATTGGTTGAAGAATTAAAAAGGCAACAGTGTCTAAATAAAGAGAAACTTCAAAATGCTTCAGAGAGGTCTGGGTGCCCTCATGCATGTGCAGCAGGGAATAAGGAAAATAAATGGAATTTTGGCATGCATTGCCAAATTAATAGATCTAATTCAAGTATATAAAATGCTGAAGAGCATTGGCAAAGTAGATGGAGAGTTATCCCTTAATGAATATTCTAAAACAAGATACCATAGTTTCAGGTGAAGAGGTGGTATATTTAAAATAGAAATGAGGAGTAATTACTTCACTCAAAGGTGTCATGACTCTGTCAAATTCTCTACCCTCAGATTACCATGGACAGCATAATATTACAATTTGAGGAGATATGTTTTTAAATAAGTTTTCAATTAGTAGTTGGATGAAGGATTATTGGAGAGTGGGGCAGGAAGGTGGAGATAAAATCAGCTATAATTGCATTGAATAACAGAGCAGGTACAAAGGGCTGAATTGCCTACCCCTACTCCCATATTCTTATCTGGCCTTGGGAAAATAGTAGAGTCCATTATAAATGATGGAATAGCAGAGCATTTAGAAATGCAATAACATAACAAGCAAAGTCAGCATGGCTCGAAGAGGGAGGTCATGCCTGACAAATTTATTTATTGTAGCACACTTGTTTCTGATCTAAGGAATTCAATTTGAGCAGGAAAGAAAGAGAAACCATTAGGTGTAATATACTTGGATTTCCAAAAAGCGCTCAATAAGGTATGCACAAAAGGCAGCTTTCAATAAAGGAAGAGCCCATGGTTTTGAGAATAGTACATTTGCACACTGGAGGACTGACTAACTGATGGGAGAGAGTTGGGATAAGAGGCATTTGCAGAATGCAACCTGGACTGCCATAAGGATCAGTGCTGGGGCCACAGTTATTGCAACATATAATGCATTTACTGTATGAATATATAGTGCATGTATTAAGAGGTTGCTGATGACAAAATAAAGGTGGGAAGGCAAGTGATGAAGAGTCTACAGAGCAACATAGATTAAGGGAGAAGACAAGAACTTGGTGTATGGAATAAAATGCAGAAGTCTTACTAAAACTACACAAGACACCAGTTATACAAAGCCTGGTCCCCTTATAAGGGGGCAATCAAAAATGGTTCAGGAAGTTGATCCCAAGTATGAAGGGTTTTTTTTAAAATGAGGAGAGGTTAACAAAGTTGGGCTTGTACTCATTGAATTTAGAATAATAAGAGGTGATCTTAAAACATATATTCTCATTGGGCTTCACAGCAGATTTAGAGTGGATTGAGGAATAGCTTCTTCCACCCAGGGGGTGGTGGGAAACTGGAGCTCATTGCCCAAAAGGATTAATGCAGCAAATTTGTTTAATTATTGCATCATTAATGATACAATTAAGAGCAAACACACCTCCATGCATGTGTCTTAAGAGCAAAAAGGAATGGAAGGGAAGGGAAACTTAAGGATACAAGTATAAATATACTATACAGCAGCTGTTCACTGACAATACATGCTTCTACTGCCCAACTATGATTTGATATACAAGACAGAGCTCTGCCCTGCCATTATGTTTCAAATATGTCGAGAATATAGGGAGGGTTTCTGACAGATGCAGCATATCTTAAGTCAAGAGTGCATGGGGTCCAAAAGGACCCTTGAAAAATTTTTAAATCTCTGAACACTGGTCTGCATGCATTCTCAAAACCAGGCAATGCAAGGTGATCTCCTTCAAGGTCTCTCAATGCCCTTCCAGTGATTCTCTGCTATTTTCGTGTCTTACACAGCACTGCAGTAAATGGTTTCCAAAGGGGAAGCAGGACGACAATTTTAATTGCCATTACTTAACAGCATTGTTTCTTCTCAAATATTTGAAACAAGGCAGCAAGCTGAAACTACCTTTGTCAAAAAAATCAAATGGACCTTTACAATTTAAAAAGAATTTTCTAACATTCATGATCACTGTTTGGAAGCATAAAAACCAAAAAGTTCATTAAAGCATCCCCCAGAGTCAGTTCAAAGCTCCCACGCTTGATGTGAGCAAATATTAATGAGGAAACAAGAGGCAACACAATTTCAATTATTTTTCCTTGGAAAAAAATTATAAGGAAAGTAAGCAGTAAAACAGAAAAACCATCTTTCCAAAGAAACATTCACAGAAAACAATTTAAATACATTCATGTTTTAGGTACTTAACTATATTTTCAAATTACAATTCATCACCTTCTTCCCCTTTCTTTCCTTAAAATATTACCTACTGATGTTTGGTTTCACAGGATAATTCCTGTTAGGCTATTTAACCATTTAGTGTTCACAGTGAACACTACAGATGAGTCAGGTTCTAACCTTGCTTAACATCTATACACAAAAGAGCATTTTCTAATTCATCATCGCATAGCCAACAGGAGAGGGAATTCCTCTCTGTTGTTTTTCTGCTACTCACTTGCTCAAAGGGGAAATCTGTAGAAATCTAAGTGAGCCGGCACAAGTACTGAAGACTTCCAGCACCCACAAAAGCATACAGGCATCGAAAAAAAAAACTATGCAGACTTCTGAACGCGTTAACTGGCAAATGCATAATGAATAGATATTCAATGTTTCATCTTACCTGTCCTCGTACTAAATGCCACAGGGCCAACGTAGATGCGAGGTGTTGAGCTTGCATGGAATCTTCTGTGAGAATTGTGGGACAAACTTCCAGTATTCCATCCTTTTGCCTGTTTATTCTTACACTGAATAGAATAAAGCTAATATTTAATGGCAGTTTTATGCCAATGCATACTAATGGGGAATACCTGCATTTTGACAATTAGCTCAGCACTTTGACCAATTTGAAATTCCTTCCCATTTTTGGGAAAGGGCATCATGTAACTTTAGCTAACAGACATACTTATCTCCATTATTAAAAAATTATAAATACAGTCTATTGCTCCCCATATAAACATTACTAAATAAATAATGCTGAAATACTATATGTAAATTTAAGGAAATTCTGTGAGGAAATCTTAGCTTTCCCGATTGCAGTTAACTGTAACTGTTTGTGCAATAATCAAAACAATGAAATTAAAAAGTATAAAACATAACATCTGATAACAAAAAACTCTATTTGGGATATGATATCTATGATGTAGATATCATACGGAATGATATCAAGAGAAGGGAGAAAAAGTGTGACGAAACCAAGAGTCAGATATAACTATTACATCTAATGAAGGTCTATGAAGGATGAAGAACGCTCTGCTCAATTTATCAAGGCAGTTTTTAAACCCACAACCTCTATCACCTTTAAAAATGGCCACACTACATTCAAACTACATCACCATAAGATTCATATCAACTAACTTAGCATCTTGAATTTGGCATCACTATTCCTTCACTGTCATAGATCCAAATTCCTGGAACTCTCTGGCAGCACAGTAGATCCCTGGCACTGCAGCCTCAGTGCCAGGGACCCAGGTTCAATTCCTGCCTCAGGTGATTGTACAAACTCCACACAGACATCCTCCACAGATCTATGTCAGTTGCTCTGGGTGTTCCAATTTTCTCCCACAACCCTAAGATGCGTGGGTTACATTGATTGGCCATGTTAAATTGCGCCTTAGTGTCAGGGGATTAGCAGGATAAATACATGAGATTATGGGGATAGGGTTTGGGTAGGATTCTCATCAATGCAGGCTTGATGGGCCAAATGGCCTCATTCAGCACTGTAGGGATTCTATGATTCTACTTAATAGTACTGTGGCAGTACAAGATGGACCTAGCCTTTCAAGAGAGCAGCTCACCACCCCTTCAATAGCAATTAGGGATGAGCAACCAATGCTACCCTTGCCAGAGTTGCCCATATCTCAAAGAACAAGTAAAAGCAGAGGCAAGCATGGAGGTAGGGAAAAAGAAACAAGGAAGTTCTGCAATGGTGGAGAAGGCAGGAGAAAGTAAATGATAAAATTAGTTTATTTTCATTGGATAAACCTCAATTATCTTCAAAGACAATATGGCCCATTGGGCTAACAAAGCTCAAATCCCATGAAATAAAAAAGTATACTTGTTTTGGTGCCCAGCATGATCACCTCAAACAAGGGGAGATCGGGTGATCAGTTTGCAGAACATCACTGTTCAGTCTGCAAGCGTGACCACCAGATTCTGGTCAACTGTCATCTTATTTCCCTGTCCCAATCTCAGTCCAACTTCTTTACAGCCTTCCAGACTTCACAAGGAGTTCAAGAATTTCAAATTAATCGTTTACTGCCAATTAAGCACATGCGCAGCCATAGCATGGCTGCTGCATTTATAATGGTCACTGGCCTTAGAATTGGATATAATTCAGCACCAACAAGTTCACACTTCTAACCATTTCCTCCATTCATAGCTTACCCAACTGTATGAGACACGGCTGAATGAAGCACAGTCGACACACTGTCTGCCAAATCCACACTCCTAACTCAATTAAAATGGCACATCACGTTCTCTTTACAAATTTATTAAGTGAAATATTTGAGGGCGAGGGCAGGGGCGGGGGCAAGAAAAGCAAGAGAGACAGGGAAATGGCCTCAACCAGAGTGCCCACCATATTGTGGTTTGAAGAAGGGTGGAATTATTTGAACTGACAATCTATTTAATTAGTTAAGACTGATGGTCCAGCTGAATGCATTTATTTTTAATGGTACAAATCTTTCTTTTTCAGTATAAATCATTTTGGGATATGTGGGCAATGCGATAATTAATAGTCATAAGGTTTGAAGACTCTTGAAAGAGCTTCAGTGTTTGCCTTCTGCAATTTATGTCATTGCATTCTGTCCATGTGCTCACAAGTGCACATGCACAGAAACTCAGTCACCATCTTGCATTAGAAAGAGTTAGCATTTGAAACTATAACAACTGCTTCCATTTTTCAGACAGGAGCTGTTGATTATGACCAATATTTGCATCTCCTCTTATCCAATCTTTTATTTCCTTCCCAGACTCATGTCTGATTTGGAAGATTACCTTGTGAAGACACCAAGGTTTCTTTGTAAATCTATACTTCATCTCTTAAGTAATACTCTAAACATTTGTTCCCACTACCAAAATGAATAATCTCACACTTTTGCACATTATATTGCATCTGCCAAGTTTTTCCCCAACATTCCCACAGCCATTGATGTCATTAATATCCAGAAATCTATCAATCTTTCTAGAATATGCTCACCAATTGAGTTTCCCCTTCTTGCTCGGGCAGAGAATTTCACTGATTCACCGCCCTCAGTGAAAAAATTTCTCCTTCCTTCAGTCTTAAATGGCTTGCACTTTATTCTGAGACACTGTCACCTTTCTGGAGTCACCAGCCAGAGGAAAAAATCATTTCCATATCTACACTGTTCCTTTAACAACGTCACAAGTTTCAATATGATCATCTCTTATTCTTTAAAACTTTTGAGAATACAGACGCAGTTTCCCCAATCTCTCCTCAAAGACAACCACACCTCCCTGGAATCTCTGCTGTTCTCCCTTTATGGCCAAGCACATCCTTCCTGCATTCAATACTCCAGATGGGGTCTCAAAAATGCTCTTGTGCAATTGCAACAAGATATTTCTTTACTCAAATCTCCTTGTGATCAAGGGCAACATAATATTTGCTTTCCCAATTGCCTACTAAACCTGCGTGCTAGCTTTTAGTAACTCATGAACTTGGACAACCAGATCTCTTTGGACATGAATCCCTCCTAACCTGTGATAATAAGAAATATTTCTGTTTTATCTACCTAAGTGAAAAACTTCATACTGTATACCATCTGCCATGCTAAAGTTAAAAGTTTAAGTTTAAATTTGTTCATTCGTTACAAGTCAGCTGACATTCACATATGAAGTTACTGTGAAAATCCCCTTGTTTTGGCTACTCACTTAGCCTGTCCAAATGCTCTTGAAGCTCCTTTTTAACCTCCTCACAATTTACATTCCTATCTAATCCTGAGCAGATTTGGAAATATTACATTTGGTCCTCACATCCAAATTGTTTATATAGATTGTGAACAGCCGTGGTCCAACCACGATCCTTTCACTACCCCACGAGTTACGGCCTGCCATCTTAAGAATGACATGTTTATTGCTACTGTTTTCTGCCTGTTAATTAATCCTTAACCTATGTCAGTAATATTACCCCCACCCCACGAGTCTCAATTTTGCTAATGAACTTGCTGACTTTATCAAGTGCCTTCAAAAACCCAAGTGCATTACGTGTACCAATTTATCTTTATAAATTATGCGGCTTACATCCTCTAAAATCTCCAATAGGCTCATCACTGGAGATCCACGATGAACTGGTGAGATGGATACAGAACTAATTAGGTCATAGAAGACAGAGTAGCACTGGAAGGGTTTTTCTGGCTGGAGATCTGTGACATGTAGCATTCTGCAGGAATTAGTGCTGGAACCCCGATTTGGAGGAGAATGTGGATGGTTGATAGCAAGTTCATGGATGATATGGATAATGAGAAAGATTGCCAGAGGGCACTGCAGGATGCAGAGAGGCTGGAGATTTAGGCAAAGAAATGGCTCATGAAATTTTGAAAGATTGAATGCAGGAGGCAAGTATACAGTAAATGGCAGAAGAATTAGAAGCATTAGCAAACAAAGGTATCTAGGCACACAGGTCTACAGTTTCCTGAAATTGGCAACACAAGTGGATAAGATGGCCAAGGCAGCATATATAGCATTCTTGCTTCATCAGTCAGGTCATGGAGTATAAAAATTGTTTCAGTTGCCTAAAATTTTAGTTAGACCACATTTGGAATATCGTGTACAATTCTGGTTGCCACATGACTAGAAGGATGTGCAAGCTTTGGATAAAGTACAGGAAAAAATTACCAGCGTGTTGCCTGGTATTAGCTTAGAGGAGAGTTGGACAAACCTGTTGTTTTTTTTTTCATTTGAATGTCACAAGTTATGGGGGCAACCTTATATTAGTTTACAAAATTATGACAGACATGAATAGAATAGATAGTTAGACTCTTTTCCCTAGGATAGAAATGTCAATTACCAGTAGAAATATGTTTTAAGGTAAAATGGGGAAGTTTAGAGAAATGAGAGGCGCAAGTTTTATTTTGAAACAGAGGGTGGCAAAAGCTTACAATCCAGCGGAGGTGGTAGAAGGAGATGGAATAGCAATGTTTAAGAGGCACAGAAACATGAATAGGCAGGGAATAAAGGGATATGGACATTATAGAGGCAAAAGGCCATTAGTTCAGGAAAGGTCATGTGTCAATACAGGGTTGATAGGCACAAGGACATTTTCCTGTCTTGTTCCAACATGCATGATTTTGTTTGGGTCTGAATGGCATGCAAGAAACCCAGAACTTTAGTCTTATGCCACAAAGAGGTCCGTGGAGAAGATTCAGTTTATGTTTTTCACCTACCAGCCAATGCCACCTCCTTTTCATTTTTGCCCGTCCTTCCTAAATGTAAAATTGTTAAGGATCAGTTCAGAAACTCTAAGGGATATTAGTCTGAGTTATCTTAGGTTCCAACTATTTCTGATTTTGGCAGTGAGCACAAAATGTTTCACTCCAGGTGTGATTCCATTGATCCACTAGGATCAAAACATTCTAGGTGGGATGCTTAACATTAGTAGTGGAGAAAATTCTCAAATCCATTATCAAGGATTTTTTTGCAGAGCATTCACAAAGCAGTGGCAGGATCAGACAGAGTCAACATGGATTTATGAAGGGCAAATCATGCTTGACAAATCAATTCTTTGAAGATGTAACTAGTAGGGTCGACAAGGGGAATCAGTCAATGTGACATTTATGAATTTTCATAAGGCGTTTGACAAAGTCCCACACAAAAGATTATCATGCAAGATTAAAGCGCATGGGATTGACGGAAGTGTGTCGAGATGGACAGAAAACGGTTGGCAGACAGGAAACAATAGGAGTTAATGGATCCTTTTAAATTGGCAGGCAGAAACTAGTGGGGTACTACAGGGATCGGTGCTAGAATCCCAGCTATTCACAACATATATGTAATGATTTGGATGAGGGAACAAAATGTCATATCTCAAAGTTTGCAGGTGATACCAAGTTAGGTGGGAGATGAACTGTGGCAAGGAAGGAGAGATCCTTCAGCATGAAATGGACAATTTGGGTGAATGAGCAAGTCAGTCAATGGCAGGTGCAATATAATTTGGATAAATGAGAGGTTATTCACTTCGGAACCAAAATCAAGAAGGCAGAGTACTACCTGAATGGCTGTAAACTGGGAGAGGTAAGCATACAGAGGTACTTGGGTGTCTCCTTTTTTGAGGAAGGATATTCTTGCCGTCAGAGAAGCGGAGCAAACGTTTACCAAGCTGATTCCAGGGATGGCGGGACTAATATAGGAAGAGAGATTGACTAGACTAGGGTTGTTTTCACTGGGAGTTCTGACAAACGGTGGTGTTGATGGGGAGGCAATCTCAGACTTAAAGTTTAACAGGACTAGACAAGGTAGATGCAGAATCTGCCCGATGGTGGGGGTATCCAGAACCAAGGGTCACAGTCCAGGGATACAGGGTAGACCATTTAAGGCAGAGATGTGGAGACATTTCTTCACCCAGAGTGGTGAGCCTTTGGAATTCATTACCATTAGTAGTAGTTGATGCCAAAACTTTGAATATATTCAAGAGACAACTAGATATAGCACTCAGGGCAAATAGGATCAAAGGTAATGGAGAGAAAGCATGATTAGCCCATTGAGTTGGACAATCAGTCATGATCATGATGAATGGCAGAGCAGGTTCAAAGGGCTGAATGGCTTCCTCCTGTTTCCATCTTCGATGTTTCTATGTTAACAGTACTGTTAAACTGTAACAAAAACAATTGGAGTAACTTTTACCAACTGAATTACTCAAAACATGCTAAGATATAATTCTTAACTACTAGCTTATCTCTATTAGTTCCAATTCATGCAATGGTCTTCACAGACGTAAAAGCCTCTTCAAAATTAGTCAGCAAAAACAGGCCTCTGTGCTGGTACACTGGCTGCTATTCCTCAAACCTCCAGAATACCTCTGAAGAGGGATACCAATCTTGCAGAAGGTCCCAACTTCAAAAGGTCAAGATGATATAAAATGATGGAAATACATTTTTTTAAAAAAGACACAGGATCGTTATAGAATATCCTTAAATACTTTTTCCCAGTTTTGGTCACCCTTCAGCTTTATTTCTGTTATAGCAATGAAATCAGACTCATTTGTCTCTATTAATGCCTTTAAATCATCCAACATGTTGCAAATGCTGTGTCCTTAACTTGTCTTTGTGACATTATTCCACATTCAAAGTTCAGTTGATTCTTGCCTTCACGTCACCAGTCTTCTAATTTCACATGCCACTTTTCTACTTCCTGTTCCCAACTTAAGTTCCTTCCAATCTGAGCTACCCATCATGGTTCCCATCCTGCCAAGTACCCAACAGGACGAGCAAATCTCTCTGCAATAAAGTTAGTGCCTTCATTTTGAAGTGCAGCCTGTGCAGCATATGTCGGTCCTTCACTCCCGAAACCAATTTTCTAGCCACGTACTTAATTGATCAGTTTTTCTTGCACGCGACACTTGGGATAATCCTGAAATTACTCCGAGATTCTGCTTTTTAGTTTCCTGAATAACTCTCTGAAATCTTCTTTCAGAACCTACCTTTTTACCCAAGTCATTAGTAACAACGTGGACCATGACCTCTGGCTGCTCATCCTCTCTGAGGAAAATACCCTGCAACCACTCTGTGACATCATCCTGGACTCAGGTTTGCTGCTGAAGAAGTACCTACCCAAATCTCAGACTATGGGACGCTTGTCTTAAGTGGCTTATGATGTAGAGATGCCGGTGTCGGACTGGGGTAAACTCAGCAAGAATCTGGCAACACCAATTTTCGGTTGGATTTAAAATTGGTGTTGCCAGATTCTTATTAAGTGGCTTGGCCACACCTGGTGCCATGGATTTGGCTCTTGCTGCACTCCCACAAAGGAACACTGCCCTCACCCGTATCTAAAACAGAAAATTTATTAGCAAGACATGCTCAAGGCATTCTGTGTTACCTGCCTGGTTTTCAGACTGCCTGACAGTCACCCATTCCCTCTCAACTTGCATGCTCCTAACCTTCAGTTTTACCACTTCTCTAAACATGTGATCTCCTTGGTTCCCTACTTAACTTGGAGCATCAGCACCAATTGTAAAGCTAACTGTTTAAGTGATTTTCAACTAGCTGAACTCTAGCTCCCGTTAGAAAGAATTTCTCACTGGACTCTGGAAATCACAAACTGATTTCTATTTCTGTCGTTTTTTTTACTACAATTCATAGCTGTCGAAAACTCTTTTTCTATCGTGTGTATGTGTAGTAGAATGAGAAGACGCAAATAATCATCCCTTGGGTTTTGAATGTGCAATAAACTAACCTTTTCATGAGCCATAATGCAATTTTGTTGTATGATGGCAGAGTGATTAATACTGGTGCCTTCATGTGCCAGGGACATGGATTCGATTCCTGGCTTAGGTCACTATCTATGCGGAGTCTGCATGTTCTCCCCATGTCTGCATAGGTTCCTCCAGGTGCTCTAGATTCGTCCCACAGTCCAAGAGACATGCTAGTTAGACACATTGATCATGCTAAATTCTCCAAAAAGGCATTGGTTCGTGGTGACTAAAGGATTTTCACAATAACTTTATTGCAATGCTAATGCAAGCCTACTTGCGACACTAACGAATAAACAAAACAAGCTATTTGTAATTTGAATCACACAAGCCATAAGTTTGGGAAGCTAAGCCACCATAAGCTTTAAAAATAATGTGAAATAACTTTAGCTTAGAGAGGAAGCAATTGATGCCTTCCTCGTGTCCATAACACGATTCATCAGTCCATGTTCAAACAGAGAACAGTACAGCACAGTACAGGCCCTTCAGTCCTCAATGTTGTGCCAAGCTATGTCCAAACCCAAGATCAAGCCATCCCACTCCCTATCATTCTGGTTTACTCCACGTTCCTATCCAATAACCGCTTGAAAGTTCCTGAAGTGTCCGACTCCACTATCACAACAGGCAATGTATTCCACACCTTTATTACCAGGGTCATTCCTATTTCATTTCTTGAAGAGAGGAACAACAATCACCACTTCCCAGTCCTCTGGCACAATTCCCATGGACAGTGAGGATCCAAAATTCAAAGCTAAAATCTCCATGATCTCATCCCTTGCCTCCTTAAGTATCCTAGGATATATCCCATCTAGCCCAGGGGACTTATCGACCCTTAGGTTTTTCAAAACTGCTAATACATCTTCCAACAGAACAGCTACCTCCTTCATCCTATTAGTCTGTATCACACACACATCCTCAAAAAATATGGCCCCTCTCCTTAGTGAGCACTGCAAAAGAGTATTCATAACACTTCATCTATCTCTTCTGACTCCATGCACAAGTTCCCATTACTATACTTGACTGGCCCTAATCTTACCCCGGTCATTCTTTTATTTCTCACAAGATAAAAAGCCTTCGAGTTTTCCTTTATCCAACCTGCCAAGGACTTCTCATGCCTCTCCTAGTTCTCCTAAGCCCTTCCTTGAACTCATTCTTAGCTACCTTGTAACCCTCAAGTGACCCAAGTGTCACTTACATCAAGTGTCTACTTTTTGTTTTTTTATCCTTACATACGCTTCCCTTTCCCTTTTAACAAGACATTCAATCTCCTTCGTGAACCATGGTTCCGCAATAGCCATTTCCTCCCTGCCTACCAGGGACATACCTATTAAGGTTTCAGTTTCAATCTTAAGCTCAATCTGCCCAATCACAATTTTTTCTTAAATAAATTTTACCATTTTCCTACTACTGATGTCCTATAGTGCACTAAGAGGTCATTTGGCCCAGTGTTTGAACCAACTCTCAGAAAAAACATCTCACCTAGCCACACCGTCCCCATGCCTGTAACGCACACACTTACCATGACCAATCCAACTAACCAACACATCTTAGACTGAGAGGAAACCCGAGCACCCAGAGGAAACCCATGCAGACAAGAGGAGAACATGCTAACTCCATAGACTGTCACTCAGATTCCTGAAGCTGTGAGACAACAGTGCTAACTGCTGTATCACCCATATCACCATGTCAAACTAAAGGTCTCTCTTTTACTTTCTCTTGTTACTTTCCACT
Organism: Sphyrna mokarran; assembly: GCA_024679065.1. NCBI lineage: Eukaryota > Metazoa > Chordata > Chondrichthyes > Carcharhiniformes > Carcharhinidae > Sphyrna > Sphyrna mokarran. Next base: position 63,307,486 of record JAGIQG010000001.1, read on the forward strand.
CTGCGGGAAAGTTAGCAGAATCAAGTTTTGAAAGATCATCAATACATCCCCTACCTCTAAAGCTGCCTCCTTCAATTCTTTGGGATTTCACTCACATGATCCAGGGAATTTATCAACCTTCAATCCTATTAGTTTTACCAATATACCTATTTAGTTTCTTTCTGTTCCTCATTTTCACTCTTCCCTTAGTTCCACAATATTTGAGACTTCCTCCATGAACTCAGGCACAAACTAATTTACTTTCTCTACCTTTTCCCTATTCTTCTTTATAAAACTTTCTGTCTCTACCACAATGAACCCACAGTTGATCTGGCTAGTCTTTTCCTTTTCACATTCCCAAAGAAAAGTTTACATTCCGTCTTAATGTTACTCGGTAACTTGCATTCGCACTGCCTTTTCCCTTTCTTTATAAATTTCTTAGTTTTCGTTTGTTGATTATGAACTACTCCCAATCCTACAGCTTACTACTTTTTTCTAGCAACCTTAGATACAAGCCATTTCCTTTGACTGGTATGTCTCTATTCCCTTGAAGTCCAAGGCTATCTTCATTTCAGATGACAATACTTCCAATTCTTGTGTGATCCACAAGCTTTAAGATCATGTCCTGCACACCACAATCTTGGTCATAATTAGGAACAAGAGGGTTTCCAACACTGACTCTTAGAGAACTCCACTCCAAAAGTTCCTCTAATCTGAAAAACAATCACCAATACTCCATTTCCTGTCAACCAATTTCTTATCCACGTGTCTACTTTTTCTTTTATTCCACAAGTTAGAATTTTGTGCAAGTCTGTTGTATGGCACCAAATGCCTTGGAAATCCATGTACAGATCATCAACATTGCCCTCACCAATCTTCTCTGCTACTTCAAAAAAAACAGTAAGAAGTCTCACAACACCATGTTAAAGTCCAACAAGTTTATTTAGTAGCAAATGCCACTAGCTTTGGGGTTGTGCCCCTTCGTCAGGTGAGTGGGGAGTTCTAATCACAAACAGGGTATATAAAGGCACACACAGTTTCCAGAATACTGATTAGAATGCGAGTCTTTACAGCTCATCAAGTCTTAAAGGTGCAGACAATGTGAGTGGAGATAGCATTAAGCATAAGTTAAAGACATGTATATTGTCGCCAGACAGGCCAGTGAGATATTGAGAGACCAGGCAAGTAATGGAGTTACAAATAGTGTGACATGAACCCAAGATCCCGGTTGAGGCTGTCCTCATGTGTGCGGAACTTGGCTATCAGTCCCTGCTCATTGACTTCATCAGTGTCATTGTTGAAAACGAACATCGCGCCAAGGCCATCCCCACACCGCAACTTCTTGCCTTCAAAACAACCGAACAACCTGAAACAGCCTTTAGGAGAACAGTGACCATGACATCACACAAGCCTGCCACAGCAACCTCTGCAAAGCATGCCAGATCATTGACATGGATAGCATCATCTCACATGAGAACACCATCCACCAGGTACACAGTACATAATCTTGCAACTCGGAGAACGTTGTCTACCTCATATGCTGCAGGAAAGGATGTCCCAAGGCATGGTACATTGGGGAGATCGTGCAGAGGCTACAACAACAGATGAATGAACACTGCTTGACAATCACCAGGCAAGACTGTTCTCTTCCTGTTGGCAAACACTTCAGCAATCACCAGTATTTAGCCTCTGATCTTGAGGCAAGTGCTCTCCAAGGCAGCCTTTACGACTCATGACAGCTCAGAGTCGCAGAGCAAAAATTGATAGCCAAGTTCAGCACACACGAGAATGGCCTCAACCGGGATATTGGGTTCATGTCACATTATTTGTAACCCCCGTGACTTGCTTGAACTTGCAACATTTCACTTACTGCCCGTCTGGAGATAATACACAATTCTTTAATCAATGCTTAATGCTATCTCCACTCACATTGTCTGCATTTATAAGACTTGATTAACTGTAAAGATGTGCATTCTAATCAGTCTTCTGTAAAGTAAGTGTATGTCTTTATATGCCCTGTTTGTGATCAGAACTCTTCACTCACTTGACGAAGGGGCACAGCCCCAAAAGCTCGTGGTGTTTGCTCCTAAATAAACCTGTTGGACTTTAACCTGGTGTTGAGACTTTTTACTGTGTTTACCCCAGTCCAATGCTGGCATCGTCACATCACTTCAAAAAACTCCAGCAAGTTAGGTAAACATGACTTTCCCTTAACGAATGCACACTGGCTTTCCTCAATTATCCCAGACTCATCCAAGTGATTGTTAATTTGACCTGAACTATACTTTCCAGAAGTTCACCTACCACTGAAGTCAAACTGATTGTAGTTTCCTGCATGATCACTGCACACTTTTTTGAACCAGGCTGCAACATTTACAATTCTCCAATGGCACTGCTATGTCTAAGGACAAGTGGAAAATGATCATCAGTGCCACTGTATTTTCTATTCTCAGCTCCCTCAGTATTCTTGGATGCACCTCATCAAATCCTAATACCTTATTATTTTTTGCAAAGATAACCTAACATCATCTTCTCCTGTAAACTACTTTAGTGCATCAGTTACCTTTTCTCTCACCTTAGTCGGGATAGCATCCTCTTTCTTTGTGAAGGCCAAGTACACATGTAATACCTCAGTTATTTCTCCTGCCTCCACGTACAAGTCTTTTTTAAAACCCTTCAAATGGCCCTTCTCTTGCTTTTAGCACCTTTTCATCACCTGCTTATAGAACATCTCAGGATTTCCTTTTATGTTAGCTCCTAGTCATTTTTCAGGCTTCTTCCTTGCTATTTTGATCTTTTTTTTTTCCATTTCCACTCTGGTCCTTCTACAAATCAACCCGATTCTCTATTATCTTCTCAATCTGATATCTGTTGTATGTGTGCTTCTTCCTTTTCATCTTCACCTCCACCTCTCTCATTATCTAGAGTGCTCCAGATTTATTTGCCCTATCTTTATCCTTCAAGGGAATACATATTGTCATTATCTGCAATACTCTCTCTGGAGGTTACTACAGTTCAGCCACCGTGTTTTCTGACATTTGATTCTATCTCACCCGACTCAGATGCACTCTCATTCTGTTCATTCTATCTCATCCAACTTGGATGCATTCTCACTCAGTCTACCATCTGCAAGGCACAAGTCAGGAGTGTGACAAAATGCTCCCCATTTGCTTGGATGAGCGCAGCTCCAATAACACTCAAGAAGCTTGGCACCATCCAAAATAACAGAGCCCATTTGATTGGCACCCTTTCCATCTAGAAGGACAAGAGTCATATACACATGGTAACATCACCACTTGGAAGTTTCTCTTCAAGTCACTTAACATCCTGATTTAGGAAAAAAAAGGAGTGCCATTCATTCACTGGGTCAAAATCTCAGAACTCTCTTCCTAATAGTGCTGTCAGTGTAACTGTGCCACAGGAACACAGCAGTCCAAGGTGGTTCACCATCACTATCTCAAGGACAAATAGAGATGGGTAATAAGTGTTGTCCGAGTCAAAGATGTCACATTCTGTAAATACTTTTTTTTCCAAAATCTGGTATTATTCCGAGAAAACCCTTTCCAAAAAGTCACTCCCATCTCAAAGAGATATTTGGAAAATGGAAAAAGAGATAAAGCCAAGTAAAACATCTTACTGTGAAGAAAAAAAAAGATAAGCCAAGAGAGAAAAAAAGAAAGAGTAGAAAAGACTTTAGTAAAACAATCTTTGAAGTTAGAATGGGTTACTTTTCTCAACAAAATCCATGAACTGGAAACCAACAGAAATCACTTGGCTATAAGAGACAGAAGATCCCTGAAATTCTCATTATTTTCAATGCTACAATTTCAACAAGTTTACGAATTTTAATAAAAGGTATAACAAACGACACAAACCTAGACTTCCAGAATCTACCCACAGAGATTTTACGATAGTTCGGAGCTGGACTAGTGGGAAGATTTTTCCGACACCAATCAATCAGAAACTGCTTAGGAGATTTTCCTGTCCAACTTCGGGCAGTGTAGTCAAAGTTCCGTACATCTTTTGGCTCATTTTTCGCTATAATGGTTATAAGTGGAAGACAGTGAAAAAGTGATCAGAATTGCAGGGAAAAGAATGCTAAAAATGTATTACCCAATCATGTGTGTTATATTGTTCAGTTACGTACGTTCCTCTTTTAATTTTGGTGCAGATTCTTCCAGTAAGGTTAAGTTAAAGGCAGTTTCATGCTTATCATCAGCAAGTCTGGTGGAGCTTTTGTCAGTCTTCTTTAGGTCTACCATTTTTACTGAGGGATCAAAAGCAGGATGTTTCTCCAACTGTTTAATCTCTGCATTAAAAATTAAAACAAATTAATTTATAAGACACACAGAAGTTGATCATTCATGTTAATTCAAGACAACAACCAAACACTAGCTGGCACAACAATTTATAGAATTCAGCCTCATAATTACAACAGAACTTAGCAAACAAATGTAATGTATTTTGATGTTATCGCATTATTTGATCAAGTCAAACTTTGAAATAACAAGAATTGAAGATGTTGGAAAATTCAGCACTCAGGCAGCATTTGTAAGAAGAAAGAGTTAATATTGCGTCCTTTTGGCTCTTCATTAGAATTGAAAATAGGGAGAATGTGTTAGATAGTGAAGTTTAACTCAGAGATTGCAACAGAAAGTAGCAACTTTAAAAACAAAAGATAGATTACCTGGTGTGGGAATGGGAAATGGTAGAGAATGACCCTTTGCACATGGAAGATAGTGAAGTGGCAAATGAGAACAAACAGGACACCCATCATTGCAAGTATCAGTATCTATCATCCTCCATTATTTTGCCAAATCCAGCACAATACTACCACAAAACACATCTTCCCCTCATCCCCCTCAGGGACCACTTTACTCCTCCATCATATCCATCTCATGTGCTTCCTATGGCATTTTTCCTTACAATCACAGAAGGTACAACTGTCCCTTTACCTTCATCTCCTCTCTCCTCGTCATTCAAGGTTCCAAACACTTCAAGGGCAGCACACTGGTTAGCACTGCTGCATCACAAGAGCAGGGGCCTAGGCTTGATTCATGACTTGGGTCACCTGTCTGTATAGAGTCTGTATGTTCAGCCCATTTCTGCTGGGATTTTCTCTGGGTGCTTCAGTTTCCTCCCATAGTCCAAAAGACATGCTAGTTCAGTGCATTGGCCATCTTATATTCTCACTCAGTGTACCCAAGCAGGCGCTGGAATATGGCAACTAGAGGATTTTCACATAACTTTATTGCAGTGTTAATGTATGCTTACTTGTGACACTAAAAAACTTTAAACTCCTTTTAAGTTAAGTTGCATTTCGCTTGCACTTCCTTCAATTTGATCTAATTTATGCACAGCTTCCAATGCAGCCTCCTCTATACTGGGGAGAACAGAGACCAGAGGATCACTTTAAGAATCACCTTCACTTATGCAAGCATGATCTGTCTTCCTCTTGTTTGCCACTCAGCACCTTGTTTTCATGCCTACATGAAAAGGAAGGAAGGATAGATAGACAGGAGGAAAAATGAGGTGGGTAGCTATGTTAAAGGATAATATCAAGACTGTACTAAGATATAGGCTCCAAAGAGGAATCATTGTGGGTGGAGATAAGAAATATTAAGGGGAGAAAATCACTGGTGGGTGTGGTCTATAGGCCCCCAAATAATAACTTTGAGGTGAGGTGGGCTAGAAACAAGCAAATAATTGATGCGTGCAGAAACGGAAAAATTATCAGGGATTTTAATATGCATATTGATTGGTTGACTGAAGTCAGACGCACTGGACTAGAGAAAGAGTTCTTGGAATGATGTTGGGATAATTTCTTACAACAATATGCAACGGAACCTACGAGGGAGCGAGTTACCTTAGATCTGGTAATGTGTAACGAGGCAGGCAGAATTAGGCATCTTCTTGTGAGGGATCCTCTAGGGACAAGTGATCATACTATGGTTGAATTTCTGATGCAGATGGACGATGAGAAAATAGGGTCCCAAACCTGGGTCCTCTGTTCAAACAGAGCAGAGTATGATAAGATGAGGGCGGAATTGGCTAACGTAGATTGGGGAGCAGATTGGTTGGTAGAACGGCTGAGGAACAATGGAGGATTTTTAAGGAGATCTTTTCGGTACTCAGCAGAAATAAATTCCGATGGTAAAGGAGGACTGTAAGGAAAGGGATAAGCAGCTGCGGTTATCGAAGGAAATAAAGGAGGATATTAAGTTAAAAGCTAATGTGTTCAGAGTGGCTAAAAAGTGAGGAATTAGAAGATTGGGAAAGATTTAAAATAACAAAGAATGACTAAGAAAACAATAAAGAAAACAAAAGTAGAGTATGAAGCTAAACTAGCTCTAAATATAAAAAGAGATAGTAAAAGCTTTTAAAATATATAAAGAGGAGGAGACTGGCTAGAGTGAATGTTGGGCCCTTGGAGGATGAGGGAGGATTTAGCAGTGTGTAATGAGAAAATGGCTGAGACTTTAAATGTGTGTGTGTCAGAGGAGGACATGAATAGCTTGCCAAATATTAAAGATAGAACGATACTAAGAGTCCACAATGCAATTACTGTGACTAGAGAGGAAGTGCTTGACAGACTAACAGGACTGAAGGTAGACAAGTCCCTGGGACCAGATGGAATGCATCCCAGGATTCTGGAAGGAATTGGCAGAAGTAATAGTGGATGCCTTCGTAATTATTTATCAAAATTTGCTGGACTCTGGCCAAGTGGAGGATTGGAAAATAGCTAATGTTACACTGCTATTTAAAAAGGTAGCAGACAAAAGGCAGGGAATTATAGACTGGTTAGCTTAACATCTGTAGTAGGAAAAATGCTAGAATCCATCATCAAAGAAGAAAATAGCAGGACAGCTAGAAAAGAATGGTTTGATCAAGCTGACACATCACGGATTCATGAAGGGGAAGTCGTGTTTAACGAATTTATATGAAGATGTGACTAGTGTGATAGACAGAGGGCAATCAGTGGATGTGGTGTTTTTAGATTTCTAGAAAGCGTTCGATAAAGTGCCTCACAAAAGGTTGCTGCAGAAGCAACAGAGTTGGGGGTAAAGTGTTAGCGTGGATTGAGGATTGCTTATCTAACAAGCAGAGAATTGGAATCAATGGATGCTTTTCCGGTTGGCAGTTAGTGACTAGTGGAGTGTTGCAGAGTTCAGTGCTGGGGCTTCAACTGTTTACCTTATTCATAGACAATCTGGAGGAAGGGGCTGAGTGTAGGATAACAAAATTTGCTGATGACACCAAGATGAGTGGAAAAGCAAATTGCATGGAGGGCGAGGAAGGTCTGCAGAGAGATGTGGATAAGCTGAGTGAGTGGGCGAGGACCTGGCAGATGGAGCATAACATTTGTAAATGTGAAGTTATCCACTTTGGTAGAAATAATAGTGGGAGGAATTATTATTTAAAGGGTGAAAAGCTGCAGCATGCTACAGTGCAGAGGGACTGGGGGGGCTCTTGTGCACGAATCGCAAAAACCCACTCTGCAGGTGCAGCAGGTGATCAAGAAGGCGAATGGAATGTTGGCCTTTATAGCGAAGGGAATAGAATATAAAAGTAGGAGGTCTTGCTGCAACTGTACAGGGCACTGGTGAGATCACGACTGGAGTACTGTGTGCAGTTTTGGTCCCCATATTTGCAAAAGGATATATTGGCCTTGGAGGGAGTACAGAGAAGGTTCACCAGGCTGATACCAGAGATGACGGGTTTAGCTTATGAAAAAAGATTGAATAGACTAGGTCTGTACTCGTTAGAGTTAAGACAGTTAAGAGGGGGATCTTACAGGGACTTACAAGATAATGAAGGGGCTAGATAGGGTGAGGTAGAGAGATTCTTCCTGCTTAGAAAGGATAGCAGAACTAGAGGGCACATCCTCAAAATAAAAGAGTTTAGAACGGAGTTGAGGAGGAACTTCTTCACTCAAAGGGTGATGAATCTCTGGAATTCTATGCCCATTGAAGTGGTGGAGGCTATCTCCTTGAATATGTTTAAGTCACAGGTAGATAGATTTGATAGACAAGGGAATTAAGGGTTATGGGGACAAAGTAGGAAAATGAAACTGTTTCACTTCAAATCAGCCATGATCTTATTGAATGGCGGGGCAGCTCGAAGGGCTAGATGGCCTACTCCTGCTCTTATTTCTTATGTTCTTATATACATCTTTGGCCTGCTGCAATGTTCCAGTCAAGCTGCGCAAGCTGAAGGAGCAGCTCCTCATCGTACACTTGGGCAAGTTGCAGCCCACAGGGCTGACCATCAAATTTGGCAGCTTTAGATTTTTTTCTTCCATCTCAAATACTTGTTTAAAAAAAAAATCACACACATGATTTGCATCAATGCAACCCCAGCCGTGACCCCTCTTTGTACTTTTTGTTGCCATCTCTCTCACAGGTACTCTTCAATTTCCAACATTTTTGGATTCAAAACATTATCTTTGCTTTCTCTCCTTACAGATGTTGCCAGACCCGCTGATTTTTCTCAGCATCTTCCGTTCTTCTTTCAGATAGCGACATCTGCAGCATTTTGATAATTTTTTAAATAATAATTTGCCTTTGGAGTAAAAAGTGTTATCTTATTTTCTTAGGGGTCTTTATCTAGGCAAAATAAGGTCTTTCATACCTTGGCCTTTTTAAATTCAAAAACAATTTTTTTGTGCTCTTTTCTGTTGAAGATCAGAGTTCGCAACAAAAATTAAACTTCACATTCTAAAAGATATAGATATAGATATATATATATATATCTCCACCGTTCACAACATTTTTAACACCTCAACAACTCAAAGTTCTAAGCCTAAGCTAATTCAACTTTAATGTAGTCTTAAGTCCTATATTTTTTCAGCCCCAATGTGTTAATGGGCTGAAGGAGGTATCTTGTGCCACAACTATTCATCATGATATTTTTCTGTCACCTTTAATATTTTGCACTATTACTTTCTGCAATCACAAGCTAACAGAGCGGCAAGGGCAACAAAACATTTGGGAGATTAGTGAAAACGACCAACTGTGCATCGCCTTAACCAACTGATAATTAAAAACTGACAAACAGGAACAATGGAGAAATGTAGAATGGATGACTTAAGTCAAATTAAATGAAAAAATTGTGGGGTATAGACAAGAGACAAGGCAAAACTAAGATTGTTTTCACAACAGCATCGTACCATTTCAAGGAATGAGACTTCAGTTTATATTGTTCAATGTTTGGGCTAAAAAGATCAATTGCCTTTGTAATGACAATTATATTAAAAAGGTGTCTGTACTGTTAATTGTCAAATAATTTTTGGTGAGTAATTTAGTGGACAAATACCTAAATGCCCATCCATAGATGACCTTTTTCAAAAGCAAACAGAATTGCTAAGTCAACAATCCTTCTGGAATTGGCAATTCAGGTTTAGCTCATGATCTTCCAAAACTGCTGCTCAAGTTGATGAGCAACACTTGTTGTTAACTTGTAGTATTTCTAGAAAGAACAAATCAATACTCTTCTGCAATCAAAGATAAGAAATAGGAAAAGGAGGAGGCCATTCAGTCCTTTGAATCTGCTCTGCTATTTAATAAGGTCATGGCTGATCTCACACTCAATCCACTTTTCTGCTTTCTCTCTGAACCCTTAATTTCTCTACTGATTAAAAGCCAAGAGCTGTCAGCCCTGAAAATGTTCAAGTAACCAGCCTTCACAGTTTCCTGGCTTAAAGAAGTCCAAACAAAAATATTTTCTTGAATCCACCTTAAATGAACACTCCCTTATTCTGCAACTATGCTCTCTGATCATACGCTCTCCCATGAATGAAAACATTCTCCCAACATTCATCCTGTCTAACCTCTGAAGAATCTTTTACATCTCAATCATACTGCCTCTCATTCTTCTGAATTCCAAGGAATTTAGATTCAATCCTTTTTATCTTTCCTTGTATGGCAGACCTTCCATTTCCAGGGTCATCCTACAAAACCTCCTCTATACTGCCTCCAGTGATAGTATCTCTTTCCTAAAATAAAGGAGACCAGAATTGTACACAGTACTCAACAGGTAGCATCACTAGTATCTTGTACAGTTGCAACAACACCCCTTTATACTTATACTCCAACCCCATCAAAAGACAAGCCAGCATTCAATTGGCAGTCTCTAATAACTTCTGCAGTTGTATGCTAACTTTCCGGGCTTAATGAATGAGAAGCCCCAAATCGCTTTGTGCTGCAGTTCCTCTCCATTTAAGTAATAATCCACCCTCTCATCCTTTCTCCCGAAATGAAAACCTCACATTTGCCCCAAACTAAATTTCACTTCCCAACATTCTGCCCACTCACTTAACCTGTCAATATTTCTTGTACAAAGGTAAAATACTACAGGTGCTGGAATCTAAAGCTAAAAATTGAATGCTGAAAAATCTCAGCTGGTTGAGCCAACTTTTAGAATCTGGATGACCCTTGGTCACACCTCTTTGGGGTAACACAGTAGCAAACACTGCTGCCCCTCAGCACAGACACCAGGTTTGATTCCTGGCTTGGTCACTAAGTGCATAATATGCATGTTCTCCCAGTGTCATGTGGGTTTTCTCCCACTGTCCGAAAGACATGCTAAATTCTCCCTCAATGCACCCAGACAGGATTGTGGTGACAAGGGGATTCTCACAGTAACTTCATGGCGGTGTTAATGTAAGCCTACTCATGATAATAAATAAATGTGACTTCATTTATAACTCTTGGAAACTACTTATATCCTCTTTGAGACCTACTTTCCCTACACCTTGTCATCCACAAATTTGGCCTCTGTACATTTTACTCCAAAAAATTATATATATCGTGAAGAGCTGCAGTATGAGCACTGATCACTGCAGCAGTCCACTAGTTACTGCCCTCGAACCCGAGAAGTTTGGCTAACAAGATTTCCTGTTCATGCAACCACGCTGACATTTCTTGATCAGATCAATTTTGGTGCTACAAACTATTATTGACTTATGCACTCAAGGACTATATTGCTTGACTTAATTAACACAACAGAATGCCTAAATAACATTTTCCCTGTTTGAAAATACTACAGAATTTCAACCTCCACTGAATCAGCAGATAAAGCCCTCTTGAAAAAAAATACAAAAACTGCATTTATTCAAAATGCATTTTAGAGCGATACTCACGAGTGCGACAGAGTGCTTTCCTTCCAAGTTTCATGTTTCAGAAATATTCTGATCAATTTGGTTTCACATTTAATCTGTGACTGGATTATTTGTCAGAACGTGTGCTAAATTGTTTACCATAATATTTCCACAGAACCTCTGCAAAGCAGAGAGACCATCCAGCCCAACAAGTCACCACCGACTCTCCCAAACAGCATCCCACCCTCCCCTCCCCCAACCTCACACATTTATCCTGGCTAATCCACTTAACCTACACATCTTCGGACTACTTCACTAGATAATTTCAAACTTGCATTACTAAACATTACAAAAACATTTGTATAATCTCAAAGATCACTTAATCTCAAATGTTGTTTTAAAACATAATACTAATTCTTGTCTTATTAAGCGTGATCATATCAATGGCATAACAATTGACTTTTAAAACCACTTTTGCAAAAATCCTACAATAGTACAACATTAGTAAAACAGGAACAATGTCCTTACCCTGTTGCAGTATCTTAATTCTGTCGCCTGCTTCTCTGTGTGCATGCTTGTTATTATTCTGTTTAAAGGATAGAGCCCGTTCTTTAGTATCGAGTAGTTTTGCTGTCAGTTCCAAATAAAGTTCATTCTGTTGAATAAAAAAGTGAAATTCACTTAACATATCCTCAAAATATCTTATATTCACTGGTAAACGCAATGCTTGATGCTAAAGGTTATGTTACAACTGTACAAAACTCTGGTGCGGCCGCACTTGGAGTATTGCGTACAGTTCTAGTCGCTGCATTATAAGAATGATGTGGAAGCATTGGAAAGGGTGCAGAGGAGGTTTACCAGGATGTTGCCTGGTATGGTGGGAAGGCCTTATGAGGAAAGGCTGAGGGACCTGAGGTTATTTTCTTCTCTCTAGAAGAAGGTTACACGGTGACCTAATTGAGGCGTATAAGATGATCAAGGGATTGGATAGGGTGGATAGTGAGAGCCTTTTTCCTTGGACGGTGATGACCAACATGAGGGGACATAACTTTAAATTAAGAAGTGGTAGTTATAGGACGGATGTCAGAGGCAGGTTCTTCACAGAGGGTGGTGAAGGCGTGGAATGCCCTGCCTGCAACAGTTGTGGACTCGCCTACTTTGGGGGCATTCAAATGTTCGGTGGATAGGCATATGGATGATATTGGAATAGTTTAGGTTAGAGGGTCCACTGACCGGCGCAACATCGAGGGCCGAAGGGCCTGTACTGCACTGTAATGTTCTATGTAAACATGAGGTTACACTGAGTTTACTCAAATTGAAATTTCCTCAAAGAAAAGCACAGGATCCAAGCCTTCCAACTGACTAGAGGAATGCCCTCTGAAATTGCTCTTTTCCTCATGGAGATGAAACCACAAGAAAACTAGTCCAAGTTATTTGAGTTCAGACAGCATACCATTAGGTCCATTAGAAATTGGGGTCAATACTCCTGGGCTACAGCCTATTTATTAAGGCGTGATCAAATCTAACTGATACTTCTTGCAGTCAAATAACCTGCTGACATATAGCTGAAGTTCTCATCCATAATAGCATCACAAGATACCCGAGGGCACTCGCCATTAACAGAATTATAGTGGGTCTTAAATGGGTCTTCAAGGGAAAAGAGAGGCACTTCAACATTCATCACTTCAGAAAATATACAAGGCAATTGACTTAGGTTTAATATTACAATCTATTATTCAACTAAAATAAACTGCAATTTGGGAGAGATACTCAATCTTAAAATACAGAAATTTACATTTATGAAACATTTGTGATAGCTAATCAATGACCAGACTAGTTGAAAGAATTAAAAAATGCATGTTGCTGTACATCATTCTAAATAATGCACAAAATCTTTGATTTACATTTTTTGCTTCAAAATGTAGCTCAGATTTTTTTTAAGCTTGCAAATGCCATTGTAATTTAAATTGACTTGTAACAGCATGGGTTGTAATATTAAGGAAATCACATGTAAAGACTTTCACTTTCCACTCAAATTAATTCAGCCATAAGTATGCTTCTAATTTGTTTACTCAGGAGGTCAGAATGACTCATACTCACTGGATCAAAGCGTTCTTCATTTTCAGGAGTCTCATCAACTATTTCATTATCCTGATCATCACCGCCATCATCATCATCATCATCATCATTATGAGCCTTTTCAGCATATTGCAAAATCCATTCCTTCATACTAACTTCAGATTTTTCATTTTTGGCTGTCTATCAACAAAAGAACACCAGAATTCAAATTCCTTATCATTCAATTCAAAAATGTCAACCTTTTCTCTTTTACAAAATAATTTAAACCAGATATTTGTCCATACAGACTGTAATTTGTCTGTAGAACTCTTATCAAAAAAGGCTGAGTGGTAAGATAATATTATTATGAAACACTTCATAGAATCGACAAGGTATTTCCATTTGTAGGTACGAGCAAGACTAAGACTAGAAGCAAACAACATGGTATTCATTAATAATACAAATAGAGAAATCACATTCTCTATGGAGGAGGAAGATGCCAGATTTATAAATTCTGTCCCATACCCTTACATCCGTGGCAGTTAGCTTGTTGATATCACATTCCAGTACAAGTTTGAGATTAGGACATGACAGCATCTTTTGATTATGTTTTAGATTTTAAAACTCTGAGCCTGTATTAATCTCTTCAACTACACTCGCATCTTTTAGCAGGATGTTTAATATTTGACAAGATGGGTGATCAAATTGTCTATTAAATTTTAATTGACTGAAGCCAAGAGGTTATCAAGTGTTATCAAGGAGCATTTACTTCGCAATAACCTGCTCACTGATGCTTCATTTGAATTCCATCAGAGTCAGAGTTACTCAGCTCCTGATCTCATTATGGCCTTGCCCCAAACTGGACAAACGAGCTGAATTCCTAATGTTGAGGTGCAAATAGTTGCTCTCAACATCACTGCAACATCTAACCAAGTGAATCACCAACAAGTCCAAAATTATAGTCAATTTTTTTTGCCAATCGCTGATTGCCCACCTAAAACCTCGGGTTGTGTGCCCTTGCATGGCTGATGAGCATGATCTAAAAACCACATCTTCAACTGCACACTTGACAGATGTTTCTGGGAGGTGGATTTGGTCCTTGGACTCACTGAATTCCTTTCTCAGACTCCTTTTCTGGGCATCTTTGAAAAATTGTGCCCCTTCAATCAGGAGGGATTGAAGGGGCACAAGTATATCTGCTCTGAACAAAGCATTCAGATTTTAAAACTCAGTGAGCCTGTATTGATATCTTCAACTACACTTGCATCTTTTAGCATGAAATTCAGCAAGACAGTCTATGATGTCTATGCTGAATTTCTTGAGGCAAGCCTCAGAAGTGCCTTTGAAGTGCCTCCACTGTCCTCTTGTTCTGAAGCCTTCCTTGAGCTGGGTGAAGATGATTTGCTTTGGCAATCAAAACTCTGATATTTGAACCACATCGTCAGCCCAGCAGAGTCTGTTTCAGACAATCATGGCCTTAATGCTAGTAATCTTGGCTCCTTCATGGATGCTCATTTTAATATACCTGCCTCTCAGTTGACGTAGAGAATCCATCTCAGAGAACACTGATGGTACCTCTCCAGGCCTTTGAGATGGCTTTGGTACCTCATTCAAATCTGAGTCGTACTGAAGACGACTGCCTTACACACGAGGTCTTACTGTCAGCAGGAATGTCGCAGTCATCGAAAACTTGCCATTGGCAGTCGAAGGCAGTGCTCATGGATTGGATACAATGTTGAATGCCCACATTGCTATCAGCCTTAGATGAACCGTGGATTCCCAGCTAAGAAAATTGTTCCACACTTGGGAGGATTTTTCCATTGATCTTAATGGAGGGAGCAACTGGGTTTTGTGTGGGTCTGATTGAGTCCTCTACAGGTTGAAGTCGAGACTGGTTTTTACAGAAGTGTCAAGCTTGGCTTGGAGATTCCCTTCGAGGCAACTTCCACATACTGAAGTTCCACAAGCAATGTCAGTGTTTTTTTCTTCTTGAATTTCAACCAGTTGAGCTTGATAAGTTTTCTGTCAATTCTGCAGGTGATGTTATCTCCAGTGAGAAGCTTGTTCTTGGCAAGATGAAAGATGAAGACGGAAAGTGCTGGCCTTACCCAAAACCCCTCATCGCTGGCCTTCCTAAACCCCTCCTCCTCAGATTATTTTTCTACTGGACCCTCTCTTTCTTTCATCCACCCTGACCCACTCCCAAAGGCCCATCCCGTCTGAGCACACACCCATGGGTAGGTAGTGCCAAGGTGTAAGGTTGGCACTGCCCAAAATGCAACCCCTTGCCCCAATCTCGGGGGTGGGGATCCTCAGAAGCCTCTGTCCTCACCGGCAGGGGTGATCATGTCCCATCTGCTCCCTGCTAATTTCTGGCAGAGCTGATTGTGCTAAAAAAAAAGAAGCATGTGGGAGACAGACCCACCCCACCCCCTGCCCTCTCCACACAATTTGACAAGGGCAGTGGACTGGAAGGATCCTGGCCAATCTTTACACAGAGGGTGGTGAGACCGTGGAATGCCCTGCCTGCAGCAGTTGTGGACTCGCCTACTTTGGGGGCATTCAAATGTTCGGTGGATAGGCATATGGATGATATTGGAATAGTTTAGGTTAGGTCCACTGGCCGGCGCAACATCGAGGGCCGAAGGGCCTGTACTGCGCTGTAATGTTCTATGTTCTACGTAATATGGCAAGTATCACAAGTAATGTCAGAAGTTGAACGGCGGCAACATCCTTCAGCAGGAGTTTAAGAAAGCAAAAAAATTCATGGGCAGATCAAGTGATTAAACGGACATCAAAGGCAACCTCCACATAAGAATGAATACTCACAATCGTCCCCAAAAATTAATCTTTCACCATGTTCTACTATATATAGCAACAAACATACATTGATGAATTGGCCCTTTATTCCTGATCCAAATATGAAGGGAAATAGCAGCACAGTGAACTAACAGTGCATGAAGATCACATCTTTGAAACAAAAAACACAAGTTGGAAAATGATGAAATTAGAGACTCATCACTGGCAATCTTGATTTTCTTTGCCTCTTTCTGAAAAGATATTCAAGCAAAGATTCTCACCTTAGCCTGGGGCATCGGGACACACTTCTGATCCTCAGATACTTCCTGTTTTGTCGCAGCATTTGCAGGCATCTGAAATTTGGGCTTGGTCTTAATATCTTCCTCTTGCATTTTCTGACTGAATCCATCAGGTAATGCATCTTGAATAAAAGTCACATCATTCTAATTAATATTATGCCAATTCAACTGACATGCACACGAAGCATCAGAGTTAGGATTCCATTCACAATTCCATTAATCGATCCCAAATTTAACTAGCCGAAAGGGACCTGTTGAACACATGCTCTATTCTTCTCCCTAAGACCTTCTTCTGTATCTCCTCGTATCCAATTAAAGAGCAGCACAGCCTGGAAGCAGATTGGTCATTCACTGAATTGAGATAGCAGAAGGCTATTTAATAACATGACACCTACGTTCCAATTGCTGTTTTAGCAAAGTAAAATATTTTCCAAGTGAGTCAATTGCAATAGTCAAACAAAACACTTGAAGCTTTTGAATGATGATTGTATGACAACAAAAGTGAGACTGACAAGTTTAAGTGATGGCAAAAGTAAATTAACCTCAATATAAAATCTGCTGATGTTTTAAGAAATATAAAGTGGTGCTCATCGCAAGTCAGATGATGTGTTATTTTATAAGGACAGTACTATTATCTTGAGAAATATATTTTGAAATACAAAAGCAAAATACAATGGATGCTTAAAATCTGAAATAAAAACAAAGCTGGAAACAGTGATGAGATCAGATAGAATCTATCGAAAGAAGTATTTCATATCAATGACTTTTCACTTAGATTGAAGAGGGAACATTCTGGAGTGAAAGTGGCAAGTAGTATCCAAGTACTATTTCGTTCTTATTTATTCAGAGTTACATCTATTAGATTGCTGTACCAAATTCCTATTCAAACAACTCACCATCAGGAAGATTTAAACATAACCAGTCCAAAGCAGAATGAAGGTCCCCACCATAAACAACAGTATTTTTCATGGCCTCTTCAATGTCCTCTGCACGAAATGAAAATCTTTGCAAAGCCATATATAGGTCCTGCATGAGTAACAAAATATGAGTAAGTCTACTTAATCTTATAACTATTCCACATATTTTAAACAACATGAAAAATGAAAATCAAATCAAAATTAAGTGAAATTGTCATTGTTTTGTGGGAATATTTGCAAATAATTGACAATGTCAGCACTGAAGGAGCACCACAGTTAAAATATTAGCTATTGTACACCACTGATGCAAACCTCATGCAAATCTCAGGAATTTTTTATGGAAGTTATTCCTTGCACAACTATCTTTAAATTAAAATCTAAATTTTTGTTTTTCTAGCAAATTTCCCATTTCACTGCAATTTTACAACACACTTTTCTTATATCATGCATGAGTGCCAACAGTCAACATTCCATTAATACTCACCACACAATGATAGAATACACAACATTTTACAATTAAATAAACTTATAATTTGCTTTTATGCCTTTCAAAAGGCAAATCTTCAATGCTGCAAAATTCTCACTCAAGTTTCACCACAGCTTTCTTCTATCAACAGGAAATGGTATCATGTCTGCAGGTTCCTGACAGCTCCCAACAGTTAAAAAAGTACACCATTAGAAAAAAAGAGGTTTGTCCTTTTTCTGTTAAGCTCATACTGGCTTAAATTGCTCATCTGTATATTTTCTTCTAAGGTTGTTTATGTGTCATTTGCATAAGCTGATGAATTTAAGTACATTCATGTTTGCTGGAGGAAGAACGGGATATCCTTGCTTGGAAAGCTATTGGAATTACAAATCAATTTAAAATTCAACGGCCTACAACTTTGCTGCACTAGATGCAGAAAAGAATCCTCTCACATTTATAGAGCATATTGTCACTGCAGTTATTCATACATGACAACATAACTATTATAGATCTCCAAACAAAAAATAATTTATTCTACATTAACTGCAAGCAAGAACTAGACTCCAACCAGACTCCCTAAATCTCCATAAATTCCACCAAGTGATGAATAAAATGGCATTACCTGCAACTTTTTAGCTGTGAGCCTTCCCGAAATGGTCCCTGATTTGCTCTGTTGAGTTTTGAATTGGTTGATCAACCTTATAATTTTTTGTTCCAGCTCAGGCTTGATGACCACCTTTAGGAAATAATTAATCTTTTAATTTTAGTTGTACTTTATTTAATGCGTTTACACATCAATAGGCACATGTATATATCTCGAGACCATCTATGTTTCTTCACCAAATTTGACATCTTTCTTGAGGGTTTTCAAAGAACATTTTAGCTGATCTTCATAATTCTAAGATAACAAATACAATGATAAGATAATCAAACAGCACAATCAATGTTATTTGGCACTCAATAATCGTGAGGACACAACCTCATTTTGTATGTCCAATAGTGTCATGCTGTAAATACAATTTTCATACTTTCTGAAGCAAATGCAAGAGTTAAGAGAAGGCTAATAATCAGTATTTGGCAGTTACTCGCCAGTGTGAGGGAACAAGGTAATAGGGCATTGTGTATGCTTTTCCATCTAAGAGACAAGACTTCAAAAGTTACACATTTATCTATTCTAACTGTATACTTGTCCAAGATAAAATGCAGGAAAAAGTGCCTTAGATTTCTCAAACAATTTTCTAAAGGAGATGGGACCTGCACAAACTGGACATATTGCACCATAGTAAGTCTGGGACCAGTAACATTTTGCTAACACTGTGGGAGAAACATGGCAGGGGGATGGGAATCAGGATACATCATTAGAAAGCAGAAACAAGCTGTGCCAAGGTTTGAGAAAGACAGAAAGCACTGGACTAAGAAAAAGGGGAAGGTATGGGGTCAGATGAAGAGGGAATACAGCATGACCTAATTCAGTGGATATCGTGCATTGACTTAAAAGCATAAAGCATCATAAACATTGCTGATGAATTGCAACAATAACTAGAAACATAAGAATGGGATGTTATGGTGAAATCAGAGATTGGACTCAATAAGAAGGGCAGGACAGGATACGAATACTGCTGGAAGTAAAGTGTTCTGGATAGATAGAAAAGACAATTAGGTACATAAAAAACAGTGAGATTAGCAAGAGGAACAGAGACACCAGTTAGTATAAACAGCAGTAATAGTGCAAGGCCAATGGATACCAAAAGCTAGGAAGCTCAGAGCAGAGCAATCACTTTTCATAACAAGATAAAAAGATCCAGGTATGATATCACAGTGGAGCAAGTGATTAATTTATTCTCAGCACTCAGGCAATTGCTTCAGCCAGGTGGTAAGAAATGAAAAATTTAGAGGCATTAAAACTAAAAGTTTAAGGAAGGAAATAACCAGAAGATACAAGGTGCTAGTAATTTTAGATTGGATCACAAATAGTACTGCAATGCCTTATTTTAACTGGATCTATGTACGTAAAACATAACTACAGCATTGAATACAGAAAAACAGAAAATGTTGGAAAATCTCAGCACATTTGACAGCAACTGCAGGGAGGGAATAGAGCCAAAGTTTTGATTTGAATGTCAGAGCTCAAAACTTTATTCTCTCCCAATAGATGCTCTAAGGCCAATTGTGATTTTCCACGATTTTATGTTTTTACAGCATAGAACAGAGAAACAAGAGCACAAACAGGCCCTTCAGCCCACAAGTTATACTGACGATATCCATACCTGCTAGGCTTACCTATGACCCTCAATTCTATTAAGTCCCATGTACTCATCCAGAAGTCTCTTGAAAGATCCTATCGAATTTGCCTCTACCAACAGCAGCCAAGTCCACTCACTCACCACGCTGAGTGAAAACCTTACCCCTGATATCTCCTCTTACCTACTTGCCAGCACCTTAAACCTGTGTCATCTTGTAGCAACTATTCCGGCCCTTGGAAAAAGCCTTTGAGAATCCACCCAATTTATACCTCTCAACATCTTATAACTTCTATCAGGTCACCTCTCATCCTTCATCTCTCCAAGGAGAAAAGACCAAGCTCCCTCAACCCATCCTCATAAGACATGCTACCCAATCCAGGCAACATTCTTGTAAATCTCCTCTGCACCTTTTCAATAACTTCCACATCCTTCTTGTAATGAGGCGACCAGGACTGAGCACAGTATTCCAAGAGAAGTCTGACCAGAGTCTTATAAAGTTGCATTATCTCTCCCAACTCCTAAATGCAGTCCCTCGATTGATGAAGGCCAGTACACCATACGCCTTCTTAACCACATCCCCTCCCTGCGAGACTGATTTAAGAGTCCTACGGACCCAGACCCCAAGGTCCTTCTGATCCTCTAAACTGCTACAAGTCTTACCTTTGATATTATACTCCTTCATCCATCTGACCTGCCAAAATGGACCACGACACATCTATCCGAGTTGAAGTCCATCTGCCACTTCTCTGCCAGCTTTGCATCCTATCTACGTCACGCTGCCACCTCTGACGTCCCTCCAAACGATCTACAACACCACCAACCTTCATGTCATCAGCAAACTTAGCAACCCATCTCTCCACTTCCTCATCTAGATTGTTTATGAAAATTAGCAAAAGCAAGAGTCCCAGAACTCCATTGGTGACCGATTTCCATGCAGAAAAAGACTCATCTACAACCACTCACTGCCTTCTGTGGGCAATGTCTGCAGTATTTTGCTTTCCTATTAGTCTATTGAAGAAGCTTTTCCTACTGAAATGTCAGGAATGTCTGGAGGTGCATTTATAATCTAAGATTTTTTGGTCCCAAAGCACACACAAAGCAGTGTCTGTACTTTACATTAATATAAAATGAGAGAGCCTACAGAGTTGGGAGAGCTAGGAAAGAAACTGAAAGCAGGATACCAGAGCTCTGACTCGAAATGTTTGTCTTATTCTCTATATAGATGCTGTCAGACCTGCTCAGATTTTCTGGCATTTTCTGTTTTTGTGTCAAAGTAGTGTTCACTGAGATAGCCCAGTATCACACACGTGAGTCCAACAATAGAAGGACAGAGCAGACGTGTATTCAGCTGGATTGAGCATGCAGGAGAGAAGGCTTTCGATTTTTGGAAGATTGGAAATGGTACAGACAACGTGGGACCTGAAAATACCAAAATGCACCAAAATAGAATCAGGACCATGTGATTTTGGGCACAGTTTGAACTCACTTGACAGGACTGTGGGAACCAGGAACTAACATTAGAGAGGAAAACCAAGTGCACAGAGAACTGGAGAAGACAAGTAACACTTAAAAGTCCTAAGGTAGTAATAGATCAAATCAGAAATAAAAGCAGAAATTGGATTTGAAATGCTAACTGTTCTCTCTCCACAGATGCTGCCAAACCTGGAGTTTGTCCAGTATTTTGTTTTTATTTCAGACTTCCAACATCTGCAGTATTTTACTTTTTGAAGTCTAAATTAGTTTACTGTGTGTATATGTGAATACACAGTATGGTAAATAAAATTGGCAAGTTACAGGTAACCAAGTGGGAATGGAATAGGAAGTTAAGAACACTTGCTTCAAAAAAAGGGCAAGACTGAGTGCTAAATATTTTGAGGTACCAAAATGTTTAGGAAAGCAAGAGGGATGGCAGTACTAATCAAGGAAAATAATACACTGCTGAAGAGAAAGAATGTCCTAGAAGCATTAAGAATAAAATCCATTTCATCGGAGTACAGAAATAACAGAGGGACCATTACATTTCTTGGTGTATTCCATAGGCCAGGAACAAAAGAGTACCATGAATATGGCACTTAATTATCTGACCATAAACTAGGATAATAGTGTAAAGAACAAAGAGAAAAAGAAAAGGCTAAGATGTTCAGGAGTGCTTTCCTGATCATACATTTTCAGCCGAGGAAAAAGCATTGTAAGACCCAATTCTGAGGAATGCATATTAAGTGCCAGTACAGGGAGATTTGGAGGACATTAATAATTGTCCAGTTTAGATTACCAAGGAGCAACTTAGAGCAAAAATACTGCATCTGTGGAGGCCAATATCAGTGGGTTGAATAGATCTGTTTTGGTAAATTGGAACAAAAGACTGTCAAGCAAAAATACGATGAAACAATGGGCTGCCATTAAAAACTATTACGAAAAATTCAAGGTACATTCCCATGAGGGAGAAAAGTTGGGGTACCCAAAGTCAGATGAAAGAAAGAAAGATGAAACAGAATAAGGGTGCATATAATAATATTAATTTTATAGTGTATTGAATTTGATGATCAACCATGATCATAATGAGTGACAGAGCAAGCTCAAGGGCCGAATGGACTAGTCCTGCTTCTACGTTTAATTCAAATGAGAACCCGGTTGAATATTGAAAGTTCAGAGGGAAAATGAAAAAAGGAGGCAAGAGATAAAAGAAAATGACAACATAAAAAGAAAACCCACAAGACTTCACTAGGAATATAAATTGTACAAGTGTAACAGGAATGACTGGGATTAGGGATATCCCTGATTAGGGATATAAAATGAGGAAAATATACAGTGGGGTTTCCCAGGGGCCAGCTCAATTACTATTTTTCTCAGTATGTATTACTGACTTAGACAGGCAGACAAAATCAAGTGACACCAAACTTGGACATATTGTAAACAACACAGATAGTAAAGACATAGGCGCCAGATAAAGTTTAATGCAGGGACATGTGGGTATGTTTATGTGCATAAATCATTATGATCAGAATAAATGGGGAATATGGTTAAAAAGACATATGAGATTTGCTGGGCTTTATAAATATAGACATGAAGTACAAAGTTAGAGAAATTATAATGATCCTTTATAAAATATTGATACAGCCTCAACTGAAATGTTTTGAATACTGGGCAATACACTTTAGGAAGCTTGTGAAAGTTTTACAGGTAATGCAGAAGAGATTTACAAAAATGGTTCCAGGTTATCTGGTTCTAGGCAAGAGGCACTTGAGATATGTTGATAGAGTTAATCTCCTTCAAAAGGAGATTTAAAGAACTGTTTGGAATAAAGAGGGGACTAGACAGAGTAGATAGAGAGGAATCATTGCCATCAATTTGAAGGTGAATGGTAATGATTCCTCTCCATCTACTCTGTCAGGTCCCCTCTATTTCAAACAATTCTTTAAATTTCTTTAAGGAGATCAACTCTATCAACTTAATTCAAGTGCCTCTTGCCTTGAACCATTCTTATAAATATCTTCTGCATTATCTGCAAAACTTTTATATCCTTCCTAAAGTGTATTGCCCAGCACTCAAAACATGCCAGTTGAAGCTGGATCAGTATAACAACAAAATTGCAATGAAGTGCTTCTCCAGAAAAATACAATAAATCACTTGAGCATAGAAAACTACATAGATGCATAATTTGTAAGTGGGTTGCGTGACCATCTGAGTCATCAGATTTCAATATTTTAAAACCCACCAATTTTACAAAACAGAATCACTGCAAATATAAGTTCTTTCATTTACCACATCCCCTCCAAAACATTGCAATTCCATCTCTTGATATATAATCACCTTAAGGATGGATCTATCCAGATTTCCAGCAGTATTCAATTCATTTGTAGAAGTTGAGCCAAAGCTATATGTCTTTGGACCTAGAAAGTAAGGAAAACTGTATTAGTTGAAATTCACAAGTAGGGTCCCCTGGGGCAATACATTACATAATTGCTAGATTCTTACCGAGTTCCCAACATGTTACAGCATTCCAGAGAGATAGAATTTACAGAAAACATATGTAGTACACATTTATTGTCTTTCACATTAACTTATAGTTAGGCTCTTCAGAAAAGGAATTTGCCAAGAGCAGAACATACTGGAGTTCATTTTTATAGCTCTTCGATTAAATTTTAAATGAACTCATCCAATTTGATCTTTTTAATCTTAAAGAGGCATATATGATATTTTAGCATTAGAGTAATGGAACTATTGTGCAATATAAAGTACCCAGAGGAATAAACAATGCATCCACTCGTTGACCATGGTATTGTAGAAGGCTTTAGCATATAACAGTTTCCAACTCGTGTTTCAAAATGTGCTTTCAATCTGTGAGAAAACCTTAAAATTATAAGCCAAGTTAGAACCTGAAGACATCCAGTACATAATAACTCTCAAACTTTACAGTCAAATAGTGAGCATAATTCCTAGTTATTTATTCCAATTATTTTTGATCACAGGTTAGACGATCTTAAACACAGTGCCATCAAATAAGTACGAGCTACATGTTACTTCTGACAAAACAGAATTTTTGTTTTGTCAGAATTTATGTTTTAAAATTCTGTAACTCAGATCATAAACACTTCACAAATGAAGTATTTTTAAAAAACACCTTCCAAACCCCAAGACTGATACCAGCCAGCTGGATAGGATCAGCAGTCATTTGGGAACACCACCACTTGGGTGTTTCCCTCCAAGCCATACAGCACTGTTTATAAAGGGGATAACGGTGGTGCAGTAGTAATGTCATGGCACTAGAAATCCAGAGACCCAGGCTAATGTATTGTCAAAAAACCTTTTAGTGCACAGATGTGCTTTAAGACAAACAACCATCCTTACCACAGCAATATGTTTGATTACATCATTGAAGATGATCACATTAAGGATGGATACAAATTCTAAATAGTACTCAGTTCATTTTGAATGGCTTAGCAAACCACTCGTTGCACCAAACCATACAGGAAAGTCAAAGAGGAAAAAAGTGAACCAACCACCTGGTATTGACCTAGTCATGTGAATGTGCACTTTAACAAAAGAAATCTATCAACTTTGCAAAGTCTTAACATTAGTCGGTATTAGCTCACTCAGACTCATTGAATTGTCGCTGACTGAAAATGTCCCAGCCACCACCACATCCATCCCTGCAAATGGGACAGGGCAGATAGAGAAGTGGTTGAACACAATGAAAGGTTTGCCCTGGGAATCAACAGTTTTAAGTCAAGATCCCATGAAGTCTCATGGTATTCACTCAATTATGGGCAAAGGAACGACCCGATTACCACCAACCACTATCCTCAGCTGACAAAATAATAGTCCATCTTAATACCAGTCAGAAGTAGTACTGTGAGCAGAAAATGTACTGTGTGGGAAACACCAACGTCCATCATTAAGAGTGGTTCAATAGCACCATTACTGGCCTGAACTGCCAAGCTATAAGGGTAGGTAGTGACAGAAACAAGAAGGAAAAAAAACTTACCTGACCTAACCTGCATGAACCTACCTATTGAGTGGAGTGATCACTGCACAATCCTTGCAAAGACAAAGTCCAGCAGAGTGTAGAAACCATCATTGTGTTATGTGGTATTACCAACATTATGAATGTATGTTTTAGAACACATCTAGTGGACAAAGATGGTATTGGTGTGAGAAAAGCATGATCCACATCTGACAAGATCCTTCAAAATCCAGCTGTTTGTTGGGGCCTGGAGAGAGGTTAATATCCATCAAGCAAGCTTTAAACATATCTGGAGTGCAGCTGCAGACAGCAAATTTTGAAAGGCTATTTTTAGATCCCTTCCTGCCCATTGGAATTTACCATGCTAGGAGGGATGTGGATTTCAGCTTAGTCTACAAACTCTTCTTTTTTAACCCAAGGGTAAATTAAAGTGGGAAGCACTGAGGTCCTGCTGCAAATTGCAAGCTATTGCTACTTTTGAATTTTTTTTTGCAGCTTGAGCTCAATAAGGGGCATGTTGGGACTTGCAGTTGAGTCTGGAACTATCTTGTAGTTTTTTCATTTAAATGTGAATTGATTTACAGTGAAAGGCAGCCCAGGGAAGAACTTGTGTGTCATAAAAACTGCATTAACCTGCATGCACTGTGCTGTTTCTTTTTTTACTGAACCAAGGGTGAATTAAAGTGAGGGAGTAGAGTTGCAACCTGCAGTTCAGCTGGGAACTGAGTAAACAGAAGTAGCAACAAGTTAAGGGTGAAATAAGTTGAAAAGCAATCCACGTAAGAACTCTAGTAGATCCAACTGCGAGACAGTTTGATACGTGGACCAAGAAATAGCACTCCTGGCTGGAGGAAATGGGTAAGCCCACTGACAAAATGGCAGGAGGCAAACCAAAACCAAAGAGTGGAACCACAGGGGCAGAGAGGGTCCCACCACACTCTCCCGGAGAAATCCCTGAACACAGCATGTTGAGCAAAAAGAACAGGGAAAGATATTATGGAGGTCATGCAAAGATTGGACAGTAAGTTGGATTGGTGAGCCAGTAAGTTGCAGGCCAAGATAGACAAGGTTAGATCATCCGTTAAATCTCGCCAAGGTGTCACCGTCACCCACGAGAACCGTTTGAAGGAGCTTGAGGACTTGGAGGCATTTTGTGGAAACACCATCTCTGAGCTGAAGAGCCAAGTTACTCATTTAACATCAGAGTTTTCTCTAAGGTAGAAATATCATGAGACGGAAGGACACCAAAGACAAAATGACATCTGTCTGATAGGCCTTCTGGAGGGAATAGAGAGCCCAAATATCACAGACTTTGTGCTGAAACATGAGAGTGAGCCACTTTTGGATCACGCACACAGAGTGTTACGGGCAAAGCCCAGACCAGGAGAAGCTCCTCAGTCCACTATTAAATGAGTATATTACACCACAGCATGAGACAGAATCCTGTTGCAAGCAGCAGAGGCTACCAATGAGGTACCAGGAAAATACGATGCTGATAATTCCAGATTTAACTCCAGTGGTGGCAAGGAGAAGGGCAGTCTTCATTGATGTCAAATGACTTCTGTGTGACTGTCCTGGGGTCAGGTTTGGCCTTCACTTCCCAGCCTGATTGATGATTGCTCTCAACAATGGAACCAAGCACAACTTCACAGCTCCAGCGGCTAAGAAATTTGTGGAGCAGACTTTTGAATTGGGTGACTGCATGGCAGATGTAAATAGATTTTTTTTTAAAAATGAACATGCATGCTACACCCTGATCAAATTGTTGACCAGGAAAGGGTAATGGGTTTTGCAACTGTTACGTTCTGTGTTCTAAACACTTAACCTAACAGCGCAGCACAGGCCCTTCGGCCCTGAATGTTGCACCAACGTGAAAACCAATCTAAAGCCCATCTAACCCACGCTATTCCAATATCATTTATATGTTTATCCAATGACCATTTGAATGCCATTAACGTTGGCATGTCCACTACTATTGCAGGCAGGGCATTCCATGCCCTTACTACTCTGAGTAAAGAACCTCAGACATTTGTCCTATATCTATCACCCCTCAATTTAAAGCTATGTCCCCTCGTGCTAGCCATTTCCATCCACCCTATCTAATCCTCTGATTATCTTACATGCCTCTATTAAGTCACATCTTAACCTTCTCTCTAACGAAAACAGCTTCAAGTCTCATCTTTTTCTCATTAGACCTTCCCACTATACCAGACAACATCCTGGTAAATCTCCTCCACGCCCTTCCCAATGCTTCCACATCCTTCCAATAGTGCAATGACCAGAACTGTACGCAATATTCCAAGCGCAGCCACGCTAGAGTTTTGTACGGCTGCAACGTGACCTCATGGCTCCAAAACTCAATCCCTCTACCAATAAAAGCTAACACACCATACACCTTAAGAACCCTATCAACCTGGGTGCCGACTTTCAGGTATCTATGTACATGGATATCAAGATCTCTCTACTCATCCACACTATAAAGTATGTTACCATTAGCCCAGTACTCTGCAGTCCCATTACTCCTTCCAAAGTGAATCACCCACACTTCTCCACATTAAACTCCATTTCCCACCTCTCAGCACAGCTCTGCAGCTTGTCTATGTCCCTCTGTAACCTGCAACATCTTTCCGCGCTGTTCAGAACTTCACCAACTTCAGTGTCATCTGCAAATTTACCAACCCATCCTTCTACACCCTCATCTCGGGCATTTCTAAAAATGACAAACAGCAATGGCCCCAAAACAGATCCTTAGGCAGTTTACTTACTTGAGAGTCAAATGACGAGCACATTTAATGGGCTCTTTGGAACTAACTTTGCTCCACTCATGGAGCGGACAGAATGTTGGCCACCCAGGTTCAGGTCACTGCCTGTGTGGAGTCTGCATGTTCTCTCTGTTTCCTCTGTATGCTCCGGTTTCCTCCCAATCCAAAAGACAGCCGATTGACCAAACAACTGATTCTTTATCAAGAAAAGTTGTCAAGACCTTACACTTCAAGAAAAGCAGTCTGAAAGATCAAAGAGAGGGCAGCTGCTTAAGCTAATAATCTACTACCACCAATATTAGCTGGCAACAAATGTTCTTTCTGGGAAAACTGCAAGGACTTGTAGCCATCTGTGCATTCCCACTTAGCCTTTTGCAGGAAAAATTATCAGTACAAAACTAGTCGAGATATTGGCAGCAGGTCCAGGATTTTGGTTAGCTGCATTAACCATGTTAAATTCTCCCTCAGTGTATATGGGCAAGGGCCAGAGTGTGGCAAGTAGGAGATTTTCACTGCAGCTCCATTGCAGTGTTAAATGTAAGCCTACTTGTAACACTAATACATAAATTTTAATTTGCTCACTGTTCAGGTTGAGTTTTGTCAGAGCTATTCAGCTTCTTACCTCATTATATTCTTGACTTGCTTATCATGGTCATGGGCAGCAGATGCATGGGCACTTTACCACATACAAATTCCCAAAGCCAGTCATATCCTGATCAATAATCACATTGCTACTCCTTCACTTTCATCGAGACAAAATCCCAGACCTACCGCCAATATCTCGACTAGTTTTGTACTGATGATAATTTTTCCTGCAAAAGGCTAAGTGGGAATGCACAGATGGCTACAAGTCCTTGCAGTTTTCCCAGAAAGAACATTTGTTGCCAGCTAATATTGGTGGTAGTAGATTATTAGCTTAAGCAGCTGCCCTCTCCTTTGATCTTTCAGACTGCTTTTCTTGAAGTGTAAGGTCTTGACAACTTTTCTTGATAAAGAATCAGTTGTTTGGTCAATCGGCTGTCTGCTTCCCATTACGACAGAAGACTTTCATGAAGGCTTATGAAAAGTATCTGTGGTATAGCTCTGAAGGTATTCTTGAGTCAGACAATCTAAACAACTTCCCATCCATCTCAGTTGATGCAACTTTATCATGACCTCAAAACTTGCATTTATGCATCTTGAAGGATCTTCATTATTTTGTTATCTGACAGAAGGACCTTGCAAATCAAAGATAATGTTGATTTCAAGCCTTGATATGGTGTCCTTATGTTGTCCAAACTTTAGCACAGAGGTGAGGGGAAAAAAAAGCACTGTCCAAGAGACTCAAGTTTCACGACGTGATAAAAAATTCTCAAAAACTTGCTAATTTATCATGAGCTGAACTATTCCATGATGTACCTTTTCATCAATTTCAATCTGTTGACATAGATAATTTCCAGATTATGTGAAGTGAGACATTTTCCATCATTGCCCCTTAACAAGAGTGCTATAACAATCCACAGAGGTGACTCAGCACCACCTTCTCAGGCATGGGCAACAAATGCTGCCCTTGACAGTGTCACCAACATCTCAAAAACAAGCATTAAAAATACCCAGGACAATCAGGATTGGTGGCTGCTACCAAAAGCGTGCCTCCCCTTCTTGTCCCCATCCTTCCCTTTCTCTATCCTTACCATGAATGGAAATTGTCAGCAGACAGCATCATGTCCTCAGTGCACATAAGTGGCCAGAGTCACTGGCCCAACACTTTCAACCGAACACCTCTCCCTAATCACACTGAGGGCATGAGAAGGTCCATCAAGAAACTTTTCGGTTGACGCGGCCCCACTCACCATCAGAGAGAAAGCCTGGAGTAAAACCTCCCTTTGAATTAAGGATTGAATTTACATTAACTACACAGCCATTGAACATCTCTCTTGGAGAAAAACCAGTACCGCTAAAACTGAGCCCCCCTCCCCACCCCAAAATACAGCACCTGCTTTAGCTTTCACCTCCTTGGTGCTCGGTTTGGGAGCGGCTGGCCGCAGGCTCTGATTTTCCCCCGCAGGCTGGCCTGTCCCTGGCTGCTGCTGCTGCTGCTGCTGCCGGGAGGTGGTTGTCGTCGTCGCCGCCGCTACCAGCGCCGCCTCGGCTCGCTGCCTCCTCTTCTTCCCCCCCATCGCGACCCCGCGACGCGCCTCAAGCCGTTACTCCCGGCCCCTCGCGCTACGGACTGCTACTAACGCACTGCCCATGCGCCAATACCCCCAACGCGCGTCACCCTTCCGGAAATGACATCACAATCAACGGGGCAAATCGACAGGCGGCGGAATTCCCCGGAAGTGTTGTTCTGATTGGCTGGTGTATGTTACATCCCTGGGATTGAGTGTAATTAACACCTTTGCTGCAAAAGGCCGTTCAGCCCCTCCGTGCCGTGGAGTGTGGTTTGCATGAGTCTCCGACCATACTTCTTGGTCTCACGCTGCAGCATAACTTTCTACTCGCTTCTCCTTTTTCACAAAAAAAACATTATTAGTGTCACAAGTAGGCTTACATTAACACTGCAATCAAGTTACTGTGACATTCCCCTCGTCGCCGCACCCCGGCACCTGTTCGGGTCAATGCACCTAATCAGCTTGTCTTTCAGGCAGTAGGAGAAAGCCCACCCAGACACCAAGAGAATGTGCAAATAACAAGCAGACAGTGATTCAAGTCATGAATCGAATCTGATCCCTGGCATTGTGAGGCAGCAACACGAACCACGATGCCACATTTCTCTTCACTGAGCCCTCAGCTCTCTTCCCCATTCATGTTTTAACGATGCTATTCCCCTCAGCTGCTCCATGTTGAAATTAGTTTGATTTGATTTATTATATTGTTGCAGTTACATGTTAAGTTTAGAGGATTTTTGCAGGAATTGCAATGCAGTGTTAATATAGCCTACTTGTGACACCAATAAATCAATTTGTTGCCACGTTCCAGCTGGTATCTGTTCACGTACACTGAGGGAGAATTTAGCATGGCCAATGTACCCAACCAGCATATCTTTCAGATTGTGGGAAGAAGCGTGAGCATCCAGAAGAAACCAACATAGACATGGAAGAACATGCAGATTCCACACAGACAATGACCCAAGGTTGGAATTGAACTGGAGGCCCTGGCACTGTGAGGCAGTAGTGCTAATCACTGTGTCACCATACCACCTAGAATCATAGAATCTCTACATTACAGGAGGAGGTCATTCAGCCTATCAAGGTAGTCTCACCTTACATCTTGAATATAATTATTTTGCTCTACTGATTGAACAAGGTTGCTGTAATATCAAAAGCTGAGTGACCCCTGACAATGCAAATTGTGAGTGAGTAGGTTAAGTAATTGATTTTTCTCCACACCGTAGCTATGACTATAACACTACATTCTGTACTCTGTCCTTTCCTTCTCAATGAACGGTATGCTTTGTCTATATAGCATGCAAGAAATAATTTTCACTGCAATACATGTGACAATAATAAATCAAATCCAAATAAATGCCACTTGATAGAAATAAATCTTGCTGACAATTGAGAGTAGACTGGTGGTGTAGTAATAGGATGGACTGATTTTGTCTTGCTTTTGGTGGACATTATCTATCCGGCCAACTTTCCACTTGGTCAGTTAAATGCCAATGTTGTAGCTCTCCTGGGACAGTTTGGGTATGGGCAATGCTAGTTGTGAAGCACAAATCTTCATAGTTACAGTGAAGAAATTTAAATAAACCTGTTTTACTTTAACCTGGTGTTGTGAGACTTTTTACTGGTGTAGTTGGTCAGACATATTTTGATGTCAGTCAGCAATGCAGCTGTTGAGCCACTCTTGATGATCAGCATTGAAGTCTCCCACTCAGAATATTTTCTGTGCCATTGCTATCTCAATTCTTCTTCCAAATAGTGCTCGATATGGAGGAGTGCTGATTCATCAACTAAAGTGGCGGTGGGAGCTGGAGAGTGTCAATACATGGTAATCAGCAGGAGGTTTCCTTATCTATGTTTGAACTAAGGCAATGAGATTTCATGGGACTCAGAGACAAAATTAAGGATTCCTAGGACAACTCCCCACTCACGACTTTGTACCACTGTGCTGCATCTCTGTATGTATTGTAGGTGAGACATGACATACACAGGAATGGTGTCTGAGAAATGGACTGTGAGATATTATTTGGTATGTATGACTATGTCAGGTTGTTGCTTGACTAGTCTCTGGGATAGCTCTCCCACTTTGGCATCATCCTCAAATGTGAAGAAAACTTTGCAGGGTCAATGAATCTATCTTTGTCATTTCCAGTGCCGAGGTTATTGCCACGTGATCTGTCCAGTTTTATTTATTTTTGCTTTTTCTCAGCAATTTAGTTCAACTGAGTGCTTTGCTCTGCCATTTCAGAGAGCACTTAATAATCAAACAGGTTGCTTTTTATCTGTGAATGGAGAGGGTTGAAGATTTTCTTCCCTGGAGGACATGAGTGAACCACTTGTCTTTATATGACAATCAATATCTTGCTGACCAGATTAACTGATTGTATTTTTATTGTATATTTATTAATAAATTGAATTTAAATTCTATCAGCTGTGGTTGGATTTGAACTTAAGTTTCCAGAACATTTGTCTGGGCTTTGCAATTACTGATCCATTATAACATTACCACAACACTAGTATGTGCCAATTGAAAACATCTCTATATCTACCCAATTAATCTCCTTCATAAATCATCACTGAAGTCACCTCTCAGCCTTCTGTTTTCTAGAGAAAACAGTCCCAATGTATTTTCCCTGATAGTTTGTTACCATTCATTTAAATCCTACTTCTGCCTTCTCCAGCATCTCCACTATATTAACCTTTCCATGTATGTCACACTGTATGAGGACTTTCCTGACAATCGTCCTAAATATATCCTTTAGGATAAAAGCAAATTATTACAGATGATGGAATCTGAAACAGAGTTGAAATTTTAGCTCTAATCTCTCTCTACAAATGCTGTCAGACCTGTGATTTTCCAGCATTCTCAGGTGGCACAGTGTCACAGTGATTAGCACTGCTGCCTCTGAATGCCAGGGACCCAGATTCAATTCTCAGTTTGGGTTGCTGTCTATATGGAGTCTGTACATTCTCCTCATGTCTATGCAGGTTTCCTCCAGGTGTCCTGGTTTCCTCCCACAGTCCAAAAGGCATGTTGGTTGGTGTACTGGCCATGCTAAATTCTCCCTTATTGTACTCAAACAGGCAATGGAGTGTTGTGATTCAGGGACTTTCATAGTAACTTCATTGTCATGTTAATCTAAGCCTACTTGTCACACTAATAAATAAACTTAAATTGTTTTTGCGTGTTCTTTGGGTCCTCAGTGCCAGTTAGGCAAATTAATTTGATTTTCAAAATGTTTCTATACTATTATATTCTTGTATGCCCTGAAAAAATCAACAAAAGGAATAAGATCACCTCTTTAACATCTCCAGATCCACAGAATTGCAGTTGACTCCGAGAATCATGGAATCCTCAGTGCAGAAAAAGGACATTCAGCCCATCAAGACTGCACTGACAACAATCCCATCCAAGCCGGATTCCTGTAACCCTGCTAATCCCCCAACACTAAGAGAAAATAGTGGAAAATAGTGGATGGCCAATCAAACTAACCTGCATAACTTTGGACTGTGGGAGGAAACCGGAGCAGCTGGAGGAAATCCATGCAAACCTGGGGAAAACATGCAAACTCCACGCAGTCATCCTAGGCCAGAAATGAGTGCAGGGCCCTGGATCTGTGAGGCAGCAGTGCTAAGTATTGTGCCACTGTGCTGCAAACTCTCAATGGTCTGCAAGCCACTTCTGTTCCAGTAAACATAAGCACAAACGATAAAGATACAGAATTCCGAAACTATCTATTTTTTCAAACATAAAATACTGCAGATACTGGAAATCTGATCCAGTTTAAAGGAATTAGGAATGAGCAACAAATGCTGGTCTTACTAATGAACCGACATTTAAGGAAAGAATAAAAATAACTATTCTGGATCTTTAATATATTCAATATTTAGGAACTCCATAACTTGAGAAATACTTAATTGCAGATTTTCACCTCCATGTGAAGTTGCAGACATTTCTAGGTTCTGATTTTCAGATATGAAAGAAATGTTTGTATCACAAAATAGGGAACTCATGTTGGATTTTTTAAAATGAAAAGATTACCAACAGCCTTCAGTGGACAATTGTGGATCACTTCCAAAATGATCAAATAATCCATCCTGAATTCATATAAATAACTCATATTTGAAGCAACCTTCACTGGAGTTGAATTTTGTAGATGGTCACAATCTTATGTGCCTGAAATTTTCGATATAGAATCTGGTTAACATGGTCAATTTTTAAAAAAAAATCATTTATAGAATGTGGGCTTTGTGGGCTAGTCCTGTATTTATAATCAATCTCCAGTTGCCAAGGAGAAGGCGGTAGAGCTGCCTTCTTCAACTGCTACTGTCCTTGAGGTGTAGGTAGATCTACAGCAGGAAAGCTGTTCCAAGATTTTGACCCAGCAATAATGACTTGTGATATATTTCCAAGTCAGGATGATAAGTGACTTGGATGGGAACTTCTTTGTGGTGATGATGTTTCCAGGTATCTGCTACCCTTGGTCTTAAAGATACAGCAATCGTGAGTTTGGAAGGTGCTGCTAAGAAACTTTTCTGAGTTCCTTTAGTGCATCTTGTAGCTGGTACATGTGCTGCCACTATTCATTGTGATAGAGGGATTGAATATTCATAAAAGGAGTACCAGGCGGCATGCTGGCACAGTGTCTAGCACTGCTCCCTCCTAATGCCAGGGACTTGGGTTTGCTTTTAGCCTGGGGTTTGTCTGTGTGGAATTTGCACATTCCCTCTGTGTTTGCTTAGATTTTTGCTGACTCCTGCCACAGTCCAAAGACTTGCAGGTTTGGTGGATTAGCAATGCTAAATTGCCCTTAATTTGTGTATGAATGTAGCTACATTGGATATGATCATAGAACCCTACAGTGCAGAAAGAGGTCCTTTGGCCCATCTAGTCTGCACCAACCACAATCCCACCCAGGCCCTACCCCCATATCCCTACATATTTTACCCACTAGTCCCTCTAACCTAAGCATCTTGGGACACTATAGAATCATAGAGCCCTACAGTGCAGAAAGAGGCCCTTTGGCTCATTGAGTCTGCACCAACCACCCAGGCCCTACCCCCATATCTCTACACATTACACCCACTAATCCCTGGATACTAGGTAGCAATTGTAGCATGGGAAATCAATCTAACCTGCACATCTTTGGACTGTGGGAGGAAACTGGAGCAAACTCATGCAGACACGAGGCAAACGTACAAACTCCACACAGACAGTGACCCGAGCCAGGGATCGAACCCAGGTCCCTGGACTTGTAAAGCAGCAGTGCTAAACATTGTGCTACTGTACCACCCAAATACCTTGATGGAAAACTTCTGAAACTCTAAGCCCCCGGTGATAGACCAGCAATCTGTTCCAGGAATAATTAGCTATAGAAACAGACAAAAGGCTGACCCATGCACCATCAGGATGTGGAAAGATGAAGAGGGAGAGCAAAAGAGAATCCATTATGTGGGCTGCTTTGTCACAGATAGTGTTGGTTTCTTGAGTATTGTTGGAGTTGAGCTAATCTAGGCAAGTGAGAATATTTCATCACACTTGTGTATTATTAGCAATATGTGGGCGATATTTTTATTTTTACTGCATGAGCTGTCTGATTTTAATTCCTATTATTTTGATGCATTAAGAAATGTACAATTATGACATACAGTGATCCACTCAATCAGATTATCATGCAGACTTGAGGACAGAGATTTTCTCCAGCCAAAAGAGAAAACGCTGGAAAATCTCAGCAGGTCTAGCAGAATCTGCAAGGATAGAAAAGAGTTAGGGTAATCTGGAATCGAAACATCAGCTCTTTTTCTCTCCTTACAGTTGCTGCCAAAC
The DNA here is from genome assembly GCA_024679065.1 of Sphyrna mokarran. Lineage (NCBI taxonomy): Eukaryota > Metazoa > Chordata > Chondrichthyes > Carcharhiniformes > Carcharhinidae > Sphyrna > Sphyrna mokarran. The sequence continues at coordinate 63,343,545 of JAGIQG010000001.1, forward strand.
CTGCTGAGATTTTTCAGCATTTTCTCTTTCGGTTTCAGATTCCAGCATCTGCAGTAATTTGCTTTTATCCCAAGATTTACTCCAGGATTGGTGCTGTTGCCAAAAACAATTGTTTAATTCTCTGGGAGTAGAAGATCAACAAGACTGATTTTCAACTGTGGAATGCGGCCCAGAACGAATGACACTGCAGGGGAATGATTTTCACCGAATGCCATTGAGAGGATGTTTGTTGATCAGTCATTGTGCTGACTCTTCATTTTGACCTGAGCAGGGGAATTGCGCTCTCGCTCAGTTTGACTGTTTGCGGCCGCCATTGGCTCACTCGCGGTATTGTGGGTAGTTGAGGGAAGATGGCGGACACGTTCGGGGACGATCTGTTCAGCGTGTTCGAGGATGAATCGTCCAAAAAGGCTCAAGGAGGCAAACGCGGCGGCGGCGGGGTGAAAGCAGGGTGAGGAAGACTGGTGTCAATGTTAAAGCAAATCCAGGAAGGCCGGTGGCAGATCTCCCCGGGCGCGCCGCTTGCTGCTCTCAGGATGGATGGTGATGAGGGACATGATGTGGAGATGCCGGCGTTGGACTGGGGTTAAACACAGTAAGAAGTCTCACAGCACCAGGTTAGAGTCCAACAGGTTTATTTGGTAGCAAACGCCACAAGCTAGTGTCTTGTACTACTACATAAACTTTAACTTGGTGTTGTGAGACTTCTTACGGTGATAGTGGAGTCGGAGGGAGAGTCATTCCCGCTCACCAGAGAGCAGTCCAGCCAGTCCCGTTCCTCAACTCCATCCGTGCAGCCCTGTGTACGGTTATTTCCTGCAAGTGCCCAATGCAGTTTCCTTTTTGGAATCACTTGGATCATTTCTGAGGGTCTTTGAGAAGGCCTGCAGCAGGGGAGATTTACCAGAATGGTTGAGGGATGGTTTCAAATTAGTTAACTTAAACCAGAACAAGGTTCTATTCCGAACGTTTTCTTGCTTTACCACTTTCGTCCTGTGCTATGTGATGTATTTATTTAATTGACCCACCAGGTGTACTGTTTGAATTAACGTTAAAGTGGCACAGTTACTTAGATTTATGCAGTATTTTGATTGTGGAAGTAGTTCCAAGCTGATTTATGGGAAAGAAATGAATATTTCACACCAGAGGGATTAGGAGAGGTGCTGAAAAGGACCTCTCCTAATCAGATCGAAAGATATATCGAGTAGTACAGAAGTGGGATGTTCAGCCCATCATGTCTGTGCTAACCTGCCTGTGCTAACCATCAAGCACCTATCTATTTTAATTCCATTTTCTAGCACTTGGTCCAGAATCTTGAATGCAGTAGTGTTTAAATACTCATCTAAATGCTTCTTAAACAGAAACTAGAAGCAGGAGAAGGCAATTTGGCCATTTGAGTCTGTTCCACCATTCAGTTTGATCATGGCTGATCACCAAATTCCTGATTCTCCCTTTGCCTCCATATCTCTTGATCCCTTTAGCTCCAAGAGCAATCAATATCTTATTTCTTCTCAGATCAGACATCGTTTTGGCCTCAACTACTTTCTGTGGTAGAGAGTTCCACATACTCACCACCCTGTGGATGAAAAAATCCTCCTCACCTCAGTTCCAAAAGGTTTACACCTTATTCTCAAACTAGGACCTGTAGTCTGGACTCCCCCACCATTGGAAGCATTCTTTCTGAATCTATCCTGTCTAATCCTGTTAGAAGCTTCTAGGAAATCCTCTCTCACTCTTTTAGACTCCAATACATGTAATCCTAACTGGCTTGGTCTCTCCTCATATGACAGACTAGCCATCCCAGGAATTAGCCTGGCAAACCTTCCACTATATCCCTTCTATAGCAAGGACATCCTTCCTCAGATAAGAACGTCAAAACTTATCCCCAAGGGTTCTCTCACAATTAGATTGCCAACAAATCCTTTCTCATAATACAACACCCAGGCCAAGAAGGCCTGCTCCCTTCTTAGTTCCTCAACATATTGCTCCAGAAAGCCATCATGTATGCACTCCAAAAATTTCTCTTCTATGACTAATTTGATTCTCCCAATCTATATGCAGATTAAAGTTGTCCATAATCACAGGTGTTCCATTAACACCTGTATTTCTGATTTCCTGTCTTATGATTTTCCCAATATTATCTTGACAGTTTGGGAGCTGACATTACCACTCCCACTAATGTATTTTGCCCCTTGTTGTTTCTTAACTTGACCCATATAGATTCCACATCATCTATGCATAATTTTTTTTCAAAATCGTGTCAGTATCATCTTTGATCAACAATGCAATTCCACCATCTTTTTTCTTTTTATGTGTCCTTCTTGAATACTGAATAGCCCTCATTATTTAGTTCCCATTCTTGGTCGCCTTGGAGCCACATCTCCTCAATACCAACTATATATTTTATATATCTATTTGTGTAACTAATTCATCCATTTTGTTTTGAATGTCCTGAGTTCTCAGGTACAAAACCTTATGGCTTTTAACATTTTTTCCTTTTCCTACTCTTTTTCACTTGGTCTTTATCTGACTCTGTTATGAGGTTTTCTGCTTCTCAGACAGCATGGTGGCTAGCATTGCTGCCTCTCAGTGCCAGTGTCCCAGGTTCAATTCCTGGCTTGGGTCACTGTCTGCTTGGAATCTGCACGTTCTGCATTGGTTTCCTCCCACAGTCCAAAAATGTACGGGTTAGGTGCATTGGCCATGCTAAATTCATTGAACGGGCACCAAAGTGTGGCAACTAGGGAATTTTCACAGTAACTTCGTTGCACTATTTGTTAAGCTGACTTGTGATAATAAATAAACTTTAAGAAAATTACCATGTTTTCAGACACAGTTTCAGATTCCCAGCATTCTCTCAGTGAAAAAGTTTTGCCTCAAATGCCCTTTAAATCTTTTGTTCATTAGCTTAAATCAATGCCCCCTGTTTATGGACCTCTGAACTTGGGGGTGTTCCTCACTACCTTTGTCCTTCATAATTTTGTACACCTCAATCAGGTTCCCCCCTTCTGCCTTCTCAGGTCCAAGGAAAATAACCTCAGACTTTCTAGTACGTTCATATCCTTCATCTAGTGTAGCAGCCAAAACTACTCTCAGGACTCTAGCTGTGGCCTGATGAGCATTTTATATACAGCTCTATCATAACTTCCCAGCATTTACATTCCTTTGCTTTCTTAGTCCTCAATGAATCACCAAAATGCAAAGGGAAATCCAGAATAGGGCCATTGTGTGGGGTTGGAAACAAGGTAATTGTTGGTTACTGTAGGATAATCGTGCAACCAGTGAATATAGTCCCATAAAACTGGAGAGCAAGGATAGAGGAGAGACATTGTGGGAGAACAGTTTGGTCAAACATGTTGCAAGTGGCAGGAAGGTGGATAAGAAGAGATAATGCTGATAAAGCCTTTTGTGACATTAATTATCAAGACTATGATGTTATAGAAATGGCTGGAAGCTGATGGGCAGAAATCGAATAAATTTGGGAAAGAGTAAGTTGGAATGAGTCCTCGTCTAGATCTTTGACAGAAAGAATAACATTGGTGATGGCATGTTGCTTTGCAATTGCAATGGAACTGAGGGATGATTTCCTTTTGGTGGGGTGATGGTGGCAATTTTGAAAGGATGACAAAGTGTCCAGTCTGTGGAACATTTTATAATTGCGAATATGGTAGATGGTAAAGAAGAAAAGCCACATTCAACAAGAATAGAGTGAAGCAAGCGAAAGAGTGCACCCTTTAATTTTGAAGATGGCATGTGACAGAATTGAGGGAATGTGCCCTTAGCTGAGTCGAAAGAGGAATCCACCAGTCACTTGTCACAATTCCTGTAGCAGCTGATAACTTGTAAAAAGATATTTGAAATCCCATTGCCCATTTCGCAGAATTATTACAGTTCAGGAGGCCATTTAGCCCATCATGTTTACCCTGGACCACTAGAGGAATTTCACAGTAACTTCATTGCAGTGTTAATGTAAGCCTGACTTGTGCCGCCACTTCAACATTCCCACTTCCACCCATAATCCCTGTCAATGTTTATAGAAATCTGCATTGGAACCAAATTAGCGAGACCATTTAGGGAGAATTTGTTTTTGCACATCAGCCTAAGAGCACATCTTTGGGGTGTGGGAGGAAACCGGAGCACCTGGAGAAAACCCATCCAAGCACAGGGAGAATGCGCAAACTTCCACAGACACAGGCCCGAATCCAATTATCCGCATAGCACAGTGATAGTCACTGAGCTGTCTTGTTGCCCATCAACTAGTCCAGTTCAAGCGTACACTAATGACGTGAAGCACTAGGCTACTCTCGAAAAATCCAAGAGCAGCCCTCTCATGACCGATTGCGTGTATGCCCCTTGTTGGACAACAAGGTGGACTGAAGTACCTGTAGGATAAAACAGAAATACATAATATCATGCACAACTTATGCAATTCCCAAGAACTCACAAGACTTGTGATCCCTATTTTAAATCAGTCTTCTATATCCCTCCATCCACATTCTGTTTGTGTGCCCATCTAAGTATCTCTTAAATAACTCCAGCGTGCCTGCCTCCACCACCTTACTTGGCAGTGTGTTTCATACCCCCACAACCCTCTGTGTGAAATAACTCTCTAGCATCCAAATTATTGCCTTACCCCCCTGACAGTAAGCCCGTGACCCCTTGTGATATTTGATTCCAACTTAGGAAAAAGCTTACCACTGTTTACTCTATCTGTACCCGTCATAATCTCGTACACCTCTATTAGATCTCCTCTAAGTCTACGTCTTTCTAAGGAAAGCAGCCCCGATTTGTCCAATCTCTCCTCGTAATTCAGACCTTCCATACCAGGCAGCATTGTGGTAAACTTTCTCTGCACTCTTTACAGTCTCCATGTCCTTCCGGTAATAAGGCGACCAGAACTGGATGCAGTGTTTCAAATGAGGTCTAACCAACGTTCTATACAACTGCAACATTAAAAGCCAGCTCTTGTACTCTATACCCCTTCCTATAAAGGCTAGCATACCATATACTTTCTTCACAACCTTCTCCACCTGCTTTGCCACCTTCAGAGACTTTTGTACCTGCACCCCTAGGTCCCTGTGCATTTCTATACTCTTAATAGGTCTACCCTTTATCATATACCTCCCCCCTACATTCTTTCTCCCGAAATGCATCACCTCACATTTATCAGGATTGAATTCAATCTGCCATCTGTCTGCCCAAGCTACCAGCCTATCTATGTCCTGCTGCATCGCCTGACAATGCTCCTCTCTATCCGCAAGTCCAGCCATCTTTGTATCGTCTGCAAACTTGCTGATCACACCACTTATCCCTCTTCCAAGTCATTGATATATATTACAAATAGCAGAGGTCCCAGTACCGAGCCCTGCGGCACACCATTAGTGACCGACCTCCAGCTAGAAAAACACCCTTCCACTAATACTGTCTGTCTCCTATTACCAAGCCAGTTACTTATCCATCTAGCTACCTGTTCTTGTATCCCATTAGCCTTGACCTTTTCAACTAACCTCCCATGAGGGACTTTGTCAAGTGCCTTACTCAAATCCACATAGACTACGTCAACAGCTCGTCCTTCGTCGATCGTTTTTGTCACCTCCTCAAAAAACTCTATCAGATTCGTAAAGTACGACATCCCCTTAACAAAGCCATGCTGTGTATCCCTTGTCAGATCGCAATGCTCTAAGTGCCTATACATCCTATCTCTAAGAATCCCCTCCAACAGCTTCCCTACCACTGATGTCAAATTCACTGGCCTATTATTTCCAAGGTTATCCTAACTACCCTTTTTAAACAATGGTACAACATTAGCTATTGTCCAATCCTCTGGGATCTCACCTGTGTCCAAAGAAGAGACAAAGATTTGCGTCAGACCCCAGCAATTTCACCTCGCGCCTCCCTAAGCAGCCTGGGATAAATGCCATCAGGCCCGGAGATTTATCAGTTTTAATGCTACTTAGAAGCTCTAACACTTCCTCCCTCGGTATGGATATTTCCCTCAACTGGTCCACAGCTCCCTCAGAGACAGGAGCGGTCAACAAGCCCCTCTCCTTCATGAATACTGACACAAAGTATTCATTCAGAATCTCCCCCATTCCCTCGGGCTCTAAGCACAATTCCCTTCCTTTGCCCCTAAGAGGACTGATTTTTCCTCTAACCATCCTTTTATTCCTAACATAGGAGTAAAAAGCTTTTGTATTTTCCTTAATCCTATCTGCCAAAACCATTTGATGCCCCCTTTTTGCCCGTTTGAGCTCCCTCCTCCTCTCTCTATATTCCTCCAACGTTCTCTCCGTTCCCAGTTGCTTTGACCTAACATACGCCTCTCTTTGCTTCCTAACCAAGTCCTCAATATCCCTAGTAATTCACAGCTCTCAAATCCTATCTTTCCCATCCTTCCTCTTAGCCAGCACATATCTTTCCTGCAACTTTTTCGTTATTCCTTTGAAGGAATCCCACATGCTAAATGTGGACTTACCCTCGAACAACCTTTCCCAATCAGTTTCCATAAGTTCCTGTCTAATCCGACTGTAGTTAGCCTTCCCCAATTCAGCACCCTCCCCCAATTCAGCACCCTCCCCCTAGGAATTGTGCAAGTCTCCTGGAAATTTCATACCCTTTTGGTTCCTGCCTAACTGAACTTCAACTGTCCTGATGAAGAGTGAGCACTTTGCATCATTGGATGCATGCCTGTCGACAGCTGCTTCCCAAAGGATAGAAATTTAAATATTTAAGGAATAGTAAAGGGAAAATCTCAACTTGTGACATGTAAATTAAACTTTGTAGGTTTCTAACATATCTAGAATCCTTTGAGTACTTTGCAAACCAGATGTGTTGCTATACTGGATTTTTACTCTTTGTTTTGTAGAAACCAGGTGTGTGTAATTGCTATGCTCAGTGAGTCACCCTGCTTTGCTTCAGTGTCAAGACAGGACCTTTTTTCTGTGTTTATTTAGCTTTGGCAAAAAAGAATAATTGCTTCTCATGTTTATCTTCTGCTATCAGAATTTGCATAGTACTTTCTGTAATATGTAAAGGAATGATAAGATTCAACTGGTATTAGGTGCTGTTCTGTACTTTTTAACTGAAATTGTTCCAAGACTGCATCAATATACCAGGTGGAATAGCTTTTTACGCATCAGTAATGGAATTCCTTTGTCTCATTACAAACACTGATACTCAAAATGGTTTGTATCCATCAAGGAAATCATATTGTCAACTTTATAAGAAAAAACTTTTTTTTTAAATGTTGAAGACTTTTTAAAATTTGCTTCTTGTAGGAAGGCCATTGCTGGAGTTGCTGAAGAAGCTAATGCAGTTTCCTCTGTGAAGAACAAACGTGAAGTAGAGTCTGATAATCCAGATGATGTATTGTTTGGAAAAAAACCCAAACTTGAGGTTGTGTCCACTGAGGAAATTAAGTAAGCTTTTCTTTAAAAATCACAGCCTGCCTGAAACTATACAAATAATTGCAGTGAACAATATTCAAAGCAAAATATTAGGCATAGCACAACATTCTTCTAATCGGTCTCTAATAGTTAGACATGCTTAGCTTTATCTTAGTGAATTTCATTTGTTTTCCTGTGAAAACTAAAACCGAGTGACTCCATGATTATAAAGGCAAATTACTGCAGTTGTTGGAATCTGAAAAGAGAAAATGCTGGAAAAACTCAGCAGATCTGACAGTATCTGGAGAGAGAATGGAACCAATGTTTCGAGAGAGGATGACCCTTCATCAGCTCTGACCAAGAGTCATCCCAACACAAAATGATGGCCTTATTCTCCACAGATGCTATCAGACCTGCTGAGTTCTTTCAGTATTTTCTGTTTTTGTTTTGACTCCATGATGAGTTGCTTTTAGATTAGTCAGCTTTTCCAATTCCATTTTGAAATGGATCCAGATGTTGGAATGGTGGTGATGGCGGACCAGATGGACCTTTTCTTTAATTTTTCATGGAAAGTGGTCAGTGGTGGCAAGGCGAGCATTTGCTGCCCTTGAACTGAGTGGCTTGCTCGGTAGTTTCAAACAGCAGTTAAGAGTCAATCACACTGCTGTAGTTTTGGATTCTCATTGAGGCCAAGCTAAATAAAGATTGCAGATTTCCTTCCCTAAAATGCATTAGTCAACCCAAGAGTTTGTTACGACAATCAATGACAGTTCTGTCACTGCCGTTATTGAGATTAGCTTAATGTTCAAGATTCATGAACTGAATTCAAAATTCCACCACTGCCATAATGAGATTTTAACCCACATCTACAGAGCATTGATGTGCTCTTATGGATTACTAGTCTGTTTTCATCGCCACAGTCTCCCCTGAATGACCCATGGGCTGCTTAAATCCCCAATGTATCGCTTGCTACCTTTTTTTGTCTAACTGCTATCCACATGGCTCACGTGAGAGCACAAAATAAGTTTGCATTCTGATCCTTGTGCTGCGCATCTGAAAATAGTGTGTATACGTGTTAATATGTGAATATGGCAAAATGCTGCATTTAACAGCACTCTAATTATGGCTGTTCATATTGTGCCAGATTGAACAATGCCATTCTCATTGGCTGTGTGTCAGAATACTAGTACGGTACTGGCCTTGACATAGCAAAGCTGATCCCTGAAAATCAACAGAACGTGTTACCAGAATTGATTTCATATGGAGGAGATTGTATCTCTTGATACTGAAGACAATTGCGATAGATTTATCAGCCATCTTAAGCTGAGTTTTTGTTTTGAACATTTCTGTTAGTGGTTCATGTCTTAAACATTTGCAGAAAGGTTTAGAACCCATAAATTCATCCTTAAGTTTGGTTAAAGCTAATAGTTGTATTTTTAGCATGGAGGAAATGTGCCCTTCATGCATGGAAAACTTGACTTTTTTAATAGTACTTCTCATGCCTTTCTGAAGCTGCATGTCTCAGCTTCAGAAAGAGTATTTGAGTAACACTGCATCAGTTATCCAATACAGAAACCCAGCATCAAGGAACACTGTTTTGTACAGTATTTGTGTTTTAAAAAAAAGACAACCAGTTGAGACTGAAGAAACTTTTTGCCCCTTCCCATCCTTCATCTGCACAGCAAAAAATATAGAAATAAATACAACTAAGAGAGCAACAACTCAGGGTGAAAGATTCTGCATAAAGTTAGATTCATGGCCCAAGTCAAGAACATAGAACTATGTTTTAAATCAGATGTATACTATATGCCGTCTTGTACTTGTTAAAAATAATTGTAAACTAAGTGAAAAACAGCTTTCATACAATTGGATATATATTTGGTGGACTAGTGCATTCAGTTTTTAAAAATTAAGAGTACAAACTTAAGTATATCTGCTAACCTCATAGGGTCAGGGTAACATGTTTTGAAATGCATTTATCACACTATGTTCAATAATAATCTTCTGCTACAACATTTGTGACATTTTAGCATATGCATGGAAGAGTTGGGTCTTTGTACGTGATGGGACATAATCAGTCAAGGCCAGAAAATTTATTTTAACATGAACAGAACTCAAGAGATCTTAGTTGTCTACTGCAAAAGCTTATCGTTGGTAATTATGAAAATACAAATATTGAAATAAATCTACATCTTTAATAGCTTGTTTTTAAAGTTGATTTGATTATTTCACTATGAGCCCATTGGTGTTAAATTTTTATGTAATGACGTTTAATTGTAACATTAATGTTTCGGTAATTAAGTCTTGCAGATTTGATGCCCAAAGTGAAGGTGGAACAAGTTGATACAATAGACGGATGTAACCATGAGGTGAGTGCCCTAAAATAGTTGGTTTCTTATTTGTTGTGAACTTTGATTATTGGGATTAAATTAACTTGATAAAATACTCAATATAATTATTAAATGTTTATATGGCCATCTTTTTTATTTGTTCAGTCATGGAATGTCATCATCATTGGCTAGGCCAGCATTTATTGCCCATCTCTAATTGTCCTTGAGATGATGTTAGTGTGCTATCTTCTTGAACCATTTCAGTCCATGTGCCAATATTCACAGTGCTGTGAGGAAGGGAGTTCTAGGAATTTGACCCACCAACAGTGAAGGAATAGTGATCTAATTCCTAGTCAGGATGATGTGTGACTTGGAGGGGCCTTTCCAGGTAGTGGTGTTCTCGTATGTCTGCTGCCTTTATTCTTCCAAGACTTTACTGTCTTTTCTTGACTAAAAGAAAATTGCTAACTTAAATATTGTATACTTTTATTTTCACATCCCATTAATACATCACCATTCCTCCCAAGACTCTAAAATTTCCCTTCGCGTGTAGGATACAATTTAAAGCAGCAGTATATTGCAGTCCTTGCTATATAGTGAACTATGATTTGTACTTTGAGATAAGTTAGAACTTGCATTGAGATATTATTTAGAAACACAGAAAACAGGAACAGGCCATTTGGTCCTTTGAGCCTATTCTGTTATGCAACCGAGTAACTTATTCCTGCTTTCCCCCCATATCCTTTGACAAAAACCAGAGGGCCTGGGTTAAGGATAAAAAAAAGAAAAGTTTAAAGGGAATATTAGAGGGGGCTTCTTCATACAGAGAGTGGTGGGAGTGTGGAATGAGCTGCCGGAAAAAGTGGTAAATGCGGGTTACTTTTAACATTTAAGAAAAACTTGGATGAGGCGGGTGTAGAGGGATATGGTCCAAGTGCAGGTCAGTGGGACTAGGCAAAAAATGGTTTGGCACAGACAAGAAGGGCCAAAAGGCCTGTTTCTCAGTTGTAATTTTCTATGGTTCTAATGATGACTAAGCAGCTCTGAAAAACGAATGGAGTCAGTAGGTGCAGAAAAAATAAGATCATTCAGCAATGGAGGAGAATAGAAATGAACAAAAGCAGCAAATAAGCAGAAAAGTAAGGACAGAGGAATAATCAACTATCACTGGCATTTGAAAACTATATATTTTTGGTTACTTAATTGTTAGAAAGAATATTATTACTTTGAAGAGAACTATATGATATCCCTCTTTCATAAATGTTAGACACTAACTTCTCTATTGCTGTACTTGTAGCTTAGGTCCTAGTGAATTTTGCAATATACCATTTGATCAAACAAAATGAGCAGATTTTTTTCATCCTATCTCACTTTGAATTTTGTTTACAATTTTTATTCACATTTAAATGTTTTAGTCTTGTGCACTGAGCTTTGAAGTGGGCCTTGATAATTTCCACTTTGGAATTACAGTAATTTATTAAATGTTTACTTGCCTAATTTTAGGTGGCCATTCCAATGTGCGATGAATATCAGCAACTAAAACCCCGTGTTGGAAAAGCAGCAAAGGTATAGTCTGCATTGACTTTCTACATGTTTGTTAATCTGCTGTAATAGAGATGAGGATTTGTGCTGTTGTCTGTGGAAGCCATCTTGTCACTTCAGTAATCTACCTTGACATTAATGTAACAAGGGATTAACTCACTGTGAAATTCTTTATCTGTACTGTTAATATATTAACTCAGCTTCCAGCACTGGTTTTGTTACTAGCAATTACTTCTGTGTGAAAATTCAATCTGGTCTGCTGCTTGGATGGTTGGGTCAAATTTTAAACTCTTGAGTGGGCATAGATGAGACTCGTTTCATCAAGTTTATTCCTTTAATGTAATGTTTTGGCTTCTCTCAAGCACACTCCGAAAGCTTAGTGCTTCAGGGAGTTAAAGGAGAGATATTGTCCAAGACAGACCCTTGTTGTATTCATTTTACAGTTTTGAAAAAAAAAATTTATTAATGTAATCACAGTTATTCAGAAAGGGAGAGAGTCGTAGAGCAGTAAACTATAGGCCAGTTAGCTGAATATCTGTCAATAGGAAAATATTAAAAGCTATTATTGAAGCCATCATAACAAGGTACTATGATGAACTTAAAGTGGTAAGACAAACTCAACATGGTTTAGTGGAAAGAAAATAATTTTTAACCAATTTATTGAAGTTCTTTGGAGAAAATGTGCTGTGCATAAAGGATGCACGTGCTGTACTTAGATCTTCAAAAGGCATTTGAAAAGGCAAAGATTATTACGGAAAATTAAAGCTCCTGGTGCAGTAGGTAATGTTGGAATGGACAGAAGAGTGCTTAGCTAATAGGAAACAGAATAGACATAAATGAATCATTTTCTGGTTGGCAAGATGTAACGAGTGGTATGCCACAGGGATCAGTGTGGGGCTCAACTCTGTTGTTTATATAAATTGTTCAGATAAGGGGGCCAAGGTATGATTGTTGAATTTGCTGATGATACAAAGACAGGTGGGAAACTAAATTGTGAAGAGGACATAATGAGGCTACAAAGTGATATAGGTGAGTTAGGTGTGTGAGTAAAAGTGAAGTTGTCCATTTTAACAGGAAGAATTAAAAAACATATTATCTAAATAGTGAGAAAATGCAGAGGAATCTGGTGCCTTCATGCATCAATTGCAAGTACAGCAAATAATCTGCAAAGCTCATAGAATTTTATTGTCTATTGCAAGAAGAATTGAATACAAAAGTGAGGGTAGTTGTGCTTTAGATATGGAGCACATTTGTGAGACCACATCTGGAGTATTATACAGTATTGGTCTTTCAGGAGGGCTATAAATGCACTGGAAGCAGCTCAGAGGAAATTTATTAGAAGAATATCTGGAATGAGCATGTTGTCATTTGATTTGATATGTTATTGTCATATGTGTTAGCATACAGTGAAAAGTATTGTTTTTTGCATGCTGCACAGACAAAGATACTGCTCATAGAGAAGGCAAAAGCAAGATAAAAAGCAAGGGAAGTCCAGATTAAACTGCATTTATTTCAATGCAACAGGCCCTGACAAGCTCAGGGTGTGGATGAGTACATGAGGTTTGGATGTTTTAGCAATTACTAAAACACGACTAAGGGAAGGACAGGACTGACAGCTCAATGTTCCCCTGCAGGAAAGATAGAACAGGAGGTAAAAGAGGAGGGGGAGTTGCACTTTTGATTAAGGAAAACATCACAGCTGTACTGAGAGGGGATATATCTGAGAGTTCGCTCACTGAATCTATATGGGTTGAACTGAGAAATAAGAAGGGGAGAATCATTTTGGTAGGATTCCACTATAGGCTTCCAAATAATTGGTATGAAATTGAGGAATAAATATGTAACGAGATTACAGATCGCTCCCAGAAAAATAGGGTGTTAATAGTAATGAGATAATTCCTAATGTTGACTAGGGTAGCCATGATATTTGAGGCTTGGATGGAGAGAAATTTGTTGAATGTATTCAGGAGGAATTCCTCATTCAATATGTGGATGGCTCAATTAGTGAGGGGGCAAAACGTGACCTGCTCTTAGGAAATAAGGAAGAGCAGATGACAGAAGTGTTAGTGGGGGATCAGTTTGTGACCAGCGACCATAATTCCATTAATTTTTAAGTTAGTGACAGAGAATGATAGGTCTGGTCCAAAAGTTGAAATTCTAAATCAGGACAAGGCCAGTTTTGATTGGGGGAGGAACTTTCAACAATTAATTGGGTAAGTCTGTGGGAAGGCAAAGGGTTGTCTGATAAATGGGAGCCTTTCAAAAGTATGATAACCAAAGTTCAAGGTAAACTTATTCATCTTAGAGTGAAGGGCAAAGTTGATAGAAAGCTGGAACCCTGGATGACTCAGGATATTGAAGCCCTGGTCACAAAAAAGGAGAAGGCACATGACATTAAAAGGCAGTTGGGATCATGTGAATCCCTTCAAGAGTAAATACACTGTTATTTGTCATTCATATTAATGATTTGGATGAGAATTTAGTCGGCATGGTTAGTAAGTTTGCAGATGACACCAAGATTGGTGGCATAGTGGAAGTGAAGAAGATTATCTTAGATTGCAAAGGGACCTTAATCATTTGGGCCAGTGGGCTGACCAATGGCAGATGGTGTTTAATTTAAATAAATGCAAGGGCAGGATTTACTCAGTTAATGGTAGGGCGTTGGGGAAAGTTTTAGAACAAAGTGATATTGGGGTACAGGGTCACAGCTCCTTGAAAGTGGAGTCACGAGTGGATAAGGTGGTGAAGGAGGCATTCAGATGCTTGGTTTCATAGGTCAAAATATTGAATACAGGAATTGGGACGTCTTGTTAAAGTTGTACAAGACATTGGTAAAGCCACATTTGAAATACTGTCTACAATCCTGGTAACTATTATAGAAAGGATATTACTAAACTAGAAAGAGCACAGAAAAGATTTACTAGAGTGCAACTGAAACTGGATGGTTTGAATTATAAGGAAAGGCTGGATAGACTAGGACTTTTTTCTCTGAGGAATAGGAGGCTGAGGAGTGAAGTTATAAAGATCTCTTAAATAACGATGGTGTAGATCAGCTAAATAGTCACTATCTTTTCCCAAATGTAGGGGAGTCCAGAACTAGAAGGCATATGTTTAAAGTGAGAGGGGAGAAATACAAAAGTGTATTGAAGGGTGGTGAGTGTCTGGAACAAGCTGCCAGAGGTAGTAGTAGAGGCAGGTACAATTTTGAGTTTTAAAAAGCATTTAGACAATTACATGGATAAATTATCAGTAGGTTAGCCTGACTTTGGTAAGATTTTAGAGTGCATTATTAAAGCAGAGCACTTGGAAGTACATGATAAAATAGGATTGAGACTGTCTTTTTGAGGAACAGCTGGGCAGGATAGGCTTGTATCCACTGACAGTGGAGAAGAGTAACTGGTAACTTGATTGAATTCTGAGGGGATTTGAGCAGTGGAAATCCTGTTTCTTCTTGTGTGGAATTGAGAACTGGGGCTCTTTATTCACAAATATATGGTCACTCATTTCAGACAGATAAGAAAACAATTCTGAGGGTTGTGAGTCTTTGAAATTCTTCTCTGAATGAAGGCAAAGTCTTTGAATATTTTTAAGGTAGAGGTCAATTTGTGATAAGCATGGAGAGGGGGAGGGGTGAAACATTTGGGGATTGGCAGGAATGTGGAATTAAGGTTACAGTCAGATCAACCTTGCTCCTATTGAATGGTGGAGCAGGCTCAAGGAGCTGAGTGGCCCACTATTGCTCCTGATTTATATGAATGTATTGCACAATTGGGTAGTTAAGGAGGAAATTTTGTCTGACACTCCAAGCTGTTGGATCTTCTGAAAGAGATTTCTCTACATAGGCAGATTTGCTTAAAGTTTGAAAATAGTGATTTCTTGTTTTTAGTATCTTCAGAAGAATTTGACCCTCCTCTTCCCATTGTTCTAACATTGCAATAACCAAGTGTAATGCCCCATTCTGCTACCACAAGTCAACCATGGAACTGTTCGCATCCGTCACTCTGTGTCAGGTCAGCTGGGTGTTCACTCTTAGTTTTTATTGTTTACCCTGATGACCTCTGGCCTCTTCTTTAAAAATTCTTTGATGGGAAATTGAAATCATTGACAAGGCCAATATTTGTTGCCCATTCCAAAGCGCTTGAAGTGAGTGACTTGCTAACCAGCTTGACATTTCAGAGTCAAGTTAGGAGTCACTAATTTTGCTGTGAATCTGAAGTCACGTGTAAGTCAAATCAGGTAAGGATTGCAGATTTCTATTTCTAAAAAAAAAATTAATGAACTAGATGAAACTAGCTTTATGTTTCAGAATTTTTAAAAAAATGATTTTCATCTTGGAGCATTAGCTTGGATTGCTGGTATCACTATCACTATGCCACCATCACCATTTGATATCGATATAAAATTTATCTGCAGTATTATGTAATGGTAAGGAATGATTATACGACAATGATCAATATCACAAAACAACCAGTAAAGTCTTACGATTACTGCTTTTAAATAATTCTTTTTAATTACAGGAATATCCTTTTATTCTTGATGCTTTTCAAAGAGAGGCCATTGCTTGCATTGATAACAACCAGTCTGTACTGGTGTCTGCACATACATCAGCTGGCAAAACTGTTTGTGCTGAGTAAGTACCTCTTACGATTTGTTTTAACTTCTGGCTTGAATTTTTGTGCTCACAGAGTGAGGAATCCTCATGTCTTATTTATTCCTGTTTCTCATATACGCGATGCCCCTTGTGATGTCATCTGAGAGCATATCTTTAGTTTCACATATATGCAGCAGCATCCAACTATATCTCATCTCCAGCTCCCTTAGTGTAGCACCATTGCTAAATTATCAGTTTCTTTATCCAAATGGGCATTGGATGAGCAGAAATGTTCTTTATCAAGAAGCTATGGTTTTCAATCCCTGTTCATAACTGTTCCATGTCTACAGACTCAGTAAGAACATAAGAAATAGAAGCAGGAGTAGGCCATCTAGCCCTTCGAGCCTTCCCCACCATTCAATAATAGCTGATCTGAAGTGGATCAGTTCCACTTTCTCACTTTCTCCCCATAACCCTTAATTCCCTTGTCTATCAGAAATCTATCTGTCTGTAACTTAAATATATTCAACAAGATAGCCTCCACCACTTCAATGGGCAGAGAATTCAAGAGATTCACTATCCTTTGAGAGAAGGAGATCCTCCTCAACTCGATTCTAAACTGTCCTCCCCTCATTTTGAGGCTGTGCACTCTAGTTCTGTTAAATCAGAACTAAATCAGAATTCTGTCTATCCCTCACCAGAGACAAAAAGGTTTGTGTAACAACAGCAGGGGGTATTCCTATATAGACTTCAGCAGCAGGTCAAAAACACAGCACCTCATCAAGTTTTCAAGGGCAACTTAGGTTAGTAATAAGTGCTGGCATTGCCAGCAATGTCCATGAATGGAAGAAATTCCAAGATGAAGCTCCAATCCCACATCTGTGTCGTCAAGACCCTTCATTTCCACCTCCATAACTTTGGACCTGTATCAGTATCTGTTGCTGAAACCAGCCTTAATGCTTTGTTGCCTCATGATGTAACTATTCCAATGCACTCCCTGATACCTATATTCTACTCTCTGTAAACTTGAGGTCATACATGCTTTTATCCTTACTTGCACTTGGTTCCTCAGTCACTCTTGTACTCACTGGTCCCTGTCAAAAATCATTTTGATTTTTAAATTCTCATTCTCATTTCAATTCTTTCTTTGATATCTGTGCTTCTCTAATCATGACCTCTTGAGCATACCCAGTTTTAATTGCTGCAATATTGGTGCTGCACCCTCAGTTGCCTCTGAAATTCCCTTCCTACACTTCTCTGCCTCTGTACCTCCCTTTCTTCATTTAATACACACCTGAGAGCTTGCCTTTTGACCAACCTCTGGCATCTGACCCAGTATTTCCTTACCTAACTTGATATCATAATCTGTTTGAAAATTCTCCCGTGAAGCACCTTGGTACATTTTTATATATTTATAGAAAGAAGTAAAGTTTTTTTTGTCACATGTAAGGCTTACATTAACAGTGAAATGAAGTTGCTGTGAAATTCCTGTAGTTGCCACACTCTGGCGTCTGTTTGGGTCAATGCACCTGACCCACACATCTTCCAGAATATGGGAGGGAACCAGAGCATCCACAGGAAACCCACATTGACATGGGGAGAATATGCAAACTCCACACGTACAGTGACTCAAACTGAGCATTGAACCCGGATCCCCGGCATGAGGCAGCAGCGCTAACCACTGTGCCACCATGCCACTCATCAATTGTTACGTTATTACACTAAAATTATTGTACAAATATAAGATTTTTTTTAGATATATAATTAGTGTGATTGGAACATTTTCTTTTGTAGGCACATAAAGCCATTCGTCAGTGAAATCAGAAAGCAGCTGCCCGTTACATTTTAATGACCTATGTGTTTGGACCACAAAGTCTCTTTGGACTTGCAGTGTTTTTAGCTTTTCATCATTTAGAAATATCATGTTGTTTTCTTCTAGGTCCAGGTGGATGATCTCATATTTGCCTATATAAAATACTTTAGTCATAGTTTTGTCCATTTAATCTGTCCATATCTCTTCTTCTACCTGCTTACAATACTGTATATCTTTGTGTCACTGGCAAATTTTGGACATCTGACTTTCTATCCCATCTTTAAGTCATTAATAAATAAAATGAGTAGTTCAAGCCCCAACACAATTCCTGTGGGACACCACTGGTCATATCCTGTTAATTCAAGCTCCTGCCTGTAACCTAGGCTTTTTTAAAATCTATTATGCCCGTTTCTGAACCAGCTAATTATTTCCCTTCAGTTCCATGGCTTCACCTTGAACCAGCAGCCTTTTTTTGTGATATCTGTCACATTTATATTCATTCCTTTATCCATTGCTTTAGTGATCTCTTCAAACATTTCAGTCCAATTCTTCAAGTGCCTGGCTGTCTCCAATTAATTGAAAATTTTCAATTCTCCTGTTTTTTTCTTTGTAAGACACTGAAAGGACAATGTAGGAATGTTGAAATTGCCTCTGTGTGAAAACTGCCCTCATTCTGGTTCCTTTTAAAATTTAAAAGCGTAAAGAACATGTAAATGTGCAATGGCTTCATCAGCATTTTCATACTTCAAATAAAGATGAATGGTCAGAACATTCATTTTTTCAATCTTCATCTGTTTGTTTTGGATTTGCAGATTTCTTGATTTCTGATTGGTTTTTAATATATGCTGTTTGTATAATAATGACCTTTTTCTTTGTTACCCTTTCTATCGATGATTAGAGTAAAGTGCAGTGGGCAGTCTCATTTATGTGTTTGAAAAATTATCTTAAAATGAAACCTGCTTGTTCATAGGTATGCAATAGCCCTTGCTTTGCGTGAGAAGCAAAGAGTTATCTTCACCAGTCCTATCAAAGCTTTGAGCAATCAGAAGTATCGTGAGATGTATGAAGAATTCCAGGATGTAGGACTAATGACTGGTGATGTCACTATCAATCCATCAGCTTCTTGTCTGGTCATGACAACAGAGGTAAAGTTGATTCGTACATATATTTCTGACTGCTTGTCATGTATTATAAAAAGATAATGTCATACAAATTTTGCAGTCAGTGGCAATGCTTACAGATGCCACTGGCATTCAGCAAGCTTTTGCATGGCAACATGAGAGATCGAACAGTTTAGGCCTAGACTCTCTGGAATTTAGAAGAATGAGAGGAGATCAAATTGAGGTATGCAAAATGATAAAAGGTATGTATAAAATGGGCGCGGAGTGGATGCTTCTTCTTCTGGGGCATTCCAGGACAAGGTCATAGTCTTAGGATAAGTGATAGCAATTATAACACAGTTGAGGAGAAACTATTTCTGTCAAAAGATTGAGTTGTGGAATTTGCTACCCCGAAGTGTGGTGATGCAGGAAAGTGAGTACATTTAACAAAGAGTTAGGGCAGGCTTTTAGAAATCATAAAAACCCTACATTACAGAAAGAGGCTATTTGGTCCATCGAGTCTGCACCGACCACAATCCCAGCTAATAACCCCCATGTCCCTACATATTTACCCACTAATCCCTCTAATCTACACATCTCAGGACATTAAGGGCAATTTTTAGCGTGGCCAATCAACCTAACCCGCACATCTTTGAACAGTGGGAGGAAACCGGAGCACCCATAGGAAGCATGCAGACATGAGGAGAATGTGCGAACTCCACACAAACACTGACCCAAGCCGGGAATCGAACCCAGGTCCCTGGAATTGTGAAGCAGCAGTGTTAACCACTGTACTACAGTGCTGCCCCTAATTGGTAATGGGATGAAAGGTTATGGGGAGAAGGCAGGAAAATGGGGATGAGGATCATATCAGCCATGATTGAATGGCAGAGCAGACTTGATGGGCCAAATGGCCTCATTCTGTTCCTATATCATGAGAATTTATGAACTTAAGAATTGAGAGAACGTTTTATTGCTGATGACCTCGCTATTATTGCTGCAAAACCCAAGCCAATCTAATTTGAATTCTGAATTAAATGAAGGTTTAACTTACAAGTCCATTAATTTGGTATACTAATCCAGATTGCAGATCTGCTGACCAACTAGTACATTTAATATCTGGGCTTTTTAGTTTGTTGACAGAATTGATAAATGCCAGTAAAACTATCAGTGTTTTCTGTTCAGCAGATTATCTATAATCATCAAATACGTTTAGACTCATAAATTACATTTGATGGCTTTTGGTGATATGGCCCTGACTGTTAGGATGAGAATTAATTCCTATGACTTCCAGCATTGAGTTCCTAACCTTTAGCTGTGTCAATGTGTGTAAGTTCTCAGTTGCCGTTGGAAAGTTGGATGTTCTTCACAGCTGCAAATCTGACTTTTCTTTTGCTAGCTTCTTGCTGAAACTTAGTTTTTTTGTTGCGTTAATTTGATTTCAGATAGGCGTAATGAGACTCAGTTATGATCAGATTTAGCATGTGTGAATTGATTCCTCCCATTGTCCCACTCCTGAGTTTCTAATCATTCATGGAATGTGGATGTCACTGGCTAGGCCAGCAATTATTGTCCGTCTGTAATTGCCCTAGGACTGAGTGGCTTGCTAGGCCATTGCAGAGGTGTCTAAAAGCCAATCACTTTGAAGTCAGGCAAAGATGCAGAAATTGTTATCAAAAGGCTTAAAATATACAAATTTATCCAAGTGCCCATGAATGCTAAAACATTCCCCCCTCCCAAAGAAGAAGTAAAACTCTGCAGAGTATTCTATATTGAACACTTTCCAAGAAACAAGTGAAATAAAAGAAGTCAGTAAGTACTCAGATATTTGGTTACAACTAAGTCATAGTTGTTGCTGGTTCTTGGCTAGGAGAATGCGCCAAACTTTGGCGGATGGAGTTTAATGTGGCTAAATGTGAGGTTGTCCATTTTGGAAGTAAAAAATAGAAAGGCAAATTATTACCTAAATGGAAACCAGATTCAAAATCATTCAGACAGAGGGACCTGGGTGTCAGTGTTCATGAATCAGAGAAAGCCAATATGCAGGTGCAGCACATAGTATAAAGGGCAAATGGGATGTTGACATTCTTTGCAAAAAGACTGGAATATAAAAGTAAAGTGTTGTTGTAATTATGTAGGGTGTTAGTGAGACAACAGCTGGAGTATTATGTTTAGTTTTGGTTTTCTTATTTGAGGAGGTTCACCAGATTGATTTGAGGGATTTAAGGGTTGACTTATCAGGAACAATTAAGCAGTTTGGGCTTATACTTGCTGGAATTTAGAAGAATGAGAAGGGAATCTGATCAAGGTATATAAAATATTAGAAGAGATTGATAAAGTAAATATAGACCAAATGTTTCCTCTTAAGGACAATCTTGAACAAGAGGTCACAGATATAGATTGAGAGGCATAGAACATAGAACATTACAGTGCAGGACAGGTCTTTCGGCCCTTGATGTTGCACCGACCAATGTAACCAATTTTATGACCCTCTATCCTAAACTATTCCAATGCTATCCATATGCCTATCCCATTTGAACGCCCTTAAACTTGACGAGTCCACAACTGCTGTAGGCAGGGCATTCCATGCCATTACTACCCTCTGAGTAAAGAACCCACCTCTAGCATCTGTCCTATAACTACCACCCCTTAATTTAAAGCTATGTCCCCTCGTGCTATCCATCTCCATCAGAGGAAGAAGGCTCTCACTATCCACCCTATCTAACTCTCTGATCATCTTATATGTCTCAATGAAGTCATCTCTTAGCCTTCTTCTCTCTAAGGAAAATAATTTCAAGTCCCTCAGCCTTTCCTCATAAGACCTACCCATTATACCAGATTGAGAGGCAGTTGATTTAAAACTGAGATGACGAGGCACAACTACTTGCGAAGGGTGGTGAATTTGAGGAATTCGTT
Source organism: Sphyrna mokarran (assembly GCA_024679065.1). NCBI lineage: Eukaryota > Metazoa > Chordata > Chondrichthyes > Carcharhiniformes > Carcharhinidae > Sphyrna > Sphyrna mokarran. The sequence continues at coordinate 63,365,222 of JAGIQG010000001.1, forward strand.
GCCCCACGGTGGATTTGAGACCAGGGAGTGATCAGCAATGATCTAATTGAATGGCAGAGCATGTCCGAAAGGCTGTATTTTCCTATTTCAGCTCCTAATTCCGATGTTCCTGTGTTCCTTGGGGTTTCTCGCTGGAGTGGTGGTGATTCAGAATTTTCCTTTAAGAACTCGAAGTTTGCAGTAATGAGGTTTAATGATGGGTTTTTAACATGCAAACAGCTCAGCTTTGATGAGAGAGAGACGAGGGAAGGCTCTTTCCTGTGTGGCATAACCAAAACTCTAGTATTTTTTATACTGAAGAGCTGGAGCATAAGACCTCTCTCTGAGGGAATGAAGGGGAGATGGTGGCATAGTGGTATTGTCACTGGCCTAGAAATCCAGAGACCCAGGATAATGCTCTGGGGCCAGTTTCAATGCCACCATGGCTGATGGTGAAATTTGAACTTAATAAAAGTTTGAAATTAAATGAAACTAATGGAAGAAAATCTGCTATGTGATTCCAGATCTACAGCAATGTATTTGACTCTGCAAGCCATTCAGTTCACGGGTAATTAGGGATGGGCAATAAATGTTGGCCTCAGTGATACCTGCATCCCATGAGTGAATGAACAACAAAGCTTCACAGCTTTGGTGACTCTAAAAAAGCAGCCTGTGTACTTTGCAACTGCAAAGTTGTGTCTGTTGCAAGCCAGCTAGGTAAAGGGTTCTTTCCAAAAAAAGTTCAATACAAGTTTATATGCCCAGTCCATCAAATTACAACAAACATTTTATATAACAGATCTACACAATCTTGTAGCCATCACAGTAATAATCATTATTCCTTGAAAAAGTTTACGCCTTTGTTAAATGTCCAGTTAAGTTTTCAATTTCTAATCATTAACAATTTCCAGCTATTGCAATTCATAATCATTGTAATAAACTCATTAATGTCCCAAAATATGTTTCAATTCATGTAATTTAAACTTAAAGTTTTCAATTTTTTAACAGATTTTAAGAAGTATGCTGTACAGAGGATCAGAGGTAATGAGAGAAGTCGCTTGGGTTATCTTTGATGAAATCCATTATATGAGAGATGCAGGTAAGTAGGCACTTTATAATGAATGGAAACTAGCAGTATGCAGTTTCATTGGGGAGGCAGGATACAAAATGGAGCTAAATCGAAAAGCAGAATCACAAATGTAGTACTCTGTTATGACTGAAGCCACCAACAAATTGGCAATGAATAGGCAAGAACAGAGTGTTGAATGCACAGATTGGTATGGGAGAGATGTCTTGCCATTCATCAGCACCAGCAGCAATAGAGGCTTGACGAACAAACTGGAAATAGAACTTGGATAAATTGGTCATTTTCAATTTGGCAAACTAACCAATGAAATACCACAGGGACCAGTGCTGGGGCCTCAGCTATTTGCGATGTAAATTTATGACTTTAATGAAACAATTGAGTGTATTGTAGCCAAATGTTCTGAAAATACAAAGATGGATAAGAAATGGAGTTGAGAAGGCACAGAGTCAGCCAAGAGATATAGCTAAGTTAAGAGTATTCAAAAATTTGCAACATGAAGCGTAATGTCAGAAAAGGAAAGTTTGGCTGGCGGAATATAAAAGCAAATATTATTTGAATAGAGAGACTGTGGGATGCTGTGGTACAGAGGGATCAGGACATCCTGTGATATGAATCACAAAAAGTTAACATGCAAGTAATTTGGAAAGCAAATGGAATTTTATTGCAAAGAGTTTAAAAGTTTTGATCTAATTGTACAGAGCCATTAGTGAGACCACATCTAAAGAATTGGATCAGGTTTTGATCTCCTTCATGCAGGCGGCAAATATTTATATGTGAGGAAATTCAGAAAAGGTTCTCTGGGTTGATTGTTGGGATGAAGTTGTTGTTTTATGACGAAAGGTTGAGCAAAGAATAATCCAGCACAGGAAACAGGCTCTTTGGCCCTCCAAGCCTGCGTCGCTCATTGGTCCAACTAGACCGTTAGTTTGTATCACTCCATTGCCAGTCTGTTCATGTGGCTATCCAGATACGTCTGAAATGATGCTAGTGCATTCCACGCCCCCACCACCCTCTCTGTAAAATACGTCCCTCTGATATCTGAGTTAAACCTCGCCCCCTTCACATTGAATCTGTGACCCCTCATGAACGTCACCTCCGACCTGGGAAAAAGCTTCCTACTGTTCACCCTATCTATGCCCTTCATAATTTTATACACCTTTTTTAGGTCTCCCCTCATTCTCCGTCTTTCCAGGGAGAGCAACCCCAATCTACCCAATCTCTCCTCATAGCTAAGACCCTCCATACAAGGCAACATAATAGTAAACCTTTTCTGTACTCTCTCCAAAGCCTCCATGTCCTTCTGGAAGTGCGGTGACCAGAATTGGGTGCAGTACTCCAAATGTGGCTTAACTAATGTTCTATACATCAAACACCAATTTTTATACTCTACGCCCCGTCCTATAAAGGCAAGCAACTTGGACCTATACTCATTGGAAGAATAAAAGATGACCTTATTGAAACATAAAATTCTGGAGGAGCTTCATGGTGTCTGAGGAGAAGAAGAAGAAGAAGAAGAAGAGCAACACAGCACGGGAAACAGGCCCTTCGGCCCAATGAGCCCGTGCCGCCGTCATAACTTTATAGTAACAATTCCATTTTCCTATTCTAATTTTAGGTTATTCCTAATATGGAAGAATCTCAATATAGGGACAATTTGTTTCCCAATCAGCCTAAGAGCGAATTTTTGGGATGTGGGAGGAAACCGGAGTGCCCGGAGAAAACCCACGCAACCACGGGGAGAACGCGCAAACTCCCGCAGACACCGGCCCAATTCCAAGTGTCTGCACAGCCACATCGATAGTCTCTGAGCTGTCATGGTGCCCTTCAGATGGTCCACATAAAGCACTCATTTACGACATGAGGTACCAGGCAACCCATGAATCAACATCCAAGAGCTGTACCCGCACCACCTGCCGAATGCGTGCTCAAATTATGGACCGAATTACCTGTGGAAAAAAGCCGTAGTTAAACAGTCCTAATATATCCCTCTATCTGCATACCGCTCATGTGGCTGTCCAAGAGACCCTTAAACAGCCCCAGCGTGCCTGCTCCCACCACCTTACTCGGCAGTGCATTCCACACCCCCACTACCCTTTGTGTGAAAAACTGCCCTCTAATATTCGTCTTATACATAGCCCCCCTCACCCTAAGGCCATGACCCCTCGTCCTATCCATTTCTGAAGGTGGAAAAAGTTTACCTCCATTTACTCTATCTATACCCCTTATAATCTTATACACCTCTATTAGATCCCCTCTAAGCCGACGTCTTTCAAGGGAAAACAACCCCAGTCTATTTAATCGTTCCTCATAAGACAGTCCTTCCATACCAGGCAGCATCCTGGTAAACCTCCTCTGCACTCTCTCCAAGGACTCCACATCCTTCTGATAGTACGGCGACCAGAACTGGACGCAGTATTCCAAGTGAGGCCTAACCAACGTTCTATACAATTGCAACATCAAACTCCTACTCTTGTATTCTATACCCTTTTCTATGAAAGCTAACATACTATACGCTTTCTTTATCACCTTCTCCACCTGTAAAGACACCTTCAGAGACTTGTGAACCTGCACCCCCAAGTCTCTCTGTGTCTCTATACTCCATTCTGCTGAAAGAATGTTTTGCCTCATAGGGAATGTAGAACTAAAGGATACACATTGCAATTAGATGTAGGCCATTTGGCCTTGTGAGGCCTGCTTCACTATTCATTTTGATCATGGCTGATTATTGAATTCAATATCCTGATCCCCGCCTCCCCCCTCCATAGTAGATCTTCCATTTATGATGGAGATAAGGAAACTGAAGAGTTAATGGAGCCAACAGGAAGTGGATTTTTGTCACATTTGTCAGCCATGACTTTGAATGGCAGAGCACATGCACACTTCACACCTGCATGCATGAAGAGATTGTTGGTCCTGTGCAAGAAGAGGTTAACAAGGGACTAAAATTCATGGGGATAATCCTGTGCTCTTCTTGGATATCTGTGTTGTAAATGATTAGCCAGCAAATTATTGCCTCTTTAAAGATGATTTATGTGTGGTGAGTTTAAAGTAAAATGCATTTCTGTGTTAATAAAATTGCAGCATATTGAAGCTTTATGAGCAGGTTGAGAATAGCACAAATACAATTTGCAGATTGTGTTTTTGTGCTTGGTTTTATTAACAAAACATGCATGGTTTCATGTGCACTTCATGGAAGTTTAATAAAACAAGATATTTTTTCAGTTAGCTTTTGGATAGGAAAACTTTATATCTGTATTAAGAATCCAATGTTGAAGGCCTTTATTGCTGGTGAATCATTTCTTAGATTCTACTGGAAAAAGGTGTAGGCCATTTGACAAAACTGCACAATTCAACAATTTTCTTGGAAAAGTAAAAGTTAAGTTTTATGATGTTTTATTTTCAGAGCGAGGTGTTGTTTGGGAGGAAACAATTATTCTCCTCCCAGATAATGTTCACTATGTGTTCCTTTCTGCAACTATCCCAAATGCACGCCAGTTTGCTGAATGGATCTGCCACCTTCACAAGCAGGTAATTTGGATACTTGTATATCTTATTGCAGAAATGTTGGCTAGAATTTTACCATCTCATCTGTCACAGGAATCAGAGTGGACAAGGGGCAGACGATAGAAAGATCTGTTGACTTCAGGCAGGATTTTCCAGTTTTGGGACAAGTGACGCCATAAAATTCTGCCATTGAGTGAGGAAACTGGAGTTTGCTGGATGTTAACCTGGGATTCTTTGAATCCTTGACTGTTGAAGGAAGTTAATTGGTCAGAAAGTAGGAGATGGAGGAAGGTTAATGGGAGTGTACTTTGATGGTGGAAAATGACAGATGATGACAAAGTCAGACTTCAGTCGAAGTGCTGCATTTAGTTTCAGATATTACACCTCAGTTAGGATATTGGGTGTGCAGTGCTAATTTATCAGAGTGACTCTGGGCTCCAATACATTAAAACATTGCAATTTTGCCCCTGATATTTGCAATAAGCAATTTTATCATGTTACATCAAGTCAACAGCAGAAAAACAGGCTGTTCAGTCTAGATGGGCTACACTGGTTTTTATGCCCCAAACAAGCCCCTCCCAACTCTGCCTAACTCCAACAGTATACTCTGCTATGCCTTGTACCACTAGTGTTCTGCATGTCTTTCGATTAATCCATACAGGAATACAGGTAGTCACTAAAATTGTGAGTACCACAGACTGAAGGCGTTAATCTGTGCAACACAATTATGGTATGAGCTTTCCATGGATTCAGTGCCAATGTGTGATGATCACAAATGATGTTTTGATAAATTTAAGTGAGAGAAACTGGCAGAGTTCTTTTGATGCTCTTATCTCGAGGATTCACTCAGGCCATGAAGAATGCAAGCTTAGAAATGATTAAATTGACGTCTTCCAGGTTGCTGAAACTAATTCTAGTTGTTCATCTTGATTAAGTGTAAAGTTCAGAACTTTGCTGTGAGAATGTGAATTTTATTTAAACATGAATATTAATCATAAACATTAAACACAGAACATAGCTTACTTATTTTCATCAATCCAAAAATGTGAGCACCTTTATATTTCTGATTTCTCTGGCTTATTTTCAACACTCCCTTAGTAAAGAAAATTGTTATACTTGTCTGAACCTTTTAAAAAGGTATAGTTAAGTTGCTTTCTTAAGCATGAGCTGGATGATAACTTCTATGGGTGCTTTGAATGCTCAAATTCCTCTTTTTGTCTTTTCCTCGTCATCATTAACAATGTTAGTGTTTTTGTTTATTGAGCCTTTTCTCCCTTTAATTTTAGTTTGAAATGGTAAATATTATTTCAACTAATTTCAGAACCTACAGCTCCAACAGAATTTGACAACATTCTGCACACTAGGTGGCAGCTTAACTTTGCAAACCAATAAAACTTGTAGATTTCAGGTCGGCATGTTTTCCCCTCATCTCACGAAACAAGGTTTTAATTGGGAGCTGGATTGGCACTTTGTTTTAGCTTTTACATCTAAATATGCGCATATGACATAAAATACGTATTTTGATTCAAGCAGTCTGTTAAAAGCTATTAAATTTTGTATTTCTGAAATTATATCTTGGTGTATATGTGCATAGATCCCTGAAAGTTGGCAATCAAGTCGATAAGGTTGTTAAGAAGGCATACGGAGTCTTAGCTTTTATTGGTAGGGGGATTGAATTTCGGAGCCGCAACGTCATGTTGCAACTGTACAAAACTCTAGTGCGGCTGCACTTGGAGTATTGTGTGCAGTTCTGGTCCCCACATTATAAGAAAGATGTGGAGGCATTGGAGAGGGTACAGAGGAGGTTTACCAGGATGTTGCCTGGTATGGAGGGCAGGTCTTATGAAGAGAGGCTGAGGGATTTGAGGTTGTTTTCGTTAGAAAGGAGGCGGCTAAGAGGAGACCTTATGGAAACATATAAGATGATTAGAGGTTTAGATAGGGTGGACAGTGATAGCCTTTTTCCTAGGATGGAGAAAGCTAGCACGAGGGGACATAGCTTTAAATTAAGGGGTGGTAGTTATAGGACGGATGTCAGAGGTAGGTTCTTTACCCAAAGGGTGGTAAGGGTATGGAATGCCCTGCCTGCTGCAGTTGTAGATGCGCCAAGTTTGGTGGCGTTTAAGAGGTTAGTAGATAAGTTTATGGATGAAAAGGGAATGGTTTAGGTTAGAGGGTCATTGCTTTTTCTTAATTGGTCGGTGCAACATCGAAGACCGAAGGGCCTGTTCTGCGCTGTAATGTTCTATGTTCTATAAGCTTAAAAACCTGAGTATTCAGTAATTTAGCTCTATATTATGTGCAGTATTGTTGCAATGTTGAATGTCGTTTAAAAGTTTTCAACTAGTTGCTGTAATTGATGAGATATATACTTGTGGCGCAATCCACATTTTACAATTTGTATTCAGATTTTTCATCATAATTTTTGTTTCAGCCATGCCATGTGATCTATACAGACTACAGACCGACACCTCTGCAGCATTATATTTTTCCAGCAGGAGGTGATGGATTACACCTCGTGGTCGATGAAAATGTACGTGAAGCAGATCTTTGCAATGCACAATACCGATTTGATTCATGAAATTTTATTTGTGTACTTTCTGTTGTGACTATTTAAATTCAGAATATTCGTTGGGTTATCTTTTTTGCTAGAGCAAGTGAAACTTGTATGTGTTGGAGGGCATGTGGCTATCCTATTGACTCCCAAGTCTGCCTGATAAAAGCTGTGCCTGTGAATGCCTCAGTGGCCAGGCAAAGGAAGGGGCTGTTTGAATTGGCAAATCAGGTCCCAATCCAGATGGAGAATCTTGTTTGCAATTTTCAACTACAAATGGGTGGAGTATCCTTAAATGGATCACAGAAAGCCTTGCAGAAAATAAGTGTTGAGATGTATTTTCATTTTTTTGAGGCCATAGTTCCTCAATTGATGTTCCATGCCTTCCCTATCTGCTCACTATCCTCACCCCCTCATCAGCTGTACCAATAAAATGAGGTCCAAATTTATAAATAAATTGAATTTCTTGATGCTGAAAGCAAATAGGCAGCACGCTGCACTAACAACTTGACATGTGACATGGCGGCACTGTGGTTAACACTGCTACCTCATAGCACCAAAAACCAAGGCTCAATTCTGGCTTTGGGTGTCTGTCTAGATGGAGTTTGTATGTTCTCCAATTTCTGCATGCATTTCCTCCAGGTGCTCTAGTTTTCAGTCCAAAGATGTGCTGGTTAGATGGCTCTAAATTGCCCCTTAGTTCCCAAAAGTATGTGTATTTTTGGTGGATTAGCCATGGTAAATGCATGGGGTTATGGGGTAGATTGAATATAGGGCAAGGATGGGTTGTTCTTTTGGAGAGTGGGTACAGACTCAATGTGTCAGGTGATCTAATCCTGCACTGTAGGGATCCACGGTTTCAAGCAGAAGTCCCAAATTGCTTCATTGGGTGGCATGGTGAATTTACTCCTTGGAATGTTGCTATTTTCTTCAAGCATGAACAATTAATTCAAGATTTTGTGATTCTTACAATTTGCAATCTTTTTTTAAAATCAGACAAGTGGCAGAAACTAATTGCCCTTGCTTCATGTAACAAATCTGCAAATTTGCATCATCCCTGCTAATCGATTTTCAAATATCCACAAACAAAAATATTGTTGATGTATTTTAAAATTAATGTTCAAGCACAGGCTCAAACTATACATCAAATCAAATATGAGATGATTGTGAAATTTTATAGAATGTTGAATACTGATTCCTAACAACGTTTGCAGATTGTGGCCGGTTGGCTTCGACACTTAAGTTTTAGTCATTTTACTGATTTGTGTCTTTAGGTAACTTATGGTGCATTTCTTTTAGAAAATTCTGTGTTCTCATTTTACCTATTAAGTAGATGACCAATTAAAAATAATAGAAATATTAATCGTAACAGATAAAAATGATAGCACAGTAGTTAATTTTAAAATTGAGAGGGAATTGGCTGTAATGCTGTTGCTGAAATCCTGTAGCTTGGAATCAGCGAAAGAATGTTCTGTATCCTAGCTTGGCCAGGGAAGCATTGTTGACTCACTTACGATTCCTTTGCTTCTCAAATCCATTTTCAACAGTTTCTTCACTCATACTAATTGTAAGTTTAATCAAATCAGCAAGAATGATATAGACAACAGCTCAAAGCTACCTTTGTAGAATCCTACAGAGATGATTACAATTCTTCTATCTTGGTTCAATTTCATTTGGTCTTTAAAGTTTGACTGCAGAACTGAAACTTTATGCACTGCTTCTCCTGGCAATGCAGCTATTGCCTGACAGCAAATGCCAACATAATATTCAATGTTGTTCCAGATATGCTCTGGTGTGCATTAAGCCAAAGAAAGTTAAATTGCATATTGCACAATTTCTCCAGCATGTTTGTTCCCAGGTTTAATTAATCATGCAACTGTTTACATTTTAGCTCTTTCATGCTGCTTAAGACATTCCACCATAATAAATATGTTGAGATTTCCTCTCTTCCCCCTGTCCTGCCAACTCTCAGTTTGCATGATTTTTAATGAGTGTGTTTATTCATTTTGGAAAAAAACATTTTCAAGGCCTTTAAAAGCAGAAAATGAGGCAGATATCTAGTTGTCACGAGAACTTCTGAAACCAGACAATGACAGCTTAAGTTCAATTCTCCCCTAAAGTAAATTAGAGTAGGGGCTATTTATAAATTAAGAAATTAGCAACAAATTAGTCAGCATCTGTGAAGAGAAAATTGAGGAGGTTCATATTTTTAATGTGTGTTCTTCAGTAGACCTAGAGCAAGTTAATTTTCTTTTGCTGGTTTTGATCGCAAAAATGCAAATTTAGGTCTGCAAAATTATTTTGACCTTGAAAATTGGAAAATAATTTTTAGTATGCCACATGTCAAAAGATAATGTTTTACTGTTGTTTAAAAAGGGTAGTAGGGATAACCCTGGAAATTATATGCCGGTGAGTTTGACGTCAGTGGTAGGGAAGCTGTTGGAGGGGATTCTTAGAGATAGGATGTATAGGCACTTAGGGTGTTGCGATCTGATTAGGGATATGCAGCATGGCTTTTTTAAGGGGAGGTCGTGCCTTAGAAATCTGGTAGAATTTTTTGAGGAGGTGACGAAAACGGCCAACGAAGAGCGAACCATTGATGTCATCTATATGGATTTTAGTAAGGCGTTTGACAAAGTCTGTCATGGGAGGTTAGTTGAAAAGGGCAAGGCTAATGGGATATAAGGACAGGTAGCTAGATGGATAAGTAACTGGCTTAGTAATAGGAGACAGAGAGTAATAATGCAAGGGTGTTTTTCTAACTGAAGGTCGGTCACTAATGGTGTGCTGCAGGGCTTGGTACTGGACCTCTTCTATTTGTAATATATATGTAAATGACTTGGAAGAGGGAGTAAGTAGAGTGATCAGCAAGTTTGCAGATGATACAAAGATGGCTGGACTTGCGGATAATGAGGAGCATTGTCAGGCGAGGCAGCAGGACATAGATAGGCTGGTATCTTGGGCAGACAGATGGCAGATGGAATTCAATCCTGATAAATGTGAGGTGATGCATTTCGGGAGAAAGAATGTAGGGGGGAGGTTTATGATAAAGGGTAGACCTATTAAGAGTGTAGAAACGCAAAGGGACCTGGGGGTGCAGGTGCATAAGTCTTTGAAGGTGGCAGAGCAGGTGGAGAAGGTTGTGAAGAAAGCATATGGTATGCTAGCCTTTATAAGAAAGGGTATAGAGTATAAGAGCTGGCCTTTAATGTTGCAGTTGTATAAAACGTTGGTTAGACTTCATTTGGAATACTGCATCCAGTTCTGGTCGCCTTCCTACCGGAAGGACATGAAGACTCTGGAGAGAGTGCAGAGGAGGTTTACCAGGATGCTGCCTGGTATGGAAGGTCTGAGTTACGAGGAGAGGTTAGGCAAATTGGAGCTGTTTTGCTTAGAAAGACGTAGACTTAAAGGAAATCTAATAGAGGTGTACAAGATTATGAAGGGTATAGATAGAGTAAACAGGGTTAAGCTTTTTCCTAGGATGGACTCAAATAGCACGAGGGGTCACGGGCTTAGTGTGAGGCGGATAAGGTATAATTTGGATGCTAGAGGGAGTTTTTTCACAGAGGGTGGTGGAGGTATGGAATGCACTGCCAAGTAAAGTGGTGGAGGCAGGCACTCTGGAGTTATTTAAGAAATATTTAGATGGGCACATGAACAGAATGGGAATGGAGGGGTATAGAAAACTGATTTAAAATAGGGATCATGAGCCTTGGGAGCCCCTGGGAAGTGTGTAAATAGGTAATGATATTGATGTACTTGTTTTTATCCTACAGGTGCTTTGGTCCATCTTATTCTCTAACAAGGGGTATACACGCGATGGGTCGTGAGAGGGCTGTTCTTGAAATTTTTTTTCGAGTGTATCCTAGTGCTTCACGTCGTTAGTGTACGTTTGACCTGGACCATTTGATGGGCAACACGACAGCTCAGTGACTATCGCTGTGCTGTGCAGAAACATGGATTTGGGCCTGCGTCTGTGGGAGTTTGCGCATTCTCCGAGTGCTCCAGTTTCCTCCTATATCCCAAAGATGTGTTCTTAGGCTAATTGGCAAAACAAATTCTCCCTAAATTGTCTTAAATTTTGTTTTTAATCCATAGGTCTATAAACATGGACAGGGATCACAGGTAGAGGTGGGAACATCGGGGTGGCAGCGCGGGCTCGTTGGGCTGAAGAGCCTGTTTCCCGTGCTGTTTTGTTCTTTGTTCTTTATAACAGTACTTCCCTCCAACTTCCCAGGCACTTATGATGCTGCCAAGTGTTTATTTTGCAGGAAAATGCATCTGATTGTTTTTTATGTATTAAAGGGAGATTTTCGAGAAGATAACTTCAACACAGCCATGCAGGTACTGAGAGATGCTGGTGATCTTGCAAAGGGTGATCAAAAAGGTCGGAAAGGAGGAACAAAAGGTAATGAAAAAGTGATTTTTTTTTTACAATCAGGTGCACGATCATGTGGCGAAATGCTGACTAAAAGTTTAGTGGTTGTATCTTTGTCAAAAGTTTTTGTTAAGTCATTTCCCTATTAGCTACCTATAGCTTGAAATCTAGTTGCTACTTAATTTGCAATTTCTGTAACTTGTGATCCATATTTGAAATGTTTCCTCTCTCTCCTTAACTTATTTCAGGGATAAGAAATTTCTGCCTTTTGGCTGAATTCTGACTTTTTGTTTATGGAATTTGAGATGTTTTTCCAATTTCCTCCTCTCACTCTCCAAAGCTTGATTGCATACATGCAAAGCAAAACAAGTCCATGTTCTGTTGTTTGTGTGGACTTCCTGCACACTGCATTGAATGTTAAACTGCTGAGATCACAAAGAACAAAACAGCACAGGAAACAGGCCCTTAGGCCCAACGAGCCCGCGCCGCTACCCCGATGTTCCCACCTCTACCCGTGATCCCTGTCTACATTTATAGATCTATGTATTAAAAACCAAATTTGAGACAATTTAGGGAGAATTTGTTTTCCCAATTAGCCTAAGAGCACATCTTTGGGATGTGGAAGGAAACTGGAGCACCCAGAGAAAACCCACGCAAGTACAGGTAGAATGCGCAAACTCCTACAGACAGGCCCAAATCCATGTATCTGCACAGCACAGCAATAGTCACTGAGCTGTTGTGTTGCCCATCAAATGGTGCAGGTCAAGTGTACACTAACAACGTGAAGCACTAGGAAAGTCGAAAAAATCCAAGAGCAGCCCTCTCATGACCCATTGTGTGTACGCCCCTTGTTAGACAGCAAGGTGGACCAAAGCACCTGTAGGATAAAAACAAGTACGTTAATATCATTTACACACTTTCCAGGGACTCCTAAGGCTCATGATCCCTAATTTAGATCAGTTTTCTATACGCCTCCATTCCCATTCTGTTCATGGGCCCATTTAAGTGTTCCTTAAATAACTCAGAGTACTTGCCTCCACCACTTCACTTGGCAGTGCATTCCATACCTCCACCACCCTCTGAAAAAACTCCCTCTGACATCCAAATTATACCTTACCCCCCTCACCCTAAGCCTGTAATCCCTCGTGCTATTCAAGTCCACCCTAGGAAAAAGCTTAACCCTGTTTACTCTATCTCTACCCCTCAATCTTGTACACCTCTATTAGATCTCCTCTAAGTATACGTCTTTCTAAGGAAGAGAGCCCCAATTTGCCTAACCTCTCCTCGTAACTCTGACCTTCCATACCAGGCAGCATCCTGGTAAACCTTCTCTGAACTCTCTCCAGAGTCTCCACATCGTTCCGGTGGAAAGGCCACCAGAACTGGACGCAGTATTCCAAATCAGGTCTAACCAACGTTATTTTCCTCCCTTGAATCTAAAATATTCATCTCCAATGAATTGTGCCCTCCTACTCTTACAAGTTTCAATGTCCTCAATGTATAGATAACCAGACTAATACAATGAAAGACAGAAAAATTACAAACTAGCAGGCAGAATTTAAAAACCAGACTTTCATGGAACATGGGCACTGATCTGCTGCCCCCCCTCAATTGTTAGTCGAGATCAGATATAGATCAGTCAAGGATGGCCGATTTCATTCTCTCGAGGACATTAGGGAACCAGATGGGTCTTTACAATAATATTTTAGAGTAATTAGTGAACGAGCTAATACTGCAAATTCATAGTTGAATTTAAATTGCTTGGGGGGGATTCAAGCCCCCAACATTTGCTTGGGGCTCTCGATTATTCCTCCAGTGATATTACCATGTTCCTCCCACTACACCACCATCTCCTCTAACAGTAACCACAGACATGAACTCAAAGACATTGCGAAAACCAAAATGATCTCAAAAACACCAAGAAATACACCTATATTCAAAGGAGGGAGATACTTGACTCTTGGTAATTTTAAATTTGACAGTTGAAGAAATTTCACGAGTTAAGCTAAGAAACACTTCTACATGGAAAAAGATGACAGGGTTTGTATCTTTTTTCAGTAAAAGGCAGCAATGCTAGGCCAATTAGTAACTTTGATTCAGATACATCAACCTCTAATTAAAAGTTAAGAGTAAGATAACAGACTAGCCATCTTCTCACAACAGCAAAGTCGCCATACTCCCAGATAATCTGAAGCTGCTCTCCCTTTGACAAGGGAGCTGGATGGTGATTTAACCTGAGGATCACTACATCTCAGGCAGTAGACAAAGTTTGAGCCGCTGTACATTGATGATCATCAGCTGTTACAGGAATTGAAGTATGTTGCTCATCGCCAGTTATCCAGCCAGAGCTCAACCAACTCGAGTCGGTTTGAGGGGTTATATGTTTTACTCGTATTTGTTTAAAGTGGAATAAACACATATATACACATTCCCATTTCTATAACTCGTCTACCCAACAAGCGTATCTGTGCTCCTGACTCCAGCCTCTTGCACGTCTTATTTTAATTGCTGAACTGGTGTTATGCATTTAGCTATTCAAAATACAAGGACAGAAATTCTCCACCCCAACTTCACTATCACATCTCTTTTTAAAATGCTCCTTAAAACCTACTTCTTGGGTCAATCCTTTGATCATCTGCCCTAATATTTCTCATGGTTTTAAATTATGTTCAGCAAATGCTTCTGTGAAAAGCATTGGAGTATTTTTCAATGCTAAAATATTGATTAACTTGACCAACAGTTGATTTTTTTTTCCAGAGATTGGTTATTCTGGACTTAATGTTCTAGCTGTTTTCCTTATTTTTAAATTATTTCAAATATCAGCAGCACTAGCAGACCAGCATTTTGATTGCCCTTGAGGTGATGAACCACCATCTTGGGCCACAGCTCATGTTTGCTTCATAATGACCATATCTGTCAGTCAATGTGGTTGCAGCCCTGAACATTAACTCTTATTTTCTCTCTAATACTTGGTGATTTTATACAAATGCTTTCGCCCACTATCAAGATGGGAAGACAAAGTAAACAAAAGAGAAATAAATATTTCTACTTGCTTAAAATGTAACAATATTGCCCATTTGAAGATGCCTAGATGTATGCATGTTTCACTACAGATTGTAAGACATGCTATAATTTTTATTCTCCTCAGTCTGCTGTGACTTTGCGCTCTAATGAGTGCAAGTTTCATTGTCAGAAAAACCATTTCAGATCTTTCTGTCTTCATCCTTTGCTTCACCCTTTTATTTGAAAAAAATATTGTACCAATTACTGTTGGGTGGATTGAGGTTGAGAGAGTGGATATTTCCATAAAGTCATACAGTTTTGAAGCGTGAAAGAATGCCATTTGCCTCTCTGCACTTGAGCTGCCTTCTTAAAAGATCTTACACTTAATGTCATTTTCTTTGCCCCAGTAATCTTGAACATCAAACTACTTTTTCAATATTTATCCAGCTAATTCTGAACAACGTTATTTTGGACTCTACTTGTGGTGCTCTTTTTGGTAGGGTGTATCAGCTGCATTTAAAAAAGAGATTAATGAGGTTTTTTTCCATCATCGCATTATCAAACATTGATAATTTTCTATACTTGTATATCCTCTATTTGAATCAAAACAGCTCTAGTTTCACGTCTTCTAAGTACATGAGAGGAGAATGTTCTTGTGCTGGTATATTTCAGCAAAAATTATTTGTTGTTCAGTAAAACTAATAGTGGAGAATTTAAACGTATGGCCACCCTTTTTAACATAGTTGCAAAAATAAACATTGCTGAATTGTGGCGAATTAAGTTTCTCTTCATTTTCCATGTTAATATGAGGACAGATATAATATTACTGAATCATGTTTAATTAATTCAAATAATATAGTTCTTTCATGTCGATAGTTGAAATGTCCATGCATGTTCACAAGTCTCAATTTCATAATTTTTTTCTTAGGTACAGTGTTCAAAACTCTACACAGTATCTTACTAAAGCCCCACGAAGATATCCATACACTAGTGCTTCACCCCCTTGGAAAAAGGCAACATAATATTTTCCATCCTGATTATTTGCTGTACCTTTGTCTCTTATGCAAGAGTATCCAAGTCTTTCTGAACACCAATTCTAAATAGTTTTTCTATTCTTCATAGCAAAGTGACTAATATCACATTTCCCATGTTTACATGTGAATTGTCTTAATTGAATCATTCAAGAGGTCTTTAGATGATTACTTGAATAGAAATAATGTGCAGGGCTGTGAGGAAGAACCATAATGATCATTTGGGGAGCTGGTGCAAACAGGATGGGCCAAATGATGACACCTGCACTGTAACATTTTTGTGATTCTGAGTTGGTGTGGTCCAACATCAGAAAACTGTCCTTGCTAAACTGACAACTTTTACAAGAGAAATGGGAAAATAATACTGATGCAAGAGAGCTCTTTCAAAGTTACTGCAGACTTGCATTATCAGAGCTTTCCCCTGCATCTAAGCATGCTGCACCTGATCTTGGAATCACCAGCTTTTAGCAACAACATCCTTTACCTTGATCAGAAAATTCAGAAGACAAAACATTAAAAAAAAGGCAGAGTAATAGTTTCAATAAATCACCATTATAAAGACCAAATTGCAAAAATATTTTGTCTATTTAGCAGGACATATTTTTCAAATTAATTTTTTGTGTTTGAAACCAAGAACCTTCAAGAACAATTGCTAAAAATTCTCATGCCAAGTGCTATTCCAGTCAATGAATTTGATCTCCTGTTTTAGAGCCACTAATGAAACATGTTTACAAGTGCAAGTGAAAAGGAAGTTTAATCGAATATTCATTTCCAATGTGGTTTACTTATTATAGCCAAGTGCTCACCTAAATTGCTGTGTAGGATCATTTTCCATTAATAATGAATGTACGTTTCTTAGAATAAAGAACAACTGCTCCTTTCTGCTTATGATTTGTATTAAGAAAATGTTTGATTCCATGTTTTGCTCTGAACTCATGAGCCGCAAATGTAGCATTAGTAATGTTGAATGACATAACGCATCAACGTTTTATTTAACTATATGTAAAAATCTGTTATTCTGACATGTAGGACCATCAAATGTATTCAAAATTGTGAAGATGATCATGGAAAGAAATTTTCAGCCTGTTATCATCTTCAGCTTCAGCAAAAAGGACTGTGAAGCGTATGCTCTACAGATGTCCAAACTGGATTTCAATACAGGTAGGAGCACTTGCAAGATTAAACATTTTAATTCCACAGGAGAGAAAATGTTCAACCATTGCTCCAATTTAATAGAGCCTGTGAGCAAATTGTTCAATGTAATATTTATTTTTTGAGGTTGACCAAACAAACTTTTGAGCAGTATGCATCCATGTTCAGTTCCTACTTGACAGTATCTTTTTACTTATGAATCACCAACAGCCTCATGGTTAGCTAGAATTGTTTTATTTAGTTGTGGTTGTTCTAATAGACTTCCAAGTTCACAGCAACACTAGATCAAATAGGAACAGCAGGTGCTTTTGTCATTGTGGACTCTTAGACTGTTTTGTCATCTTGTTACCTGAAATTTGAAATAATCATACTTTTAGACTCATAGTGCTGGATCCCCAGTGAGTGTATTTCTTTCTGCTCTTTATTTGGCTGGTGGACTCATTTATTGTTGCTTGGCATCTGATTGGTATAGTAGTAAATGTGGCATCCTGGATGTACTTCCACAGCGCAACAATTAAACCTATGAATTATGTAATATTCCTAAAGCCTCCATATCAGTATAACTGTTCAGAGCATTAGGTATTGTTAAAATGGTAAGTTAAACTAAAGAATATTAACAGTTGAATTTTATCTTTAAACTAATCTTCAAGTCTTGTGGCTTTTTTTCTTAAAAAACATTATTCACCATTTTGCTTATATGGTCAAATGTTGTGCCTCTTCTGGCCGTTGAAGTAACAAATTGTAGTCAGTCTTGATCTGGCAGTACTTCTCCAACCTTTTCTTCCAACCACTCTATATGCTTGTTTTCCACCACTTTTCCAGCTTCCCACTGTGCCCAATATTCTTGGCTTGTTACATTTGTATTTCCTCTTTTGAACATTCAAGCATCCCTTTGGTTATTGGTTATTGTCCCCCTAGTTATTGGTCATTCTCTGATTGTATTTGTTAAACTGCATATGGAATATACTAATTTGCTGTCTGAATTAGCACTGTCATTTTTTACAGTTTCACGTTTGCTTATTTATGCATGGACTGCAGACATGGGGAGAACGTGCAAACTCTACACAGACAGTCACGGGTCCCTGGCATTGTGAGACAGCGTTGCTAGCCACTGTACCGCCCTGTGCCACCATGCCATTCCAAATTAGTACTTTCCTTTTCTATGAAGAGCCCTTTGTGTCTTTCAATATTAGCCCTAAGAATTTCAGTAACTGACTGTATTCATCTGGCTTTGCCTGTTGCTTCCCATAACAATGGAATGTACTAGTTTATAGGCTTTGTGAGTCTGGCAATTACTTTCTTGCTTTTTTACTGAGTTCCTACTATCAACTATCAATGTTCCCATCTTCATGTTATGGTTTACCAAGTTAACTGTAGTTCTTTGCAACTGCTCAATCCCAGGCCATCAGTTTCAGTGACACTGAATGTACAGTTGACATCGTTTCCTTTTGTATGGTCATCTGATTAACGTTCTTACATGTTAATGAAGTCCCCCAATATGTCATTAGCATAACATTGCTTAATTTCAGCCATCTTTCTTTGGGTGACCATTTTCTTTTAAATTTTCAGGCAAGTCCACCAGATTACTTTCTGTAGTTAAAGAATTATCTTATGATGAAAGGTTGAATAAATTGGGCCTATGTTATTGGAGTTTAGAGGATTGATCTCATTGAAATAGAAGATTCTAAAGGAACTTGAGAGGTTCATTTTTGTGCCTGAGGAATCTAGTACATGGGAGAACATTAAAAGGGGTTCATTATTTAAAACTGATATGAGGAAAAACTTCTTTGAAGGATTATGAATCTTTGGAATTGTCCACCCCAGAGAGTTGTGGATACTTTGTTATTGAATATAATTAAGGCTTGGATGGACAGATTTTTCCTCACTTGAAATCAAGGGATATGAGGAACAGGCAATAAAGTGGACTTTAGGTGGCAGATCAGCCATGATATTTATCAATAACGGAGCAGGTTCGACGAACAGTATGGTCTACTCCTACTTTTCATATTCTCATGTTTGTTTGGCACACCATCCATTATTAGAATATCTACTACCTCCACTGTCGGTGTTTGCAATATGTTTTGACTACAGGATGCACTGCAGCAACTTATCGTGGCTTTTTCGGCAGCAGTACTCAAACCCACAACCTCTGTCAGTGAGAGTACCCAGTGTCCAGGTTCTGTTCCAAGATGCACCATTCTGATTTAGACAAATAACATTTTTTTAATTCAGTCGTGGGCCATTGGCTTCACTGGCTGGCCAGTATTTATTGCCCTTCCCTAGTTGGCCTTGAGAGGGTGGTGGTAAGCTTATTCCCACAAGGTTTGCTGCAGTTCATATGATAGGTATATGTGACTTCCTCCAGATAAATTTTAAACTAGTTATTTAAAACTCAAAAAAGTTGAATACTGATGAACAGTCCTTATATTACCTATACTAATGTCATGATAGCAACAAAATATAACTTGAAGAACAATCCAATTTTTGGGGATGTGCTTGGGAATAGAAACGGCATGAAACTCGGTGAAGGCATGATTTGTAATAGGATTTGGTCAGATACAAGTACAAGTTTACACAGCTATGAAGATATTTAAATTTTATTTGCTATTGGGGGCTGGGATGGATGGTGTTTGTTGCATATATGTGTGTGATTGACGTTTTTTGGAACTCTGCAGGTTCCATTGTCTGAATCAGTTGTGTTTTTATTACTGTCAATTTTGTAGGTAATTACCAGATACACTGAACTAACCTTAATTTGCAATGTAATAGTTGGAAATCATGACCTCTTGGTTACTGATTCAGTGTTGTGACTGCAACTCTGCTGTGCCAATTCAGAATATGAAATTAGCAACTAAATATTTTGAGTACCTATTCATACACACACATTTTCAGATATTCTGGTTGATGGGGGAAGAAACCAGGGACCTTGCAAAAGGTGTTGCTTTTTAAATTGTGGGAAAGAAAAAGATTATGTGATGGTGTGTTATTGACTGGTTCAGTAAAAACAATGAGCAGTATTTGCTTTGAACCATTGCTTGAGGCATTTGAATAAAATTAGATTGTAGACTTTTTATTTCAGCTTTCTTTTTAGACAGATGACTGAACTTAACTTTATCTAGCAAACATTTAACTTAGATTTCAACAGCTGACCTGTTTAAACATGTTTATGTGGACTGAAAATTGCATTTTTTGTCATCTGTATTTGATAATGAATTTTCAAACATTTTTATATTAAAGATCTACTTTGTGGCTGAGCAAATTTTGCAACTGTGAGTAATTCAATTGCTCAGTTAACTGTGTAATATTCTATGATGTGTTTATGTATGTGGAGGCCTAATCTCCCTTTGCTCCTTTAGACCATTATGTAAAGATGCTGCCAAATCAAGACTGCGCAGCATATTTTTAGTACAATAAATATTAATTTTGTTTTCTGCTAGTACCAATGAGCTGACATTGTTTTCGTCATTTAAACAGTTGTCCTTATTCAAGAAAAATAAAATATTTAAGTGTCAAGCAATTTCAATAATTTAGATTTCATAATTACTTTCCTGTACAAAATGGTAGTTATATAGTTCCCTTCGTGTTGCTGGGAGTTAGGTCAGCTGTTGAAATCTTTTTGTTTATAAATTAGGGAGATAAACCTAAAACTGTGCATGCAGATTGAAGAAATACAGCCATAGTGGTACAATCTGTGGACTTAACAGTGCAGTGAATGACTTGTGTTTCATTAGAGTTCCTGAGTCACTGCGGCTGTAATGTTTTCTGGGGAAGAGGAAGGAGCAACTTTAAATGTAATGCCACATCTAATTTGCCTCCAAAAGATATTTGTCCTGTATTTTTCTATGTCGTCTTTTTCTGGTGAACCTTCTGCCATACTGAGAAAATAGAAGTATGAAGAAAATACTTAAAATCAATGCTTATCTGGGCATTGTGACATAAATGTTTTGGCTCATAAAAGTATGGCACAGGGTAAATGAAAGTTGGCTGTTTTGAGCAGTTGAGAACTCAAGGACGAGTGGTCATAGATAGAAACATAAAATGCTACAGCACAAACAGGCCCTTCGGCCCACAAGTTGTGCCGATCATATCTAAACTTACCGGGCCATAGACCTATCTGTAACTCCCAATCCCATTAATTCCCATGTACTCATCCAGAAGTCTCTTAAAAGACCCCAGCGAGTTCATCTCTACCACCACTGACGGCAACCAATTCCATTCACTCACCACCCTCTGAGTGAAAAACTTACCCCTAACATCTCCTCTGTACTTGCCCCCCAGCACCTTAAACCTGTGTCCTCTAGTAGCGACCATTTCAGCCCGGGGAAATAGCCTCCGAGAATCCACTCTATCTATTCCTCTCAACATCTTATAAACTTCTGTCAGGTTGCCTCTCAACCTTCATCTCCCCAGGGAGAAGAGACCTAGCTATCTCAACCTATCTTCATAAGGCATGCCCCCCCAATCCAGGTAACATCCTTGTAAATCTCCTCTGCACCCTCTCAATAGCTTCCACATCCTTCCTATAGTGAGGCGACCAGAACTGCGCACAGTACTCCAAATGGGGTCTGACAAGGGTCTTATGAAGTTGCAGCATTATCTCCCGACTCCTAAACTCAATTCCTCTATTAATGAAGGCCAGTACACCATGTGCCTTCTTGACCACATCCTCCACTTGCGGGGCAGATTTAAGAGACCTACGGACCTGGACCCCAAGATCCTTCTGCTCCTCAACACTGCCAAGACTCCTACCCTTGATATTATACTCCTTCATCCCATTGGTCCTGCCAGAATAGACCACCACACATTTATCCGCGTTGAAGCCCATCTGCCACTTCTCTGCTCAGTCTTGCATCCTATCTATGTCTCGCTGCAACTTCAGACATCCCTCCAGATTATCCACAACACCACCAACCTTCGTATCGTCGGCGAACTTACTAACCCATCCTTCCACTTCCTCATCCAGGTCATTTATGAAAATGACAAACAGCAAGCGTCCTAGAACAGATCCCTGGGGCACTCCACTGGTGACTGACCTCCATGCAGAAGAAGACCCATCCACAATTGCTCTCTGCCTTCTGCAGGCAAGCCAATTCTGGATCCACAAGGCCAAAGCCCCTTGGATCCCATGCCCTCTCACCTTCTCAAGAAGTTGTGCGTGGGGAACCTTATCAAACGCCTTGCTGAAATCCATGTAAACCATGTCCACTGCTCTTCCTTCATCAATGTGTTCAGTCACATTTTCGAAGAATTCAACTAGGCTTGTAGGCACGATCTGCCCTTAACAAAGCCGTGTTGACTATTCCTGATCATATTGAATTTCTCTAAATGCTCATAAATCCTATCTCTCAGAATCCTCTCCATCAACTTACCGACCACTGAGGTCAGACTCACTGGTCGGTAATTGCCCGGGCTATCCCTATTCCCCTTCTTGAAAATAGGCACCATCTCCACAATCCTCCAATCTTCTGGAACCTCTCCCGTCTCCATCGATGATGCAAAGATCATAGCCAGGGGCTCTGCAATCACTTCCCTCACCTCCCACAGTCACCTGGGGTACATCCCATCCGGACCCAGCGACTTATCTAACCTTGATGGAATTTAACAGTTCCAGCACCTCCTCTTTCTTAATGTCCACATACTCAATCTTTTCAGTTTGCTGCAATCCTGTAGTACAACCCCCCAGATCACACTCCACTGTGAATACTGAAGCAAAGTATAAGAGTAAATGTAAGAAGTAAACGTAGATACAAGAGTAAATGTAAGAAGTTTGGAATCGAATTGAAAAGTTATGGGTCTTTGACATTCGTCTCCAGATTTAGTACATGATGAATAATCAAATATTCAAATGATGTTTTCATCGGATGTAATTTTAGTAGTGAAAACAATTTTCTGAATTTATAGTTAAATTTTGGATTCTGATTCGTCTGTGGTATCAAACTAATTCAAGCTACCTCAAAGCATTAACCATAGGCACAGTTGTTTCGAAGTGTATCATTCTGTTATTTTTCAATCACAAACTGAGTTCTAATGACTTGTTTAAACATTGTATTAGTCCTTCTGTTTTCATTATCTGTTCTGCCGTATTGTAACATAGCGCAATGATAGCACGTGTTCAGCAATGGATTTTAAAGTTAGAACATACAGTTCTGAATGATTATATTTATCCCATCATGTTTATGCTGACTATTTAAAAAGCTTATCCAGTTAATCGCCTGCTCTTTATCCATTGATGTGCAAATGTTGCTTTTCAGATTGATAGCCAATTGCCTTTTAGAAGTTAGTATTAAATTGTCTCCATTATCTTTTCAGGCAGTGCATTCCAGATTATAACAGATGATTGTGAAATGAGAATTTTCTCTTCTTTTTCTTTTGCCATTTTCTCAAATCTGCGAACTCTTGATTACTAACCTTCCCAGCAGTGGAAAAAATTTGTTCTTATCTACTCTTATTGAAACCTTTCATAATTTTGAACATCTCGATTCCATTTCCCTTGAACCTTCCTTATGGTAAAGAGAACAATCCCAGCTTCTCTATTGTCTCCACATAAATGCATTAGAGTAAATTTCCTCTGCCCTGATGTCTCAAACCTTTATAGCATGATTTGCACTCATGTAATTTCATGATCACTGCAGTGACTTTTAGATTAAATTGAGCACACTGAATTGCATGAAATATCAATGTCAGAGTAGCACTTCTTTTACCTGAGCTTTACCTGAGGTGAGAAGCAGGAACCTGATACTCTGAAAGCTTGTGCTGTCAAATAAACCTTTTGGACTTTAACCAGGTGTTATGAGACTTCTTACAGTGGTTACCCCAGTTTAATGCAGGCATCTCCACATCACAATTTTTCAATGCCTGTTCTCCCAGGCAATTAGTAACCTATCTTAGAATGAATTGTACAATTAAAATTGGATTGATATTCATTATGTACTGACTGTGGTCTTTTAATAATGAAATTCATTCACGAAATGAACCCTGTAGAGTCCCTTTTAATGCCTTATATGTTAATGTATTGAACTTCCTCGGTTGCCAAGTGCCTGGATAATATCTCCTCTGTGGCCATGATGTTGACTTTGGACTTGAAAGTTAAGAGAGCAGTCAAACAGGCCATGTTTCTTGGAAGTATATGGAAATGAACAAACATCACTCACTCAATTTCTAAAAAATTGAGTAGGTTCACAGACGGTGTGTTTTGTGTATTTGTATTACCAGCAGTCTATCTTTTTAAACTGACAACTTTTGTCTCTTAAGGGGGTAATTTGCTTTAGCTCTTGACATGTAATGGATGAGTTTATTTTTCCAGACAGGACTGAATTATATAGTACGCCCCTTTGTTTATTGATTTTTTTTTCTGGAACAGAAAGCAGTTGCATTGTGTCAATACACATGTTGCTTGCATTGCTCTGTGTTCTGCTGAGATATATAGCAACTACAAAATTTCAGGGCAAAGCTGAAAAATCCCTTTTTGTATCCCTTTTTTGGAAAATTCTTTATAATTGAGGATGTGATTGGTTTAAGTGTAGCATGTAGAAGAAATTTTTTTCCCCCAAGTTAACTAGATGATGTCAGAAATTTTGACATTATTTATATTTGTGACTTACCAGTTTCCTGCAGCAAAATTTGTATCTCCAAGTTTATCAGAACTGCAGTTACGCAGGTTTGGAAGTACTAGATAGTTTTTGCAAGTGCTCGTTTGTAATTAAACTGCAGATAATGCCATATGAGGAAATAATATGTTTAGGAAGCTAACTTTTAAATTTTAGTTTGTGCATTAGAATGTCTGTACTCCTATAACTATGTACAGTCATGAGTGGTTTCAATTTTTCCCACAATCCTTACCCTTTTTTGAGCTGTAATCACCATTGTAATGTAGAGAAATCTGGTAGCCATTCATCTGCAAGATCCTATAAGCAGCAAGATGTACCAGCCTTTTTTTTTTTGCAGCAATGTTCATTGAAGGATAAATACCGGCCATTGTACTTGGGATAACTTAGTGCCTTCTTTGAAATGGTTAACCCAGAAGGGCGAGGGGACCCTCAATCTAGCATTTCGTCTACCTCTGTAAAATTGCAACAGATTCTCAAACAGTATCATGTGCTTGTCTCTGGAATGGGGCTTGTAATCCAATCTTGGGCACAGAGGAAAGAATTGTTTCATTGATCTATGACTTGGAATCTGCTGTTCGCATGTCCAGACAACATAGAACAGGGAACGTTACAGTGCAGTACAGGCCCTTCGGCCCTCAATGTTGCGCCGACCAATGGAACCAATCTAATGACCCTCTAACCTAAACTATTCCAATGTTATCCATATGCCTATCCACTGACCATTTTAATGCCCTTAAAGTTGGCGAGTCCACAACTGCTGCAGGCGGGGCATTCCACGTTCTTACTACCCTCTGAATAAAGAATCTACCTCTGATATCTGTCCTATAACTATCACCCCTTAATTTAAAGCTATGCCCCCTCGTGTTATCCATCACCATCCGAGGAAAAAGGGTCTCACTGTCCACCCTGTCTAACCCTCTGATCATCTTGTATGCCTCAAAGGTCACCTGTTAACCTTCTTCTCTCTAAAGAAAATAACCTCAAGTCCCTCAGCCTATTCTCATAAGACCTTCCCACCGTACAGGCAATATCCTGGTAAACGTTCTCTGCACCCTTTCCAATGCCTCCGCATCTTTGTTATAATGCGGCGAACAGAACTGTACGCAATACTCCAAGTGCGGCCGCACCAGAGTTTTGTACAGTTACAACATGACCTCAGGCTCCGAAATTCAATCCCACTACCAATAAAAGATAACAATAAAAGAAGAAGGTCCTTCTTCACAACGTTATTAACCTGGGTACCAACTTTCAGGAAGCTATGCACATGTACACCGAGATCTCCCTGCTCGTCGACCCTAAGAGTCCTTCCACGAGCCCTATGTTCTGTACTCCCGTTACTCTTACCAAGGTGAATCACCTCACACTTTTCCGCATGTGACTCCATTTGCCACCTTTCCGCCCACCTCTGCAGCTTACCTATGTCCCTCTGCAATTTGTAACATTCATCCTCACTGTCTAAAACTCTTCCGACTTTGGTGTCATCTGCAAATTTACTAACCTATCCTTCTACATCTAGATCATTTATAAAAATGATAAACAGCAGTGACCCCAAAACAGATCCCGGAGGTACACCACTTGTAACTGGACTCCAGGTTGAATATTTCCTATCAACCATCACCCTCTGTCTTCTATCAGCTAGCCAATTCCTGATCCAAACTGCAAAATCACCTTCAATCCCATGCATCTGCATTTTCTGCAGTAGCCTACCATGGGGAACCTTATCAAACGCTTTGCTAAAATCTATATACACCATGTCAACTGCCTTACTGTTATCCACCTCTTTGGTCACCTTTTCAACAAAACCTTGATAAACAATGCTATTGTTTTGATTTTCAAGGAAATTAAGGGTTAATCTAGTTGTAGGTCAGTGTAAGATTAAGTAAAAGACTCACAAGCCTTGCTCACATGAAAGAAAAGTGAGTGAAGTCTACCCACATTGCCCCTTTTTTATGTCAGTGCAAGTATAAGATTTTTGCGGCAGGCATCCCTTGAAAAATTTTAAGTTATCTTGCAGGCTACTAGCCACTCTGGCGTCTGTTATTTGCTAAATTGAATAATGGGTGCAATGGGGATTAACTGACTGACAAATGCATTGTTGTGGCTCATCTACATCAAGTGCAGATATTGCGGGTATTAATTGAAAAATACGTTGTTACTTGTACATGGGGATTCAAACAGAACTTATTTTTTGGGTGAGAAATACAAAAGTCTCTGATGTCAGTGAGGGTCAAATACGAATTAAATGCATGATATATAAATAAGATTTATGTAGTAATTTTGAGTCCAAATGATCCTTTGTCAGAGGAACATGGAGCAGCAGGTGAATGGAAATATTACCGAAAAGCCAGCTATGCAGGCATGACTTGAGTATGTGGTTTACAGCCTGTGGGTTGTAAAGAGAAAGGAGAACGCTGTTGCTCCTCCACAACTCCAACTGGATAAAGTAAAATTCCATGCTTGTCCATTTGATGGTCAGGAAGGTGATCATACATTTTGATGCTTTGATTCCAAATGGAGGTCAACTGGCTTTGTTTACCAACTTAGGAATGGAAGGTTTGAAATATTTTGATCCTCCATGGCAATAATCTGGTCCTAAATCAGACAAGTTGGTATTAATTCAGGGTGCTACTAACATTTCACAAACCAGATATCCATATTTATGGGATCAGAAGATAGATATTTAGCATTGGATGTGAAAATTATTCTTTTCACTTGGCTCTTGATTTTTGAATCAACGTCTGGACAGTTAGGATGCACAAAGCTGCATGAACAAAGAACAAAACAGCACGGGAAACAGGCCCTTCGGCCCAGCCACCCCGATGCTCCCATCTCTACCCGCGATCCCTGTCCATGTTTATAAATCTATAGATTAAAAACCAAATTTAAGACAATTTAGGGAGAATTTGTTTTACCAATTAGCCTAAGAGCACATCTTTGGGATGTGGGAGGAAACCGGAGCACCTGGAGAAAATCCACGCAAGCACGGGTAGAATGCGCAAACTCCCACAGACATAGGTCCAAATCCATGTATCTGCACAGCACAGCGATACTCACTGAGCTGTCATGTTGCCCATCAAATGGTCCAGGTCAAGCATACACTAACGACGTGAAGCACTAGGATACTCTCGAAAAAAATCCAAGAGCAGCCTCTCACGACCCATCGCGTGTATGTCCCTTGTTAGACAACAAGGTGGACCAAAGCACCTGTAGGATAAAAACAAGTACATCAATATCATCATCTATTTACACACTTCCCAGGGACTCCCAAGGCTCATGATCCCTATTTTAAATCAGTTTTCTATACCCTCCATTCCCATTCTGTTCATGTGCCCATCTAAGTATTTCTTAAATAACTCCAGAGTACCTGCCTCCACCACTTTACTTGGCAGCGCATTCCATACCCCCACCACCCTCTGTGTGAAAAAACTCCCTCTAGCATTCAAATTATACCTTACCCCCCTCACCCTAAGCCCGTGACCCCTCGTGCTATTTGAGTCCATCCTAGGAAAGAGCTTAACCCTGTTTACTCTATCTACACCTCTCATAATCTTGTACACCTCTATTAGATCTCCTCTAAGTCTACGTCTTTCTAAGGAAAACAGTCCCAATTTGCCTAACTTCTCCTCGTAACTCAGACCTTCCATACCAGGCAGCATCCTGATAAACCTCCTCTGCACTCTCTCCAGAGTCTCCATGTCCTTCCGGTAGTAGGGCGACCAGAACTGGATGCAGTCTTCCAAATGAGGTCTAACCAGCGTTTTATACAACTGCAACATTAAAGGCCAACTCTTGTACTCTATATTCCTTCCTATAAAGGCTAACATACTCTATGCTTTCTTCACAACCTTCTCCACTTGCTCTGCCACCTTCAGAGACTTGTTCACCTGCAACCCCAGGTCCCTCTGCATTTCTATACCCTTAATAGGTCTACCCTTTATCATATACCTCCCCGCTACATTCTTTCTCCTGAAATGCATTACCTCACGTTTATCAGGATTGAATTCTTTCTGCCATGTGTCTGCCCAAGCTACCACCCTATCTATGTCCTGCTGCATCGCCTGACAATGCTCCTCACTATCCGCAAGTCCAGCCATCTTTGTATCGTCTGCAAACTTGCTGATCACTCCACTTACTCCCTCTTCCAAGTCATTTATATACATATTACAAATAGAAGAGGTCCCAGTACCGAGCCCTACGGCACATCACTAGTGACCGACCTTCAGCTAGAAAAACACCCTTCCACTATTACTCTCTGTCTCCTATTACAAGCCAGTTACTTATCCATCTAGTTCCCTGTCCTTGTATCCCATTAGCCTTGACCTTCTCAACTAACCTCCCATGACGGACTTTGTCAAACGCCTTACTAAAATCCATATAGACGACATCAACGGCTCGCCCTTCATCCACCGTTTTCGTCACCTCAAAAAATTCTACCAAATTTGTAAGGCACGACCTCCCCTTAACAAATCCATGCTGCGTATCCCTAATCAGATCGCAACGCTCTAAGTGCCTATACATCCTATCTCTAAGAATCCCCTCCAACAGCTTCCCTACCACTGACGTCAAACTCACCGGACTATAATTTCCAGGGTTATCCCTACTACCCTTTTTAAACAACGGTACAACATTAGCAATTCTCCAGTCCTCTGGGACCTCACCTGTGTCCAAAGAAGAGACAAAGATTTGCGTCAGAAGCCCAGCAATTTCACCTCACACCTCCCAAAGCAGCCTGGGATAAATGCCATCAGGCCCCGGAGATTTATCAGTTTTAATGCTACCTCGAAGCTCTAACACTTCCTCTCTCGGTATGGATATTTCCCTCAACTGGTCCACAGCTCCTTCAGAGACAGGAGCTGTCAACAAGCCCCTCTCCTTCGTGAATACCGACGCAAAGTATTCATTCAGGATCTCCGCCATTACCTCAGGCTCTAAGCACATTTCCCCTCCTCTGTCCCTAAGAGGTCTGATTTTTCCTCTAACCACTCTTTTATTTCTAACATAGGAGTAAAAAGACTTTGGATTTTCCTTAATCCTATCCGCCAAAATCATTTCATGCCCCCTTTTTGCCTTTCTAACTCCCTGTTTGAGCTCCCTCTTACTGAGCAATGGGAAGCTTATGCACACTGGAGGCAATGGAGATTCCTAAATCATGGTTCTTGCCAACTATTTCGAAAATTGTGCTTAGGTATGTGAGATGTGACTTTATGGGAAGAGACCTGTTTAGTCCATATCGGGCATATGGAAACTCTACGTATAAGTTTAGTAATTTAACATGAAGAATTAAGCATAATAAGATTTGGATTTTAGATTTCCACTAGCTAAACACAGAAATTCAAGCTGCATCAAGTTAACATTGAATTGTGCTGTGTTCTTGAGGTCATGGTGGATTTCTGCTAACTTCGTAATCCTTTCGTGTGAGATATCCTATTTGAATAATATAGTAAAAAATTCTGATGATCCTAGATGTTGAGATTGCCGTTGACTATTTTATTTCATGAAGGGGGTGACTAAATTTTAAAATAAATATATTAAATATTTATACATACCTGTATTATACATTTATATAGATATCAAAATATGATAATTTGCCTTCATGTTAAATCTACAGTAATTGCATTTGCCTTAAAAGCAAAAGCCTTATTGTTTCCAAGTTGTGGTTTTAGTTTTTACGATTAAGATGTCTACTCAATTAATTCTGACAGCTGTTCATTACTCGTCTTTCCATAAATGTTCAAACATAATTTTTTTTTCGTATTTGCAATTGAGACATACCATAGAACTGGTAAAATCAACAAAATACATTAAATCCACTTTGTTCTGAGCAACTTCAAATAGATTGATTTACATTTTTGACAGACAGCTTTTCATTCCAAAAGCTGTTTTTGTTGGTTCTGTATAATTTACAGAAAACATTTGAGTTATTTGACTTCATTAAATACTTGAAATCCTGTCATTTATCAAAATTTTATGGTGAGCTACATTAGTACTAAATTATTGAATGACTATTAGCCAGTAAATTATGATTTTGATCACTTGGAAACAACTCAGGTAAAGGCTGACGCTCGTGTGAAATATGTGTCGGAAAACAGCTGAACTGTATGTGATGCAGGTATGAAATTTCTGAATTCCCTCTGCTCTGTTGAGGATTGGTGTATGTTTTTGTAAAATAAATCTTAATGCGTTTTCAAAGAAAACAGGAAATACAGCCTTTAAGTACTGGTTTTCCAGAGGCTTAACTAAATATTACATTGCATCTGAGGAAAGGGGCTCATTGGTTTTAGAAGGATGTACTTGCGGTTTTCTGTGCATATTAGCATGATACATGTTTAGTGAATTGTGAGGGTTTTCCCATGTATTTATAAGATTCTCTAACATTTCCAAATTGAAGATTTTCTAAACAAAATTGCCAACCATTAAACTGCACAATATGTAGTTTTGTCTTGGAAATAATATTGTATTGCAAGATCAAATTGAAGTATTCAACACAACAATGCCATAAAGATTTTATTAATGTAATAGATTTGTGTCCCAACTTCATTCTTGTTTCTTCTTTCCATTCCCCTCTCTTTAAATCAATTTCGGAATGTCTTCTTGCAAACATCGGGGTGTTATTTTAAACTGGTGATCGCACGTCTGAGAAGTAGATCATTCAATACAGGCAATAATATTTCAAGTTATGTTCTGGTTAAAACTGTTTACCATTTTTACTTCTAAAAATTATAATTACAGAGAAGTTAAAGGATGCAATAACAACCTGGAGCTCCAAATATTTATCAAGTTTATGGACATGGGCTAAAGTTGCAAGAGTTTATGAATCTTTAACATACATTTCTTTTAAATCCTGTTACCCTGAGACTTTTGTCAACATTTCATAAAACTATTTTATGTGGGGAGACTCAGCTGTAAGAAGGCACTAATCATCTTACCTACCACTGAAAAAGATATTATGGAACAGTGACACTCTGTCTTCACTAAATTATTCCACAAAAAACATGGGCAGAATATAAGACTAAATATTAAAATGATTTTTCCAATGCAGCAACTAATTATCAGTAATCAATTTTGCAAATCCAGTTGAAGCATGTGAACAGAGCAGCTCCTTTCTTGTCTGTGGCTCTAGATTTTTGTTACCTCTATAACAGGAAAGTAACTTGATTTTATGAACAATTGCTGCATGTCCAAAAAATGTCTGCAAGTTGGAAAACAAAATGTTTTGTGAACATAGCACAGAAGGAGACTATTTTAAAGACATTAGAGAATCAACAGCACTGCAGGGAACTAATTAGTTCCTTAAAAAGCCCAAAATGATTATAATAAGAAAACACCTTTTGCGTATGTTTTTAAAACTTTTTTTGAAACACTGAAAGATTTTCAGTTTAATGCAAAGACTGCAACCTGTTTTCATTACAAGATGATTGTTTCTGACTGCAAATTTTTTGAATGACAGTATTTGTAAAATACTATCCTACTTTCAATTTCTCTTTACTCTGAAGTCCTTGGATGTATTGTTGAATCCATGTCTAGCACAAAGTTAAAGTTTAAAATTCATTTATTATTCACAAATAAGACTTACATGAATAATACAAGAAAGTTATTGTGAAATTCCCCTAGTCACCACAATCTGGCACCTGTTCGGGTCAATGCATCTTTCAAACTGTGGGAGAAAACCAGAGCACCCGGAGGAAATCCACACAGACACGGGGAGAACGTGCAGACCCCACTCAAATAGTGATCCAAGCTAAGAATCGAACTCGGGCCCCTGGTGCTGTGAAGCAGCAGTGCTAAGCATTGTGCCACCGTGTCACCCTATGAAGGTGATTGTGATTGATGGAGGTCAGTCATCTCAGTCCCAGGGCATCTCTGCAGAAGATCCTTGGGGTAATGTCTGAGGCCCAACCATCTTCAACTACTCTATCCTAAAGTCAAAAATGGGGTTATTCACTGATGATTGCACAATTTTCAGCATTAATCGCAACTCCTCAGGTACGGTAGTTATCCATGTCCATAAGCAGCAAGAGCTGGACACAATTCCAGCATGAGCTGATAAATGCAAATAGCATTTGTTTTACTCAAGTGCCCGGTAATGACCATCTCCAACAAGAAGAATCCAACCAAGCTCCCTTTGATATTCCATTGGATTACCATTGCTGAATCCCCTGAATCAGTATCCTGGGTATCAGCATTGACCAGAAGCTTAACTGGACCAATCATATAAATACTACAGCTACAAGAACAGATCTGAGGCTGTGAATTCTACAGCGAGTAACTTATCTCCTAACTTCTCAAAGTCTATCCACCATCTGTGAGGCCAAAGTCACAAGAGTGATGGAATACTCTCCACTTAACTAGATGAGTGTAGCTCCAACAGCATTCATGAAGCTCAATATTATCCCGGGTAAAGCAGCCACTTGATTGGCACCTTTATCACAAACATTAATGCCCTGTACCACCAATGCACAGTAGTAGTGGTATGTGTCACTTACAAGATGAACTACAGCAACTCAATGTAGCTCCTTCGAAAGCACCTTCCAAACTTAACGTATGACAGGCATGCTGATTTAAAGTAATAGTTGGCCAATTGGACCCTTAAGCTTGCTGTGCCATGCAATAAGATCATGACTGATGTCATTTTAATTTGAACTTCACGTTCTTGTCTACCCTGATTATCTTTCAACCCAATGCTTATCAATACTGCATGTACTTCTGTTTTAAAAAATATTTAAAGACTCTACCTCAACCATCTTTTAAGGTGCACTGCGGTGGTTCAAGAAAGCAGCACATCACCATCTCTTCGAAAGCAATTAGGGGTGGGCAGTAAATGCTGTCTGAGCCAATGATGCTTCCCATAATGAATTTTACAAATACTGTAACCTCCGAAATCAGTGTCCATCTTTTTTAAAAAATGACTCTGAATTTTTGAAGAAACATTATGTCTTTTCTGTCGAATATGTAAAAGAAAAATCTTCATCCATGAGCTATTAAATTAATAATGCAACAATATTTTATTTTGGGTTGGTCTTAGCAGAGGGTAGAAAGAAATCATTAGCATTCCATCTAGTACCATCAATGTCAGCATGTTACAGAATCCGAAAAATATGAAACCAGAGTCAAAGCTGTAGGTCAAGAAATTTTCCCTTTAGTGAAGCTTTCTTACAAACAGCATCAAAGTAAAAAATATCACAGTAAACCTCTATGGTTCAGGAAAATTGGGTTTAATTTTAAATTAATTTTGCCAAAAATCTGACCAAGCTAGGATCCTTGAATGATTTTAGATGCTGACATTTTGATTGAACTGAAATGCTTGTCATATACACAAACTTGAACTGTGAATGGTTTCTCTCCATTAAAGGAAAGAAGGGTTCATTAAAAGCGGGGAAATGGTATGATGGGAGGTGTAAATTAAAAAATTTTCACAGGCACTTTTGAATAATGCAGAATATTGAACCGTTCTCCTTGGCAAGAAGATGATGTACTCTAACAAGAAACAGATTGAGTTATCCGAAAAACCTGTTTTCATTGTAACCTCTGGAACAAGTGGCTGCTGAATTGTTGTCACAAATAACAGTAATTGTTGGGGAATCTTTTTGACACTTCGAATGTTTCCATACGCATCAAACATTGCCTGCATATCGTGTTTCAAAGAGATTAGAGTAATCCTGTAACTTATTGGCAGGAGGGAAAACTGCTTTGCTCCTTATTTGTTCAATTAGGACTTGCTATCACCCAGTGTGGGTAAAAGTCACTTGGTATTTGGACCCTTCGGTATGCTGGATGTTTTCTATGCCTTCACTCACTCTGAGGCTTGTCATCTGCTTTTCTGTCCCACTATGAAGTCTACAAAATATAAAAGTTCAAAATTACAAACTACGGGCTGTTGTCTTCTATCCCCTAATCAATGAAATATAATCATTGTACAATAATGACTACTTCAGTTGTTTGCAAAGTTTTAAGTAATAGAGAAGCATTCCTTAAAGCTGTTCATTCAGTTTCTTATATTTCAAATGTCTGTTGGACAATCCCATGGCAGGATTTGAACCTGGGTTGCCAGAACATTAGCTGAGTTTCTGGATTAATAATCTAGTGATTATACCACTTGGCCTTCACCTAGTGGTGATTTAAGCTTTAGTTACTCTGTATGAATTAGTAACTTGAATTGATCTTGTTATTAGGCTTTATGACCTATACATTGTCTTATATTTTTATTAAACAAGATAAAAAATGAAATTGCAAGACTTTCCCTTTAATGTTTAATTTAATTATGGGAATTTTTAAACAAATGGTTAGAAATACTTTGCTTGAGCTACAGAATTGTAAAAAGTCAATTTTATGTAGTTAATCCATCAAAATATTTCTCCTCAGGTGATGAAAAAAAGCTGGTGGAAGAGGTATTCAACAATGCTGTTGACTGCTTATCTGATGAAGATAAAAAGCTTCCTCAGGTATCTGTGATCTTGTTCAAATAATTTCAAGTAGTAAGATAAATTTATCCTTTGATCAGGTTTTTGAAAGACACTTGAATGAAGATTCAAAATTAATATGCTTTTTATTCTAGCTATGCTAATTAAAATAATACAGTGCTGCTTTGCGTGGGCTGTTCAATATTAAATGGTACCACTCATATATCTTCTGGCGATTTGTTTCAATGTGCAACTTGGAGAGCCACTGCATTGGGATCATGTCTGCTTATGAATCCAGCCAAGACTTTGTAATTCATCTTAAATGCTGTGAATTTGAATTTATTGTAGAAATTGAGTAGTGCTGGAATAGCAATTGCAGATTGTTTTGTGATGCTTGGCAGGCATGGCTTTCACATGAAGAATGGTTACTTAGGCTGAGGTGGCAGAAGGCTGCCAAATGCCCTTGGTATGTATAAAGTGGAATCAATTGCTGCCTTCATGAAATGGAAACAAGAGACCAGTGAACATCTTCTATTACAAATTCATACCCTTTATCACTAAATGCCAGTGCGTGCATTTTTGAAATGCTGTTTATTGACATTTTATTTCATGTGTAACCAGGTTGAACATGTTTTACCTCTCTTAAAAAGAGGAATTGGAATTCACCATGGTGGTTTGCTCCCTATTTTGAAAGAAACCATTGAGATTCTTTTCTCTGAAGGACTTCTGAAGGTAAAGTTTGTCTTTTTCCAAATTTATTTTGCCATCCATTTATAGTGCCTTGAACAACATATAGGTCAGTGCCTTAAAGAATCCGTAAAGCCTGGAACGAATAAGATGATAGTGGGTAGGAATCACTGTGGAGTTGGAGCTGGGTTCAGAGCAGTTTTGAGGGTCTGAATGGCTTACTCCTCCTAATTTTTACGTACATATGCTTGTAAAGATGGATAGGGACGTAATTTGGAGTAGATGCAAGCAGCAGAAATGGGTTGAAGCTGGGTGGGAATGGGCAGTGAATGAGGAAACTGTGCAGATGTGGATAAGCATTCAGTGGTGTGGGTGAAGCAGAGACTGAAGTGAGTCATAACTTAGATGTGGAAATGGGCAGTCTTGGTGAAGGACAGAATATCAGATTTGCAATTCCGCTCAAGCTTGAGCAGAATATCACGGTTCAAACTATTGGTTTCGGCCTGAGAGAAGGTTGCAAGACAAGTCGAATAACTGGCTGAAGTGAATTTTGATAGTGAGCAGGGTGGTTTTTTTCTTGCCATTGCTTAGCTGGAGGATGTTTTCACTCAGCTACAACTTAAAATATTTGTTTAGCAGTTGAACAGAATTGTTTAAAGAATGACTGCACACCATCATAATATTAGAAAGCAGGGCCATTTAGGATCACAGTTTTTTGCTCAGAGTGTAGTGAAAATGGGGATTTTCATTGCATTGTTAATGTCAGCCTACTTGTACACTTACAAAAACTTTTTAAAAAGTGGAATTGCTTTCCTCAAAGGGCTTTGAATGTCAGGTCAATTGTGAGTTTCAAGGCAGATTATTCAATATCAGGGGATATGAATCAAAGTTGAATGAATAGAATTGAAACACAGATCAGTCGTGATCTAATTAAATGGCTGAGCAGTCTCAAGAGGCTAATAGGAATGCCCCTATTCCTATGTCTCTATGTTTACATTTAACAAGTTTTGTTTGAGTTCAAATAGGTATCTTTAACAGTTGTTTCAGTAGTTCTAGAAAACAGTCCTTGAATATAGTTTCTTTCTTGCTTTCTTTTTTTGACTTGATATATATACTGATCCCAGTATACGTTTTAACTTCAAAAAGAAATAAATTTTTGGAGCATCACTGGAAATGTCAATGTTTACTGCACATGCTTTGTTGACCTGAAGATGGTGGTAAGCCATCATCTTGAACTACTAGTCTGTATGGTGAGGATGGTTTTAGTTTTCATAATGGGTTGGTAGAACCAAGTGGCCTGTTAATCTATATTAATGGTCAATTCTGAATAATGAGGATTGATGGTTTCTACTGAATATTCTAAACTCTTGAGTTAAAAGATTTATACTTGTGTACAATGCCCATGATTCAGTGTTACGGTACTTTTTTTCCCTAGGCATTATTTGCAACAGAGACCTTTGCTATGGGCATCAACATGCCAGCAAGAACAGTTCTGTTCACCAGTGCACGCAAATTTGATGGGAAAGATTTCCGCTGGGTATAACCTTTATTTTATATTTTCTTTATATTTGCTCGCACCACTTGTTGTGCTATTTGCCTTATAAAAATCTATTAAGTACATTGTCAGAATAGTGAGAATGAACTATATTGAGTAAGAAGTTACTTTGAAGACCAGCTTTGCACACCATCCTTTCTTCGAAATTTCTTTAAAGTGGTTAAATTTGTTCTGTGGCAAGTTTCAGGTTCACTGGTTTTGATATTTGAGTACCTTAGTATATCCAGTAGGAGAAAAGAATCAGCAGAATCTCTCACATTGTTTCATTAGATTTGTGTGACTTTTCAGGTTTCTGTCCCTCCCACTGCTTCCTGCATGTACTTTTATCCTTATATCTGTAATCACTGATTATTTTACCTGATAATCTGTTGATTCATTTGTCAGTCATAGAATCATAGAATTCTATAGTGCAGAAGATAGCCATTTGGCCCGTTGAGTCTGCATCGACACAATCCCAAGCAGGCTCTATCCTTTTAATTCCACTTATCTACCCTACAAATCCCCCTAACACTAAGAGGCATTTAGCATGACCAATTAACCAAACCTGCACATCTTGATGTGTGGATAGAAACTGGAGCACCCGGAAGAAACCCTTGCAGATTCTACACAGACAGTCACCTGAGGCTGGAATTGAATCTGGGTTCCTGGCATTGTGAGGCAACAGTGCTAACCACTGTGCCACCATGCTGCCCTGCAACATTCCTGCTCTGATTTTCTTTTTAACCTTAATAGAGTCCTCATTTATTTTTCAGTCTTCAGCGTTAGTGAAGGTTGAAAAGTCAAGATCTATATTTTCTGTTCAAAATTGCTGCCTAATAAATTTTGTATTTCTAGCCATCCCTGTTTTTATTCCACTAGTGACCGAATTAGCCCAAATCTGTTTATTACTTAAGTTTCTAAAATTTTTACCAGTATTTTGGGGAATCACATTCAGTGATTCCATCTGCTCGTGAACGAGCCATTGTTTTAGGGTGACTGCCAAGCCAAATTGATTTTAATACATGGAATTTTCCATAACATTCACCAGTGTTTTTAACAACTCGTTTCCTCGATTCTGTGCGTTTATTTTTATTGAAAGTCGCAGGCTTTATTATTAGACATAGGTTGCTCCTTATGTGGATGAGAGAGGGAACTGTGGAAAGGATGAGCAAACTGACCACAACACCATGGTTCAAAGACTCATTCAAATGGAGGATGAAAAGACAAGTGAAGTAGTAGTTGGGTTAGTTTTGTTGGGGGAATGGATACTATTCTCTGTCGCCAGAATCAAGAGTATTGAAGGCTGAGTTGCCTGCCAAATTGCCAGGGTTCAGGTATCTGCTCTGAGCCGGAGAGGAACTTGTGATTCGAGCGGGAGGCTCCAATGATTGTGATCCATGTAGGCACCAATGGCAGAGCTAGAATGAGGAAGGAGGTTCTGTGTTAACAATTTGAGAAATCCGGCAGTAAATTAAACAGAACCTCCGAAGTTATGACCTCTGGACTATTACCTAAGCCACATACAAATTGGCAAAGGGAACAATTGAAGAGATTCATACGTGATTCAAAGACTGGTGTGGGAGAGGTGGGTATCAGTTTGAGGGATGTTTCACAAAGTGCAGGGGAAAGTAGGGTTTGGACCGTGGGATAGCCTACATCTGAACCGTACTAAGACCTTTATTCTTGCGGACTGTATACCTAGAAAAGTAGAGTACTTTAAAATAATGAATGATTGTCAGGGTTCAGTTGCTAGGAGAATTAGGAAATTAACGTTAAAGGTAGGCGAGCAGGTTAGTGATCAGACTGAGTGTCAACACAAAAATACAGGTAATGACAGATCATATGAACATTATATTATATCAAGGGCTCGTACAAGGGCCCTAACTAGAAGGGGGTGGGTTCCAAGAATAGATGGCTTAAAAAAATCAGGGGTCTGTGAGGGAGCAGTGGCGCAGGGTAGTGAGAAAGAACTTCACTGTGATGTCTGGGGCAGGAACCCATAAACAAAAATATGCAACATAGAACAAATCCAGAGTTGTAAACAAGTGCAAAAAAATCAAAGCTAAATATTTTTCATTTGAACGCCTGAAGCATTTTCAACTAGACAGATAAGTTGATAGCATAGATTGCAACATATGAGTATGATGTATCAACTATGATAGAAATGTGGTTGTAGGATGACCAGGACTGGATACTCAACATTCCAGGCTAGACAATGTCCCAAAAGACCAAGCCAAAAGAGAAAGCAGGTAGGCTAGTGTTATGAATCAAGCAAGGTTTCAGGGCACTGCTGAGTCATGTCTAAAGAAACTCCGAAGTGATGTGATTTGGTTTTCTGTAATGAAGAACAAGTAATAAGGAATCTTACCTATCCCCTAGCGGGAAGTGACCACAGTCTGATCGAATTCCAAATACATTTTGAGGGTGAATGCTATAGGTCCATCCCCAATATCTTCAACTTAAACAGGGGCATTTATAATGGTATGGTGGGAGCAGTTGTCTAAGGTAAATTGGATAAACAAGCTAAGATACAGAGACAGGTACAGCTGTCAAACAGCTGGTTTAAAATGCTCAGCAGGAGTTTATTCCAATCAAAAAGAGGAATTCCATGAAAATCCATGATTGAAAATCCATGATTAGCAGAGGAGATCAAGGATAATGTTAAATTGAAAAGCAGGATATACATTGTGGCAAGGGATAGTGTTAGACCAGACGACTGGGAAAATTTTTGAATTCAGCAGCAAAATTCTATGAATTTAATGAAGGAAGAAAATGAATTTTTGAGAGAAAACTTACATGCAGCATAATAACAAGCAGTAAGAATTTTGGTTCTTTTATATATTATACATATATGAAGCAGGAGACTAAGGTAAATGCGAGCCCTCTACTGAACGAGGCTGAATTGATGACGGGAAACAAAGATATGGCAAAAATGCTAAATAAGCTTTTCGTATCAGTCATCACCATGGATGAAATTGCAAGTATCCGTAAGATATCAGGTTGATTTCAAATAACATGGTAGAACTTGAAAACAAATTCCAGTCACAAGGGATAGAGTATTAGAGAGACTCAAGTGGTTAAAGGCGGATAAGTCATCAGAATCCAATGAACTGCTCACTAGACTTTTAATGGAAGTGGCTGTAGAGATAGTGAACCCATTAGTTGAAATTTCTCAGAACTCACTAAATTCCGGGATGGTACCAGAAGATTGGAATATAGTCGTATGATTCCCTTGTTCAAGACAGGAGAAAGGTAGAAGGTTGGAAAATATAGGCTGGTTAGTTTAATATCTGTTTTTGGCAAAAGACTGGAGTCAGTAATCAAAGAGGAAAGAACTAATCATTGAAGAAAAATGAATGTAGTCAAAGCTAGTTTAACATGGTCTTGTGAAAGATAAATCGTGTTTGACAAATTTATTTGAATTCTTTGAGGTTGTAACATAGAGAACAGATAGAGGAAAACCTGTAGATGTAATGTATTTAGGTTTTCAAGTGGCATTTCACAAGATGCCACATGATATTGGTGCATAAAGTAAAAGCCCATGGAATTAGGAAGTGTGTTAACATAAATTGAAAACTGGCTGTTGCGTCAAAAGCAGAGTCAGAACAAATCAGTCTTTTCAGAGTGGAAAGATGTAATGAGTGGTGTTCCACAGAAATCAGTTCTTGACTTGCAATTGTTCACTATTTACATTAATGACCTGAAGGAAGGAACAGAATGCAAGTTTTCCAGATTTGTCAATGATAAAAAGACAGGTGGAAGGTCAGGTTGCGATGAGGATATTGTGGTTCTGCAATGCCATATAGATAGATTAAATAGTTGGGTGAAAATCTGGTAAATGGAATTCAATATCCAGACCTAGGCTGTCAAGTGGCAAGTATGCCACACAAACACTATCACCAATAAGAGGCACTTTAACTACCACTCCTTGACATTCAATAGTGTTACCATCACTGAATCCACCACCGTCAACACCCTTAGGTTACTATTGACCAGAAACTCAACTGGACTCACCACACAAACACTGGCTGCAAGAGCAGGTCAGAGGATAGGAATAAAATCCATCATCTGCATGGCACAAGTCAGGAATGTGATGGAATATCTCACTTGCCTGGGTGGGTGCAGCTCCAACAACACTCAAGAAGCTTCACACCATCCAGGACAAAACAGCCGCTTGATTGGCACTACATCTACAAACAATCAATCTCTCACCACAAACGCTCAGTACACAGGCAGTATGTACTATCTACATGATGCACTACACAAATTCACCAAAGATCCTTAAACAGCACCTTAGAAATCCATGGCCACTTCCATCTAGAAGGACAAGGGCATCAAATACATGGGAACACCACCATCTGCAAGTTCCCCTCCGTGCCACACACCATCCTGACTTGGAAATATTTTGCCATTCCTTTGCAGTCACTGAGTCAAAATTCCTGGGATTCCCTCCCAAACAGCATTATGGGTCTACCCACAGCACATGGACTGCAGCGATTCAAGAAGGTGGATCACCTGCCATCTTTTCTAAGGCGCCTAGGGATGGGCAATAAATGCTGGTCAGCCAGCACACCCATGTCTCACGATTGAATTTTTTAAAATGTGAGTAAATGTGAGATGCACATCATTAGGAAGAATACAATGGCAGATTATTCTCTAGATGGAGAGAGACTGCAGATGAGTGAAGTACAAAGAGATCTACGTGTTCTAGTGCATGATTCACAACAAGCAAGACGGCAGGTCCAACAAGTGGTTAAAAAAGCAAACGGCATTTTGGCCTTTATTGCAAAAAGGTTGACGTTTAAAAAGAGGGAGGATATGAAGCCTCGCATGGAATACTGTATGCAGTTTTGGTCCTCTTCTTTTAAAAGGAATTGAGCAACATTGGAGACAGTACAAAGAAGATTCAACAGGCTAATTCCTGGGATGAGAAGGTTGTCTGACTAATAGAGACAAAATAGCCTGAGTCTGTATTCTTGGAGTTTAGAAGAGTGAGGGATGACCTTATTCAAATATATAAGATCTTGACAGGGCTTGACAAGATGGATGGCAAGATATTTCCACTAGTGGAAGAGTCCTGATCAGGGGAATATTGCTACAATGCAAAGGGCCAGTCATTTAAAATTGAGGTGCTCATCAATTTCTTCTCACAGAGGGTGGTGAATCTCTGGATTTCTCTGCTCCAAAGGGTGGTGGAGGCTGGATCACTCCAAGTATTTAAAGTGGAAATGCATAAATATTTGGTAGATTAAAGAATACACTGATGTTGGGAAATGGCACATGAACGCACTTGAGCCCTGCATAGATCTGCTATTGAATGGTGGGGCAGGCTTGAAAGGCCTGTCAGCTTACTCCTATTTCTGGTGTGATCTCCATACGTGCTACAAACTGATAGAAATGCATGAAGAAGTGTCCAGTTGGTTTTCTGCTTTCTTTGCTTCTTGGCTGTTTTGTTAATTCACATGCACTAAGGTGGCCTGTGACCCAGACTGGTTTTGATTCCAAGATGGTACAGGAACGAGGCGACTTCTTGAAAGCTGTGCTCAGCATACCCTCTACTCCTATCTTTTTGTATTAAATTGACGTTTCTGAACACCTTATCTGTGATTGTAACACTAGATTCTGCACCCTTCTTTCCTTCTCTATGCACGGTATGCTTTGTATAGTGTGCAAGAAATAACATACAGTATATTTCACTGTATACCAGTACAGATAACAATAAATCAAATCAAAATCTACTGATCTTGGTGGAAAATTTGCATTAGCCTCAATACTAATTTAGAGAAGCTGAATTTGAAAGCCATTTTCTAGCTGAGCACATTGAGCACCTGGTATATTTGAATGCATCTAAACTTGTTTTTATTGTACAAACCTCCAAGTTTTTTTAACCCTTGTTTCTATGATTTCATTTGCTGTAATTAGAATGACCTGATTGCTGCTGTATTTACAGCACATTGATTGCTTCCACTTTTTTTACTTCACTCTAAAAATGTTATTGTTAATTGATGCATAGAATTGCTGCATTAAAAGCAAATGAAACAACAAAATTACCGTACCTGTCATTTGCCATTTGATTTACTCATTGAAGAACAATACAATTCATTTTCCAGTTTTCTTCCACTGGCTAAGTTTCACATGTTACATGTTTAACCAGTATTCAACTACGAAATTACTTTGATGACTTGGTGGTTACATCAGCTGCATTTGATTCAAATATTTTCATTTATTAATCCATTTCTACTTGATCAAATTAATGTTGTTCAAATAATCTATATATTACAGCAGTGGCATAATTTCAAAAGCATTGTCTGAAATGTTAATGCAGCTTTTTTTTCCCTAATAGATCTCTTCAGGTGAATATATTCAGATGTCTGGTCGAGCTGGTCGGCGAGGTATGGATGACAGAGGAATTGTTATTCTTATGGTGGATGAAAAGATGAGTCCAACCGTTGGAAAACAACTTCTGAAGGTAATATGGTGTAACTTCTTCCCTCTGAATGAACTTGCATTGCTATTTAGATTAGATTAAACATAGTATGATTCTTCATTGAAAGGCTAATCATTATCAAAATGAAAGATACAAGCTCTTTTTTTCTGTACTAGTTTAGCAATACGTTTTAAAAATTCTTCCCCACATTATAATGTTCATTAATACGTAGATAAAA
Organism: Sphyrna mokarran; assembly: GCA_024679065.1. Taxonomy (NCBI): domain Eukaryota; kingdom Metazoa; phylum Chordata; class Chondrichthyes; order Carcharhiniformes; family Carcharhinidae; genus Sphyrna; species Sphyrna mokarran. The sequence goes on from JAGIQG010000001.1 coordinate 63,408,803, forward strand.
CACATTTTAAAAAAGTAAACCTCCACATGACACTGATATTATAACTTGAGACATGTATTATGGCAACTGTGACATAGTGGGTTAACTTCTTATAAACTCCAGTCTTCAATCACTGTGCAAATGATAGTACTTTTTAAAATGAAATTTATAAGAAGTCGCTAAATTGTACTTTTCAGACGTTGCTATTGACTGCAGTGATCTTGTGAGATCAGATGATACACAATAATATGTCTTGAAGCTATTCACATATAGGAAAATAGTGGACACCCAGCAGGAGGGAAAGGGGATAAAATAGACAAGTTAGAATGGAGGCCATGGCCAAAGAGAAAGGATGGTTTTGAAGGAAGACAGAAGAATTTGGAGAATAAACTTTAGGTGACCGGAGTTAAAAGTAATTTACAAAGACATGAAGCACAATGTGACACTAAGCTCGTTAAAATGATATTTGGGCAGATGAAGAGAGATGTTTTATGGAGCGTGACAAAAGAGGAAAGAGAACTAGAGAGATGCAAAGATTTCAGGACGGAATTCCAGACGTTTGGGTGTTGGCAGCTGATTAACGTGACCCTACAAAAGTCCTTTTCATGAATATCTAGGTAATTGTGCTAAAACTGGAAGAGTTGCCTCCAGGCAAATCAAGCAACAACTGAACAAAGTTATACACATCTTTGATATATCTTTAATCCAACATTCCCACCAAACCATAGAAATTCTTGGCCCTTAAGCTTAAGATGGCACTGATGAGGGCAATAACAACAATGAGAAAGAGTAATGGTTTTATTGGCAACTAGGACACAACTGTTGCAGCTAACAGAAAGACAAAGGTTAGATAATTAGGATGTTAAAAGTGGAGCTGGACATGAGTTGGGGAACAGTTTTTTTTCCCAGCAACCAATACAGGAGGAGAAAGCGATACAGTTTGCAGAGGGATATGGATGGAGGGCAATAATAGGACGTTACCATTGCCCTCTAGGAAGGAGTTTGTATTTTAGCAATTCGATTCTTTGTTTTTCAGGGTTCAGCAGATGCCCTTAACAGTGCATTTCATCTGACCTATAACATGGTTTTGAACCTTCTTCGTGTTGAAGAGATCAATCCTGAATATATGTTGGAAAAATCCTTCTATCAGTTCCAGAATTACAAAGCAATCCCAGGAGTGGTGGAAAGTGAGTAACATTATTCTCCCCAGTTTCACAGTTTAATAACATAGTCTAGAGCTTAAAATTTTTATAATGTTGTGAATTGGAATAGAACATAGAACATTACAGCGCAGAACAGGCCCTTCGGCCCTTCATGGAACTTGATGCAGTCATCACAAATTTCATCTCATGAATGGTAAAATCAGTATAACCAAGATCTAATGTATGTATTATCAGTGACAGTGGAATTTGGTTGCAATAGATTTTGCCAGGTCATGTAATCATTATAATTAAAGCCAGTAATTCCAGTTGGGTGAAAAAGCCTGACGTGCCATAAGATTTGAGATACAGTTGCTGAATTGAGGCTGGTCCCAGCCCTTAATCCTATCTACAGGATCAATGACCTCTGCTGCTTACCCTGTCATTCCCATACCAGTTATGTTTGTTCCTACATTCTGAACATCTGGATCAACATACAATTCGGTATTCTGGACCATGTATGCAAAATAAGCAGTTGATCCTCTGCACATCTGCATCCCCAACCCTTTCCAATTGCCATTTACTTTCATCAGAGGGTGGCACAGTGGTTAGCACTGCTACCTCAAGGCTCCATGGATCTGGGTTCAATTCCAACCTCTGGTCACTGCCCATGGAGTTGACACGTTCTCCCCCTGTCTGCATGGGGTTTCCTCCCACTCTCCAAAAATGTGCGGGTTAGGTGAATTGGCAATACTAAATTGTCCTTTAGTGTCACAGAGATTAGTCAGGAAAATATGTGGAGCTACGGGATGGGGCGTAGGCGGGATTGTTGTCAGTGCACACTCTGTAAGCCAAATGGCCTCCTCCTGCACAATAGGGATTCTATGATACCTTCACTACTTTGCCTTCTGCAGTTGCTTATGCTTACTGTCCTTTTTGTCACTCTTTTTGTTCACATCACTGATACTTAAATGTGTCCACCTATTGCACTTGTTTGAGATACAATTCCCTATCTATCCTTAACTATTGTATTTTGCCCTGTCTGCCAACTGTTTCCTGTTCATTTACTTCGGGCAAATTTGCATCTGAAAAGAAAAGATTCAGAAAAGATTTCCCCCACCTGCCAAAACTTCCTGTAATGGTGTAACTGAACAACTGGATGTTTGAATGTGATAACTCATTGTTTTATTTGTATAATGATCACACTGCTTTAGAGATGTTTAGAAATTGGAAATCGATGAAACTTATCCATATTACATAAGTATGCTGGAGAATGCTCAGCGAGTCAGGCATCAGTTGTGGCAATGAATCCAAGTTAACACTTGAAGTTGAAAATTTAATCAGAACTGGAAGATTATGGTGATTAACATTAGAAACTGTCAAATACTTATATTATAATAATAAGTTTCTTTGGACGAGAGTGTCCAGACAGGAAATGTGAGCATTTTGTCTGATTTTCCTTTACTTAAAAGTCTTAAGTTTTCAATCATGCAATGTGAAATTGTTGAATTATTTATAAGTTTACAATTGCACCACATGTTGCAAGGTGTGGGATTCCATTCAGTGAAATTTGACTCTAAGTAATGGGCTCTATAGAATAATTTTAGCTAGGCCACTTTTTAAGAAATTTTGTCAGCTTTACGACAAAGCTGGATAGTTCTCCATTAAATAAGCTTAATTTAATTGCCTGAACCAGTAAAACCATATATCCAGAAGATTGAAGTACAGTGTAACATGTAGTGTGACCTGGTCTATTAAGGAGAAATAACTGTGAAATTCTCTTGTTAACTGCCACCCATTGCTCATAAAATATCAGGAAACCAGAGGAAACAATAAGATTTTTTGCATCTTTTGCACTCCTCCCAGGAGCAATGAACTGTTGAAATATGTATCAGTTTTTCATTAAGGAGAGCTGTTGGGAGCAACAACAAAAATGTGCTTTGTGCAGTTTCCACTTCTAATGCAGCAGATATCCATCAATCGAACAGTATTGCAGACTTGAGCCTTTTAGGCTTACACTTGCCATTAGGCATAGAATTGCGGTCCCTTCCTTTGGCCACAAACTGTCAACCTTCATTCTCCCAAGAAGAATTTCTGCAAACCTTTCCTCGATTAAAATTAAGTTAAATTCTATGGTAAATCAGGTTACATATGTTCTGTGGCAAAAATATTTTTTTCCATTTCTGAAGCTTTTTCCATTAAGTAATACCAATGATTTCAAAAGGAATTTAGCAATGAATGTCATTTACTGAGCAATTTCTTACTGCAGATCTTTTAACACCGATGAGATGCTCACCCCTGTCACATGTGGTACCATGTGCCCAAACTCAAAGAAACATTGCTTAAATCTGTCAGTTTGTCATTTTTATTTTCCCACACTTACTGTCTTTGTGATTCTTGAAACGGCAAATTAGTGCCAGATTATGACTAGCATTGTGTGAATTTGTACCCAATAAGATGTGGCTGGACTTTGCACCAGCTCAGTTCATGTTACTATCAAAATATTGATATCTCGCATCTATTTAAGTAGGATTTAAGCCAAACCACTGAAGACAATAAATGACATGTATCTTTAAATGAGATTGTAATTGATATAAAAACAAAATGCTTTAAAAGGCATGTGGATGAGCACTTAAAATGTCATAGAATAGCATAGGAACAGGCGCCTCAGCCTACAGTGTTTTTTTTCTTTATCATTCGTGGGACATGGGCATTGCTGATTGGCCAACATTTATTGCTCACTCCTAATTGTTGAGAGTTAACTACATTGCTGTGGCTCTGGGATCACATTTAGGCTAAACCAGGTAAGGACAGCAGATTTCTTTCCAAATGAATTTTTCAGATAATCCACAGTGATTTCATAGTCATCAATAGATTCTTAATTCCAGAACTTTTAAAGAACAACGAAAATTACAGATGGGAACAGCCTGCCCTGACTTAACTAAAATCCCCTACCCTTTTGGAGACCATCCTATTCATGTACTTGTCAAGATGCCCCTTAAAAGTCACTACCATATCAGTTTCCACTACCTCCCCCAGCAATGTATTCCAGGTACCCGCTACTCTCTGTGTAAAAAAATCTGCCTCGTACATCTCCTTTAAACCTTGCTCCTCACACCTTAAATCTATACCCCCAAATAATTGACTCTTCCACCCTGGGAAAAAGCTTCTGAACTATCCACTGTGTACGTGCCTCTCATAATCTTGTACTCTTTTATCGGGTCTCCCCTCAATCTCCGTTGCTCCAGTGAGAACAAACCAAGTTTCTTCAACCTCTCCTTATAGTTAAGGCCCTCCATACCAGGCAACATCCTGGTAAATTTTTTCTGTACCCTCTCCAAAGCATCCACATCTTTCTGGTAGTATGGCAACCAGAATTGAACATTATATTCTAAGTGCAGCCTAACTAAGGTTCTATAAAGGTGCAACTTTTTCTCAGGGCTGAAATGGTTGCCGCAAGAGGACACAGGTTTAAGGTGCTGGGGAGTCGGTACAGAGGAGATATCAGAGATAAGTTTTTCACTCGGAGTGATGAGCACATGGAATGGGCTGCCAGCAACGGGTGATAGAGGCGGATTTGATAGGATCTTTTAAGAAACTTTTAGATAAGTACATGGAACTTTGTAAGATAGAGAGTTGTAGGTAAGCCTATAATCCCGAAGGCAGGGACATGTTTGGCACAACTTTGTAGGCTGAAGAGCCTGTATTGTGCTGTACTTTTTCTGTTTATATGTTTCTAACATGACTTGCCAATTTTTAAACACAATGCTCCAGTCAATGAAGGCAAGCATGCCGTATGTTTTTTTTTATTGAATTCAAATTTTAACCCAGATCCCGGAACATTAGCTGAGTTTCTAGATTAACAGTTTGGTGATAATGCCATCACCTCCTGACATGAACATGATGCCAAATTAAACTAATCCATTCTGCCTGTCCTTGGTCTATATCCTGCTATTCCTTGCATATTCATGTGCTTATCTAAAAGACCCTTAAATGCATTTATTGCCAAGCTTGGCAGCACAGTCCAGACACTCTATGTAAAGAACTTGCCCTTCACATCTCCTTTGAGCTTTCCCCCTCTCATCTTAAGTGCATGCCCCCTAATATTAGACATTTCAACTCTGTGGGATTCTGTCAACCCTATTTACGTCTCTCAATTTTATAGACTTGTATCAGGTCTCCTGTCGGCCTCCACCACTCCAGAGAAAACAACCCTAATTTATCCAGCCTCTCCCTTTCGCTCGTGCCCTCTAATCCAAGCAGCGTCCTAGTAAACCTCTTCTGCACCCTCTCCAAAGCCTCCACATCCTCCCTGTAATGCGGTAACCAGAATTGAAAACAATATTCTCAAGTGCAGCCTACCAAAGTTGTATAAAGCTGCAACATGACATCCTGATTCTTGTACTCAGTGCCCTGACAATGAAGGCAAGCATGCCATATGCCGCCTTTACTACCCTGGCTACTTGTGTGGCCACTTTCAGGGAGCTATGGATTTGAACCCCAAGATCCTTCTGTATATCAATGCTGTTCAAGGTCCTGCCATGAACTGTACACTTATCCTTAATATTTGATCTCCCAAGGTGCAGCACCTTACACCTGCCCGGATTAAACTCCCATCTGCCATTTTTCCATCCATGTGTGTAGCTGGTCTGTATCCTCTGTATCCTTTGACCACCTTCTACACTGTCCACAACTCCCTATCTTTGTATCATCAGCAAACTTACTAACTAACCCACCCATCTACGTTTTCAGCCAAGTAATTTATGTATAAACCAAACAGCAGAGGTCCTAGTACAGATTCCTGCAATGAAACCACTAGTCATTTATCTCCAGCCAGAAAAACACTCTTCCACTACTATTCTCTGACCTCAATGGGCAAGCCAATTCTAAACATAATTCAAAATGTTCAATCCTACGCACCAAATGTTGGAAAGTGCGTTTAATATAGATTTAGTGTAGTTTTGTTGGTGCAGACTCCGAAGGGCTTTCTCAACTAGATGATTGGAGAAAATGTTAGCGGAAATGCCTGGATATGAATGTAAGGGGCAAATACATTTGCAGTAAGAGTTTACAGCTCAAGGAACTTCAGCTCAGAATCATTGAGCCTGAGGCTGAGCTGCAGAATGTGTGCCACATCAGAAAGGGGACAAGTTGCCTGGATGCTTTGTACCAGGAGGCAGTTACTTAGGATAGGCTCTTCTGATTTTGTAAGTGGTCAGGGACAGGAGAGTGTGATTGCAAGTGAGGGAGGTAAGGGGACCCACAGAGCAGGAGTGTTAGCAGTTGTCCAATTGGTTTGATGTTCTCCCAGCTTGTTTGGATCAGAGTGGGAGCTGTAAGGTGGATGAGCAAACTGACTATGGCACCGTGATACAGGAAACCATTGACATTGAGGGAGCAACAGGAATTTAGTGGTAGCAGGGGACAGTATAGCGAGAAAGGATTGACACTGTTCTTTGCAGCAAAGAGTGAGAGTCCAGACAGTTGCTGTAGACAGCAATTTAGGACCTCTGCTCAGGACTGAGGAGAAAATGCAGCTGGTGGAGGAGAATCTCATTGTGATCCATGCAGGTACCAACAACATCGGCAGGATGAGGAAATAGTTGCTGCATTGTTAGTATGAAGAGCCAGGCACCAAATTAAGAAGCAGAACCTCACAGGTTATTACCCCTGGATTACAATCTGGAGCTATATACAAATTGGCACAGGGTACATAAAATTGGATATGTGGCTCAAAAACTGGTAGGGAAGAAATGGGTTCCAGTTTGTGAGGCATTGGTGCCAGTAATGGGGAAAATGGAGGAATGGTCTGTACCTGGACTGTGCTGGAACCAGCGTTCGTGTAATTAGGGAAGTAAATTGGGCTTTAATCTAAACAGTGGAGGAAAGTGATCAGATGTGGTATATCTGAGACAAGGTGAGACAGGAAGATAGTAACCTAGGAAATGAGTTCAGTAGAATGGTGGGCAGAGAGAAAAAAGTAAGCAAATTGATAGCCCACATTGAAGTAAATAAATATAATCTGATAACTATTATGGAGATGTAGCTGTAGGATGAAGAAGATTGGACCTTGAATATCAAGACGTACATGGCATTCAAGAAAAATGGGTAGTAGGGTCAAGATGAAGGGTTGGCACTGTTAATCAAGGATGGCATTGGTGTAATAATGATATAATAATTGGAGAAATGACCTTGGATCAGGAGATCAAGTTGTGGAATTTTTTTGGTTGGAGGTGATGAATTATCAGGAAATAAATCATTGATAGGTGTGATTTAGAGGCCCCTAACAATAATTAATTTGGTATGAAAGCTAAGCTACATAAAGCAAATTAAGATACTACGTTAGGGAATAGATCAATGGGGACGCAATGGCTGATGTTTAAGAAGATATTTCAGAAGAGCCTGAATGTATATGATCTTCCACTTCAAAAAGAAATTTCCAATGGGAGGACCAACTAAAGAAGGTAAGGAAAATATCAAACTTAAAACTATGCAAATGTCAGTGGCTGGTTAGATAATTGATCAGACTATAAAGAACAGAGGACAATGACCAAAAGGTTGATCAGGAGAAAGAAATTGGAGGACAAGAGGAAGCTAGCTGGAAATGTAAATATGGAGAACAAAAGTTTGTACAGATATTGAAAAAAGAGAAGAATGAATGTTAATCCTCTGGAGAATGAGAATGGGGAATTAATAGTAAATAATAACCAATTGGCGGCTGAATTTAACAAATATTTTGCTTCTGTATTTACTATGGAGGATACAAAAAGCATTCCAGTAGTAGTGTAAATCGAGAGGGAGGGAGGGAGAATCAACCATTAAAGAGATTATATCTGAACATTTGGAAAATCTTGAAATAATTGGTAAGAATCAGCCCAGTTTTATGAAAGGGAAATTGTGTTTAACCAATTTATTAGAGTTCTTTGAAGGGATAATATATGCTCGGAATAAAGGGGAGTCTGTAAGATACCACATCAAAGGTCATTATTGAAAAATAAAAGTGATAATGCATGGGAAGAAACAAAGTATGCATAATTGGGTCTTTTTTGATTGACAAGATGTGAATTTTAAAAATTCATTTATGGGATATGGATATCACTTGCTAGACCAAATTAGATCCTTTCTTGTTGGAGATAGCCATTGCCTGGTGCTTATATGGCACGATTGTTACTTGCTTCTTAACAATCCAAGCCTGGGTATTGTCCACATCGTGCAGCATTTGGATATGAACTGCTTCAGTACATGAGGTGTTGTAGATAGTCTGAATATCATGCAGTCATCAGCGAACATCCCTGTTTCTGACCTTATGATGGAAGGAAAGTCATTGATGAAGCAGCTGAATTTGGTTGGGTTGAGGACACTATTCTGAAGCACTCTTGCACTGATGACTTGAAAATATGATGATAGCTGTCCTACAAGCACAGCCATCTTCCTTTTTGCCAGGTATGACTCCAACCAGCAGAGAGTTATTCCTGATTCCCACTGACTACAGTTTTGCTAGGATTCCTTAATTGCACACACAGCCAAATGCTGCCCTAATGTCAAGGGAGCAGTCACTCTTCCCTCATGGGATTCTTCCCATTCAACTGCAGAAAATCTGCAATTTTGTACTCTAGCAGAAGCTTGGAGGAACAGAAGAACACTTAAGTTTCGGTGAAGAAACTGCTTATTGTCAAATACTTTGCACATCCAGCATTCCAGTTGGTGCCTTTTAGGTGTCTGTTCATGCAGCTTCCTGCATTTCAATTTGCACAGACTTGTGTTGAATAAGTTCCTCTAGAGTAGCAGATGGCTATAATTGCTTTAATTGCCATAACCCTCTGTAGTTGGCTTCAGCAATTAGTTTGGAACATGAGGTCAGTGTGTTTCCTCACCTGTCTGATTTGAACATTTTAGTTCAAACGTAGCCACATAGTTAAGATGAACTTGTGATTTTGCTTTGTGCAATGAACTGGGAAATTCTATTCCAGTCCCTGCAGAATTTTGGGTTTATTATATCAATCTAATTCTGGCCGTAAAAGTGTATTGAGAAACTGTATTGTTCGTAATAATGCAGTGCCTGTTTGAGAATTAAATCTGCTGCCTATGACTTAATTCGCACCAAGTTCAGAGCATCCATTACCCAAGTGTTCAGTGACAGCAAAACAAGACTTTGATTTTAAAGTTCTTAATCTTGATTTTGAATTCCTTGACATCTCTGCAATCACCGCAGCCCCACAACATTTAGGTACCTACTTTCCTCTATTTCTGGCCTCTAGCACATTCCCAATTTTAATTGCTGCACCATTGGCAACCAGTATTTGTCAAGGCTTTGTGCTTTTGATTCCCAGCTTAAATCTTGCTTCTTCTGTACCACTTACATTTTTTAATACATGCATTAAAACTTACCTCTTTGGCCCAACTTTTGATTTTCTGTCCAAACATCTGTGGTTCGGTGTCAAGTTTTGTTTAATAATATTCCTGTGAAATGCCTTAGAATGTTTTATGACATTAAATGTACTCTGCAAATGATGGACAGTGAGAACTACTTTGATGAAAGGTCATCGACTTGAAATATTTACTCTCTTTCTCTATCCATTGATGCTGTCAGACCTCCTGAGCATTTGCAACGTTTTCTGCTTAAATCCATGCCCTCCTTCATTTGTGCACTATAGCTGCAATTATACATTTCCAGCTTTTTTTTAAATCTAGTTCTCATTTTCTAGTTAACATAGCCTCTCGCTTATTGTAAACAATACCACAGAAGGGTTTTGGGAAGGAATACCATGTGGCACCCCATCCACATGAATCTATTATATATATTACTTCTGATTGGTTAATTGCTTCATTATTAATGAATGCTTATGAAAGAAGAGTGTTCAGTTCCATTCACAACTCTTGAGGTTATGAAGCAGTCCATACTGCATGCAGCAAGATTTTTATGTCATTCAGAATTTGGCTGAGGAATGACAAATGCCAAACAGTGACCATTTCCAAGAAGAGAAAATCCAATCATGACCCTGTGACATTCAGTGGCATTTCGTTGTGGCATATTATTGTCATTAACATCCTGGGGGTATGAAGGAAGTGTTGGGGAATGGAGATTCACCTTTGTCTACAAAATTAACTGGAATAGACACAGAAACACTGTGGCACCAAGACCAAGTCATAGAGTGGAAATTTGGTGGCATGTAATTCACCTATTGACTGCCCAAAGCTTTTCCATCATATACAAAACACTAAGCTGAAGCGTGAATAGAAATTCCTTGCTTGGCTGAATGAGAGAAGTCCAACAACACCCAAGAAGCTCAACACCATCAAAGACAAACTGTCTGCCTCAGTGGTTACCTATCCAACTCCTTCAACATTCATTTACTTTTGTATATACTGTCTACAGTAATTATTCAAGACCTCAACAGCACCTTCCAACGTTTCACCTCTGCCACCCAGAAGAACAAAGATGGCAGTGTTAGGGTTAGGAACACCATCCCACCTGCAAATTTCCCTCCAAATCAGACAGTATCCTAACTTGGAACCATATCAATGTTGCTTTATTGTCAATGAGCTGTTAACCTGGAATTCCCTTCCTAACCACATTGTGGGTGTTCCTAACACCACATGGATTTGTAGTGGCTAAAGAAGGAAACTCACCATTAATTTCTTAAGAGCAATTAGGGAGAGGTGGTAAGTGCTGGTCCTGTGAGCAATTCCTTAAAAAAAAAAAGTATGTAAGTATAGTTCACCTTGTATATAACTGATTATTTTATGTCTTTTACAGAGGTCAGAGTATTGGAAGGGCAGTATAATGAAATTGAAATTCCCAATGAAGAAAGTGTTGTCACTTATTACAAAATAAGACAGCAGCTGGCTAAATTGGGTAAAGAAATTGAGGAATATATACACAAACCAAAATACTGCCTACCATTTCTTCAGCCAGGCAGACTTGTTAAGGTATGCTTATGCCATCATTGTTTGTTTCCTCTGAAGTATGACATATATTTATGATTTTATTTATATTGCTTTGAATTGCACCAGGGGACATTGATACAACCCATATCAAACCATGCATGGAGGCTAAGAACCAAGCAGTCTTTTCAATTTGGTTAAACAAGCTGCCCAACAATGTTGCTTCTGGAAAAGCAATGTAATGGTCACTGAAACAGAAATTTAATCTTGAGTCACTGAGTTGAGAATCCAGTGCCTTGTAGTCATAGCCATTTGAACAGACTGAAGCAAATTACTTGTCTTAACCTCTTTATCAAAGGTTTGAAGCAAGAGCACTTGCTTGGTATGACACTGCGGACTTCACAGCAATTCAAAACTCTGTTTCCGTTATTCTAACCGTGGATTCAATCATAATTTTGAGGAAGCTTCTCTGAATTGGGAAATTTGACAATAATTTTGCTTTTTTTATGTTTTCTGGATTATTAGTGACATACTTCATTATTTTGGCTACATAATATGAAATACTTAGAAAAAAACTAATTTTAGGCCATGTTTAACAATCTTTTGTCTTTCAGGTGAAAAACGATGATGATGACTTTGGTTGGGGAGTTGTGGTGAATTTCAATAAGAAATCTAATGTTAAGGTAAACAGTTGGATTAATAATGTATAAAAGTTATATCTTTATCAGAGGATAACATTCTCACTAAAACTAATGTTTATTGGAACACTTAAGCATTATATTACTTCAGAAATGCAAGATACAAAATAATCTGATAGGTAAAAGATTGTGGTTATCAATAATATGAAATACTGAATAGCTCACCACCACCTTATTAAAGTTAATAAGGATGGCCATTTAAAAACGAATCTAGCCAGTTATGTGGTTGAGAAGATTTGAATGAAGTAATTTTTGGGCTAATGTTCAGATAGCATGTTCTTGCTGAGGTCAGTTCCTGACCATATTCCATCCTCTGTCCAAATATGAATAAAATGTTGAATTCAAGAGGGAGCTAAGAGTGACTGCCATTGACATCAAATAGCACTTGACCAAGTGTACCATCAAGAAGCCTGAGCAAAACTGAACTCAGTAGGAACTGGCAGGAAACTCTCCACTAGTTGAAGTGATACCTAGCAGAAAGGGAGATGATAGTGATTGTTGGAGGTCAATCATCTAATGCCTGTGACATTGGTGCAGGAGATCTTCAGGGTAATGTCCTACGGATTGGTCATATTCTACCATTCCATCAATGACCTTGTTTCCAACCTAGAATCTGAAGTAGATGTTCATGGATGATTGTGTAATGTTCAGCACTTCTGCAACTCTTCAGATACTGAAGCAGCCTGTGTGCATATGCAACAAAACCTGGTCCACATTCGCGTTTGGTCTACTAAGTATTAAGTAACATTCATGCCACATAAGTGCCAAGTAATGACCATCTTCAACAAGGGAGAAATCGACCATCTCCCATGACAGTTGATGGAATTACCATTGCTCAGTCCCTCATTATCAACATTCTGGGGTTAACATTATCCTGAATCTAAACTGGGCCAGTCATATAAATAGTGTGGCACCAAGAGCAGGTCAGAGACTTGGAATTCTACAGCAAGTAACCACCTCCTGACTCCTAAAACTGTCCATCATTTTCAAGGCACAAGTCTGAAAAATGATGCTTCACTTGGCTGGGTGAATGCAGCTCCAACAAGAAACTCAACACCATCCAAGATAAAATAGCCCACTGATTTACACCCCACCTACCATCTTAAATATCCACTTGCTTTACATTGCATAGTGGCAGTTGTGTGCCTCATTAAAAAGATGCACCTCAGCAACTCACCAAGTCTCCTTCGACAGCACTTTCCACATGTATCTACCTAGAAGAATCGGGGCAACAGATACGTGGGAATGCGTCCACCTGGAAGTTTCCCTCTAAGCCACACACCATCCTGACTTGGAAATAAGTTGCCCTTCCTTCACTGTCACAGGGTCAAAATCCTGGAACTCCTTTCCAATAGCGGTGTAGGTGTTCCTGCACCACATGAACTGCAGCGGATCAAGAATATGGTTCGCTACCACTTCAGTGACAAGTAGGGATGAGCAATAAATGTGGCCTGACCAGTGATGCCCACATTTCATGATTTTTTTTTCAGTAATTGTTCTGTGAGAGTACCATCTGCACAAGGATTGACAATTCAAGAAGGCTCTCCTCTACAATTTTAAGGCAACAGGATGACGGATAGTAAATTACAACTTTTCCAGCATCCTCCCCATCCTGCATGGTTTTCTTTCAGACCAGAGCACTATGGAGAATATGTGCACTTTCACGTATCTCAGCCTGTTGATATAGCTGCGACTTTGTGACCAAAGAACAATAGCTAATTACTTTTGTCTTAACTGATTAGTTGCTTGGTGAGAAGACCTGGGTCATTAGTTGCCAGTGGTTTTCTTTCCAGTATCAATACTGGGACTTTGTAATCTGTACATTGCTGTTGCCGATTTAATCCTCAAGTAATTTAACTTGTTTCATAATACGTAGTCTCTCATTTCTTTTTCCACTTGTGTGAACAGATTTACAAAATAATTACACTTTCATTTTGTTCGGATAATTTATTTTTCCTGTGTTAATGTACATAACATAACCAAACTTAGAATACATCTGCCATTTTTAATGCAGAGCATTGATTTATTTTGGATCTTTTTAAATGCTGTCATCTGATCAGCTGTAATTTCATCATAGATTGCTGCAGCGAGTATGTTCCCCTACATAAATTTATAAATTGTGTTTGCAGTGCAGAACACAAAACAGGTCTCCTGTTCTAAATTGGATCTTTTTTCTTTTATCCCGACTTATTGCTAAACTTTTTGCAGATCTAGCTAACCACTTGACCATCAATTCCACACATCCTGCTGTACAATATATTAAATTTATATATGTTTTGTGATATTAATTTAATAGTCAAGTTATATAGTTTCACAAGTTTACAAACCTTTGTGTTGTAGGTTTCTTTTTAAAAAGACTAGGTAGTTTTATTCAGATGTTTAGTTTCTCTGTGATTTGCACATCACCAGTAATTGAATATTATGCACGAATATTAAAAATATACTGAAATAAATTTGAACGCTGATTACAATTTTTAATCCTTGTTCATATTCATAGCCTAACACTGGAGAGCTGGATCCCTTGTATGTGGTAGAAGTTTTGTTGTATTGCAGTAAAGACAGTGTGAAACTTGCAGCATCAGGAACAGCTAAACCAGCAAAACCAGGGGAAAAAGGAGAGATGCAGGTTTGTGGATTGCAGTTCATTTCAATTAAATTGAGTTGAAAAGAATATTAATGTAATGCTGCCATTTATTTATTACATCAACGTTCCAAACCTTAAACACTGACCACTGAATATTTTAACCCCAATTGATGACCCACTTTCAGCAATATGTTATGTTGAGTATGTACAGAATTATGAGTTGTGTTCATGGTGGAATGATACTGTCAGTTTTAAGAGCACATAATTCAAAAAGCAAAAGGTCTGTTCAAGGAAGCCTCCTCCATCGAGTTTAAGTTTAGTGATTGCAGTCTAAATCCATTCTTGAATTCACTAATTCTTATTCTGGCTATTATAGTCAAAAACAGGATAATGGCATCATTTGTTTAATTTATTTAGTATTGGCACAGTGACTTGATAAAATGGCAACCAATAATTTATAGATTTGATGTGATCCGAACTTTCATTTTTTATCATGTGGAAAAAATGTTATAAAAGCAATTACTTTTAATCTTTTCAAGTCTGATGTCAACTTTCCCTGAAAATTATCGGGCCAATCAATATAGCCCCAGGATATGGCTGGAACAATTCCTCAAGAAGTATCTTTCATCTAACAGCCCTCAGCTGTTTCATCAGTGACCTATGTTCATTGATGATTTCACAGTGTTCTTTGTCGTTCACATTTTCAGATAATGAGTCATGCATCAGCTAGTTGCAAAGTATATGTCTGCAGCATTATTCAAGAAGCCTGACACACAGCACAGAGAAGTTGATTAATGATTTTGTAATCACACTGAGTAGCTGTATTGTGTGTTATCTGTAGAATGCACTGCAGCAACTTACAAAGGTTTCTTCAACAGCATGTTTCTCAAGAGCAAGATTTTCCACATTTTCAAGCCATGGAAGCTTACAGACCTCTGCAAGAGTACTGACAGAACCCCTAAGAAACATTCCTATTCTATGAAGAATTAACCCCCAAAATGTTTGTTGTTGTGCAATAAGTACAAACATGCACAAAGAAATTGACATATTTTCTATTATACATGCACATATACAATATTTAAAATGTTCTTTCAGTCAAAAAATACTTTTCTGTTATTTTTAATGAGAGAAGTGATGCTGATCTTTTGTTCCTAAATGTATTTAATATCAGGGATGCTGCTGGAGAGCTGGATTCTCTGTCAGACTCGCATCCAAATGCAACTACACACACACAGACACACACACTCTTTCTCTGTCTTTCACACATGCACACTATCTTCTCAGATACACACAGTCACACTGCTACGTTTTTCTTTCTCCCACCACAAACACGCTCATGTTCATACACACGTAGAAACATGGAAATTAGGAGCAGGCATATGCCATTTGACCCTTGGAGCCTGTTCTACCATTCATTATGATTATGCCTGATAATCCAACTCAGTGGCCTGATCATGCCTTCCCTCCATGTCCTTTGATCCTTTTGCATCTACATCGATATCTCACTCCTTGAAAACATATAGCATTTTGGCCTCAACTACTTTGTGGTAGAAAATTCCTTAGGCCTATCACTCTTTGAATTTCTTCTCATTTCAGTCCTAAATAGTTTACCCTGTACCTTCAGTGTGCCCCCTGGTCCTGGGCTCCCCCACCATCAGGAATATCTGCAACTACCTTATCTAGTCCTGATAGAATTTTATAGGTTTCTATGAGATCGCCTTCATTCTTCTGAGTTCCAGCGAATATAGTCCTAACCCATTTATCTCTCCTCATATATCAGTCCTGCCATCCCTGGAATCAGTAAGATAAACCTTGGCTGCACTCCCTTTATAGCAAGAACATCCTTCCATAGGTAAGGAGACCAAAATTGAACACAATGAGCCAGATTTTATAGCCTTGTTCATCCTGAAACTATAAAACCCTGTCCGAGGTCAGTGGGCCTTCCCTTTGCCTGCCCCTTGCTTGCTCTGATTCCCATGGCAGACAGGCTGACAAAACTCCAGCCAATTTTTCAAATGTGGTCGTAATAAGGTTTTATTTAATTGCAGTGAAACTCCTCTACTCCTGAACTCAAATCTTCTTGTTTTGAAGGTCAACGTAACATTTGCCCTCCTCACTGCCTGTTGCACCTGCATATTTATCTTCAGCGACTGGTGTGCAAGACATCCAGGTCTGGTTGCACATTTCCCCCTCTCAATTTATAGCCATTCAGATAATAATCTGTTGTCTTGTTTTTGCCACGAAAATGTTAACCATGCATTTGCCTACTTACTCAGCTTATCATCTGCAAATTTGGAGATATTACATTTAGTTCCCTCATCTAAATCATGAATGTATATTGTGAATAGCTGAAATCCCAGTACTGATTCCTGTGGGGTATTGCACTAGAACATAGAACATTACATTAAGATTTGTGAGGCACGACCTACCCTTCACAAAACCGTGCTGACTATCCCTAATCAATTTATTTCTCTCTAGATGCTTATAAATCCTATATAATTCTTTCCAAGACTTTGCCCACAACAGCAGTCAGGCTCACCAGTCTATAATTTCCAGGATGGTCCCTATTCCCCTTTTTGAACAAAGGGACAACATTTGCCATCCTCCAGTCTTCCGGCACTATACCTGTAGCCAACGACGACATGAAGATCAAAGCCAAAGGCTCTGCAATCTCCTCTCTAGCCTCCCAGAGAATCCTAGGGTAAATCCCATCTGGCCCAGGGGACTTACCAATTTTCATACCCTCAAGATTCGCTAACATCTCCTCCTTATGAACCTCAATCCTGCCCAGTCTACAACCTGGTATCGCAGTATTCTCCCCGACGACATTGTCTTTCTCCTGCATGAATACTGACGAAAAATACTCATTCAGTGTCTCTCCTATCTCCTCAGGCTCCACGCACAACTTTCCACTGCTATCTCTGACTGGCCCTAATCTTGCCCTAACCAATCTTTTATTATTTATATACCTGTAAAAAGCTTTAGGATTCTCCTTAATCCTATCTGCCAAACTAGTCACTGTCCACCATTCAGAAAAAGACTTTCAGAAAAAGTTGGAAGAGTTTATTCCAACTCTGTTTCTTTTCTGAAAACTAGTTTTCTATCCATTTTTAGACAGTACCCCAATCCCAAATGCCTTAATTTTACATGTTAATCTCTAATGTGGGACTTTGTCAAAAGCTTTCTTAAAGTCCAAATAAACCATATCTTCTCCTCATCAAGTCTCCTGGTTATATCCCTGAAAAGTTCCAGTAGATTTGTCAAGCATGATTTCCCTTTCCTAACTCAATGTTGATCCTGTCTGAATTTACCATTGTTTTCCAAATGTTGTTCTATTGAATCTTTTGTGATGGACATTAGAATTTTCTCTACTACTGATGTGAGGCTGATGTCTATAAACCCCTGTTTTCTCTCTACCTCTTCTTTTAAATAGTGGAATTACATAAGCTAACCTCCAATCCATGAAACTGTAGGAAGGAGCTAACCTGCACTCTGTTGGAACAAACAAGCTCACGTTACTGCATCTCTCTGTCTGTCCCTCTGAGTCTGCTTCCCCTCTCAGCTTCTCCCGTTCCACGGCCCCAGCCTCACCTACCTCCAAACTACTGCCGGCTCCAACTTCTCCTGACCCATTACTTTGCTTCGCCATGTGGTCACCTTTGCTTAAACTTGCTTGTGACTTCAAGTTAAATTTTTTTTAAAGTTTACTTATTAGTGTCACAAATGGACTTACCATAATGAAGTCACTGTGAAAATCCCATAGTTATCATACACTGGCACCTGTTCATGTACACTGTGAGAGAAGTTAGCATGGCTGGAGCACGTCTTTCAGACTGTAGGAGGAAACCCACTCTGATGCAAGGAAAACTTGCAGACTGCACACAGACAGTGACCCAAGCTGGGAATTGAACCAGGGTACCTGGCACTGCAAGACAGCAGTGCTGATTACTGTGCTACTACTTTGCCAGTATTTGCAGCTCATCTAAACAGAGGCTGACTTTTCAGTACATGGCTACAAATAAGCGCACTATTGCACCCTTCAAAAGCCAATGCAGTGTGAAAACAGTTTCCAATTGGACAATCAGGAAGAACATGAGTTTTCAAATTTAGAACTATCGGATCTTGTGCAGAATATCTTGATGAGAAGTTGTGTGGAACCCAGTTTGGGAAATTACACTCCAGATCCTTAGCATTGCTGCTTTACTTTATATTGATCATCCTAGATCATCAAATGCTAATAGATTGAGCATATTTATTTATTCTGTGAACTTCACTGTAATGCTGTCCTATACATTTTTTTGTTCAACAGGTTGTTCCCATCCTACTTCACTTAATAACAGCCATCTCTAGTGTACGATTATATATTCCAAAAGATCTGAGACCACTGGACAATAGGCAAAGTGTTTTGAAATCCATACAGGTAAATTTTTTTATATAGCAGTTTATCTGAGAGTTGTTAGTTTAGTTCCAATCCCATACCTAATTGTCTCAGCCTCTTAAACTGCATCAAACTTCAAATAATTATGATTCTTTTTTGAGTAAATGGGCTGAAGATTAAAAAAAATCTATGAGAAATATATTTTCTGACAAAGGGTGGGATTTTCCAGCCCCATCCACCGCTGAGATCATCCAATCCTGCCAAAACTCAATGGACTTTTGGATGGCCAGTCGTGATCCGAGTCAGGAAAACACAGCCAAAACATTATCACCTTGTAACCTGTAAATGGTTAACATTTCTGTGTATTTTAGGAAGTACAGAAGAGATTTCCTGATGGTGTACCTTTACTGGACCCAATTGATGATATGGGAATCAAGGATCAGGGGCTGAAGAAAGTAATCCAGAAAATTGAGGCTTTCGAGCACAGAATGTATTCACATTCAATGCATAATGACTCAAATTTGGAAACTGTCTACAGGCTTTGTGAGAGAAAAGCACAAGTAAGTGAGTGATATGTAATTTATAAGGGAAGAAAATTATTTTAATTGTGGGTGTAAATGATATTTATGGGCAAACTTTGCAGTGCCTAAAATCTGTTGGCACCCAAAATATTGGGTTCCTGTTGTACAGGAAAAATCATGGGTAAATTTAATCCACATATCAACTGGAAAAGTCAGTTTGAGGGCCAAATGGTCATCTTCTATTACTTTTGTTCATATTGCATGTTAAGGAAACATTGTGTGTGACTTGTGTTCCTCCGATTCATAAAAATAATTTTACCCCTTTTCAAAAAATGGCTAAGGATAAATGTATTCAGAAATAACACTTAAGATATGTTGGCCGGAATTCTCCAACTGTTCACTTCCCACCACCACTTCCAACGAGAATGGAGAATTTGGCACACAGCCAAATCTCTGTTCACTGCAGTGGGACCAAAGAATTCCAACTGCCAGCAAGGTTAGAGAATTCTATCCTGCTTCTATGTAGGTGTGAAGAAGAAATGACAATTTACATCAAAAGAAAAATACAACAGATGCTAATCTGTGTAATGTTAAAATAACTCAAGTTTTCTTCAAAAAGAGTGAAGAAAAACTCTAAGGTACCATAGTGCTGTTTGGTTAATATTGCTGTTAGGAAAGATAAAACCTTTGAGTAAAAATGCAAAAGGGAAATATCTAGAAACTGAAAATATAGTGAAGCATAGTTAGCACAGATTTCAAAAAGCAAGGTCATGCTTAGTTAACCTGATGTCTTTTTTGAAGATATAGAAGTGGAATGGATATTGCTGTAATATATGTGGATTTTCTAAGACCTTTGATAGAATGCTGCATGGCAAATTCATGGGTAAGGTTAGGGCATGTAGAATTAGTGGACAGTTAGCAGAATGAATAGCAAACTAGCTACAAAACAAAAGGATTAAGGGCAATTGCTCACACTGATAAAAGTGTGAAATTCTGTTCCACGTGGGTTGTGCTGGAACTTCTGTTGTGCATAACGTTTGTAACACTTTAGCCTCTGGAATCAAAAGTACAGTTTCCATCTTTGCAGACAGATTGTGGGGTGCAGTTAATGCAAAGGAAGATTGTGACAGGAATGCATGAAGCTATGCATAAACTTGGAAAATGGGTATTTAATTTGCAAATGAATTCAAAGATAGTAAATGTGAGTGTGCATTTTGGCAGGAAAAGTAAGAAGGCCACATACTGCTTGACTAGTGAGACTTTAAATGGGGGTTAGCAAGACTTGGTACAGATATATGAATCATTAAGAGTCATGCCATAGATTAATATGACCATAGAAAAAGCAAGTTTCAGTTTGCAAAAGCAGGATTTGCAGTTTATTTTGAAAGATGTAGAATTTAAAAACAAAGAAGTCATGTTAAACTTGTATGAAACCTTGGTTAGAGAATCCCTGCTGCACACAGTTAGGGACTCATATGAAAGACAATAGTGAAGGTACAAAAAAGATTCTAAGTATGATACCAGAACTAAGGAGATATAACTATCAAACAAAAACTGAACAGGTTGGTTTTCTTTTTTTCCAAAGAGAAGGCTGAGGGGGAGATCAAATAGAGGTTTTCAAAATGGTGAAGGATTCTGTAGAGTATCATAGAAAATATGTATTCCATCAAAAACTAGGGTCTAGATAACAAGGTAATCACTAATAATTCAATAAGGCAGGACTGCCAAATTTTTCTGGCCGCAGAACCTTTTGACCTCTCAAGAGTACTGACGGGCCCCCTAAGAAACATTTTTATTCTGTTGAAGAGTTAAACCACAAAATATGTATTGTATGGACCTATTGCAATAGGTACAAAAAATCAAAACACATTTTTTGAATTTTTATATTGCTTAAATGTATACATTTATTATAATGAAAATATTCACTTATTTAAATAAATACACTCACTACCTTCTCACAGATCATCCTGCTTGATCTGCTCTCTCTGTCTGTCCATGACCCATTTTCTCCCTCGTTCCAGAAAAAGCATTGATAACTTCTAGATAAATAATTGCTTTGAGATTTTGCACCACCTGGCCGATTACGTACTTGTTAAATTTTAATTGCAAGTATTAAATATTCATATTCTCCTTTTTATAGATTGCTGGAGATATCAAAGCAGCGAAGCGAGAGCTGAAAAAGGCTCGAACAGTTTTGCAGATGGATGAACTGAAATGCCGCAAACGAGTGATCAGGCGACTAGGCTTTGCTACTTCGTCTGATGTAATCGAAATGAAAGGCCGAGTTGCTTGTGAAATAAGCAGGTCAGGCTTTAAGGCAGCTCGCAATACCAATTTGTGTTATCTGCACTTTCTGAATACATATGGATATTTCACTTTGAAGTACATTGTTTTCCTCCATCTTAATTATTACCAAAATTTCCAATCTCCATTGTAAGACACTTAAATACTGGGCAAACCTCAGTTGCAAATGTGTTGCAATATAATACAAAAGTTTAATTTTCCTTTCTGATGCATGTAGTAGAAGTGTGCAGCACTTTTGCTTTCTTAGGGCACTGTGGTTACAATGGTAAGGCTACCTGAATTCAGTGATTACTTTGCTTCACATTAGTTCATTTTGAACTCTGAGTTACATTACATAATTTAGTATCTCTGCAAAGCTAAACTTGTGGTGTAAATGAGACTTTATATTGAATGGAACTTCTATTGGAGAGGAAGCTGTTTGACATTATAGTCCATGTTCTGAATGAATATATTTGGATTTTCATTCAATAAGCATCACCTGTGCTTGTTAGATATGTTTGAGGCCCCTAATGTTGAGGGGTAGTATATTAACATGGATTGAAAATTGGTTAAAAGACAGAAAACAGAATTGGGACAGACAGATATTTGCTCCACTGCACTATATTTGCCACCTTATTTGATAAATTTGTGGGCTACCTCAATGATTGATGGTTGGTGTTTGGATGTTTACCATTTATATCGATGACTGAGTGAAAAAAACCTTGTGTAATGTATCCATGTTTGCTGAGGATACAAAGCTCAATAGAAAAGTAAGAGGGACACCTCACAGGCTAGAAAGAGTTATGGACAAGTTATCTGAGTGAACAAGAAGATGACATGTAGGTTAATGTTGGAGAAATGCATGAGTATCCACCTTGGCTGGGAAAATAGAAAAGCAGAATATTTTTGGGAAAATTAAGGAAATATTAAGTGTCAGCTATAGCTCAATGGGTAGCACTTTTGTCTCTGAGTCATAAAGTCTAAATGTTACTCCAGGGGGTAGTTCTGAGCATGTGCTGCACCATCAGAGAGTCTGTCTTTTAGCTGAAATGTTAAATGGAAACTGAGTCTGCTCTCTCAGATAGAGATAAAAAATTCCACAGCACTATTTTGAAAAAGAACAGAATAGTTGCCCATTATCCTTCAATTAACATCGTAATAAAATAGGTTGTCTTGGCTTTAGTACATGGCTGTTTGTGGGAGTTTGCTATATGCAAATTGCCTACATTATATCAGTGATGACAGTTCATAGAGTTTAAACGTGTCAAGTACTTTGGGGCATCTGATGGTTATGAAAGGTGCTATTTAAATGCAAATCCAAGTTTTCTTAAATGTTGGTATTCAGAGAAGTTGGTGGTGATTTCTTGTATTTGAATCACAGAGTAAACATGTAGTTAGACCAAACAAATCAGGAATCTAATCATATGTGGATCTTTATTGCAAAGGAATTGAAATATTTAAGATTTATTGCAATAACCTGGGGCTTTGTTGAACCTACAGCCGAGGCGCAGTGGTCTGTTTTGGTCACCGTACCCAAGGAAAAATGTCCTTGCTTTAGAAGGGCTGCAACAAAGCTTCTCTCGACTGACTCCTGAGGTGAAAGGGCTATTTCGATGAGAGGTCGAGTAAAATATGTCTGTATTCTCTGCAGTATAAAGAAGTTATTGCATTGAAATATGGACTGCAATGCAATAAATGTGAAAAGGACTTTACAGGGTAGCTGCTAAGAGGCTGTTTGCCCTCGCTGGAGAATCCTGTACTATGGGTACTTGAGGGAGGGGGGAATTCATCATCATTGGTCATTTAGGACTGCAGTGAGGAATGATTTCTTCATTTTGCTTTGAATCTTTGGTATTCTCTGCTCTAGAGCAGCTGCGATCTGGAAGTTGGCTATGGTTGGAGACCCCCTGCTTGAGAGGGCTAAGGATATTCAGTAATTGACTGTATTCTAGACTGAGACTGATAGATTCTTGGATGCTAAAGGAATCTAAAAAAATAGGATAGGGCAGTAAAATGGAGTTAACTAAAAGATCAGCATGACACTTTTGGAAGAGACAGACTGTATGGTTTCCTCTTGCTCTTTTTTTATACAATCAAAGATTGTTTATAACAAAGAATGACACCATTCAGTCTGTCAAATTTGTGCCAGGTCCCTGAAAGAGTAATTTGACTAATCCCAATTTCCTGCTGTTATCCAGAGCCCTATATTTTTTTCTCTTCATGTGCTATCTGATTCCCTTTGAAAGTCTGCCAATACCCCATACTCAAGCTTACATTTCAAAATACAATCATAAGCTACATTGTTTTGCATCATGCTACCATTTCTGCTTTTGCAATTCTTTGATTTTCAACACTTCTGCCAATGGGAGCAGTTGCCGCCTTTATTCTGTCTAGACCTGAATGATCTTGGCAACCCCTACTAATTCTGCTTGCAACCCCAGCTTCGCTGATCTATCTGTCTGTGTATATGACGTTCCTCCTCTCTGGAACAGTTCTTGTCAATCTTTTCTGCATCTTCCCTAAATTGCAGTGTTCAGAATGGACCCAGTACTCCAGTTGAGGCGAAATGAGAATATTATGAAGTTTGACAACTTGATTGCTTTTGTAATTTCTGTCTCGATTTATAAAGCCCAGGATCCCATGTGTTTTTTTTCAAACTACCCTGCTAGCTGCAATGATTTATGCCTGTACCCACATTCTGTCAGTTTCTGCACTACGTTCAGAATTGTATTCTTCATTTAATGTTCCCTCTCTTAATTCTTCCTAGCACTTCAACTGCCACATGTTTGCCTATTCAATCAGCCATTTTGTGTCCTCTTAATGTACATTACTATTCTCCTCACAAGATATAGTACTTGCAAATTTTGTGTCATCTCAAATTGTGCACTGAGCATTCAACTTTAGGTCTCTAATATCAAGAAAAGCAGTGGCCTTGCTATCAATCCTTGGGTAACCCACTGGGTTCATTCCTCCAGTCCAAAAAAAAATTGTTCTCTTCTATTCTGTTTCCTGTCAATCAGTTTCACAAGCATGCTGTCACTATCTATTTTATCCACGGTTTTAAACTTTGTTGACAAACAAGTTTTGTGGCACTTGATCTTTTAGAAATCTTATGTACATTACATTAACCCAATCAACCCCCTCTATTAACTCAACAAAAAAGTCAATCAAATTGATAAAGATGGTTTGTCTTTAATAAATTCATACTGGCTTTCCCTAATTAGTCAACATCAGTTCAAGTAATTGCTTCCTTGTCTTGGACTATCATTTCTAAAAGCATTCCCACCACCAAGGTTAAACTGACTGACTCAGTAGTAAACTCAGTAGTTGCTGAGCTTATCCTTATACCTTTGTTAAACAAGATTGAACACTACCCACGTATATGAGGAGACTTGAAAAATTTGGTCAGGGCCCTTGCAATTCCTTTACAATATATTTATAGAATGTTTGTATTGCAGGCTGAGCCAGAATTTGTTGCCCATCCTTAATTGCCTGTCAGAAGGTTGTGATGGTTTTCTTGAATAACTACACCCTTACTTCCTTCAACATCATCCCACCTTTATCCCGTGGCCCTAAAGATGTTTTCTCTTGAGTTAATTATCTAATGCTCTTTTGAAAGATACAATTGAATTTGCCTCTACCACATTTTCAAACAGAGCAATCCACATCCTAACCATGCATTGCATAAATTCTTTCCTCGAGTTACCTTTGATTCTTCTGCCATTCACCATAAATTGGCATCTGGTTCTCAATCCTTCCACCATAATTTTTCCCTTATGTACTCAGATCAGACCCCCCATGGTTTTGAATGACTTTGCCAAATTTTGTGTCAACCTTCTCTAAGGCAAGGAGTCGTAGCTTCTTCAATCCATGTAAATGGTTATGGAGTGAGGGATTTAATTCTCAATTTTTCTGCACATTCTCTAATGCCTTTACATCCTTCCTAAAGTGGGATAGCCAGAATTGGACACAATTACTTCAGCTGATGCTGAAATATATGCTTTATAATAAAATTTATATCTGGATTTCAAGGGTTTAATGTGAGGAAAGGTAATACAAATTATACCTGTTTTCTCTAGAATTTAGATTATCTGATCAAAGTTTTCAACATACTAACAGGAAAGAACACGGTAAAGATAAACCATTTTCACTGGTCAGAGATCCTCCAAATAGAGGGCATACTCTAAAAATTAGGATCACAATGTTTAAGAGTGATTTCAGGAAGCACTTATGCAGTTGTAAACATTTGGAACTGTTCCACAAATGGCAGTTGATGCTAGATCAATTGCCATCTTTCCGTCTGAGATAAATTTTTGTTGAGCAAAGGTGTTAAGGGATGTGGGCTAAAGGCAGATATATGGAGTTAGGCCACAAATCTCATTATATGGCAGAAGAGATTTCATGGCTGAATGGCCTGCTCTATTCCTATGTTTCTATAAATAAGGGAAGTTCAGAGTCCAATAAAACGAGAAAAGAATATATGAAGTATCCTTAGGTTTTTCTTGAGGCACAGATTTTAAACGTTGTGGTTGGTTTAGATGGGCTGGATTCTTGAATATGGTCAGATGTAGAAGATGTTGCATTTATTATGTAAACTCAGTTTGCTGGTAGATTTAGGTAGAGTTAAACTGGCCAACACCCTTACTCCAAACTGGAGAGGAAAAGAGTGCAGCCTTCTGGCTGTTTCCTCTGTCATAGGCTTTCTTGACATCGCTTGTGTCACTTGTAATCTCTTTCTGGTGGCTGGGCAGCCTTCCTGTATTTAGAAGAGATTTCACTCTTTCTGTATTTAGAAGAGATTTTGTGTGTCTGTCTGTGTAGCCATTGTTTCGCTATCCAAGACTTTGCATTTTTAATGTATCTTCCTCAGACAATTACAAGCTTCGATTGGTGTCTGGATTATAGGAAATGTCTTTGTTTTCACACTGTCCTGAGGGTGATGTACTTATTTCTCAGCTTCACTTGGATCTTGCATTTTTAAGTCGTTTGCTCTGTCTCGGTTTAAACTGCAAAATTTCCAATCAGTTGAAAGTTGAAAACTCATGTCAAAAATAAAGTGACGTAACTTTGTAACACTTGTTTCTCTTACAAGAATGAATCACTTCTCATGTCTCTGCATTAAATTTCACCTGAAATGTGTCCTTTTATTATTTATGTGCCCATGAAAGATTTTTGGATTCTCTTTTATGTCAGCTGCCTGTCACTTCTCAAACACTCTGTTTGCTTCTCTTATTCCATTTCCCCTCTGAACGTTTTATATTTAGTCTTTTCTGCTCCATCTTATTTTCTATCTCCTGTGTCAATCAGGGAGCTCTGGCTTTGATTGTCCTACCTTTCCACCTTATGGGAATGCATCTTGACTGGCATTGAACCATCTCCTCTTAAAGGCTGTCCATTGTTCGTTTACAATTTTCCTTGTCAATCTTTGATTCTAACTTACTTGGACCTGATCTGCTCTCATGCCACTGAAATTGGCCCTCTTCTAATTATGTTTTTAAGTATGCTCTTATGCTGACTATCTCTGACCAATTCTACCTTGTTCAAATGCTCAATTATTTTTGAGACGATAGACCAGCTAAAGCCCAACCAATTTAAGTCAGCCTTGACATTACCCATGGTTTTGCATTCTGTTATTCCTATTTATAAAACACTGGATGATGTGCGTTTTGTTTAACAAAGGTATCAGCTTGTTCTCAAATTATAAGATACATCTTCCTACACAAGATAAATGCTATTATTCAGTTTGTTATATGCAATGACACTGCGTAAAAGCAAAGCATTAATTATGCTAGTGACAATCAATATTTTCTGTGATTGGTATTGACCAACTCATTGTTTTCTCGTAGTGCGGATGAACTACTTCTGACAGAAATGATGTTTAATGGAATCTTCAATGATCTGACAGCTGAGCAGGCTACAGCTTTACTCAGCTGTTTTGTATTTCAAGAGAAAGTAAGTACACTTACTGATCTTTTTCTTCAAGAAAAATGCATACAAAGTGATTCTCTGATGTAATTTGTCATGTGGATGAAAATTTGGCATGTTACTTTTTTCTGCATATGCAGAATCTATTTTTATCTTTAAATGTACAAATTTTTTTTCCTATCTGAAAATATCAAGTTTGAGATTTAATTTTCACTTTAATTGTCATGGCTTCCCTGCCCTTAATGGTAATCAATTCAGCTGTGGCTGAATAAGTTGAGTAATTTGTCTGCCATAGTAACTTCAGGTTATGTAATTGAGCAGGTGTTGGGGGGGATGGGGTGGGGTGGGATATGTGATCGATCCAGCCCTCTTCCATCTCATCACTTGCCAGGATCTCTATCCTTCCACTCTAGTGTTTGTGAGAGCTTGTTGTACATAAACTGATTTTGCTGTTGCCTATATTACAGTTTTGACTATACCTTTTCATTGGCTGTGAAGTACTTTGCAAAGACCTTTAATAGTAAAAGACATCATAGAACATTACAGCGCAGAACAGGCCCTTCGGCCTTCGATGTTGCGCTGACCAATTAACAAAAAGCAATGACCCTCTAACCTAAACCATTCCCTTTTCATCCATAAACTTATTTACTAACCTCTGAAACGCCACCAAACTTGGCGCATCTATAATTGCAGCAGGCAGAGCATTCCATACCCTTACCACCCTCTGGGTAAAGAACCTACCTCTGACATCCATCCTATAACTACCACCCCGTAATTTAAAGCTATGTCCCCTCGTGCTAGCTTTCTCCATCCTAGGAAAAAGGCTATCACTGTCCACCCTATCTAAACCTCTAATCATCTTATATGTTTCAATAAGGTCTCCTCTTAGCCGCCTCCTTTCTAACGAAAACAACCTCAAATCCCTCAGCCTCTCTTCATAAGACCTGCCCTCCATACCAGGCAACATCCTGGTAAACCTCCTCTGTACCCTCTCCAATGCCTCCACATCTTTCTTATAATGTGGGGACCAGAACTGCACACAATACTCCAAGTGCGGCCGCACTAGAGTTTTGTACAGTTGCAACATGACGTTGCGGCTCCGAAATTCAATCCCCCTACCAATAAAAGCTAAGACTCCATATGCCTTCTTAACAACTTTATCGACTTGATTGCCAACTTTCAGGGATCTATGCACATATACACCAAGATCCCTCTGTTCATCAACACTATTAAGAGTCCTACCATTAGCCCTATACTCTACACATTTGTTATTCCTGCCAAAGTGAATTACCTCACACTTTTCCACATTAAACTCCATTTGCCACCTCTCGGCCCAGCTCTGCAACTTGTCCAAGTCTCTCTGCAAACTAGAACACTCCTCTTCACTATCTACCACTCCTCCGACTTTGGTGTCATCCGCAAATTTACTAATCCATCCTTCAACCTCATCCAGATCATTTATAAAAATTACAAACAGCAAGGGAAAAAGATACAAAAGTCTGAGGACATGTACCAACTGACCCACGAACAGCTTCTTTCCTGCTGCCATCAGGTTTTTGAATGGACCTATCTCACATTAAGCTGATTTTTCTTTAAATCCTATCTATAACTGTAACACTACATTCTGCACTCTGACCTTTCCTTCTCTATGTACAGTATGTTTGTATAGCACAAGAAACAATATTTCTCACTGCATAATAAATCAAATCAAATCGATTCCAATTGATTCATCAAGCGTGATTTTCCCTTCGTAAATCCATGCTAATTTAGGCTGATTATACTACTGCTTTCCAAATGTTGAGTTATGAAATCCTTGATGAGACTCTAGCAACTTCCCTAGTCTCGATGTTGGGCTTATTGGTCTATAGTTCCCTATTTTCTCTCTAGCTCCCTTTTTGAATAGCAGGCTTACATTCGTTATACTCCAATCTATAGGAACCAATCCAGAGTCCAAAGAGTTATGGAAAATGAACACCAATGGATCTACTATTTCCAGGACCACTTTGTTAAGTGTACTAGGAAGAAAACTATCAGAGATTTATCTGCCTTCGATCCCATAAATTTCCCCAAAACCATTCTGTACTAACATAATTTCCTTTGGCTCCTCACTAAAATTTGTTTTGTTTAGAATTTCTGGTGCACTATTTGTGTCTTTCTTCGTAAAAACTGAAACAAAGTACAAATTTAATTCCTCAGCTTTTTTTTTATTCTCGTTATGCATTCTTCTGTTTCTGGCTTTAATGGGCTTAAATTCATTTTTGTCAATCATTTTGCCTTTACATTATCTATAGAAACTTCTACAGTCAGTTTTTATGTTCCTCGCTAGCTTACTTTCATACTCTATTTTTCTCTTCTTAATCAATCCCTTGATTCTCCCTTGTTGAATTTTAAACTGCTCCCAATCCTCAGGCCTAATGCTTTTTCTTGCCAATTTGTATGCTTCTTTCTTGAATCTGAACTAGCTGTAATATTCTTTGTAAGCCATTGTTTGGCCACAATTCCCTTACCACTTGCGCCAAACAGGAATAAACAACTTCTGGAGTTCACCTATTTGTTTCTTAAATGCTTGCTATTGTCTGTCCATTGTCTTTCCTTTCAGTAAGGAGTATTGTTTCTGGTAAGTGGGAAGCCTCCAGGACATTGATTGTATAGGATTCAGTGATAGTAATGCCATTGAATGTTAAATTCTCACTTGTTGGAGATGGTCATTGCCTGGCACTTGTGTGCCATGAATATTACTTACCAATTATCAGCCCAAACCTGAATATTGTTTGTGTCTTGCTATTTATGGATATGGTCTGCATCAGTATCCTTGGAGGCATGAATGGCACTCTACATTATGCAGCCATTAGCTAACATCCCGCTTCTGTCCTTATGATGGAGGGAAGGTCATTGATGAAGCAG
This sequence comes from Sphyrna mokarran, assembly GCA_024679065.1. NCBI lineage: Eukaryota > Metazoa > Chordata > Chondrichthyes > Carcharhiniformes > Carcharhinidae > Sphyrna > Sphyrna mokarran. Next base: position 63,439,099 of record JAGIQG010000001.1, read on the forward strand.
TTGAAGATGGTTGGGCCTAAGATGCTCCCCTGAGGAACTCCTTAAACTATTATCCTGGGATGTTCAGCCTCCAACAACAACAGCCATTTTTCATTGTGTCAGGTATAACTTCAACCAGTGGAGAGTTTTTCCCCGATTCCCATTGATCTCAGTTTTGCAAGGGCTCCTTGATGACACATTCAGTCAAATGCTGCCTTGTTGTTGAGGGTAGTGACTCTCATCTCACCTCTGGAATTCAGCTCGCTTGTCCAAGTTTGGACCAAGGTTGTTTGGTGGTCAGGAGTTGAGTGGCCCTGGCTCAACCCAAACAGAATGTCAGTGAATAGGTCAATGCTGTGTTTGTTTTTTAAATATATTTTTACTGAATTTTTTTTTCATTCTTCTTTACAAATAACCCAATAAACTCTCAAGGATTGGTACAATAAACCAAGATTAGGTAGATTAACCATGGTAAATGTGTGGTGATAGGATGAGGTAGGATGGGCCTGGTAAGATGTTCTCTTGCAGATTCAATGGGCTGGATGGCTCCCTTCTGTTGGGATTCTATTCAATGGTTCTATCAATTTAAAGCAACTACATATGGAAAAACACAGAAAAAAATACAGTTGCTTTGGATTATTGATTGTATCAGCTTCTCTTATCATACAAGTCATGAAAAGATATATTGAAGGATGAGAGCAATAACAGGCTACAGCCACAGTTGGCTCAGTGGTGTACAACCAAGTTCATAGGATAACGGCAACAAAACTACAGAATTTATGGAAAATGTTGCAGGAGTACAATAAATGAGTGGTTGCCAAACTTCTCAGCAACACTGCACACTTCAATGAGACAAACAATTCCACAGCATACCCGTTTTCTTTCAGCTGAATGTATTGCTCACTAACATCACAAATACTTATATTTTCAATGGTTATGGTCTTACCAAAGTGGTTTGCAACATAATGCATACAACAAGCTAAGTAAGAATTAAATGCATTAATGTTTGCAGGTAATCTCTTTAGATCCACTTTGCACTTCAGGTAGATGGAGTTAAACTTGTGCCACAAGCTTGGAGTAATATGCAGATGTTGCAGCATTTTAAGTTGAGTTCCTTTTGTTCTACTGCAAACTGAAATTTTATTAGCATATTCCTACTATCACCCCGTGTCACCTCATCAATATTTACTGAGATCTCTCTGTCAAGACCATAACGTATTCGGTATATTTTCACCAGATCTGGAGCATAGTATGTCGTAAAATTTACCGACTGTGCTCCATGGGTAGCAGGATTTTGCCAACAGGGAAATCTTACCATCAAAAAGAACAGTTGTCTTTTTAAGAATAAAGCCCCTAAGCTGCAAGATCTGAAAAGGGAATGTTTTGGAATATCGAACTGTTGACATAGCTGCTCAGTAGATAACTGGTAGTGCGATCAGACACATCCTTTAGTCTACAGAGACCTTTATTGCTCCATATATTGAAATGTGGACCATAAGACCTGGTGGAAAATCTGGATTACGCTGAATGGGAGAAGGAGCAGAAAAATTAGATCTCCCCTCCAACTCACAGACCATCCTCCAAGCCTTCAGGGTTTTAATAACAATAGATGTGGAGATAAGAACAATAGGATTATCGTACTAAAAATAAAAGTGACAGTAAAGAGCACAGGCTCTAATCAGTTTCAACATCAATCCATATGGAGGAAGCCTGCTTTAATTCATTCATGTATAAATCTGAGGTGGGAAGCTACATCTTAATATTTGCCATGCCTGGCCCTCTTTTTGAACTCGACAACTGCAGCTTAGTTCATTTTAAATGAGACTTCTTCTTGTTCCAAATAAAAGAGCTAAGCAACTGTAAATTTCTTTAAGGATCTTAGCAGACAACAAGATTGGTAGCATTTGCAGAGGATAAAGTAACCGAAGCAACACGTTCATCTTCGAGTCATAGAAGTTTACAGCATGGAAACAGGTCCTTTGGCCCAACTTGTCCATGCCACCAAATCTTAATTAAAGTAATTCTGCCCAACCAGGAAATTGGTAAAGATAACCAACTATGTCGGTGCCACTTATTAGAGGCAAATAATTAAGGAAGTTTTGCTTTGTATAACTGCCAAAAACTCCCTGCAATGGTGATCATCTGAAGGGAAAACAAGAAGAAGGAGGGGGAACTACCCCTTAACTTGCTCAAGGGACTTGCCTCTAATTTCATGAATCATATAGCCCCAAAAAAAAACTAAATCTATTTGTCACTTAAATATCAGGTATAGAGGCGCTTGGCTTGGGAAAAAACAGCAATACGTCATTTGCATAAAGCGAATATCTATGCTGCCTGCCTCCGCCAAATAATCCATAAACCTGACAGTCATGTCTAATGGCCTCTGACAAAGGTTTGATGGCTGGAATAAACAAAGGAGAGACAAGGGACATCCCTATCTCACCCCCAAGGGCAAAATTCTCAGGTCGATAACCATTTGTAAGGACAGCTGCCATCCAATTCCTCTGGAATTCTTGAGTCCACGTCATAAGTCCCCTTCAATACAAATTTATGCAATGTTTAGAGCAAATAATTCCATTCCACCTTATCAAAAACTTTTTTTGGTATCCAAAGAGCTCACTAACCCATCTAAAGCACACTCTTGAAAGACTTGGATGATATTCAGCAATTTCCTAATATTATTGCATGAGTTTCGACCGTTAATAAACCCGATCAGATCACTCTGGATAATCACAGGAATGATTTTCTCCAGGCGCATTGCCAGACTCTCAGATAAGAAATGGATTTATCAGAATTACACTGCTCAGGATTCCTGCCTGGTTTCAAGATTCAATACTTGCCTTCCAAAGTGACTGCCCTAACATAACTAATCCAAATTAATGGTTATACATACTACTCAGTGGATCTAATAACAAGTCTTTCACTTCTTTGTAGCATTCACACCCAAAATCATCAAGCCACAGTGTCTTATGAGGCTGAATCTCCTTTCTCGCAGTAGACCACATCCTCTTCAGAGATTGGAGCATTCAAAGCTGCTCTCAGATCCTCTGATACAAAGGGAAGGTCAAGAGAAGAGAAGAAATGCTTCATAAGTACCAGAGCATCTTCAATTTGTTCAGATTTATATAAATTGGCATAAAAGCTCTTAAAAGCCTCATTAATATCTTCTGCCCTAATCATCCTATTTCTCTTACAGTCCTCCAATCTTCTTTGAGTCCAATTCCTCCTCCTAGCAAAAGCCAAGTATTTACTCTGTTTAATCCCAAATTCATATAATTTCTGCTTTGCAAACCTCAAATTCTTCTCAACACACTGGGCCAATGAAAAATCCAGGGCTGCTACAACTGCACCAATTTCCCTCAACTTCTCTTGACAAGAATTCGTACCATACACCTTTTCTAGATCACCACGTTGAATGGAGCTTTGATTTGGTTGTTTGACTCTGTCTTTACGATATTGCTTCTACTGTTCATCATGTGTTGTCGTTTCACCAAGTTGACATCTCATTTTAGATATGCCTGGTGGTGCTCATATATGCTGCTCATTGAATTGAGTTGGTCCACTGGCTGGATAATAATGGTAGAGTTAGGGAAATGCTTGGCCATGAGGTTAAGGGTTGTGGTTGAGTACCTCTACTGCTGTTGATACACAATTCCTTAACAAATATGCAGGTTTGAGCTGCTGGATCTGTTCTGAATCTACTCCATTTTGCATGCTGGCTGTGCCACTTTTTAATTCGTTCATTTGGCATGAGCGTCACTGGGCCCAGCATTTGTTGTCCATTCCTAGTTGCCTGAGCGCAATTGAGAATCAACCACATTGCTGTGGATCTGGAATCACATGTAGGCCAGACCAAGTAAAAACGGCAAATTTCCTTCCCTAAAGGACATTAGTGAACCAGGCAAGTTTTTCGACAATCGGCAATGGTTTCATGATCATCAGTAAATTCTTAATTCCAGATTTTCTTTTACTGAATTCAAGTTCTACCACATGCCATGGTGGAATTCAAACCCAGTCCCCAGGTTTTTGGAATAATGTTCTAGTGCTAATACCATTGCCTAGTGGTAAGATTGCTAAAATATTAATCCAGAAAACAATGTTTCATTCTTTTTTTCAATGAGCAATTAATTCAGCTGCATTTTTATTTTAATATTTTATATGGTCTCAGCTACAAAATTCTGCACGTCAGAAACAATTGATATGATAGCAGACTGGTGCTGGAAGACAAGATTTGGTGAGTCATCTCTGCTACTGCCTAATGTCAGCTGCATCAACATGCGAGCCTGCCAAAGAAAGGCCAAAGCACTTAGCACAAGGAAGAAGAGAGAATGCAGAGTCATAGGGGAAAGGGGTTATTTTCTTGGAGCAAAATATACTGTTGATCTAATTTGAGGATAGATCAAATGATTAAAGGAAATCATAGTTCTCTGTGTAGCTTCATACACTACATTAACTTAAGTATGGACTTTGTTACTTAATTTTCAATATTTGTACTTGAAAAATAGATCTGTAAACCCAACTTAAAGTGCACCTGCGTGAATTACTTTCAGATGTACATCTCTACTTTATACTATGTTTTTATGTCTCGTCCCTGAGGAGAGAGAATAACTTGAAATTTCACAACTTCAGAATATTCCAAAGCGAATTTTTATAAGTGAAATTTTTTTTTTGAAGTTTGAGACTGTTGGAATGTTGGAAATGTAGCAATGATTTTTAACATAGCAACGTCTCGCAAACAGCTGTGAGATTAATGGTTTGATAATCTGTTCTGATAGTTTTGGATAAATTTTCATTGGAACACTGGAAAACTACGCCTGTTTTTCTTTTATTAGTGGTGTGAGGGGTCAGACTGGACCTCTGTTTCAGCTCTCAGCTGAAAGATTTCCTGAGTATTGCACTGAAGTTTAAGCCTCAGCACAGATTCGATATGCCAAATGGTCTCCTTCCATGCTGCGCTATTCTTGGTCATCTGCTCAGCTGTCTGGAGTGGATTGTGAATCCACAATCTTTCTGACTCAGGAGAATAACTAACATAGTTACAGTTGACAGGCTGGTGTGATGAATGATTCAGGCGCTCAGCCCCTAATGGGAAGAATGAATCAGCTAAATCATAAATACTTCGAATGTGTTGTGGAAAAGCCAAATTCAAGCTGTTAGAATTAACTCCAATCCTATAGGAGTAGATTCCCAGCAGTCTGATGTAAGACTTGGTTCAAATAATGCATGTCCTACCCAGGAATAAATAAACCTCTCAAGATACAGAATGTAATAAATGCCGTTCCCCATCTTGCATCTTGAAACTTTGTGCCTTTTTCATAGGATTGGCAGAGAAGGGCATTAGTAAAGCAACAAACTGATGCTTAAACCAGAGAAGAACTTTCATACCATACAAGTAGACTTAAATTCAAAGTCAGGTGTCTTGTATTTCTGTACTTGCAGCCATACTCTATAATGATCTGTCTTTATAGGATGCACAAAATCACAGGATTAATAGCAGATTTCTTTCCATACCATTTACAGCGCTTGTGATCAGGTATTGATAACAGTTCTCAATATCAGCAAAAGTATATTCTGCTCTTAATAGTTTCTAAATACATCAATTGAGGAAAAAGTGAACTATAGACAAGTACTTTGCACAGTTCTGTTCTATGCACTGAGATTACTGGAACCTCATACTCAGCATTTTGAAACGCAAATTAATTTATATTCATTCCAGCATATTTTGAAGTTATAACTACAGGATGTAGTAATTCTAATTACCTATTTTGTCAAGGACATTAATTTTTTTTTGAATGAGCAAGTGAATATTATTGAGTTTTTGCCACTGTGGAATTCCAAAGTCAGATTTGGCATCATTAATTAAATGACCCATCTGATTGATTTTTTAAATTACTGCCAATCTGCGAAAATAATTTTATGAAAGCCAAATATTATTGCAGGTGTTGGAAATTTGAAATCAAAAGTTTAAAATGATAGAAATATCCAGCAATTCGGCACTGTCTGTGGAGAAATAGGGTGCAGTCTTACTGGCCATTTATCCTCCTCTCCTGTTGCAGCAAAGTTAGAGAATTTGTTGCCCAGCCAAATCTCCGTTCACTGCAACAGCATGGGAAAATCCCACTGGCATGAACAGCTGTAACATTCCGGCCTTAGACACTAATGTTTCAGTTTGGTAATTTTTTTTTGTCAGAACTGGAAAATAGTTAGAGATCTGCTCAATTTTAAACGTGGACAAGAGGAGGCAAGGGAAAGAACAAGATATTTGATGAGGTGTAAGGCAGGAGAGATCAAATGATAAATGGATGATAGTAAAAGATTAAAGGGTATGTTAATGTAGTAATTAAAAAAACAAATGAGGTGGCTAGAGGAGCTGCAAGTGACTACAGCAGAATCATCACCAACACCTTATAGAAACCCTATATGTGCAGAAGGAGGACAATTAGCCCACCGAGTCTGTACCAACCACAACCCTATCCAGGCTCCATCCCGTAATCCCGCGTATTTACCCTGCTAGTCCCTCTGACACTAGCGTCATTTTTAGTATGGCCAATCAGCATAACCTGTACATCTTTAGACTGTGTGAGAAACTGGAACACCTGGAGGAAACTCATACAGGAACGTGGCGAATGTGCAAACTCCTTATAGACAGTGGCCCAGGTCCCTAGTACTGTGCCACTGTACTGTCCCATCTGTAGTCCAAATGATTCTAACAGTGAGTTGTGATTTGAAATAATTGAACTTAAGTGTTGAATTTAGAATGTTATAATCCCTATGTAGCAATCATTGCATTCTTTTATCTCCCATTGCTGAATATTTAGAGGCAATCACCATATCCATCTGTGTATTAAGTTCTTTATGAAGGGAGCCGAAAGGATCTTTATAAAAGACGTTTTTGCCAAATCTGAATTTAGTGCTTCAGAACTTTGTGACATGTTTGTGATTTCTGCAATGGAAAACACCCTTGCTAATTCTCTTGGTATTACCCAGAAAAGTTAATAAAGTGCAAGTATTTGTGGTTAGTTGACTCAACTTTAACTGATAGAATAGGCTGATATATAGTTTTAATTCGAAGTTGCTCCTAACATTTGTGGAGTAATTTTCTGATAAGAATACTTCCCATATATAATGATTGTGAATTTTGCTTTAATAAACTCCCGAATTGAAAATCCAGCCAAAATTGGTTATTTTGCAAACTTTGACTTTTCTAATTTGATCCAGTTTCAGAAGTACAGTGCAGAACTAAATGCTACAAGGGTATTGACTTGATTCCCAATGTAAGATAATTTATCTGATAATAGTTGTGCTGTTTGCATTTCAGAACCTTGTAGGTTCCAAATCCCCCATTGCTCCTGTTGTAAAACTACTAACCTCTGCTGAGTATGTATAAAAATAGATCGAGCACAGGTCAGGGTCACCCAGGCTGGCCTGCAATTTTTATTCATATAGTCTGCTTTCAAGTACTGCTCGCCCTTGCACATGAAGAATGACCACCCAGGTTAGATATCATAGGAATGTTGGTATATATGGACACATACCCCAGCTGAGAGCAAAGGACTAAATTCAAAGAAAAAATGTTTTATGGCTCTTTCAATGACTAGCATTATATACTAATTTTTAACAGCTTTGCCATTGATTCCACATTAAGACAGATTATTATACCCAGAAATTATACTTTATGGCATAAATCCTCTCTTTGGTTTGGCTGGCTTTACAGACAGAAATCTCTTTATAGTTTCACGTTCAAGCACTGCAAAAAAAATCTGAAGGTGTTAAATTTTCAACATGTTTTCTTTTATGTACTTCTGGATAACTTCGTTTCTTCTTGTTCATCAATCAAATGAATAAATTCTGTTATGTTTTTGTGTTCTTTAACATAGTTGATTGCACTTTATTAGTGATTTACTTTAGGTCTATAAAACTGTACTAGCAAAAGTGCTCAACAGTCTTACTGCAACTTCCTCTTGCCTGCCCAGCTTGAGGTTTCTGCCATCTGTTATTGAGCATTATTGATGGTTTGTATTCCCGATATTATATTTTATAAAATAAAGTTTAAAACCTAAAATGCATGGCAATAAATGCAAACTGTTTTCTATTTCTGATAGTTTTATAAATTCTATAGCCATGCAATATTTCTTTTCATTATCGTTTCTTCTGTAATTACCAAACTTGGCCATTTTTTTCAGGAGTAATTTTCTGTCTCTCAAATGCTAATACTCTTTTCACACATAAATCATCTGTTTCTACAGTTACTGCAGTATATAGTTTGATCATCAGATTGCATTGTTCAGGATATTGGAGTACTGACAAATATGATCTACACAACTTTTATTCATTCATCAGATGTGGGCATCTCTGGCTAGGCATTTATTACCTATCTCTAGTTGCTCTTGAGAAAGTGGTGGTAAGAATGCCTTCTTGAACCACTGCGATCCATGTACTGTAGGTACACCCGCAGTGTTATTAGCAAGAGTGTTCCACGATTTTGACTCAGTGACAGTAAAGGAATAACAACGCGTTTCCAAGTCAGGATGATGAGTGATTTCCAGTGATTGTGTTCCCATGTGTCTACTACCCTTGTCTTTCTGGATAGTACTGGTTAGGGTTTGGAAGGTACTGTCTAAAGAACCTTGGTGAGTTCCTGAAGTGCATCTTATAGATGGTACAAAAGCTGCTACTATCCATGATGGGCTGCCAGTCAAGTGGGCTACTTTCTCCTAGATGGTTATATGGCTAGTCCAGTTCAATTACCCCTCCCCCTCGGAGTTTAATAGTGGGTGATTCATCGATGGTTATGCCATTGACTATCAAGAGGAGGTGTTTCGACTCTCTCTTGTTGGAGTTGGTCATTGCTTGGCACTTGTGTGGCACAATTGTTACTCATCATTTGTCAGCTCAGTCTGGATATTGTCCACATCTTTCTGCATTTAGATATGGACTGTTTAACTATGTGCGGAGTTGTGAATGATTGGGAATGTTATGCAGTCACTAGCAAACAACCCCACTTCTGAACTTATGATGCAAAAAAGATGATTGATGGTTGAATCTATGACACCATGCTGAGGAACTGCTGCAGTGATATGCTGGAAGTGAGACAATTGGCTTCCAGCCATCAAATGACAACCATCTGCCATTATGCCTGCTGTGAGTGCAATCATCAAAGTCTTTTCCCTCTGATTCCTGTTGACTTCAGTTTTGATGCCAAGGGCTGTTTAGATCAAATACTGCCTTGTTGTCAGTACAGGAGTTCAGCTCTTTAATCCACACCTGAACCACAGGAGCTGAATGGCCTTTGCAGAACCCAAATTGAGCATCAGTGAGTAGGTTGTTACTAAGCAAATGCTGCTTGACAGCACTGTTGATGACCCCTTCTATCACTTTACTGGTGATCAAGAGTAGACTGATGGGCCGGTATTGGACTGTTTGGATTTGCCCTGCTTTTTATTTACAGGACATGCCTGGGCAATTTTCCACATCACTAAGTAGATGCCAGTGTTGTAGCTATACTGGAACAGCTTTGCTTGGGATGTGGCAAGTTCTGGAACACAACTCTTCACTCCTACTGCTACATGTATGGTTTCAAAAATAGTTTTTAATATATTGAGTAAAGAAATTCCGGTGAGTTGGCAGACAGTTTTGCAGTGCTGCTAAGTTCTGTTTACTTAAATTATAACACTTGGTCTGGAATATTCCTTTAACAATTCTCATACTGTGCTCTGGTCAATTAATAGGTAAAACGTAATTTTTTGTAACTCACTGTAGAGCAATTGAATTGAATTATAATTTCTCCTTTTCCTGCCTTTACATATAAGTAGCTAACTCAATATTAATTCAGTAATAACATTGATAGGAACTTTTAAATATTTCAGTTATGTCATTTTGTGATTGTGATAGGAATGCATAGTTTTAAAACAATCATAGGTATCTCAGAAGATAAATTAAGTAGTTGTCACATTTTTAAAAATTGCTCTCAACTTTTTCCATATATGAACTTTTTGAAAATTCTGAAATACCACAGTAAAAGTTGTCAAAAATACTGCTGTTATAAATAGGCTTGTTGTGACTTCTTAAAAATGCATATGAAAATAAAACTATTTAATTAATGCTAAATGTGGGTAGGTTCCTTATCATTTGACCAACACAACAGCAACATTTTATGTGGTTCAGATAAGTAAGGGTTCTGAAGAAGTCAGACTAAACTAGAAACGTTAATCTTGTTTCTCTCTCCACAAATACTGACAATGGTTGACTTTTTCTGACACTTTGTTTTTATTTCAGATATGGAGCCTTCAGTTCAGCCTTTTTAGTCATTTTTGCAAACTTTGACCTTATCTGCTGGTGCACTCTGCCTTTTGTACTCTGTGTCCCTTCTTATCACATACTGGTTAGCAATGCCCATGTTGCTACTTTATACTATTTAATTTATCATATCTCTGCTCACTTGATTCCTCCATAAGTTTTCCCCCAATATCCCCAAGTATTTAGGTTAACACTCTCTCTACTGCCCTAGTTATATAATTACCAGCGTAATTAAGGTGAAGACAGTTCCGGTACAACTTCCGCTTTTCCAAGTACAGTCACCAGTGCTCCATGAATTGAAACTCATTTTACCCCCCACAGCCTTTGAGCCTTGCACTTAACTCTAATCGTATTTCCCCTTTGCTAATTTGCTAGTTGGTCAGGTAATATTCCAGGGATTCTCTTTGTGGTTCTGTTTTTTTTAATTTTTAAAATTTTGCTGTTAGTTGCTCATCATCCTCCTACAGGAGCTCTATCCTATCTATATCAGTGGTTCCTGTGTGGACCATAACTACTGGATCCTCTTCCCACTGCAACTTCCTCTCCAGCCCCGATTAGATGCTCCATGGCACTGGGCAGGCAATATATCTTTCCAGATTCTCACTCTCGCTGTCGAGACCTGCGTCCATCCTCCTGAATATACTGTCCCCTACTGCCACTTCTTTCCTAGTTATTCTTGCACTTGCTCTTATCCAGTCAACCTCAAACCTGTTGGACAATTGCAAGGGTTGAGGCTCCTTCATCTGTACTTTCTTGGTCTCCTTACCTGCCTCATTGCAATAAAACCTGCACTTCCTATCCGCTGACCAAATCAGGAGATCCTACCCTTGGGAATGTGCCTTCTAGGACAAAGTGTACAGGTGGTGATTTTTTTTCGCTTCCTGACGCATCACAATTTGACAACTTGTTTAGTTTTGTTTATCTCATCCAGTCATCCAAAATTGGCCCAAAAAGTAGACTTTGGAACCTAAGCTGGAAAAGCCTGGCCGCTATTTGCATTTTGATTGTTTTACTTCACAGTGTTTTTCCTGTTGTGCTTTGTGGTTCTGAAGTTTAAAAAGGTCTGTTCTCAGTGCTATTTTTTTATTAGTGGATAAATCCTCAATCTGAATCTATTTGAATCAGCAGCTTCAGCCATGTGGAAATAATTGGGAATGTTTGTTTAAACTTTGTCTCTGGCCCATAGAGTCTGTGGTATGCATCCAAGTGATTCAAGAAGATTCACAATTGGAAGATTCCCACTGCTATGTGGCACCAAATTTCCTTATTGTGTATATAATGCACACTGACTATTGAGCAGTACAGTAATTTTGATATGTGTGTGCTAATTTATAGGCAAACGAAATGCCCAAACTGACGGAACAACTAGCAGGCCCATTACGACAGATGCAGGTAAGGAATTTCTTAATATTTCATTGTTACTGAATATTCTGTTTGAACGTGCTTAGTCAAGTAGTTTTGGGTATCATTCATACACCTATGCTGCCAAATCATTGATAGCTGTTATTCATTTTTATTGTATTTCTACTTAAAGTGACAAATAAGCCATTGTTTTGTAGACATTTCACTACTACAATGCTGTATCCTTTTTGGGACTAGATGAACCAAAGCCATCAGTTTTGATTTTTTTTTGTGCAGCACCCACCTTGCAGCCTCCAGGGGCTCAAAGAAACATTTTGGCAATTAACCTTGTATGTTCAAAAATAATTTCATTTCCACAGAACAGTTATTTGAATTTTTCCAAGATTTCCTCGTATTGCTTTCAAAGCAAGTTCTGTAAACTAAAGTAACATAACACTCATGCCAGACATTAGCCATCTCCAACAAGAGAGATTCGAACCATCTTGTTTTCAATGATATTACCATGGAGACATTCAAGGATATTACCATGGAGACATTCAAGGATATTACCATGGAGACATTCAAGGATATTACCATGGAGACATTCAAGGATATTACCATGGAGACATTCAAGGATATTACCATGGAGACATTCAAGGATATTACCATGGAGACATTCAAGGATATTACCATGGAGACATTCAAGGATATTACCATGACAGAACCTCCCCATTATCAGCATACTGAGAGCTACCATTAAGCAGAATCTGAATTAGACCAGCCACATAAAAACTGTAACTAGAAGAGCGGTCCAGATGGTGGGAATTTTAAGATCAGCCCACCATCTATGTCCCAGGGACAAATCAGGAGTATGATGGACTACGCCACACTTTCTTGGATGAGAGCAGCTGCTACAATACTGAAGAAGCTTGAAACCATAAGCCCACTTGATTGGCAGTCCTTCCATCAACTTTTACATTCACTCCCTCCACACTGATGCACAATGGGAGTAATGTGTACCACATGCATGATGCACTGCAACAACTGACTATAAGGTTTCTTTGACTGCATCTATGTACCTGCAGCTGTTACCAGCTAGAAGGATAAGAGCAGCAGCTATTTGGGAACACCACTACCAGCAAGTTCTCTTCAAGCCACATACATTCTGACTTGGAATGATGTAGATGTCATTTCATCATTATTGGATTAAATTTCTAGTCCTCTTCTAATAGTACTGTGGCTTACATCTGTATAGTCTACAGTGGTTCAAGAAAGTGGCTCACCACTACCTTCTCCGATGCAATTAGAGATGGGCAACAAATTCCTGCCTGGCCAGTGATGCCCACATCACATGAAAGAATATTAAAAGCATGTTAAAAAAACAATACACGATTGGTAGGCTAAAGATGCCAGAAAAATACCTTGAGGCCCTTCAAAGTAGAAACATAGAGGAGTGGGCTCTTCGGGCCTGCTCCCCATTCATCTTGATCATGGTTGATCGTTGAATCCAGTGTCATGACCCCCCATGCCCCTGCCTCCTCCCATATCCCTTTAGACTCAAGCTTTATATCTAATTTCTTCTTGCATCAGACAACATTTTAGCCTCAACTACATTCTGTGGTAGTACTTCACCACTCTCTGGGTGAAGAAAATTTTCCTCATCTCAGTTCTAAAAGGCTTACCCCTTATCCTTTAGCTATGACCTCTGGTTCTGGACTCCCTCACCATTGGGAACATTTTTTTCTGAATCTACTCTGCCTAACCCTGTTAGAATTGTGTATGTTTCCATGAGATCCATAGAAGTAGCATCATAAAACAAGTTATGATCTCAAGCCACGTAAAATACAGGTTAAATGACCAAAAGCTTGGTTGTATAAGTAGTTTTCAGTACTTTTTCAAAGGAGTAAGGTAAGGTACAGAAGGCAAGAGGTAAAGAGAGGAAACTCCTGGGCCTACACCCCTGAAGGCATGGTCATCAATGATGAAGCAATTCAAATTGGGAATGCTCAAGATCCAAAAATATGGAAGGTGGAGTGAAGGTAGATCCAAAAAGTCTGAATTGAGATTAACTTCCACGTTGTTCTTCCACGTTTGATTTCAGGAATGTGCTCGGAGAATAGCCAAAGTTTCAGCAGAAGCCAAACTGGAGGTCGATGAGGAAACATATCTGGACTCATTTCGCCCCCACTTAATGGACGTTGTATTTACATGGGCGAATGGAGCTACTTTTGCTCAGATCTGCAAAATGACGGACGTTTTTGAGGGTAATAAATATTTTCATTTTCCTTGCAATTTTTTTTAGCTTTAACAATGCCTGTAGTGGTATATATTTTTCCTGCATCTGTTTAGATTTAGAATTTGAAAATAAAGTTTTCCTTTATGCAAAGTCACAAACTTACAATATCAAGACAATATCACAGATTAATACTTTCACCTAATTAATAGTGTTTTAATATAATGTTATACCAATAGATTTTTATTTCTTTTCTTGCCTCTTTTGATAACCTGCTGTTTCTGTAATTATAATGAATAGTCATTTGATGCAACACAACTTGACTATCACTGAAAAATGACCACATTAAAGCTGTTTGTCTTGCACTCAGCAGGACACTCACAAGAACACCAAATGTAAAGGGAACAACTCATTTGTTTCATGAGAAGCAAATGCATTTGTTATTCTTGTGTTACATACTGATGAGTGCAAAAAGAAAAGTTTCAGTGTGCCTTTTTTTAACAATAATTATAAGAATTAACTTTTCAGTTCAGTTGTAGTTGTAGAATTAGTTCATTTACAATGAAGCTGGAATAAAATGATCTTCTAATAACCTTCATGTAAAGCTCAGAGGAATAGAGAATAAATACTTGAAATGGCAGATGACTAAGTTGAAAGTAGAAAGAACAACCTCTTTGTATCTGGGTTTAAAATTGTCTCTCATAGTGAGCTGAAAGGTGAAGAGAAATTTCCTGATAAATCATGCAATGCTTTTCCATAGGGATAAAGGTAGAGACTTGCATGTTTTAAGGGAACACTTGCTACATTTTTGAAGTGAAGGAACATAAAGATCTGTAGGGAGAGTCTGGAGTTAGCTTATGGATTGTTTTTACATAGGGATATCATAGGCATGATGCACTGATATTTTTATGCTATGGTTCATAGTTCTAGTTTGATGATGCAGTATGTTTAACTCATTCATCACTTTGATAGTTTATCTGTGCATGGCCTTTGATTGTGCAGTATTAACATACAATAATTAAACCAAATGATATTTGATACAATATAATTTTTTGGCAGATTTTGGAATTTATTTTTTAATATCTTCATGCACATTTTGAGAGTTTAGTTTGTGAGCTAAAGCTCTGATAATTCCAAATCAATTGAATATAAAAATATTTTTAGTTCCCAATGGCTCATAGTCCTCTGGCCAAGAGCAATGACAAATGGCCTGTTCCTTTCACTATCAGTCTACAGGTATAATTAGCTCTCCATGGATCCATGTTGGTGTTCCTTTTCCCAGAATCAAAATTTATAACTTAGTTACACTTCCAAAGAGAGATAATAAGGCAAGGAAACTGACTGAAAAGGTCCCTCATACTCATCAATATATTCTATAAAAAAGTCTCACAACATCAGGTAAAGCCCAACAGGTTTATTTGGTAGCACAAGCTTTCAGAGCGCTGGCTCTTTGTCAGGTAAGTCACATGATAAAGAGACAGTGCTGTGAAAGCTCTTGCTAAAAAATAAACCTTTTACGCTTCAACCTGGTATTGTGAGGCTTCTTACTGTGCCTACCCCAGACTAACTTTGGCATCTCCACATTATCAATAGATTCTATAAGTTTTTTATTAACATTTTCAAATACAATATGCTTCTATAATATTTTTAATATTTTGAAAACTCTTTTCATCCCCAGCTCCTTTTATAAGTTAGACTGTATCTCCCATTTCTCAGTCTCTCTTAATATTACTGCTCTTCAACCACCAGGAGCACATCAGGTGACAACTCTCCTTCAGATTCCCCAGTAGAGAACTGCCTGCCTTCCTTTCATCCATTAATTACACGAAGCAGCAACAAAAATGCAGAATTGAATATACCTTCCTCCATTTGTGTTACATTGCACTGTGTCACAGTTTTACCATCCATAAAATTCAACCTTCACATTTTAATATAAATTTCACAGCAGTACGCATTAATCTAGATGTATTTTTGCATTCCAAGTACTAGCTTTGTATGGTCAAATGAGCTTCATATGGTTGGTGATTTCTATTAATTCTGCTGTCTTCAGTATGTGTATATAACATTAATTTTCCATGTTACATTCCACTATGGAATTTATGGAGATGGAGTTTGAATAAAACTCAATAATTTCACTTGGCTATTGCCAATGCCAGGCTTTTACAAAGAGGTTGCTCTAAAACCATAAGACATAAAATTAGGAGCTAGCAAAAATTTGTTTAAGAAGTTTTTAAGTTTAAGAAATGTGTGCAGTTGAAAAGCTATATCTGACCAAAAAGGAATGCTAACATTCTAACATCAATGGGAAAATGTTTGGCAGTATCTTAAAAAATGCTACCAATGTGCATCACAAGACCACATAGGTTATAAGGCATAGTCAAAGTCAATTTATAAACTCTAAATCACACTTCATGAAATTACTGATTTCTTTGATAAAAGGAGAAGGTTCAATGGACCTAACCTTACTGGATTTCCAGGAGGCATTTAAAGTTCCTCGGATGAATGCTATGAAAAATTCTTCAATCATTCAGATTCAACTTGCACTTGGGAAAATTTCTCTATCCACAAGAAAAATCTCTATTAAATGGTCAGATTTTTGACAAAGAGAGGTTTTCCTTTTTTAGTCAACATTACAGCCTTATTGGACAGTAAACTTTGTTTTCATTTTGTTGGTGAAACCTTCTTTTGACTGTATTCTGAAGTCAGAATTAAGATACTTCGGAATACTGGATTTGTGAGCAAGCGTAGGCCATTCAATCCTTCGAACCTGCTCTCTCATAACCCTTGACTCCATTGTCTACCAAAAATCTATCTGAGCTTTGAATAAATTCAATGATGCAATCTCCAGTGCTTTTGGGGGGAAGAGAATTCCACAGACGAATGATTCCCCAAGAGGAAATATTTCTCCTTGCCCTGTCTTAAATGGGCGATGTCTTATTTTCAAACTATGTTCCTTAGTTCTAGTCTCCTCCTCAAGTGAAATGTTCTTTCAGATCTTGAATGTTTCAACCCTTTATTCTACTCAACTCCAATAGATACAGTCCCAAAATGTTCAATCTTTCTTCATAAGATAAGCCCCTTATTCCAGGGATAAGTGGAGTGAACCTTCTCTGAACTGCTTCTAACTCTATCTTTTTTCAAATGGAATTGAAAATTGCACACACAGTTCCAGATGTGATCTCTCCAAGGCTCTTTACAGCCGCAATAAAACTTCCATGTTTTTATATTCTATTCCCCTTGCAATGAAGTTCTGGCGTTTACTTGCCATCCTTAAGTTCTACATTACACATTCGAACCCAGGCTGGTTTTTCCTAATCCCCTAAGTTGTTTTGTGCCAAACTGTCTATGCTGTTGGATCACTTTTCAATTATTGTATTTGGTAGAATGCTGAAATATAGGTAACACTTGGAACAATTACCAGTGAAAGTGGACACTTTCAGAAAAGCCTGGTTCAATAATCTAGAATAACCCTAGAATAAGCTGAATATTTTTGTGATAAAGTGTCTAAATTTGTTTGTACCAACAAGTGTCCAAACGTTATGGGAGTGCAACGGCATTCTCTGCCACTCACACTAGCATTGGTCACCAATGCTTTCACCTCCTCACTCTTATTTAAGATACTTTCATTACAATCTTAAGCAGTGAAAATAATTTTGCTTCTGCTAATCACAAGGGGTATAATAAAATCCTATTAATATATTTCCAGTTGAGGAAACCATTCATCCCATCTTAGTGTATTCATTCATAACATACCAATATTTCTCCTGTTAATGCATCTATTTGTTTCTTTAATGATTCACAAATTTTTCATCTCCCAATATTCAGACTGGAAGTCCAGTCTACGATCATGTTTGTGTGAAGGTTTTAAAGTTACCTTTTACAACTTTGGGCCTGTCTGTTGTTCCGACTGTTTAATTTGAAGCAATATTGAATGATTAATCTGTTTCATGGAATTAATTATCTTGTACACCACGATAAGATCACTTTTCAGATGCCTCTATTTCAGTCTGAAAAACTCAAGGTTTCCAGATTTTTACACACACAGTCATAGTCATAGAAGTTTACAGCACAGAAGCGCAGGCCCTTTAGCTCAACTTGTCCATGCGGCCTTTTGTAATACTCTTAAGCTAGTCCCAATTGCCCATGTTTGGCCTATATCTCTTATACCTATCTTACCCATGTAACTGTCTAAATGCTTTTTAAAAGACAGAATTATATTCCGCTTCACTACTACCTCTGACAGCTCATTCTAGGTATTTGTCACCCTCTGTGAAAAAATTGTCTCTTTGAAAGCTTTTGTATCTTTCCCTTCTTACCTTAAATCTACGCCTCTAGTTTTAGATTCCCCGGCGATTGGGAAAAGATGTTGACTGGCTGATCTGTGCCCTTCGTTATTTTACAGACTTCCACAACATCACCCTTAAGCCTCCTACATTCCAGGGGAAAATACTCTGTCTATCCAGCCTCCTCTTATAACTCAAGTCCCTGTTGTATCATAGTAAATCTTTACTGCACTCTTTCCAGTTTAATAATATCCTTTCTATTATAGGACGACCAGAACTGTACACAGTATTCCTAGTGTGGTGTTACTAACGTATTATACAACTTCAACAATTCGTCCCAACTCTTGTTTTCAATGTTCTGACCAATAAAACCAAGCATGCTGAATGCGTTCTTCATCATTCTGTCCACCTGTGACTCCACTTTCAAGGAACTATGAACGTGTATCCCCAGATCCCTCTTCTCTAACTCTCCCCAGCGCCCTACCATTAACCATAACTGACAACGAGGGTTGCCTCCATGCTGTTTGCTATATCAGTAATTGTTGCTCGTTTCTGAACAATCAGAACTGGACATAGTACTTGTGGGGTGTGTAACTAGAATACAATTTGATCATAGTTTCCTGTGATTTATGTTGTACTGTTTAATGCCGTATTGGCATTGTTGGTTGCTGTAAGAATCTGGAATATTGAGTCAACTAAGACTCCTTTGTTTCTTTCGATTTAACTTCTCATCTACTTCAACTTCAGCCTGCAATGTTTGTGTTACCTATTTTTCATTTTCATGTGCAATATTTTACCCTTGTCTGTATTTAAATTTCATTTGCTATTGTTTGACCGCTCATTTTATCAGCTAATACTTCAGTTTTGTAGGTGCCACCTTTTGATTCCATTTCCTAATTTGGCATAAATGGCAAATTAAACTAATTTCCATTGAGTTTCAAATTCCAAGTCATTGAGGTAAGTTACAAACATAGAACATAGAACATTACAGGCCCTTCAGCCTTCGATGTTGCACCGACTAATTAAGAAAAAGCAATGACCCTCCAAACTAAACCATTCCCTTTTCATCCATAAACTTATCTACTAACCTCTTAAACACCACCAAACTTGGTGCATCTACAACTGCAGCAGGCAGGGCATTCCATACCCTTACCACCCTCTGGGTAAAGAACCTACCTCTGACATCCATCCTATAACGGTAGCTATTATCATATATTTCACCACCCCTCTCTCCACCCACATTAACTTATTTTCTAAATGAGGTATGATTGGAAGCTTGTTGTATCCCAGATATTTAAGTATTGAAGTTGGGTTATACTAACAGCTTGCGTTTATATCAAGCCTTTAACAGTAAAGCATCTCAAATTACTTCACAGAAGTTAAGATTGTAAATGGTGCTTTGTTAACCAGTGCTTAAAGCTTGGATTAATTGTGCATTTGCAGTGGAGTTTGTGCCGTTAGCATGTAATTGAAGGTTAAACTGAAATGTGATCTGTGCCAAAAGTGCAGCGTGGCTCTGCTTTTGGAATCTGTAGCAACTTTAGTTCGATTGGGTTTCTGCCCTGTTATGATTGATTCCAGATGGGTTTGGGGCTTTTTGGAAGCTTTGGGATTCATGGATATAAGTTCATTGCAATTATGCTGGTTTGTTTGCAGGAGTCCTTGGCCGCATTACAGGTCAACAAACAGAAGACAGTAGTTTGCTTCACTGCTAAATTTGTCATACAAAAATAAAATGATTCCAATCAACAGCCCAGTTAATGCTCAAAGTAAATCTGCTACATTTTTTTGTTATGTTTTCAAGTCCCTGTTTGTACAAACGATGCTCAGCTTTCTCGAGATGTAACTATATTTGTATGCTGTGGTGGAGTCCAAATCTGTGGTTTGTGCTTTGTGGGTTACATTTCCCAGAGCAACCACCATGTCTTTTTAATGGCACATTTGCTTTAGTCAGCAATGCACATTGCTGCAACATACATTAAATAAGGCTAACATCAGTCACATTGCAAACATGATGTCATGACACTGAGCTTGTCATATGTATCACTCCACATTTTAACTATATCCAAAATGATTATATAATGCAATGTATGTTTAAACTTAAGCATTATGTTTTGCTTTAAGTAGAATACATGCTGTTCATCACAATATTGGCTAGTGGTAAATAATTTATTCAGGTTACTATTGACTTTTATTCATGCCATGTTATATTTAGTAAAACATCAGACTTGACATATGTCCTTTTAAATTTATCCAAATAACATTCTTGTAGTGAAATCAGGGCAGCTGAATACAATTGAATCATTACAAAAACCATCTTTTATGTCAAGTTAAAACCAGAAATATACTGAATTTTGCCATACATTAAATGGCTTTTCAGTGGGACTGAATTCACAACAGGGAATCTGAATGTTCAAGTCCTCCCCCTTGCCCCCAAAAGCAGGTGTTAACTACTTATGACAAACCCATTATATATGTAAAGTCATCATATGTCGAACATAATATGATTGTTGAAGCTTTTCTATAATTTCAGATTGAAGTTTTAAACCTGGAATTGAAAAGAGTAGACCGATCTATGCAGCATCGTCTGCTTTCAAAATCCTAATCAATATCTGTTGTAGCAGTTCATAACTGACCTCCAAAATTCTCTTCTGAAGGGTCATCCAGATTCAAAACATTAGTTGTGTTCTCTCCACAGGTGCAATCAGACCTGCTGAGATTTTCCAGCATTTTCTGTTTTCATTTTAGATTCCAGCATCTGCTGTAATTTGCTTTTATCCAAAATTCTCCTTCTGGCCTCTACTACCATTCGCAAACCACAAATGATCCAGAATGTCAGGCATGTGCACTTGCACTGATACTGTACTGCCATCTCCAATTGTATCAAGTTCTCATTGGCTTTCTATGTCCCAAGAGTCAAGTTTTAAATCCTTGCATTCTTTCCCAATTCTATGGCCAAATTTGCAATTTTCTGGGCTTCCAACACTAATCTGTTGCTCTTACTCTGTTCCATATGAGTGAATGTTCATTCTAGATTCAACTCTCTCTCTTATCTTCTATGATTCTACTTTCTATCCTTCAAAATTTTACTTAAGAATATTTTAAATCATATCTTCCTTGCTCTACCTTGCTGCTTCATTGCCTCCCCTGTTGGATAGTTACCCAATGTAGATGTAATGTTTGTTGTTATTTAGGGCTCAAATCCCATCTGTCCATAATTAATATGGGTTTCCTTTACGTATCAAATTTTGAGACTTTTGTCTTAAAAATAAAATACATTGATATTTTAATTCGCACACGGTGGAAAGTGAGAGACCAGACCAAGAACAGAAAGAAATCACAATTCTGGTGCTTTCCTTTTAATACATAAACTTAAAAACTGATTGCAGAAGTACCAGTAAAAATTCTGCACTCAGTATGTGTTGCTAGAATCCTAATGCCTATTACATTATGCTGCTTATTTTTTGATACCTATCCCAGCATTTATGTAAACTGCACTACATGCTTGGTGATATTTTGTATGAATATTTTAATGTGGAGCAAAATTGTGAAGTTAAAAGTTTATTAATGAGCACTAAGCTATGGTAAGTAGATTGAGACAATGAGGTTGCTTCATTGAAGCTAACCAAATGTTTAATGAAATTGACAACATGAATCATTTTATTAAATTTTAAAACAGGGAGCATAATTCGATGTATGAGAAGATTGGAAGAACTCCTCCGACAGATGTGTCAAGCAGCAAAGGCTATAGGAAACACTGAGCTAGAAAACAAATTTGCAGAAGGTTTGTCTTTAAGTAACTATTACTGTTGGGAGGGCCATATTGCCAAGTTTTAAAGAAGTTTTCTTTGGTCTGCAATTGTATATATGTAATTCTCATTGAAAAATATCTTGTCATGTTCATGGTTATTACATTTGCCATCTCTGCAAAAGTGATGATAGTTCAAAGGAAAGGTTATCCCTTTCCTGAGGTTCATCTTATTAATGTGATTGCAAAAAGAAGTCTAGGCTGATCTCAAGAACAGATGAAAGGAAAATTTAATCCAAATTAAATAGGATTCAGGGAATATCAAAATGGAGACAGAAATTCTGACAGCGTTTGAAAATATATCTCAACAATTAGCTGTTTTGCCAAGACCAAGGCTGAAAAAGGTTATGGGAATTAATATAAATCCAGAAAGATAAAGTTCAGAATTTATCCTCAATTTTTATGGGATTGACTAATCTTTGCATTTGGGATGCCAAGTTTGGTCTTGTCAGGATCCCTGAGCTGAGAGTAAAATACACATGATCCTCTTGCTAATTACTGTTGAGGGCTGGAAAAACATGCAGTGACAGATTAGTTCAGGTGGTGAGGTCATCTCAAAGCTGAATTGTCTAGTATTTGCTACTTTGACACCGTGTGAATGAATACTTGGCCAAAGCACTGATTTGCTGCTATGTTAGCAGCCATAATTTCATCACCCAGCATGAGTCAGGACTTAGAAGAAAATAGCATATCACTCAGGAGAGGTAAGTTGCCAGTCTGAAACTAAAAGCAAGAAAGTGCTTGATGTTGCTTACTTCCCAACTGGAACCAGCAAAGCTATTGAAAGTCTTGAGGTCAACATCCTTACCTGTTGTTTGGCTTCAGCAGCAAAGCAAATAAATATGAATATGAAAAAGCTATTGCTGAGAATTCTGTAATTTTTGTCTTGGCAGAAGGTTTTTTGTTAAATATAGGATTATGTTTTATTTTCAGGCATTACCAAGATCAAAAGAGATATCGTGTTTGCTGCAAGTCTTTATTTGTAATTTCAAAGAAGCAGCACAAAAGCCATGTATTTTCAAGCTGAAATCAACCAATCAGCACAGATTTTTGAAATATCCAACAACGTGGAAGGCTGAAGATTTTGGTGGGAATGGAATAATCAAACAATGGCGGAATTTGTAGAATTTTTTTATTTTCCATTGAATTTGTGTAGTGGAACTTGAACACTGTCAAAGCAACAGCTGAAACTGTACATAAGCTTCGTTATTTTAATAAACATTTTACATTTTGCACTAATTTGACTTTCTCATCACTTTAAGAGCTTATAACAAAGTGCAAATAATAAAATTGAAATTATAAACAATTGAATTGTATAACTATATTTAATATAAACAAAGTGGATTCTGAGGGTATTGCAGCAGGTTATTATTATATAGACAGTTATCAACTTGAGTAGGGTATTTATTGTGACAATCAGGAAGATGTACATTCACTGATGCCCATGACCATCTTTTATTTCCGATGATTCCTGTCATAATTGTTTCCATGTGTCTCGTGTAGAGTTGTGTGTGAATTTTCCTCATCTTTTACTGAAATCCTAGGCTTTCTCACTTTGAAAAAGTCTGATACAAATATCACCTGATTTGAAAAAAGGATAGATTATAATAACATTTGCAATCAGTTTTTACCAGCCTGTTGCACAAGATAGACAGAAGCAGATTGAGACAAATTGCCTTCACATCATTCTTTTACATTTTACCCAAAACGGACAGATTACAAATGTAATCTTGACAGAGGTTTGTAATGTGTTTTCAAACCTTTTTTGGAGGTGGAAGCCTAAGTATTAAAAGATTAAAATTCAATACTAGTGGCACATAAGTTCAGTTTCCAGAAAAGCACTTAGAAAATTAAACTATTTTATAGTTTGTCTGTGGTTTCTTGATATTGTGTTCAAGTGGTCTGAATTTATTCCAAGACACAGGAGTTGTAAATGTTGTAATTCATCCTCCCCCACTGTCCAGCCCAGTAGGACTGGTCTCACTTGGTTCCATTCTCATTTGTCAAACCATAACAAAAATATCCAGCAATGTCTTTTTTTTCTTCCAAGCCCCACACCATTATACTACCCCCAGGATATAAATACTGCTCCTGGTACTATCAACCTAATTCATGGGATTAGTTTGATCATGTACACTTATAGCACCCATCTCTCTTGACACTGATCTTGTTTGTTCAGCTTCCGATCTTAAACGAACTACAACTTTCTCCAGTTCAAATGTAGGGTCAACCAAAACCACTGGACTGGATTCTACAGTCAACTATGCTCCCGTAGGTTTTTTCCACTGGTTAGGGAATCTAAAACTATGTTTATTCTGTCAAACCCCTTCATGATCTTACATGTTTCAATGAAATCATCTCTCGTTCTTCTAAACATTGAGAATTTCGGCCCAATTTACTCAGCCTCTTGTCATTGGATAACATCACGCCAACAGCCTAGCTAGTGAACCTTCACGGTATCATCTTTCCTTAGATTATGGAGACCAGAATTGCATACAGCACTCCCAAAACTGTGTACAATTTGGCAGACTTCCTAATTCTTGTACTCTAATCCTTTGTAATAAAGATCAACATGATATTTGCCATCTTGCTGAAAATACATGCTAACTAATTGTCCCTTTAAATACCAACTTTTACATGTTTCATGTCTTTTAATCTTTCACCTGTCCACTTTATTCCATTTACTTCCTTGTTGCCTATATCGTTTGCAGCCTTTTTTCTATCTTTACTGCCTGTATTCCAACCTAGATTTGTAAACTTTGACAGTAATGTAAGTCATCAGCATAGATATTAAATAGCTGTGGCACTCATGTTATAGCCAGCTAACTTCAAAAATGCCCATTTACCCACAAGTGCTTCCTCTTGGCACAGCAGCACAATGGTTAGTACTGCCCCTTCACAGCACCGCTGACTGTGGAATCTGCACATTCTCTGTCTGCGTGGGTTTCCTCCGGTCGCTCCCCACAGTCTGAAAGATGTGCTGGTTAGGTGCATCGGCTATGCTAAATTCTCCCTCAGTGTACCCGAACAGGTGCCAGAATGTGGCAACTAGGTGATTTTCACAGCAATTTCATTGCAGCGTAGTGTAAGCCTACTTGTGACACTAATAAATAAACTTCAATACTCTCTAATCTTATTAAAGAGCCATGATGTGGAGATGCCGGCATTGGACTGAGTAAAGAGGCCAGGGCAATAATTAATCAGGCTAACATTGGGAGGAGGGGATCCTATTGTGCAAAACCTGGTGATTATGAGTTCCATTTTCTGAAAATGCAGAAATGAAAGAATAATTTAGTTAAGACATTTGAAGTAAATTAGAGTTAACAACATTAACAGTGGGTTAACTCTTGCTTCTAATGGAGAATCCAGACCAACTGGAAGCAAATATATTAAGGAATATTTAGAATAGTCAAGGGACATTATGCCATAGGAGGCTATATGGCTTGTTGAGGTTATGCTGGCTTTCCAATCAGGAATTCTATTCATCCATTCCTTGTAAGTTATTTCCCTCATGTGCTTATCCATAATCAGGGAAACATATTGGAGCTGTCTTGCAAACAGAAATGCTGTTACACTTGTAGCATTTCAATAAGTAATTGAAAGTAAGATAGTGATATTTTGCTTAATGATCGCTTGCCGCTTGTGACTGGAGCCATAACTTAAATTTGATATCTAAAGGTTTGGTTTTTCAATACATTACCTATTCACTTGAACAGCAACAAATATTCACTAGTTCTAATGAAGCAAGCCAACACAAGCTCAATGGGCCAAATGGTCTTATGCACGATAAAAGTTCCTGTGAGGGGTTATTGACCTGAAACGTTAACACTTTCTTTCTTCACAGATGCCACCTGCTGAGTATTTCTGACATTTTTTGTTTTTATTTCCGATTTCCTGCTTCTGCAGTATTTTGCTGTAATGATAGAAAGTCAAATGACGACAGTGTAGTAAATGAAGAATTTGTTTCTACTTACAACAAGTATGGCAGCAACAGCTCCCTCAATAAGTCCAGTCAAGACATCACTCCAATGGTGTTTGTAATCAGACACACGTGAAAGACCCACATAAACTGAACATGCAATTAAGGCAAACTGAATAGTCGGACGCAGCAATCTGGACCAGTCACCCACCATGCGTGCCTGTAGGTAAAGCTGAAAAAAAAAATGAACAGTTTGCACTTATCAGAAACATACATAAAAGTCTACAAGTCCCCCGTACCTAGCGAGATATATCCTGGGCTGTTATCGTTGGAGAGGGAGTTGATAGCAGGGACCCTGACAGAGATATTTAAATCTTCTCTGACCACAGGTGAAGTGCCAAATGACTGGAGGATAGCTAATGTGCTTTTATTCGAGAAGGGCAGGAAGGATAAGCCAGAAAATTACAGGTCAGTTAGTCTAACATTATTTGTAGGGAAATTATTGGAAAACATTGAGGGACAGGATCAATCAGTACTTGGAAAGATGGGGATTGATCAGGAATAGAAACTAGAAGCAGGAATAGGCCATTCAGCTCTCCGAGCTTGCTCCACCATTCTGTTTGATCATATGAGTCACAAGTAAGGCTTATATTAACATTGCAATGAAATTACTGTGAAATTCTCCTAGTCACCACTGTCGTGTGCCTGTTCAGGTCAGTGTACCTAATCAGCATGTCTTTCAGACTGTGGGAGAAAACTGGAGCACCCAGAGGCTGGAGGAGGGTTTGTTTTCCCTGCAGTAGAGGAGGCTGAGAGGGGATTTGTTAGCAATATACAAAATTGAGGAGCACAGATAGAATAGATCATAAGAATCTTTTCCCCATGACAGATATGTCTAAGGCCGGATGGCATAAGTTTAAGATGAGAGTAAGTGGTTTAGAAGGGATCTGAGCAAAAATATTTTCACTGAGGGTAGAAGAAACATGGAATGCTGCTAGAGATGGTGGTGGAGACAGGCATTCTCACAACACTTAAGCATTTGGGTGAACAATTAAATTGCCAAAGCATAGCAGGCTATGGACAAAATGCAGATAAATGCGATTAGTATAGAATGGCATTTTTATGGTTAGCATAGGCATGATGGGCCAAAGGGCCTATTTCTATGCAGTAGGACACTATTCTTCCTTAATAACAAATGTAAAATATTCATGCAAATGATCTTTCTAGTGTTCTAGTTGTGAAATTCAGTTGAAATTCTCATTTCTACTTGCCATAAATTTGAGGTTTTTTTTTTTAGGTATTACTACTTTTTTTTGTAATTCTCAAATGTTCTGTTCTCATTAGTTTAAAAAAAAAGCTCTTTGGAAAAATTTCTCTTCATTGGTAAAGCCAAACCAAGCAATGCATAGAATTAAAACCTACAAAATCCTTATGAAACTCATTCATGAATTACAATTTCATGACTCATTGTGGGTTCCAGGCTACGTACATCTTTAAAAGTGACATGAAGATACACCTTAGTGAAAGTGTGAAAAATCCTACCATTATGTCATTTATCTGACGAGTACAGTGATGCAGCCTAAATTGTAATTGTCTTCAAGTGTTTTGCAATGGGAACCCATAGAAATCCTAGCACTGCCTGCCTTTTTGTGTGATATGCGGAACATTCTTTCTTCCAGTCCTTCACCTCATTTTCGGAGGCACTGATGCCTCAATTGCTGCTATTTTCTTCTCATTTCATAGAACACAGAACACTACAGCACAGAACACTACAGCACAGAACAGGCCCTTCGGCCTTCGATGTTGCGCCAACCAATATAAAAAGCAATGCCCCTCCAAACTAAACCATTCCTTTCTCTTCCATATACTTATCAACTAACCTCTTAAACGCCACCAAACTTGCCGCATCTACAACTGCTGCAGGCAGGGCATTCCACTCCCGAACCACCCTTTGGGTAAAGAACCTACCTCTGATATCCGTCCTATAACTATCACCCCTTAATTTAAAGCTGTGTCCCCTCATGCTAGCTTTCTCCATCCTAGGAAAAAGGCCATAACAGTTATTTAAATTTTACCTTCTTTCCACACTGACTCTTCTGTCCTTGGCCTCCTACATGGCCTCCCCCATGCAAGGCTTCTGGAGAAGGTGAGAGGGCATGGGATCCAAGGGGCTTTGGCCTCGTGGATCCAGAACTGGCTTACTGGCAGAAGGCAGAGAGTGGTTGTGGATGGGTCTTGTTCTGCATGGAGGTCGGTAACCAGTGGAGTGCCCCAGGGATCTGTTCTGGGACCCCTACTGTTTGTCATTTTCATAAATGACCTGGATGAGGAAGTGGAGGGATGAGTTAGCAAGTTCGCCGACGATACAAAGGTCGGTGGTGTTGTGGATGGTCTGGAGGGATGCCAAAAGTTGCAGCGGGACATAGATAGGATGCAAGACTGGGCGGAGAAGTGGCAGATGGACTTCAACACAGATAAATGTGTAGTGGTCCATTTTGGCAGGAATAATGGGATGAAGAAATACAATACAAGGGGTAAGAGTCTTAGCTGTGTTGTAGAGCAGAAGGATCTCGGGGTCCGGGTCCATAGGACTCTTAAATCGGCCTTGCAGGTGGAGGAAGTGGTCAAGAAGGTGTACGGTGTACTGGCCTTCATTAATCGAGGAATAGAGTTTAGGAGTCAGGAGGTATTGATGCAGCTCTATAAGACTCTTGTCAGACCCCAGTTGGAGTATTGTGCGCAGTTCTGGTCGCCTCATTATAGGAAGGATGTAGAGGCTATTGAGAGGGTTCAGAGGAGATTTACAAGGATGCTGCCTGTATTGGGAGGCAGGCCTTATGAAGATAGGTTGAGGGAGCTGGGACTCTTCTCACTGGAGAGACGTAGGTTGAGAGGCGACCTGATAGAGGTTTATAAAATGTTGAGAGGAATAGATAGGGTGGACTATCAGAGACTATTTCCCTGAGCTGAAATGGTCACTACGAGAGGACACAGATTTAAGGTGCAGGGAAGCAAATACAAAGGAGATGTCAGGGGTAGGTTTTTCACTCAGAGGTGGTGAGTGAATGGAACCGACTGCCGTCGGAGGTTGTTGAGGCAAACTCACTGGGGTCTTTTAAGAGACTTCTGGATGAGTATATGGAAAAGAATAGGATAGGGGGTTGTAGATAGGTCTGTGGATTGGTAGATGTGATCGGCGCAACTCGTGGGCCGAAGGGCCTGTTTGTGCTGTATTGTTCTATGTTCTATTATTGAACGAAGCTAGAGATAAACTTAGGGAACAGCAGCTTGTAAATCGATTTGGTGCTTTACAGCCTTTCAGACTCAATTTCAGATCACAGCCTCTTCTCTATTCAGCAGCTGTTTGTAGTAATTCTACTATTACGTTTTACACTGCTCTAACCCCCAATTGTTATTTTAATTATTCCATTGCCATCATCTTTCGCTGTGCACCATTGTTCTTTTTGTCATTTATAGAGTTTACAGCATGGAAACAGTTCTTTGGCCCAACTTGTCCGTGCTGCTCATCATAGATGCTGTCCAACCTGCAGAATATTTCAGGTATTTTCTGCCAATTCCAGCAAAATTTGGTACAGCTTGTTCCATGATGCATCTTTATCACTTTGCCTGGCTTATAAATATTACAACTTTCTGCCAGTTGAAATTGTTCATTTGCTTCAGCAGCATTGCTTTGATCAAATTTTATTTTGTGACAAATTGTGCCCAATAGATCCAGTTCTGCAACACACTGTAACACGGTCAAGATAATCTAATTCTCTGCACTCCTGCTGCATTCAATTTCATTTTCAACTCTTCCCACATTGAAACAGTCGGTGTCTGCAAGTGGCAAGACCTAAACAACATTCAGGCTTGTGTTAGTAAGTGGCAAGTCACACCACACAAATGCCAGGCAATTATCATCAACAACAGAAAACGTGACCATCTCCCCATGGCTTAACAGCATTGGCATCGCTGTCTCACCCACCATCAACATTCTGGGGTTACTACTGGCTAGAAATATAACTGGACTAGTTGCATGAATACTGTGGCTACAACAGCAGATCAGAGGCTGCAAATTGTGTGGTGAATCTCCTGAATCACGAGTCCTCAAAACCTGTCCCACCATCTCTACAAGGCAGAAGATAGGTGTGTGGTGGAATACTTGCTACCTGCTTAGCAGCTCCAGAAGGTCAATACAATCTGACTTGCTGTTGTAGCCACAGTATTTATATAGCTAGTCCTGACTGCTTGATTGACATATCCATCAACTGCCTTAAACATTCATTCCCTCCACCATGGACATATCACAGCAGTAGTATGTACCACGTACAAGCTGCCAACTCTTCTTCAACAGCATCAGCAGTAACTGGAGTGTATTATCACCCAGAAGCACAATCACCTGTAAATTCCCCTTCACGCAATAAACCACACTGATTTAGAATGATATCGCTGTTCCTTTACTGTTGCTGGGTCAAAATCCTGGAACTCCCTTGGGTGTACCTGCAGCGCTGTGACTGCAGCTATTCAAGATGATAACTCACCAGCACCTTTTCAAGGACAACTAGGGATGGGTACTACGTGATGCCCACGTCCCATGAATTAATTAAAAAGAGACTTGCTGGGTGACCTTTTTGTAATGAAACTCAGCTGTTTGGATAGCCCAGGTGACATTTCACAGTCAGGACACCAGATGGCTCCTAGAATCCAAGCATTTTAAGTACAATGATGATCCAGTCAAAATCTCTATTTTACCTTTAAAAAAAAGTATCAGAATTTATCGTGGCACAGATTGAAAAAGCTGTAACTTTAGGGGTGAGAGCAAAACATCATTGCTTAAACTTAGTAAAAATTAGATACAATTTTACACAGCTGAGAAAATGTAATTCAATATGCAACATAGATAAGCATTGTGCCAGCAACAAATGTTTATTTTTCTGTTCAACATAACCATCACACATAACCTTCACAGAGTGCTGACTAACCAGATAACCAACAATAACGAGAAAAGGATTAGGTTCAGACAAGTTATCCAGGATATGGTGAAAGACTTAGGATTGGTGTTTGAAGGGATGAGAGTATGACAAACTGAAGATATTACAGAGCGTGGGTCTAAGATTACTGAATGGAGCAACTGTTGGGGGACACTCAGTAACAGCAGAAGTGCAAAGACACATGCTGGCACACAGGACTGGAAAGTACTGTAATTGTAGGGAATGGTGAAGTTAACAGATGAAGACGAGGCTTTTGAATTCAATTTGATGGCAAGACACATGAACACTAACAATATAGAACAGCCTGTTGGTGGGCAGCAATACTTTGGCTGAGTTGTAATTTAAATATAGTGGAACCTGTTAGGTGAGAAGGTATGGGAACAATTGTATTTGACTAATATGTAAATAGAGTGTTAGCAGAGGGGAGGGTAGAGGCAGATGGAAAGCTGTAGATCAATTTAACTGAGAAAACATTGTGAAGGATTTCAAGATTAAAACTAGCTTGCTCACTAACTAAACGCAAATTTCACAACCCATTGCACATGGTACCAATGAATTAGCATTGGTTTCAGTATTTAACTATTGCATTGCAATGCTGTTAACTAGCCCTATAATCTGTTACAATGATAGACTGTTGTAATGGACCTGAAAATTAAAACAAGCAAAATGATCTCCTTATGCAACAGGAAATAAAGAAGAACGTAAATTGTCCATTGGAAAATCCAAGCAGTATAATAGACCTGAAACAAATATGCATGAGGAAGATAGTTTTATAATAATAGAAGATAGGCCAAAGCCTATTATAAAATTACAATTAAAATGTTTGAAACGTATAGAAGTTAAATTGGTCTTAATAGGCTTTTGGTTTAGTCTTCATTTACTACCTCCGCTATCGGATCATATTAAAAGTTTGAGCAATTCACGAGAATGGGATTCCCCTTAAAGCACACTTGCAGTAGAACATCATTATAGTATGAAGCTATAAAACAGCACACTTCAAGCAGCTTTATAAATATTTCAATTGTCAAACTGCAGAATACCACACCCCAAAATATTGAGAACAATGGAACAGGAACTGAAGAAAATGAATCCTTTGAAACCCACAATAATTCACAAATTCAAGTTGCATAACCTTGCAGTATCAGAATAATTAATATTTAATGCTGGAGAAATATAATTCCAGTAAGCCAAAATAACTCGAGTATTTCTGGAAATTTATAGTAGTTTACTTTTTTCTAACTGGTTAACCAACGGCAACCCACAGCATGTGAACTGCAGCAGTTCAACGAAGCAGCTCACCACCATCTTCTCAAGGACAACTAGGACAAAGAACAAACAAAGAACAAAGAACAACACAGCACGGGAAACAGGCCCTTCGGCCCAACGAGCCCGCGCCGCCATCCTAACGTCTTAATGACATATAGAGACCAATATAGGGACAATTTGTTACCCAATTAGCCTAAGAGCACATTTTTGGGATGTGGGAGGAAACCGGAGCACCCGGAGAAAACCCACGCAACCACGGGGAGAACGCGCAAACTCCCGCAGACACAGGCCCAAATCCATGTGTCTGCATAGCAACAGCGATAGTCTCTGAGCTGTCATGTTGCCCATCAGATGGTCCAGTTTAAGCATACACTAACGACATGAAGCACTAGGCCACTCCTGAAGTAACCTCCAGGAGCAGCCCTCACACGACCTGCCGAATGCATGCACCTTGTTGGTCAACAAGGTGGACCGAATAGCCTGTGGAAACAATTAAAGTATTTAAACAGTCCTCATATATCCCTCTATCTGCAGACGGCTCATGTGGCTGTCCAAGAGACCCTTAAACAACCCTAGCGTGCCTGCTCCCACCACCTTACTCGGTAGTGCATTCCACACCCCCACTACCCTTTGTGTGAAAAAATGCCCTCTAATATTAGTCTTATACATAGCGCCCCTCACCCTAAGGCTGTGACCCCTCGTTCTATCCGAATCTAATGGTGGAAAAAGCTTACCACCATTTACTCGATCTATACCCCTCATAATCTTATATACCTCTAATAGATCCCCTCTCAGCCGACGTCTTTCAAGGGAAAACAACCCCAGTACGTTCAACCTTTCCTCATAAGACAGCCCTTCCATACCAGGCAGCATCCTGGTAAATCTCCTCTGCACTCTCTCCAGGGACTCCACATTCTTCCGGTAGTACGGCGACCAGAACTGGACGCAGTACTCCAAGTGAGGCCTAACCAACGTTCTATACACTTGCAACATCAAACTCCTATTCTTGTATTCTATACCCCTTCCTATGAAGGCTAACATACCATACGCTTTCTTTATCACCTTTTCCACCTGTACTGCACCTTCAGAGACTTGTGAACCTGCACCCCCAGGTCTCTCTGTGTCTCTATACTCCGGATAGTTTTACCTTTTATCCTATAACTCCCCTCTACAGTATTCCGCCAAAATGCATCACCTCGCATTTATCCGGATTAAATTCCATTTGCCATTGGGATGGACAATAAATGCTGCCTTAACCAGTAAGGCTCATATCCCATGAATCAAATAAAAAAGATTCATGTCTAAATGACTGGGTTGTTTCACGAGGATAGGAGTTTAGAAGAGTGAGGGGTAACTTGATTGAAGTATGTAATATCCTGAATGTTTTCGACAATGTGGACGTGGAAAGGACGTTTCCTCTTGTGTGAGTCCATTTTATCATCTGCCTATTTGTTGGTGCTTCATTAGAAACTAGGGGTACTGTTTTAAATTAGCAATTGCCATTTTAGGACATAAGATGAGGAGAATTTAATTTTCTCAGAGGACTGTACAACTTTGGAACCCTCTGCCTCAGTGGTGTTGGAGGTGGGGTCACAATATCTCTAACACAGAAGTAGATAGATTCTTGTTAGGGGAAAGTTATTGGAATATGAAACTCAACACGTACAGATTAACTTTTGTTTTTCATCTCTCTATGGGGGGGGGGGTAGGGAATACATGCATCATGAACGCTTTAGGTTTCACTAATAAAATAGGAGATATGGAAACCATTGCTGGTGAGGAAGAAAAACTGATAAAATAGTGCAGAGATCCAGCTCCACATCAACATGGACTGGATATAGATAACTTTTCAGAGGAAGAGAAAACAGACAATATATTTGAAAAAAAGACCTTCACACAAGGTCAAACAGAAATGTTGCTATTTGATCTATGAAAAGACATGAGGAAGGAAATTAGCTATGGACTTCTGCTATAGTTCACCAATGCAGGAGGATGTCTGGAACTGAAACTCCGGTTAAATAAGAGAAGCACATTACAGGAAAGAAGTCTAATTATGATCACCAACTTCAATGTACCGGTGGGAAAGTGGGAAACAATCGTGGAATTTTCCAACAAAGCATCTACAAAATAGATGAATGATATAATATAAAATACCTCCAGCCACCCCCTCACCCCCACCTTCTGTGGGTTTTAGGGTGGTGGTGAGGTGTGTGAACCTCACTCTGATTTTACACTGGATCAGACAAGGCATCAGATAGAAAACCTGCCCTTGCCCCACTTGAGGCCCAGTCTCAATATTTAAAGTCTGTCAGGCCCAAAAAAAACGTTTACCCAGAGCAGGAAGTGGGCTGTATCCATCTCTTAAAGCCGAGTCTGAACAACCTATCCCCACCCAACAAAATACACACACTCACACACACACACCAAACCCCACCCCCCACCCTCCCCAACACATAAATGCGTGCATATCCTAGAATGCAATTGCTCCACTCACAACGCTCTGTACCTTCCCTAATCTGCCTGGAATCCATGAGACTCTCCTTTTCCTTTGGTTCCCAGACTTGATGTCAAACCTCCTGGTGACTTTCTTCTGGCCACACAGCGCTATTGCTACAGGGACTGGAGAGCTCCAGACAAATCAGATTGGCCAGAAGCTCTTCAAGGTGGGAACCTCCTCCTCCCAAGTGAGGGACGTGCGTCTTCCCTAATGCTGATCAATGCTTGTTAGAGCATAAAACTGGCAGTGGAAAAGTCAGAATTAGTGGAATGTATTCCCCACCAAATTTTTAGCTAGAAAGAGGCAAGCCCCCGTTATCCCAAACATTCACAATCAAAATGGATTATATTCAAAGAGTGAATTAAAGTAACTGGTGAAATGGGTCAGGTGTCTATCATGGTTTTTAAGGAACCATTAGAAATTGAATTGAATTAAGTTTTTAGATGCCCAGATCCTCAAACAACCTGTCCTGGTCCTCCATGCTGACTCTATAGTTAAGAAAGCTCACCAATGCCTCTATTTTCTCAGAAGAATAAGGAAATCCAGCATATTAGCTCCGACTCTCACCAACTTTTACAGATGCACCATAAAAAGCATTCTTTCTGTCTATATCACAAGTTGATATGGCTTGTGCTCTGCCCAAGACTGCAAGGAATTACAAAAGGATATGAATGTAGCCCAATCCATCAAGCAAACCAGCCTCCCATCCCCTGATTCTGTCTACACTTCCCGCTGCCTCGACAGAGCAGCCAATATAATTAAGACCACACACACCCCAGACATTCTCACTTCCACCTTCTTCCTTCGGGAAAAAGATACGAAAGCCTGAGGTCTCATACCAACTGACTCAAGAACAGCTTCTTCCCTGCTGCTGTCAGGCGTTTGAATGGATTTACGTTGCATTAAGTTGGTCTTTTTCTACACCCTAGCTATGACCAGTAATATTACATTCTTCCTTCCCTCATTTCCTTCTCTACAAACAGTATGTTTTATCTTATAACACGCCAGAAACAATACTTTTCACTGTATGTTAATACATGTGACAACAATAAATCAAATGAATTAGCCTGTGGATTGAAAGAAGGATCACCCAGAAAATCACAGGTCCATGAGCTTAATGTTGGTTGTGGTAACTTATAAGGTATTGTGAAGGAAGGTGTAGTAAAACACATTAGACATGGTGTGAGAGTCAAATCAACTTCATGGGAGGAAGGTTTTTCCTAACAAATGTACTGAAATTCAAATTCTTTGAGCATTGTATATTTAGATTTCAGCAAAGCTTTTGAAACCATGCCAAATAAGTGACAAGTCCACTGGCAGAAAACAGGAAGCAATATTTGATTGAAAATGAAATAACCTAGAGAAACTAATGGCTAGTAATGCACAAAACTTAATCAGCATGGCAAGGAGTCATCAGATGTGTGATACAGGCATCAGAGCTATGAGTATTTTTGTTTTATTATAAATTATTAGAGCTGGGGATCAGAAAACGATTTCCTCTCTTCGGAGAAGCTGGAGTTTCAAACAGTAGGGAAGTGGTAGTGAGACATTCCTTGGTTGGGAAGGTGGGGTGATGAGTGAAAGATGGTATTTAATGTGGAAAAATGCCAAGTACCAAGGCTAGGGAAGGGCAACAACCAGTGGTAATTCAGACTAATTACTTCCAGACAACATGATACAGCACGAGAGATGTGATCATTGGTGAGTCTGAAACAAACAAAATTGATCTTGGGTTTTTTTCATTTATTGGATGTGGGTGTAGCTGGCTGGGTCAGCATTTATTTCCCATTCCTCTTCAGAGGCATTTAAGATATTGCTGTGGATCTGGAGTATCATGTAGGCCCAGATAGGAAGGTCTAGTTTCCTTCACTAAAAGAAGTTAGTGAACAAGGTGGTTCACATTTGACCACGGTTTCATGGTCATCATTCGACTTTTAATTGCAGATTTCTACTAAATCCAAATGTCAACATCTGCCATGGAGAGATTCAGAGCCAACACTCCAGAGCATTGTTTTCAGATTACTAGTCAGAGACCACAACACCACTGCCTCCCCTTATGTAGGCACATGAATGAAGCACAAATCCCAGTGGCTACAACAAATGTACAAGGTTCTGATGAGCACTGTTTTGGTTTGCAGAACTTAATTGAAACCATTCGAGCATTATTAACGGTTAAAAAAAAAACAACCAAACTGGCATCTAATTTAAACTGTTAAAACAACAGGGAGAGCTGGGATTATTTAGTCTGAAGAGAAAAATGGCTCAAATTCAAGATTCTGAAGGGAATAGATAATTTAAATTTCAAACATATCAAGATTACCGAAAATGGTAAAACGAGGGGACACAGGGCAAGTTAAATGGAATGTTTTTTGAAAGAATTTTCAGAACAGAAACAGGCTGTTTGGGCAACTAGACTGGACTTATGTCTGTTTTTCACACAAACCCCATCTCATAATTTTGCATTCCCCCACAAGCAGAAGTATCTGCCCTCCTTTTGCTCTAGGGAATTCCTCCCAAATAAATTCAGGCCAACCCCAGATACAACACCTTTAGTCATTCCTGGCACTTCTAACCTTTAAGCTCTGGATTCATATTTGTAAATGTTTTTTAAACAACTTCTCCAGTATCACTGTATCCCTTTTTGTAATATGGTGGCTGGAACTATACAAAGTACTGGAAATGCACTCTAATAAAGGCTTTACAGAAATCTAACATAACTTCCCTGCTTTTCAATTTAGGTTTGAGTGCATTACTTTGAAGGTCACCATGTGGAGTGCATTGGCTAAGGATACAGTAGAGAAGGCTACTAAGAATTTTTTGCTTTGGTATCAGCTTGGTGAACTGTACAATCATGTGGCCCAGTACTTTCCTGCATTTCTATGTTACTATTCTTAGAGAATTGAGGAAATCGCTGGCAATGTTGCATTTATTGCCCAGCTCTAATCACCACTGAGAAGTTTGGGATTTGCTACCCTCTTGATCTGCTATAGTCTACGTGATGTCGGTACACCCACTAATGGAAAGGAGTTCGTTCCAGGATTTTGACCCAGCGAAAGTGGAGATATAGTTCCAAGTCAGAAGAGCTTGGAGGAGAACTTGCAGGTGGTGGTGTTCCCATACATCTGCTGCCCTTGTCGTTTTAGCTGGCAGAGATTGTAGATTTGGGAATGTGCTATTGAAGGAGCTGCTGTGAATTACTGCATCTTGAAGATTGTACATACTATTACAACCATGCATTGATGGTGCAGGGAGCAAATGTTGGAGGTGGTGGATAGGATGCCAATTAAGCTTTGAGTTACGTTGGAGTTGCACTCATTCAGGCAAGTGGAGATAATTCCATCACACTCCTGACTTGTGCCTTGTAAATGATGGTTAGGCTTTGGGGAATCAGGAGGTATGTTACTTACAACAGGATTCCCAGCCTCTGACCTGTTCTTACTGCCACTGTAGTTATATGGCTAATCCAGTTTACAGTAACTCCCAGGATGTTATTAATAGGATATTTCAGTGAGTGTCCAGGGGCAATGGCTATATTATCTCTTGTTGGAGATGGCCATTGTTTGGCACCTGAATAGCATAAATATTACTTCTCACTTGTCAACCCAAGCTTGGATATTGTCCAGATCTTGCTGCATACAGGAATGAACTGCTTCAGTATCACAGGAGTTCAAATGATGCTGAACACTGTGCAAACACAAAAATCTCAACTTCTGATCTTATGACTGAAAGAAAGTCATTGAAGAAACAGCTGGATCTAGGATTCTACTGAGGAACTCCTGCAGCGATGTCCTGGGATGGATGATTGACCTCCAATAACCACAACCATCTTTTTGTGCTACAAAAGAACAAAACAGCACAGGAAACAGGTCCTTTGGCACAACGACCCCCTGCTGCCACCTCATTCCAAACATGATCCCTCGCTATGTTTATAGATCTATGGATCGAAACCAAATTTGAGACAATTTAGGGAGAATTTGTTCTGCCAATCAGCCGAAAAGCACATGTTTGGGATGTGGAGGTATACCCTCAATCAGCAAAGGGCTTGCCCCAATTCTGATTGGCTTCAGTTTTAATAGATGCCACTCTTGATCAAATATTGCCTTGATGTCAAGTGCAGTCATTCTCAACTCACTTACCAAGTTTAGCATTTTGTCCATGTTGGCACCGTGGCTGTAATAACGTCAGGACCTGAGTGGCCTTGGCAGAAACCAAACTAAGTATCAGCAAGCAGAATATTGCTAAGTATGCCTTGACAGTACAATCAATAACAACTTCCGCCACTTTGCTGATGGCGGAGAGTTCGCTAATGGATATACAACTGGCCAGTTGGATTTGTTCTGTTTTTTTGTGGGTAACATAAAAAATGCAAGAAACTATGGAAGAAGCAAGTGTTCAATAGATTTGGGTGTGAACTCCAAAGTCTTTGGATCTGATGAGGAGCTTCCCTTCATCTGGTTTCCTATGTTCAAGTTGTATAATTATGCTGCCAATTCCACCTAAACCAATGTGTAATAGTTGATTTATTTGTAGGTGTTGGGCTGGAGCCACATAATTACAGTGGATATAGACAGGGCTCCAGTTATAACAGGCTGCAATGGTTAACAATGTCATTAAATGATGCATCATTTGGTGATTTGTTCATATTTTTTGCGAACAGCCCCCCATGTGGTTTATTATTACATAATTAAATCTTAACCAAGAATGTACAGGTTCTCAGCTTATCTAGCCAACAAATCTGCACTCTCAAAAATATGAACAGATATTTGTAAGCAACAGTTGCTATGAGTGGGGTGGGGTTGGGTTCGACACTATGAGCTAAGATGACTATAATTATCAGCAACTTGAGTTCATATGATCCTTTGCATTTCCAGGATGCTAGAAGTGACACAATAAACATTATCTTTTAACAAATTGTCTGAGTTGCTGTTTAAGATCACCCTTTGCTGCAGTTGATCTTTTCTGGATATAGGATAGACTACAAAATACATAGCTGTGATTTAAACAGGATAGAACTTTTCACAGTAAGAATAATGACAATAATTAATGGTGAATCAAAACATTTTAGAACTTTACCAACTAAGCTGAGATGTTCTGGTTTCAATTATCAGTCCGGTTCCTTCTTATGGGCTACAGATCTCTCTGGAACTTAGAAATTAGCTTGTGCCTGAATCAGGCTGTGATCCTGGTGCAAAGCACACACAATGGGGCTCCCCTGAAGTAGGCAGTGAGGAAGGGGTGGCCAGAAGTGCTCATTGCAGCTCCACAACAAGGCAATTAAACATAACATTTAGGTAGCATTCTGCTACAGACTCTTTCAAGACCCTCTCCTCAAAACCATCCCTTGATTCCTTCATTGTTTATTATCCCCTCTGGAGGGCACCTTTTCCTCTCCAAAATCCCTGAATGCTTTATCATCTCCCAAAACCATTTCCATTTTCCTAGGCCTACATTTGAATTCCTCTAACGCGCTCCAGTATCAGAATGCTCTTATCAAAGTAACAAATGGCATCATATGTGACTGTGACAAAAATACATATTCCCCCCATGCCCATCTCAAACTGTCTACAGTCTTTGATATGGCTAACCATACCATTCTTTTCCTATGCCTTTCTTTCATTCCAGCTAGGTGTGGCTGCTCTAACATGGTTCCATTCATATCTATCTAATCATTGTCAGAGACAGCAGCTTCTCTTCCTGCTCATGCACTGTTACCTCTGGAGTTCTCTGAGAATCGATCCTTGGCCCTTCTATTTCTTATTTACATCCAGCTCCTTAGCAACTTCATCCAAAGGAACAGTGTTAGTTTTCTTACGTACACTGACAGCAACCAACTCTATCTCAACCACCTCTCTCAGCTCCTACAGTGTGACTAAGTATCAGAATGCTTATCCAACCTCCATGAGCAGAATGGATGAGCACTAATTTCCTCTAATTAAATATTGGGAAGACCGAAGCCACTGTTTTTGTTCCCCATTCCAAACTCCATTCCCTAATCATTGACTCCATCTCTCCCTGAGAATAAACCAGTCTGTTCACAACTTTGATGTCATATTTGATCTGGATATATCCTCATATCCCTGTCATCTTACTAAATTCATTTGTGGGACATCAGCAGTGCTGGCTGGCCACTGTTTATTGCCCATTCCTAATTGCCTGAGGACAGTTGAGAGTCAACCACATTGCTGTAGGTCTGGACTCACATTTGGGCCAGACCAGGTAAAAGCAGCAGACTGCATTCCCTAAATGGCATTAGTGGACCAGATGGGCTTTTCCAACAGTCAACAATAGTTTATGGTCACAGTAGATTCTTAGTTCCAGATATTTGAATTCAAATTCCACCATCTGCCATGGCTTGATTCGATCCTGGGTCCCCAGAACATCAGCCAAGTTTCTGGATTAATAATCCGGCAATAATACCATTAGGCCATCGCCTCTGCCATCTCTGAAACTGCTTATTTCCACCTTTGTATTATCACTTGACTTTGCCTAGTTCTCCACTCATCTTTTGCTGATGATCCATGCTTTCATTATCTGTGGACTTGACTAGTCTGACACACTCCCGGCTAGTCTTCCACATTCTACATTCTATAAACTTGAAGTTATCCAAATCTGCTGAGTGTTACCCGTTTTCCCATCATGTTTGTGTTCACATGATGTATTGGCTAATACATTGGCTCTTGGCCAAACAATGTGATGATTTTAAAATTCTCATCCTTCGTTTCAAATCTCTCTGTAGCCTTGCCTCTCCCAGCTCTGTAATCACTTCTAGCCTTTTCCCCTCTGGAGGGCATTCCCTTAATCCTGGCCTCTTGCGCATTACCAACCATAACTGCTTCATGAATAATCGCTATGCTTTCAGTTTCCTGGGCCTCAAGCTGTGAAATTCCTTCCCCACACCTCTCCACTCACTCTCTTCCTTTGAGAGGGTTCTTAAAACCCTATCTATATGACCAAGCTTTTGGTCATCTGCAGTAATTTCTTATGTCTTTAAATGCTTTAGGACATTCCATTACATTTAAAAGTGCTAAATAAATATTTATTGTTGCTAGTTTCACTGTTCAGGGTCTTAAAAAGCTGACCAGGGTATGTATAACAGATTACATTCAGCAGCAACCCAATTTTTCAAACAACCAATGGTGCACAATTTTCAAAGGCTTCCTGCACATTTGGGTCCAATTATAGAAAAAGAACACAGTAGACAATGAGGAGGCCGTCATATTTGCTGATAATTCCCAATTGTTAAAAATACTGAAAACCTATCTGGGTTATGATTGGGAGGTGAGTTTTGTGTGGAAGAGAAGAGCCGTTGAGCAATAGGAAAACCTGAAAAAAAATAGTTTTTCCAAAAGTACTGTTAATTTTAATCCAAGAGTTCCTCTAAATGGAGTTTCAGTCAACACAAGAAGCCTGACAAGCCAGAGGCCCTTCAGACAGGACATTTGCTTCACATGATGTGACTGAACCCTAAAATTGCAGGCAGGTAAGCAAGATCATGAAGGAGGATTCTGGTCACAGTGGGGATGAGATAGACCACAGCATCCCATGGGGAAGCACAGGATAGGGGGCAGTTTTGATCACAAAGACAGGAGATAGCACCTGGGGGGAGGTGGGTGTGCAGTTTACTGTAGGTCTGAAGGAAACACTTGTGTTTCTTCCAGTCCACAAGAAGTGCAATAAAAGCCATGGATTCAGCATTCAAACCACTGCCAAGGCCTTGGAAACTCTGCTGCCCATGGTCAATGATAAAATGACTATTTAATGCAGGCATGCAGCCTCATGATATTAAATGACAATGCACCCACTGTCTGAGAGTGGACTGGTTGACTGAGACTTGTTTCCACATTAACCAAAGGTTTCTTATTCTCTAAAGAGGGTTAGGCATCCTGAGATGAAACTTGAAATTCTGTAAAGCATATTTAAATTGCCAGAGCTCCAAGTTAAATTTAAGACCCAATTGTGCTTGCATCCCTTGATTTATAGAGGGACAGGATATAAAGATGTTAAATTATTTTCGTCCATGATCAAAAGTTTTAAGTGTTTTTTTGTTTGTGCTCATTCTCAGCTCCTTCTCCACAAGCAACACAGTGGCTTGCTGCTTGGAACATCTGGTTCCAAGAGTTGGTTCTGCTAATTAGCTTAAAGTTATACTGAGATTTAACAGCACGACTACAGCTTGAACAAATCTGATTACATTCATCTCTGCGTGCTCTCAAGATTTATTTTTTGCTGACGATGAAACTATAACGTCTGAAGGAGTTGATTTTCATCTGGCCAGCAATCAACAATGTTGATTAGCTGCATCTGTGTCTTTCAAACACTTGAAAAGTCAAAGTTTAATCAAATGGCATTTGCTATTGTAAACTGAATTTGTGTCCGAGTATATAATAAAGCATTCATTAGAAAATGTGCTGTGCCTTTACATTCTTTGAGGTTGTACTCAGCAGGGAGAAATGAATATCAAGGGGCCTAAATCAGACTCTTGTTTAGTCTTTGTACTTGACTGTATGACATTTGCTCAGTTACACCTACTGACTATGTCATAAACGTGCTTTTATCAGCAATTCCTATCATTAAAAAATGGGAATTTATACTGCAAAAAGTAAATAGAGTGTGAGAAACTGAAATGGTTCATATTATTTAAAAAATGGAATTCCTCCTACGCCAGTTCAGAGACTATTCATCTGAGCTTACAGTTAGTAAACAAAATGCCTGGTATGAAACCGAAACATACTGAGCTCACTCTGCGTTATTACCTAATCAAAGCTATTCTTCAATCTGATTCCGTTGCACTGGAGCAGGTGAAATAAAGTCACAGGATTCCTACTGTGTGGGTGTCAGATGAGGGCAGGACTGGACAATGCTTTGATGTCCTCCACATTTAATGAATCTAGTCTCACACTGAAAAATTACCATTCAGGCAAGATACCGAACAAAAGCAGGTAGAAAACAATGTACAAATTATAGGAGTCATCAAAATTATATTAGATAACAAATGTTTTTTTTACTGTATTTAATCAATATTAGTCCGAATAGCTGGGTAAACCATGACTTCTTTCACTCTCCAAATTAAAATGAGCAAAATACTGGAGTAGCTGATATGTGAGTCACTGGCAAAATGCTATATTGTACAGCTGCAGAGTCACCACAAGGAGTTCTGATCCATTTCACTGACAGATTCCTCGTACTATTTTTACCTACTTACCCCAACAGCGTGGGACTAAAATTGTTCAGTAGTTGAGTCACTAAGTTTCTCAATGATTGTGCATTCAAGTCATAAAAGGCTAATTCAATGAGGCATATTTAATTGAGGCAATGCAACAAAATGGTTAATTAAAATGTAAAGAAAATTGTTACAAATCCATTTTAAAACAATATTAAATGCACACATAGAATAGAGGCAAGACTGGGCTTCCTCCCAAGATTGCACTACCTCCATTCATG
Organism: Sphyrna mokarran; assembly: GCA_024679065.1. Lineage (NCBI taxonomy): Eukaryota > Metazoa > Chordata > Chondrichthyes > Carcharhiniformes > Carcharhinidae > Sphyrna > Sphyrna mokarran. The sequence continues at coordinate 63,483,153 of JAGIQG010000001.1, forward strand.
GCTCATAATTTGCTAAACAGTACTATCCAAACTTTTAAACAAAGAATTGGGCATTTGGACAAAGCACAGGGGAGCTGCTGATAACTATGGAACTACACTCTAGTGTAAGTCATTGCCAGGAACCCAGTGAAGGAAACTGGAAAATAAATGGTCAAGTTGTATGATTATTCAAATTAAAATAAACTTGACCACAGCATGCTGAAGTTGCTGATTTAAAACATATTCCTATCATCACAAACACACACAATTAAGGATGTGGTTTGCAATTGGCATATCAGGAAATTTGAAACTCCACTATCTGAATTACATGCTATTACACATAGCCTTTTGCTTCCTGGTCACTAAGCAAATGGAGTCCATTGTTATATTTCCTTTATGAATCACGTCTTTAGGTAGTAAATCATGCTTGATAATTTGCTGTTACCTAATGTAATTATCAATACACTATCCTTGCAATGTACATGAACTGGAATGGGGATCTGCAGATAATTCACTGAAAAGACCAGGGTTTATTATCCACTGTACTTATTCTCATAACATGGAGATGCTGGCATTGGACTGGGGTAAACACAGTAAGAAGTCTCTCAACACTAAGTTTATTTGGTAGCAAAAACCACTAGCTTTCAGAGCTCTCACTGCAAAATTTGTAAATTGAGTTTGTGTCTTTATATTCCCTGTTTGTGAACTGAAATTTTACTCACCTGACGAAGGAGCAGCCAGCACTCTGAAAGCTAGTGGCTTTTGCTACCAAATAAACCCACTGGACTTTAACTTGGTGTTGCAAGACTTCTTATTTAATCTCATACACAGCCTTATAATGAGAACTAAACAATTGTAGAATCACAAAAAAGATTAACTTTGGAGAATTCTCAGGGTAAACTAGTGACCCTCATTTCTACAGATACTCAGTACAGCCACTCCACAGCTAAGGACATTCTTTCATAAGACAATTAGATATAGGAATAGAATCAGGCCATTCAGGCCATCAAGTCTGCTCTGTCATTCAATCAAATTATCAATCCCAAACAGCACTTATTGCAATGCTGTAATAATTTCTCTAAATATCACGTGTAGGGAAAGCCCATTAATGTGCTTACCACTTTAAGAAAAAATGACAATCAATAGCTCTAACAAATGGGGCCAGGCACTAAAACATTGGAAACATTTTTAATGTAACTGACACGTTTAATTGAAATGTTCCTTTCTACTGGTTATTCTCCATGGAGAAAGAATAGTACTGTTTAATAGATCAGATACAGCAAAACTAAAACTTCTTACATAGATAAACCAAAACAAGTACCTTGAAAACATACTTTACCTAAATTTGAGGCCATTCCAAGTCAACGTACAGCTACTATTCAAAAAGATGCTTAAATCCCAGTCTGTGCACTAGGTCACTTGGTAAAGCATTAGAAATAAGCTACTTGGGATAGAGAAAATAAATCCTGCACTTTAGAAGTACAAAATCACCCTCCACAGCTCTCTATTTCACTAAAACAAGAAAAGAAATGCAGTACAGCCCTAGTTCAAGGAGAAAATTTTGATGTAGATTCTCAGTAAGAGGCATTCGGTACGAATAATAGCCTGAATATTTTGTCCGTTGGGTGCGGATGTAGGTAGGATTGGAAACAGGCGCAAAACTTGCTTCCGGCTGCGGTCAGTCCCAGAATGAATGTGAAAAATGTGCTAGGAAAGGCTCAGCACTGCCAGGGAAGAGGAAGAAAGTGAGGCTGGCACATCTAGCGTGTTCCCTCAGGGAGATGGGCACAACAGAGCTGGCTCGGGAACGGCACACCAGTTTTAAAAGAAAATTAACAATTGGAAAATGATGCAAAGTGGGTGTGGGCAGCACATTTAAACACAAACCTGAGTCACCAGACATTTTTTAAAATTTATTTCAGCCTACGGCAGTTCACCCCACCCTGCGGTGAAGTTGAAACTTAAAAGTAAATAATTAATCACCAGTTGTAAAAGCAAACGGGCTATGTAAAATTACATTCAATTGGCCTCCTTTTTGAGTTAAAATTGCCTGTTTGATGGTCTGCAGTTGTGTTTCAACTTTTATACCCACCATCGACTGGAAGTGCGCAAAGACATTGGGCCAACATCTTACACAATTTCACATGCTTCTGGTTACCTGGACAAGCAACCTAAAATTTTGGTCAATATCTTTATCAATAGCAGTTGAGGTGTGGAATGCTTTACCAAATTGATAAAGAGACCCATTGCATGTTTTAAGGGATGTATTTGAAGCAGAGTGTTACAGGATAATGGGATAGAATTTTAGACTGATCTCGCAAAGAGCTGGATCAGACATTACCAGCCAATAATTTATTCCTGAGAAGTAAACATCCATGGTTTTTAACTGAGTGTTATTTGTATATACAGCTTAACTTCATGTTCACAAAACCCACGTTCCACCCAATGGAACACCCTGCTGTTCCACTCAGCAGGACCTGCTTTCCATTGAGAATGACTACCGTGAAAAGTTTAAATAAGCAATATACTGTGGATGCTGGAATCTGAAACCTCAAACAAGGTGATGTTTTTAAAATATTCCAGGAAATTGAAGCCATCCAAAAAATACACTTAAGAGAAAGCAAATATCAAATCAGAAAGACCAAAAATTGCACCTTTACGATCACTTTTAACATCAGAGAACATACTACAGTGGTTACACTGCTGCCTCAGAGCGCCAGGGATCATGTCTATGCGGAATCTGCATGTGCTTTCTCCGGATGCTCTGGTTTCCTTCACAGTCTAAAAGATATGCTGGTTAGGCATACTGGCTGTGCTAAGTTCTCCCTCAGTGTCCCTCAAGGCGGCACCATAGCGCAGTGATTAGCACTGCGGCTTCACAGCTCCAGGATCCTGGGTTCAATTCCAGGTTCGGGTCACTGTCTGTTGGAGTTTGCACATTCTCCTTGTGTCTGTGTGGGTTTCCTCCAGGTACTCCGGTTTCCTCCCACAGTCCAAAGATGCGCAGGTTAGGTTGATTGGCTATGCTAAGAAATTGCTCCTTAGTGCCCAGCGATGTGTAGGTTAGAGGGATTAGTGGGTATAATATGTAGGGATCTGGGGGTAGGGCCCTGGGTTGAATTGTGTTCGGTGCAGACTCGATGGGCCAAAGGGACTCTTTCTGCATGTTAGGATTCTATGATTCTACGTACCCCAATAGACACCAGAGTGTGGCAATTAAGGGATTTTCACAGTAACTTCATTGCGGTGTTAATGTAACCCTACTTGCAACACTAATAAACAAACATTAAAAAGTGTAAATTGTGAAAACCAAGGAAATGATTTTGGAATTTGGTTTCATGTGGCTGAGCAGCAAGATATAATGGTTAATAAGTGTAGAGAAAGGGAAGCCAGGATAGACACTGACAAGTTGTTTCCCTTAGTTGGATAATTATTCTGGATCACAGGGTATACTTTCGGGATAAGGAGTCAATCATCTAGGATTAAAACGTAGAGAACAGAAATCTCTTCACTCAGAGGGCTGTCCTAAAAAGGTTTCCCCGTATATTTAGACATTACTCCTAGTTCTGAACATCCCCACCATCAGAAACATTCTTCCTGCAAATACCTTGTCTAGTCTTGTTAGAATTTTATAGGTTTCTGAGATTCCCCCTTCATTCTTCTGAATTCTAGGGATACAATCCTAACCAATTCAATCTCTCCTTATACAACAGTTCTGCCATCCCAGGAACCAGTCTGGCAAACTTTCACTGCACTCCCTCTAAAGCAAGAACATTCTTTCTCAGATAAGGAGATCAAAACTGAACGTAATATTCCAGGTATATAATTGCAGCAAGACACCCCTGCTCCTGTACATGAATCTTCTCACTATGAAGGCCAATATACCATTTGCCTTTTTTTTTTAAAACTACCTGCTGTACATGCATGCTTCCCTTCTGTGACCAGTGTATGAGGATACCCAGGTCCTATTACACATTCCCCTCTTAATTCAGACAACAATCTGCCTTCCCATTTTTGTAACCAAAGTGGATAACCTCACATTTATCCACATTATACTGCATCTACCATGCAATATCCACTCACTCAATTTGTCCAAAATACATTGAAGGATCTCTGAATCCTCCTTACAGCTGACCTCCTATCCAGTGTCATCTGCAAATTTGGAGATGTTACATTTAGTTTCTTCATTTAAGACATTAATATATATTGCGAATAGCTGGAGTCCTAGCTCTGATCCCTGTGGCACCCCATTAGTTACTGCCTGCCCATTGGAAAAAGTTTTCCTACTCTTTGTTTCCTGTCTACCAGTTTTCTATCCATCTCAATACATTAAACCCAATCCCACACATTTTCATTTGCATGCTAATCTCTCATGTCACATATTGTCAAAAGCCTTCAGAAAGTCCAATAAACTACATCCAATGGCCCCTCCCCATCAACTCCACTACAGCTACATCCTCAAATAATTCCAATAGATTTGTCAAGCATGATTTTGCTTTTCTAAATCCATGTTGATTCTATCTGATTTTACCACTGCTTCCAAGTGTTTTGCTACAAAATATTTTATAACGGACTCTAGAATTTTCCCCACTACCAACGTCAGGCTTAAAAGAAGTTTATACAATATCCTTCCCGTAATGAATGTTGCAAACAATAAGAACATGCAGAGCACTGAACATAAGTTAGGGAAAATGATTGAAGGTACAGTCAAAAAATTTGACTTGAGAGAGATTTCAAAAGTGGAAAGGAAAATGGCAAAATAAAGGGCTTCATTCTGAGTATTAAGGATGGAGAATGAAGACTAAATCTGATGAAGTGGAGAAACACCTCCATCGAGCAGGCAAATTGGGTCTTATGTTCACATTTCATCTGAAAGGTGGCGTTACCCAAGATGATTATTCAGAGAGAATTGATGCAGATAGGATAATCAGGAGAATTATGAACGGGATAAACTTTTTATAGGCTACGGTTTGGAAGGATGGTGAGCTATTCTTCAGAGACAGCAAGAATCACACTGAAAGTGTAAAGGAAATCTTCCAAAGTGGAAGTCTGGTATTCTAGTGAAGTGAGAACTCAGTAAGAATTTAGCAACACCAATTTATAATCCAACCGATTTATTTGCTAGTAAAAAAGCGAGCTTTTGACTCTGTGTCTTCGTCAGGCAAATGCAGTGTTCTGGTCTGCAATAGCACACATCAGCACAGACAGTCAGAGATTGCTGATTAGAATGCGAATCCCCACATCCACACACGAAGCCAAGGCTTCGTGGCACGCTGTCTGTGACCCCCGTAACTTGCCTGGGTTAGCAGGGAACCTCGCTTGCTGTGCTGTCTGGAGAAGGTGCACGGTTCTCCAACAATGCTCGGGATTCCCTTCACACACATTGTTTGCCGCTTTGGCACTTGAGTAGCGGGTTGGATGTGGGGATTCGCATTCTAATCAGCAATCTCTGACTGACTGCTGATGTGTGCTATTGCAGACCAGAACACTGCATTTGCCTGACGAAGACACAGAGTCGAAAGCTCGCTTTTTTACTATCAAATAAATCGGTTGGATTATAAATTGGTGTTGCTAAATTCTTACTGAGTTCTTACCACCCCAATCCAACACCGGCATCTGTACATCATTCTAGTGAAGTACCAAATTCGACAATTAATGTAGGTCTCAACAGAATGCCGGAGGGTGTGCCTCCTAAGCAAGTTGGGAGAAGTATGAAATTGGCACTTCTAATACAAACTATTTTACTAAACACTGATCAGGAGATGTTTTAAACTTGTTAAAATCAAAAGGCAGTTTGACACCATAATGGCCGTCATACAGTCAAACAGCATTAAATGTGGCAACATTGACACTGATATTTCATACCTCACACCGTATCCCATACTATGTGCTGGAACTGATAAATTGCCTACAATGCTAAATCTGGCCCCAAGAAGCACAGTTCAGTTTTTGTGTTGCGATTTTCCCTTGCCCTCAGAAAATCTTAACTTTCTTTAATCCTCTCTCACCTCTTTCAAACCAACATTATTACAACTTTCCAAGCATTGTATCATCTCTCATACTTCTTGACAGGATTGAAGAAAAATATTTATCTGACAGACAAATCCTCTCTCACCTCTAAACCACAATCTCTTACAGATGTTCACAATGTTTATTTTAACAATACTAGTTGGGGCAGTGCTCCTCAATTAGTTTCTTATTATCATCCTACAAGTTGGGTGGCCACTACCCTACACATTACTCATCCTATAACTCCAGTGTGCTATAATGAGGACTCAAAGTTTCCTGTTCTAAGTTGTTCTTTCTAGGGATCTTAAAACTGTGGAATTTTTTTCCCTATCTTACTCTCATTTGACCATCTTCAAAATTTCAAAACTTGTATTTGGTACTGGCTAACCACTGGCTCCTGACTTTTATTGTTGTCTTTGTCATATCTTATATTCTGAGTAGCGTATTCTGCATTGTGGGTAGAAATCTTCCACTTTTCTGAAAAAAGACACAACTCAAACCATGACAACATAATAATGAGTAAAATAAAAAATTAAGCAGCACATTGTATAACCTCAGTGTTATTTCTAACACAAAAAATGATTTTCAATCATTACAAACAATTGGTCCAAGCAGTTGCTTTGTGTTTTACAGAATAATGCTTCCTCATTTTTATCTTCATACAATCCCATTTTAATGTCTCAGATTTGTGTGACTCTCAAGTGAAAACGTGGGGGCATGCCAGCAGTTGAACAAGGGACTTCAGACAGGTAATTCTGAAATCATCATTGTCCAGACCACTTGAAGCAGTTAAATATTTACAACTACCTCAACTAAAATTTCACATCACTTTATAATTCTTAGCTTCATAAAATATTGAAATTCCATTTCTGCATGTATGGGTCATTTGATATACAAAACAGATTATAGGACAGTCGCTACAATAGGGTTTTAGTCGTATGCTAAAGAAAATATCTATGTGATATAGGCTATCAAAATGTTTCCTCCCCTTATGGCTCATAAAACATTTAGTAAGCGTGAATATACATTTTTTAAAATTGCATTTGTACATTGCTGCGGGGGGTGTTGCGAGAGGCAATGGGGAGATTCAGCTGTTGCAATGAAGAGATAAGTTTGTGTTGGTCTAATGCATTGGGGGAGTTGGTGGAAAGGCAAGGTTTCTATAAATAAAAACACCAGTTACCTTCTCACAGACCGTTTTTGTTATGACGATCAGACCTCGAGGCTAGTCAACAGGCCTCAACTAGCAACATGAAAAAAAACCACAAGGGATCTGGCAAGTTTTTAGAAAGCAATCTGAGCTCCACAGCAGCCAGTAATGCGTTGAAGCTCAATGCCCCATAATCTAGTATGAGAAGCCCTGCAGCAGCATATGAAGTCATCACAATTTTGTTGCAAAGACCAGTGCTTTATTAATTTTCTTTCTGTTTCAATTACTGCACTGTTAAACCGTTACTAGCTACTTGTGTCTTGATGTAACATTACTAAGTTACTACTAAACAGCGCTCTGACATGGGGAGAAAAAGAAAAGATATCTGTAAATGCTGCATGTCACACCAAAATTGAGCTCAAGAAATACCAGGCACAAAATAGTCAGAATCTGAAGGCCACCCACCTTGGCATGAATTAAAACATTTAAAACTCCATTGTTGCCATCTCTTCCTGCACAGTATGTGGATCTTGGAAAAGAGTTTGTTTCCCTGTGCATCCAGTGTCCTATTCAAAGCTTGGATAACTTTAAAAATGTCAAAAGACAATGAATGATGTCTTAAAGAGCAGACCACCAGCTCAATTAGTCAGTCAGTCCCTATTTAGCACACCAGATTCTGATCACAATCAGTGGTTCCCATCTCCTCCCTTATTCCACTTTTCAGTTTTATTACAGTTGCAAGGTAAACTCTCCCCCACACTTAAACTCAGCTGTGTGGTAGAACCATCTGCAAGTTAAATATCCTCTCAAATTTTGCAGATTTGAAGGGCACTGTTAATGAGGCAAACAGCTGGACAACATGCTGCGAATGTGTTTATGCCAATAAAAATACAAAAATACTTACTGCGACAAACATCATACAGTACATGGAGAAGGATGAATGGCCAGAGAAAAAGGACAACCTGGAGAAATGAACAACACAATATTATCACAATCCTCATTGAGGTGTCACTTCCAGAGACAAAAATGGATTCTTTAAATATGTAAAATCAGCCAATATTGTGAGAAACAATTATAAACATATGAAAATATACACAATGATTTTCTTTGAAATTACTGTAGATTAACTTCAGGAAACTTTAGATTATCGTTGGCAGATATAAAATTCATTTTAAGAGCGAGGCTGTTAAAATCCTGTCCAAGGCCAACAGAGAATTCCATTCTTTAAGTCACACCTGCCCCGATTTTGGGGTGGGAGTGAAAAATGTCAGTCTATATTGCCAATCACAAGAGTTAATGGAATTTCTTTGATGCCATTTTTATCTTGTGACTGGATTTTATTTCAATGTTATCCCATCTTCTCAAGTCAATCAGTTCAAAAGCTTCTGTTCAGCACATCCAATACAATCATTATCAAATACAATTTTTCCACAGCAAGTTCCATACAGCTTCTGCAAACATTAACAACGTTCAAAGCACCTTGAATATATTACTGTAACTGGCACAATGGATAGAATTCTAAAGCCACTGAAACATTTGGACCTGTACAGCAGGTCAGGAACCAGTGGGAATCAGCAGCAGCCTTTGTGATGGTTTTTACCTGTCATGGCACTAGCATCCCGTTTGGGCCTGTGCTCGTTGGGAGTTTAGAAGGCTGAGGGGTGATCTTATAGAGACATACAAGATAGTGAAGAGCTTAGATAGGTTACAGGTAGAGAGATTCTTTCCACTTAGAAAAGAATCCAGAACTAGAGGGCACAGGCTCAAAATAACAAAGGGGGCGGGGGGGGGAGCAGTTTAGAACAGAGTTGAGAAGGAACTCCTTCTCTCAGAGGGTAGCGAATCTCTGGAATTCTCTGCCCATTGAAGTGGTGGAGGTTACCTCGTTGAATACGTTTTAAGTCACAGGTAGATCGATTCCTGATTGATAAGGGAATTAAGGTTATGAGGAGCAGGCGGGTAAGTGGAACTGATCCACTTCAGATCAGCCATGAATGGCGGGACAGGCTTGAGGGCCTACTCTTGCTCCTATTTCTTATGTTCATGTTCAGGATTTCTAACCAATTAGAGGGTGAGAATGTTGATGCAGCAAGTGAGGGATGATTTTAAGAGAGTCTGGCAGGACTCAGCTGCAAAATATTCCTAAGGCTGCAGCAGTTACAGAAATGATGAGTCACAAGAAAGCTGCCTTCTGTGTCTCTCACTCTTAACTGGAGAAACTACTGAGGGATCTGAGTGACCTCAATGAAGTGATTTTTCCCAAGTGTGGAAGGAAGAAGCCAGCCTCTTAAATTAAGCAGCTGAACTGGAAAGAGGGCAAGAAAATGACCCAGGAAGCCAGCAGTAGTGTGGTTTCCCCCTCAGCTGCACCAAGAGGATTCAGGATCTGAGGTGCACAGGGAAGTAGAATCTCCTATCACTTGCTGTTACTGTCCTTCGCTTCCCTAGCATTCTCCTGCACAGTATTCATTAGAGCAACACACATTGCTGCTGCACTCTTCCCTTTCTCTCCAGAGAAAGCTCCTTACACCCCATCAGGACAGCCAACACTCCTACCCACATCAGTTGCATTTCACACTTATGCCTCAGACATTCACTGAAAACGTTGTCCTTCTATCCACACAAGCAATTTCTAACAGTCATAAGACTCTGCTTTCTCTCATTGTGGGGAAGCGCAAAAACCTAGAGGGAGGGCAGATGGCCCTCCAGTAATAACTATCTTGCTGACCACCTGATGCACTAGGAAGAAGCACCTGCAACAGGATCTGAAAATGTCAGAAATAACCTGGTGTGGCAACCTGAGCCTTCACAAGAGCTGATCCTCTGCTTGGAGATCTCCCTTTGTTGGTCTCATCTCCTTGGACCAGCATTCCATCACCACAATCACACCACACCCACCCACCCTCCCTCCCTCCCCTACTGACCCTCTACTCACTGAGCATATGTTTGGCAAGAGTGAAGCTGATGATGCTGCTCCTCATGTTACCATTGGTATTATTAGTATTGGTGTAATTGCTCCTGTTCCTCACGGTGCTTCAAGGTAGAGCTATCTCATGACACAACAGTCGTAAATGACTGAAAGAACGCTCTGAGAAGGAGTGTTGTGAGCACCAGCTTTTCCCTGGGCATGGTTTCACTGATCAAAACCTCACCAACTTGTTTGGTTGATGCTGACAATTCATGAAGTAGGAAGTAGATGTTCATGTCAGAATGGTTGGTTAAAGCAGTACTCAATTACCTACTTAGTATTTTCATTACTCCTCTCCAGGTCCAAGGAGACATCCAAATCTCCTGTAACTCAGCTGATATCAACCTGAGAGGTTTTGAATGCATAGGTGATAGTATTTCTATGGCATCTTCTCCACACATTCTTTTGCAGGGTAGGCAGGAGGTAATGGTAGTGGCAGAGGCAAAATACTCACCCATTCCCCACCCTTGTCAGAGCCTGAGATGGAACTTGGACTTGGCAGGAGCAACTGATAAAGGCACCACCTCTGGGTTCCTTCTAAGCAGACACTCATTCTACAATGAAAGTCAAAGGCCAGTAACACACAGCTTTCATTGTTTCTTCATAGATTACTCATTTTTGGGTATAACATTCCTCATTTATCGACAGTTTTGCCCTACATAGCAAGGAATCTTGGGCAGCAACTAGATGGCTAAAGAGCAGCCAGGTTATGGATTCTAAGAGCCAATCTTCCTTCTGAACAGAGACAATTATCCATGGAATGAGGATAATAACAAGGCACAGAGCACTTGCCTTTATTAAAGTATTTCCCATTTTTGAATGATTCTTTCCCACCCCCCAACTCCTCTGGCAAGAAAGAAAGTGGCATCATATGTAGCTGTGAGATTACCTTAATGCGTTAAAGTCAGAACGCATTTTAGGTTTTATGAGCAATAAACTCAAATCATAATTTATGATCTAATGTGGACTATATATTTTTCATATTATTCTGGATAACAATTCTTGCAACATTTGGACTTCAGCCTGAAGCTTCTATTTTCTCATGTATTAGATTTTTGTTTCTGTCCTCCACATGGCTTTGGTTGGTCTAGCTATTTTTTATCCAGTTAACCCTTCCCTAGCCCTAAATATCTTCAGCCATGAACATACTTTTCCCGACCAAGAATAGTTACTCAGTTTACATATTTCTCTCCTGCCCTTCAAAAATATCTCAAGGTTTTTATATCCTATGGTTTCTTATCTCAGAGAGAGGCCCTTGCATTTTTGCCTTTATCTTAAGCAATTTTACAGAGTCTTCAAGAACTTTTGCTTCCAGATGCAGTGGACTTTCAAAACTGGACATTATCTCACAGATGGAAACAATATAACACTGTGCTCTAATTTTAAACTTTCCCACCTTACTATTCTGCAGAGAAGTATATCTAAAAAGGTTTAATGCTAATATTCTTATTAATTATCTTATCTTACATTCTCCCTGCTTTGAGGGGAAGATACCCTTAATGAGCCTTCACTGACTAATTGTTGAGCAAAGCAATAGGGTTTCAGCTCTGCACCTTTTGCCACAAGTTAGAAAAATCCTACAGTTAACATTACTGCTTGGGACAGTATTATAAACTTTATCATTCCTCAACTAAGAATCAGGAGACAAAGAAGGCAACATCTAAAGCTAGGGCTAGATGGAACAGCAAGAAAATATGACACATCCTCATTCCAATGATCACCTTACTATTTGTCACCCTACCAATTTTCAGATCATCTGCAAATTTACTGATCAACCCTTGTTATTCAAGTCTAAATAATTTATATAAACCACAAACAGCAAGATCTGTACAGAACCTCATTGGACACAGGCTTCCAGCCAAAAAACACCCAATCATCACATTGTTACTCAGCCGACTCTAGATCCAATTTGACAAGTTTCCTTGAATTCTACGGGCTCATACCTTTGCTATCAATCTCCCATATAAGATCTTGTCAGAAACCTTGCTAAAGTCAAGAAGACTACTTTAAATGTATTGCCCTCACCTACACACCTGGTCTCCTGTTCAAAAATTCAGTCAAGCTGGTTGAACATAACAAAATCAAACAGCTGATCTTGTTTAATCTCTGCCTCTCCACGTGTAAATTAATTCTGTCTCTCAGAATTGCTTCCAACAGTTTCTCCACTACTGAAATTAGACTGACTGGCCCATTGTTTCCTGTTTATTCGTTCTCCCTTCTTGAATAATTGGCTGTCCGCCAGTCCTCCAGCACCTCCCCTGTTTATAACAATGAAAGGTGATCGTATTACAATCTATAAGATCCTGAGAAAACGTGACAGGGTGGGTGTTAAGAGAATGTTTCCCACTGTGGCAGAGTCAACAATTAAATGAAATAGTTTATAAATTAGGGGTAACTCAGATGAGAAATATTTTCTCCGAGAGTGTTGTTAGTCCTTAGAATTCTCTTCCCCAGACAGCATTGAAGGATGGACCATTGAATGTATTCAAGGCTGATTTTTGATCAATGAGGGAGCCGGGATTACGGGAAGCAAACTGGAAAGTGGAATGGAGTCCAGATCAGCCATGGTGTTATTGAATGGTAGAGCAGACTTAAAAGGCTGAATGGCTTAGTCTTGCTCCTGAATTTTGTGTTATATGCATAATATTATAATTATTATTATTATAAATGCTGCTGCTGCTAAATGTGACTCATCTCTGCCAGTGACTTCAACCAGAGGATTTATGGATTCCAGCAGGCGAAAAGAAAATTGTTCAACATCCTTGTAACTTTTTATTTAAGGTGGGAGTTGTGCTATTAATGCAAATCAGCTAAGAGTTGCTCCTGTCACAACAGAACATTAAAAGGAAACAGAACCTTTTCAAACCACTCACATTAAATTTGAGTGCTTTTTGATACAAGACAGAAATCCAGTCATCCATTTGCAAATACATTGGAATTGAAAATGTATTTTAGAAATTTTAACTGTAAAACAAAAAGCAGAAAGATATCAGGATGACATACATCCTTTGGCTGAAGCTGATTAAAAACCTTTGTGCTACTGCCCTATTTGCATATTATTTATTATGACCACAATGTGGCATTAATGAAAGTGGTAGCTTTTGCTCTGAATTGCAATTATATATTTAATAAATTCCTTCTTCTGACACAGAACTCTGCACAGCAGGAATGCAATTTATAATTTTGGATGCAGGCTTCTTGGGATTTTCCATCTATAGGTTCTGTGCTGGGGGAGCAAATCCACATCCACAGCTCAAGGTATTCACCTTGGTCTTTTGCACATCTTGGTCTGGTGTCAGATTGAATGAAAGATGGTATGGTATAATAGCTTTATAAAGAAAAAGTGCTTGAAAATGAGTACAGCAACAGCTTTGTACAGCTTCCATTTGTGTGGTAACACTGCACCATATGTGCTATCATTCAGTCAGTTCCAGATCTCAACTTTAGCTGTTCAGGAATTATGTAAGCAGCATCTCATAGGTGAACAGAGTAAGGAAAGAAAATTACAGGGTTTTCAATTCACCTCTCAGTGGCTAATTACAAAAACAATTGGCAGACATACAGGAGAAAACGAAAACAAAATAAGATCACCAAAACAAATAACTTTAAGCTACTGAAACAACACTGATACAGATGCAAACAAACTTTCCAATCATAATTTTATTGATCTACTTCCCATCTGCAGATGGACCAGGAGATTCTAGAGTCAGATCAAATGTCCAAATTATATGGCAATATAATCTTTTGATTTCTAAACTCTCAAGCTGCTATTTGGCCAAGGTTGATAAAAGTGTAACTCAATGCAGTGTTTAACTTCAGGAGAAAAGCATGCAGCTTATTCCGACTCAAAGGTCGCATGATGAGTTGGCAAGTCTTTACTGAATAAGTACACAGCTTTCTGGTCAAACTATATTAAGCCACAGCCAGAGACTGTTTAGTAGTTGGCTGCAGCAATACTGCAATGAGTATCGACACCAGCTAAGGGATTAAAGTATCCTTAATCATCTCCTATTTATTTTCAAAGGCAAAGGTCAATAAATCAGGCAACAAAAATGTCTGAAACTCTTACATCATGGGTTCCACAAGACCTAGCTTTCCATTTCCAGTGGGAGAACATTTTCCTTTAGAGGATGAATAAGTAATATTGCATCTTTAAAAGTAACTGAATAGGTTGTTTCCTCCAGTCTAATGTTTCATTTTCTTTATTAGAGCAACAGAGAGACCTGTCACATGCAGTTATTTCTCGACAGTCAGTGCTGATTTCTTTCAGCGTGACAGCGGTATTTTGATACACAGGGATGCCTGACACTCCAATCCAGTTACTGTAATGAGAATAATGTAAACTATTTTAATCTGACGAGAATTTCACAGATGCAGATCTATCCCAGTATTCATAATGACAATGGAAGCTCTCTAGCACTGTGATTAGAGAGTTAGAGGTTTTAGTGGAGCAAAAACCTAGAGCAGGATTTTCCAGCAACCCCCACCCACCCTTTTGTTTCTTGATTTTAAGAGGTGATTCACCATTGGATATTCTGGTCCCACTGGCGCCTACGGCATATTGTGTGGCTCGCCCGTCCTGTCACCATGGAATCCACCTTTGGTGGGCCAGAAGATCCCACTGGCATGATGGGCTAGAAAATCCCATTCTTAGTATAGATTTAAAAAGGGCAGCACAGTGGCACAGTGATTAGCATTGCTGCCTCTCAGCGCCAGCGACCCAAGTTCGATTCCCAGCTTGGATCACTGTCTGTGTGGAGTCTGCGCGTTCTCCCCCTGTGCCTGCGTGGATTTCTTCCAGGTTCTCTGGTTTTCTCACTGTCTGAAAGATATGCTGGTTTGGTGCATTAGTCATGCCAAATTCTCCCTCAGTGTAACCAAACAGACACTGGAGTGTGGCAACCAGGGAATTTTCCGAGTAACTTAACTGCAGTATTAACATAAACTTACTTGTAACACTAATAAAAATAACATTAAAAATGTCATTTTTGATGTGAGCAGATCACCCATCTGTTAAACACTGTCTACTTTCCCTTCACATTGATAAAAACATCAATTATAACTTTTTTTCTGGCAAAAAGGACTCTTCAGGTGAATAGCATGCGATATAAAATGTCATGCCTGTAATTGGCCTGGCATTAGTTCTAAATTCTAATCGAATAACACTTTCTGTGGAATATGACTCAGAGTTTTCTTAGCACACATGCTACTTCTTGTTTGTATAAAATGGAGTTTTAACTCTGATAGGATCTCTTTGCATGGAGTCAGATTAATATCAATTCTATGCCAGCATACAGTCCATTATAAACTGTGTGGCTTAAAGCCAGCAAGCTTTTTTCCCCCCCGAGAGTTTAAAATGAGAATTATGGATAACAGCTATCCAAACAGATGCACAGGTTCCAACTTGCACCAAGACGTGTTCACCCATATCTCTGTGCTCAAAAACCTCCTGATTGATCAATGCCTTGTTTAAACTACTCATTCTATTTTTCAAATTCGTCCATGGCCTACTCTTTACCACCTTTGTTATCTTCCCCAGCTCGAACATCTCTCTTTCGAGATACGTGTTCTAATTACTGAGAAAATTAAATTTTAATTGCTCTACCACTGACATCAGGCCTTTAGCTGCTAAGGTCCTACATTTCTGGATTTGTCTTCCTAAACCTTTTTGCCAGTCTACTGTTATTTCCGTTTCTAATATGTTTTCATTGCTGTTCTAACATCTTCCAATCCCCTATGAAGAGATTGTCATCAACTAGGAAGCGTAGAGGAGAACATGCCCACCTGCATCAACAGAATGACATAGAAACAGTCAACAGCTTCAAGTTTTTAGATATCCAGATCACCAACAACCTGTTCTAGTTCCAACATGCAGACATTATAGTTAAGAAATGTCCACCAATGTCTTTACTTTCTCAGAAGACTAAGGAAAGTTGGCAAGTCAGCAATTCTCATTAATTTTTTACAGATGCACCATAGAAAGCAACATTTCTGGTTGTATCACAGCTTGAGAATGGCTCTGCCCAAGACCAAAAGAAGTTACAAAAGGTCGTGAATACAGCCCAATATCACCCAAACCAATCTCCCATCCATTAATTCTGCCTACACTTCCTGCTGTCTCGGCGAAGCAGCCAGCATAATTACGAACCCCATGCACCCTGAATATTCTCTCTTCCACCGGTAAAAAGATACAAAAGTCTGAGATCACATACCAACCAACTCAAGAACAGCTTCTTCCCTGCTGCCATCAGACTTTTAAATGGACTTACCTTGCATTAAGTCGATCTTTCTCTGCACTCTGGCTATGATTGTAACACTACATTTTGCACTCTCTCATTTCTTTCTCTGTAACAGTATGCTTTGTCTATTTAGAGCGCAAGAAACAATATTTTTCACTGCATACAAATACATGCAACAAAGTAAAATCAAATCTGACCTCAGTGGTTGGTAAGTTGATGGAGAGGCTTCTGAGGGACAAGATTTATGAGCATTTGGAGAAGGTTAGAATGTTCAGAAATAGTCAGCATGGTTTTGTCAAGGGCAGGTCATGCCTTACGAGCCTAGTGAAGTTCTTCGAAAATGTGACAGAACACATTGACGAAGAAAGAGCGGTGGACATGGTGTACATGGACTTCAGCAAGGCCTTTGATAAGGTCCCCCATGCAAGGCTTCTTGAGAAGGTGAAAGGGCATGGGATCCAAGGTGCTTTGGCCTCGTGGATCCAGAACTGGCTTGCCTGCAGAAGGCAGAGAGTGGTTGTGGATGGGTCTTGTTCTGCATGGAGGTCGGTCACCAGTGGAGTGCCCCAGGGATCTGTTCTGAGACCCTTGTTGTTTATCATTTTCATAAATGACCTGGATGAGGAAGTGAAGGGATGGGTTAGTAAGTTCGCCGATGATACAAAGGTCAGGGGTGTTGTGGATGGTCTGGAGGGATGTCAAAAGTTGCAGCGGGACATAGACAGGATGCAAGACTGGGCGGAGAAGTGGCAGATGGACTTCAATGCGGATAAATGTGTAGTGGTCCATTTTGGCAGGAATAATGGGATGAAAGAATACAATATCAAGGGTAGGAGTCTTAGCTGTGTTGAAGAGCAGAAGGATCTTGGGGTCCGGGTCCATAGGACTCTTAAATCAGCCTCGCAAGTGGTCAAGAAGGTGTATGGTGTACTGGCCTTCATTAATCAAGGGATTGAGTTTAGGAGTCAGGAGGTAATGATGCAGCTTTATAAGACCTTTGTCAGACCCCACTTGGAGTACCGTGCGCAGTTCTGGTCGCCTCACTATAGGAAGGATGTAGAAGCTATTGAAAGACTGCACAGGAGATTTACAATGATGTTGCCTGGATTAGGAGGCATGCCTTATGAAGATAGGTTGAGGGAGCTGGGACTCTTCTCCCTGAGAGACATAGGTTGAGAGGCGACCTTATAGAGGTTTATAAAATGTTGAGAGGAATAGATAGGGTGGATTCTCAGAGACTATTTCCCCGGGCTGAAATGGTCACTATGAGAGGACACAAACTTAAGGTGCAGGGAAGCAAATACAGAGGGGATGTTAGGGGTAAGTTTTTCACTCAGAGGGTGGTGAGTGAATGGAATCGGCTGCCGTAGGTGGTGGTACAGGCAAACTCGCTGGGGTCTTTTAAAAGACTTCTCGATGAGTATATGGGAACTAATGGGATAGGGGGTTATAGATAGGTCTGTGGCTTGGTAGGTATAGATGTGATCGGAGCAACTCGTGGGCTGAAGGGCCTGTTTGTGCTGTAGTGTTCTATGTTCTAAATCAAATCCTCTAATATCGCCAGAATTCTCTCAATATCTCAAAATGATAACAACTTCTCTCTCCGCAGATGCCTGAGTTTCTCCAGCATTTTATTCTTATTTCTAATATCTGATGTAGCAATACTGAGTTGCTTGATGTCAAATTATGTGACATTTAGTTAAATTAAAAGACGATATATTGTATTGTTGTTATTCTTATCTATGATGCAATAAATTGGGGATACAATTAACAGCAGATTAAAGGTTATGTCCTATGGTTTGAATGTTATACAATTTGTATATAGCTTATCTTAGACTCACCGTGCTTCAGTTGACATTTTTTCATCACCCAGACATACGAAGTTATCTATGTACCCCAAAGAGCAGTTGATTTTCTTCCAATCAGGTTTGCAAACATCAAGGAAATGGGGCCGAAGACGACCTATTGAATACTTGGCAATGTCAGTCATGGACTGATTTGCGACAGCCCCAAATAGAAACGCGCCAATGCCTTTGTACACAGTGGATACATAGGAATTTCTAATAAAGGAATTTGAGTACAAATGGTTCCAGTGAACCGAAGCTAACTCTCCTACGATTATCTGTAACAGAGAAAAGTCAGGCATCAGCTCTATACAGGAAATAATGAAATCAAGAAATTCACAAAACATGCACATTACCATTTACAAACAGTTCAGCAAAGTAAATCACATGCAAACAAAGCAATAGCAAAAAATAAATCATAATTATTGGGTGCTATAGCTTGATTTTACAAATCACTTTTTGAAATTTGACAATTGTCCCATGAAAATATCAGACAAGCTTTGAGTGGTGCTCATGAATACAGAGTTCCTTCCTCAATAATCCATACAATTTTCAAACTGTGGAACTTTTCACTATAACAATAAATATCACTCACTGGATGAGAAACAAACAATTGGTATCTTGCATATAACCTACTGTTTTCGTGTCAATGTAATATCCATGATCAATATATTTATCACAACTAAAACTGCTGAAGCTAAAGGAGCATTCGCTGAACCATAATATTTTTTCACGATATTTGGCTTAACATGCAGCTTCAAGTGTACATGTGCACAAGGTCATAAAATCAGCACACAGCCAAGTGCATGGTGTAGAAAGCTGTCGGCTTACTGTAGCCTGTTCCCATCATGGGAACAATGGTAGTTATCACAAACAACATTAAATTTTTGTGCTACCCAATCTCTCCAAGTCACTGAAGTCACCAACTTCAACATCAGTTCAGCAGACCGATGCAAATCAATGAGGGCATCATTGATGCCCTCCTGGACTTTGAAAATTGTCAAGTCAGCAGCATTTTTAGATCACAGACCCACTTACAGGAGCAGTCTGCCACCTCCCAGGAAAATTTTACGAGGCACCCAATTAAAAGGCCTTCTTCAGAATCACTGTTCAATTTGAATTGGATTGAGCAGACTGCGAAGGTAAGAGGGTGACTGAGTGCATGAAACTGCAAGGCCAGCAGGTAATCTACACTGTGTGTAGAAGTGTTGCTGAGGTGCATAGGATGTAAGAAGAGTGGACAAGATGGAAGAGTGAAAGGGTTGGAAGGACTTTCTCCCCAACAAGCACTATCCTTTACTGCAATCTCCAGGAGACAAGAAGGAATTTGCAAGTGTCTGCTGGTAGAAGACTTCAGCCTTGTTGATTTGAATCTATAGGTGATAAATATGAATTATCACCTTGGCACTCTGACCTGACCACCCCCCCCACCAATATAAACTTCATCTTAACTGATGAACAGTCGGCACAACAGATTTGTAATGACAGAAAAATATCACTGATGCTGGAAAATTATTACTACCTGCTTGCTTTCTTCATAATTTTCCTTGCTCCCCTATTTTCTAACACGTCTCCAAGACCCTGGGACAATTATCACCCCCCCCTACCCATAAAGGCAGGAATTCTCCAGCATTCATGTCCTGCCATCAAGAACAAAGAATTTGGCACTCAGCCAAATCTCCATTTGCAGCAACGGGGCAGGAAAATCCCAGCTGTGGGTGAGGTTGGAGAATCTGGCCCAATGTTTATAATAGAAATAGTTTATTAGCTGCCCTTCTGAAGTCAGACACCAGTTGGACTAGGCAAACATTGTTCACTAAGTAGCAGAAATGCCAAGAGACCAGAAGATATTAAGTGGGATCCTGATGAACATCATGGCTTTTTGCATCAAACCCAAGACCTACTTGGACAGAGAGGACTATCATTCATTAATGATTCATTAGTATCTGATCATCATGAAGGTCCTGATCCAATGGCACGTCCTGCCTAGCTGCATGATCATCCTGGAGGCAGACAGTTACTGCCCCCTCCAACAACCCTATCTAATTAAGGAGAGCTTCCAGAGGCTGAAGGTTCAGAGGGCCTGTATCTTTGGATGACTGGCAACTTTACTGGGTGATCTGGACACTGCTCAGACAGCAAGGAAAGCACATGGCAGCTTAAAGAGGTGACATGTGCATCAAATTTAAAAACAATAAGAACTGAAGCCAGCAGGTCCTCAAGTGAAGGATAAGCGTCTCTTGAGGAATTGTATGGGTCATGGAGTAGGGTTTCCTTTTCCACAACCCAGTTTCTGGAGGAATAGGACCTCCAAAGAATTAATCTGATGCATGCTGTGAAATATCAGTGGAAGTAGGCAAAGCGGAGGCCCGTGGTTCAAAAGAAGAGTATGAGGAGCAGAATACCAATATGAAACCCAGAGGATTGCTACAGTAGGCAGTCACGGATAACCATTTACAAATATGGCAATATCCAACCCTTAACCAATCCTGCAGACAATGAAGAAGCAGTAACTGGCCCTACGAAAGTTGGAGCTACGTCAGAATCTGGCGTTTGTTCAACTATTTGAGGGACACATGATTTGGTCATCGTGGAATTCGCCTCTCTCCTTTTCCATGCTAAGACCTGTCTACTGATCACTCCTGTGAACTGACCTATGGATGGGGGGGGCATTTTACAACATCGCTCAGATGAGGTTTGTAAAATCTCGTCCAAGGTCAACGGAGAATTCCACTCTGAGCCTCGACCGTCCCAATCTCAGGGCGGATAAGATGTAAAATTTCGACCATGGTTTCTGTGAGAAGAGATTGCAGGCTATCACTTGAGTGTAAACCTACCATCAATTCTCCTTCTGAACCAATCCTCCAGCTTTGCAAATCTAGCAATAACAAACTTGTGCAAACTGTAATTCAAGCATTCAGTAACGATAATATGGGGGTGGTAGTTTTGATATTTGTTTGCAATAAGTAATTCACCACGCCAAGTTGTGAAATGGAGTGATAAATCTAATGATTGTTGGGCTCAGACCAAATAAAGAATTGAGGAACTTGTTGCTTCACTGATGCTGCAGTATGCAGTAAACTCTTATTGCCCTCTGAGTTAACACTGCAAGTTTCAAAACCCAGCATAAAACATGAAACATAGAATCACCCTCTGTTTGACAGTGATAAAACAGTGATAATAATGGAAGATGGCCTTGAAATGGATATTATCACAATATCACATCCTGTCCTGTAACAAGTAAATTGCAGTTTTTACTGAAGTTGCAAAACAGCACAAAAACTAATGTGATAAAACACATTAGTAATTTTACATCTTCCTGACTGACACACATTAAATTACATTGTTCAGGGATTAAAGGTCTCTAAATACATTTCAGAACAGAATTACATCAAGGCACCCCATGTCAATGGTTCAAAAAGAATGTTCAGAGAATTTTTTTTTGTTTAATGAGCTGAAAAGCAATGCTTGGTCGCTCAACAAGTTAATCTACTAAGTATCTGAGCCACATCAGTAATGAGAGTTCAGAGTCCAATCCTGCTGAGCTGGCTGGCAATCTATGGAAAGAATGGAAAGGGATTCAACTGGACAAGATAAAAGATATAAAGGATATCATTTTCTTCCCAAAGTTGACACAATAATGTGTATCTTCATAATTTATAGCTTTCACGAAAGAAATTCCACCAATAACGCCTTGGTCACACCCTTCTAGAATGCCAATGTCCTTGAAGGCAGCTCCACAAGGATTCAGGCAAAAGTCCTGCGAAGGTCAAAGATCCATCAAGCTGGACTGGATATGGATGGCTGAAAACCATCTTCCCTCCAGGTCTGGTTTTTGCAACTCTCAAATGGCCTAGATTCCAAGGCGGGACAAAGAAAATGCTTCAATAGTGCCCTGAAACTCTCCTTGAAGTGGGAAGCATTGGCATCAATAACAGAGGATCTTACCACTGTTTGTTCAAGATGATGACAACTTATCCATCAAGCTGCATCATGTTTTGAATCACAATATTTTAATGATGAGGCAGCATTGATGGCAGAAGAACAAAGACAATGAAGCAAATCATGCATTCCAGATCCCACTATCCTGTGGGATATTCATATGCCCAAAGACCAAGAATCAACCTGATCACATGAAGATGCACGGCAGACACTTGTAACCCGAGAAGACAACAGCCTCGGATTAGAAGACAGCCATCAATGTCAAAAAATAAGTTGAAAAGGCTTTGGACATTTAAACTCTTTTTCCTGTATGTCATACTCCTTTAAATTCTGCCACACAGGGTGAAATTTTCTCAAAAAATTCTAAGTGCTGAATGGGCAAGGAAATGGTAGTTTTTCTTGCCTTTTCTTTTCCAGTGGAGGTAAGTAATGTGAATTTACAGCACTGTGTTTAACAGGAGCAGTCACGTGAATCTTGTAAGTCGCAGTGGACAGTTTGTCTGTGAAGCTAACTGCTGAGCACTAAGGGTGCCTTTGAGAAGGCACACCAATCTCGTGTACTGTGTATTGGGAGATCCATCACTCCCTCCCCGTCCACCTGATCATCGTTTACCCCCCCCCCCCCACCAAGTCACCACCCCGGCTGATCGCGTACCCCCACTACGCCATCCCTCCGATCACCACCACTGCCAGTCAAACCACCCCCCCAACTGCCGTCCTCACCAATCAAACCTTCCCTCTCCATAGAGATCCTCCTTCCATCCCCCACTATGGAACATCCGCCCTGCCCTTCCCGATCAGGTCCATCCATCTATCCTCCTCCTCCCCCTATCTCCAGCATTGTAAGGATACCCAGACAGAAGTGGCAGCGTACCCAGCAGACAGCCCCAGGCCAGCACTGCCCCATGGGCAATTCCCAGCCCTGCCTTCGACCCAAAAATTAAAGTAATATATCAAAGCTCAAATAATTATCCTAGAAACTGTAATGAAGTTGGGATTATGACAGAACGTTCACAGGACTTCAGCCCATCTCCTAATACTCCTAATGTCAGCCTAGATCCAGGGGGTGCAGGACCATTTCTGTATTTTAGATGGCACTGGGCTTGGATTAATTGGCCTGTGGTCCCAGCAGATGATTTGGAAAATATCTTAAATCGTTATCTCTTTTAAAGGATGGGACCTTTAAAGTTGCGTAAAGTCATTGGATTAGTAATCCAGATCTGGGGGCATGGGTGCAAATCCTACCATGGCTGCTGATGGAATTTAAATTCGATTATATATTTTAAAAATCTGAAATTGAAAGCTAATCTCAAGTCATGGTGACCATAAAATTAGAATCAATGGTGAAAACCCATTTGGTTCAGTAATGCCTAAAAGAGGAAGGAAATCTGCTGTCCTGGTTTGGTCTGTGTGTGACTCCAGAACTATAACAATGTGATTGGCTGTTACTAGCAACAGCCACATCTCAAAACTGGACATTTAAAGTTAACGCCACCCAGTAACCTATAACAAAGTTAGGCATAAGGAATATACAAATGTGCTTTTTGCACAGTTTGTTGAGAGTGGAAAGGCAGGGAAATCTACGTATAATGTATACCTGTCAGCTGTCTCTTTTCATTGAATCCCAACAGTGCAGAGGGGGGCCATCTGGCCCTTTGACTCTGCACTGATTCTCTGAAAGAGCACCCCACTCAGACCATCCCTTCCACCTGATTCATTTACCATGGTTAATCCATCTAACGGAGATGTCTTTGGACATTAAGGGCAATTTAGCATCACCAATCCACCTAACACGTATTCACCCATATTTGAGCAGACAAGAACCCTGCCAATAGCACTTCCAACAGAATATGTTACAAGCATCAGCAGCACAGTGGCACAATGGTTAACACTGCTACCTCACAGTACCACAGACTCGAGTTCAATTCTGGCCTTCGTGACTGTGTGTATGGAGTTTACCATCCATGTCTGCACTCCACACTCCATAGATGTGCAGGATAGGTTGATTGGCCATGTTAAATTGTCCCTTAGTGTCAGGGAGATTAGCAGGGTAAATACACGGAGTTATGGCATAGAGCCTGGGTAGGATTATTGTCAGTGCAGACTTGATGGGTCGAACAGCCTCCCTCTGCACATAGGTATTCTATAAATCTATGAAATGCTGTCAAGGGGCAGGAACTAATGAACAGCTAGCTACCCGTCCATTTTTTTCTTCTTTGCTTGCTGGTTAATTAGTTAGGAGAATCAAAGACATTGTTTTTAATTTAAGAAAATACTTCTCCCATATTCTTTTTCTCCTGAAGGCAGCATTAGTTAGCAAGACAAAGTCAGCAATTTAGTACCTCAATATATTTAGATAAGCCCAAATAGTGAGTCAATAGCCAATTCCACCAATGTGGTTTTGTAGTCAAATTCAGCAAGATCCCAGAGTTAGACATTCCTGCACAAATCACTGACAGTGATTAGGGAGAAAGCCTCCCTAATGGGCAATAAGGCCAATACAACAACCAAACTGCAATTCCAGCTAAGAACAGTTAATTCAGATTGAGCAGGTAATGAGACGGGGCTAATTGAATAGCTGAGTATCAAGCTGAAAAGCTATTTGACCAATAATTCATTGAAGCAGCTACCAAAATAAAGTCAAACAGGCCTCAAGTTTCCTTGGCACAATTGATGCATATGCCAGAGAGTAAGCAATATAATTTGCAACAGACGAAAGCAATAGAGTAAATTGTATGGAGTAAAAATGAGTTGACTTACTACTAGTAGCACAAATGGGATAAGTATTCCTGCTAATAATTGGTAGGGTATGGTGTCCTCTTTGTATGGGTACTTGATAGTTTCATCATTACAGTAAAATCCTCGTCTGAATGGTGAATGCATCGGTGTAAGAATTGCAAAGGGCAATCCAGCTAGCAAAAGCAATGAGAAACCAGACTGTCAGTATATTCAGATATGATAATAGTTGCTCAATGATCCATGTCCAAATGTTACCAGAATTAATTATTTGGCTATGACCAGGTTACTGGGTACAGGTTTAAAACAGCAGAAAATATAAAAGGTACGTGATATGGCACACACACATACCGTATCATGTGGGGTCACAGCATTTAAGAATCAAAGGATAATTCCCTACTTGGTGGGGCGCACATGATCTCTACTATATGGAACTAGCTACAGAGATGGAAGAAAAAAAAAAATCACCAGAGGGGTCTGCTGTTTTATGCACCCTAACAATCAGGTCAGCTAAACTGCAGTGTGCCTATCTGCCATTTTTGGACACAAGATGATGCAGAATGTGAAAGGGACAAAAAAGTCTCCACTTTCAAAAGACCAGTTAAAAATCAAACCTAGAATCAAAACAAAAGATTGATTAGACAAACAATGCACAGTACCATCAGACATCTGAATTATGAACATCTTAATAGTCCACGACAAACGTGAACTTCACGTTTACTGGAGTTTCAGTTCCCCTGGTTCCAAACAATAAAACATTGCTAAGAATGCTAAAACTACTGTGATTAAACTATATACTTCTTTCCAGTTTTTTTTTTCTGCATTCATTATAAGGACACTCTGTGCTCTGTGCCAACATGGTATGCTGCTGCTGCTGCTCATATTAAGAATGGCCAAGCAGGTGATGTACTAAAAGATTACCAGTATCCACAGAACTGTACTGTCATGAACAAGAAGTCGAAGGAGAAGCATGGTGATAGTACACAGTGTTTTTTGGTTAAAGTATGGATATTGTTGTGAATTTCATGAAGTAATGCTCGTCAGTGGGATTTATGCAGTGGAAGCCCATTAAAATGGACATACAGGACACCTGAGGTACATGTCCAAGCATCCCACAAAGCTTATTCCTAATCATGGAATTCAGCCTTATTATATCATCACGAAAAAGGACAGAATTGACTAGATTTCCATATACAATTTCTAAAACTTGAACATAGTATCTGAAATGATGAACTGACAGCGCTAACAATTATATAGGCCAAGTACAGAACATTATGCAGATGATTTCTTGTCAAATCAAAGACATCACTGCATTGTATAAACACAAAACAGTATAGCAATTTAAAGAAAAACTAACTGGTCAGCTTTTTAAATCCTAAATCAATGTCTTTTTTGCAACAAAGCTAAAGAAATAATAAGTAGCAGCTTTAATTGATAAGAAATGTCTCCAGAACATTTGTGAGACAACATAACTGATACAGAAGATCTTGGAATCACACCTCAGAGATTAAATGTTGAAACAAGATTTCTGTGAACTACAAATGAAATCAGGTTTTACTATTACTGCCAGGACCCACCATCATTCTCCTGTCTGCATGTGCGTTCAGCAATTTTGATAATACAAAGCTGGGTCATTAAAGGAAAATTTTCTTCATCTCGTTCATTGCCTCATCATTGCAGGTAACAAAGAAATAATTGTGCTTACGAAATTCCAGTTTCTCCTGAAACTGCAACTGCACAAAACTGAAGGCAATTACAGGGCCAGTTTCCAATTCCTTCAACAAACATCATATAGTCCATCCACCACTGGAACATTGAAAATAAGAGATTGCTCTAACCTGCCCCTTACTTTTTTCTGCACACACTGCATTTGTTGGGACCAGGAATCAGACATCCTTTCCCATCTAGGCAATTAAGTGAAGGCAACATTTATTAAACTATTAGTGAAGCAAAATTTCCCTGCATTAGAAGTAAATAACCTCTTTGAGCTAAGGTAACCCAGGCTTTGCTCACGGGAATTAAAATAACCAAACTGAATCAGAGTTAGTGTACTGCTGTCAACCACAGCTTTTAATATGCACTTTCTTTTTCCTTTGTCCATAATGTGATTTCTCGTTTTTGCAACAACAAACAACTATTCTTTATTTATTACAGGGTAGCAATAAGAACCTCAATGAAAACAACCTGTGACACAGACCAATGCCAAAAATGACAATCAAGTGAAATATCTCACCAAGCAGCAGTTATCAGTAATGAACAGACACAGGAGATGCCTGAATTCAAACAGATGCACTTCCCAATTTAACAAGCAGCTATTCAAGAACGAAGTTAAATCATTATTCCATAAAAAACTGTTGCAAACTCATTTACTCAAAGTAACATCAATTTGGATAGTTTCAGAGTTCTCATTGTCAAAACAGCAGCATTTACTTAAGAAATTGAAGAAAAGTTTAGCAAACAATCATTGCCAGAGGTCAGAATCTTCAAGCGGGAAAGTGAAATGTAACAAGATTGAGTGATGCAATTTAAACTAAAATCAATTTCGAAAAAAGGTCTCAAAGATTAAAAGTCCTCCTCCAGCACAAGGCAGCTGGGCCTAAAGGGGTTGTTAAGTGAACAGACCTGGGGTGGAATTCTCAAAAAAGGATCATAATGCCGAGAGTGATCAGTGCTGGTGTCTCAGGTGCACTCCACACTGCAATCCTTCCATACTCAAGTCACTCTTTTGGAGAGTGCTGCATTGTGCTCCAGCACTGGGGAAGGGAGGGGGGGTTTAAACATGCTGGTAGACACCCCGATCTCAGTGCAATGATAGCCCACAGACATCGGGACTCCCCCATGCTCCCCACCCACTTCCATCATGGGTCACCAGCACTATCTGACAGACAACATCCAGTCTTGCCCAATGCTTCAATAGTCTCTAAGCCCCCAGCCCTGCCAGGGCTCCACAAGTGGAGACAAGTAGTTATTCTCGCCATTATCGTGCCATGCCCAAAGGCTGGAGATTTTCAAATGCTAGTATATGAATCACCCATGATATTTAAATGCAACTTCAAATATTCTAACTGGCCTCCAGTTTGCACCATTAGGAAGGAGCTGCAAGAATCAAACCATTTGACGTTGGATGCAAAACCAATTGTATGTTAATACATGTGACAAAGTATTGTTTCTTGCATGCTATACAGACAAAGCAATCCGTTCATAGAGAAGAAAATGAAAGAGTGCAGAATATAGTGTTAGCGGCATAGCTAGGGTGTAGAGAAAGATCAACTTAATTACTGTCTTGTTGCTTTGCCAAGACAGTGGAAAATGTAGACAGAGTCAATAAACGGGAGGCTGGTTTGCAAGATGGATTCGGCTACATTCGTGATCTTTTGTAATTCCTTGCGGTCTTGGGCAGAGCAGGAGCTATAACAAACTATGATACAAACAGAAAGAATGCTTTCTATGGCGCATATGTACTTTGGTGCTAATAGGTTTGGAAGCATTTCTTGATGGCAACATTGACTGTTGGAGTATCTCGCTACTCGTCAAGTGGTCCATCAAAAGGACCATCAAATGTGTTTCCAAAAGGTCCATCCTGCCACACCACTTGTTACAATGAGGGTCTGGTCTGAAAGCCAATAATTCCAGGGATCCAAGTTTCATATTGTGACACCAAGTCATACTGTGTAGTTTATATGGGTCCTTTATGTAGCAATGGTGATGGCTCATTGAGGACATCCTGAGGCTTGTGTGTTTAAACACAAGCACTTTATATAGTCTTTAAAATGTACAATTCCAAGTATGGTGCTGCATGGAACTGTTCCATGCAAAAATGCTGCTAATTTCAGTTCTAGACAGTTCTCTTTCTTCTTAACTTCTGTAAATTTTTGCAGTTTCTTTTCCTTTCTCCAACTTTGCTGTCAGCCATATCATCATCACATTTTAACATCTTCCCTGCAGCTTTAATTCTTTTTGGTGATAAATCTCCAGGGCCTGATGGCATTTATCCCAGGCTGCTTAGGGAGGTGCGAGGTGAAATTGCTGGGCTTCTGACTCAAATCTTTGTCTCTTCCTTGGACACAGGTGAGGTCCCAGAGGACTGGAGAATAGCTAATGTTGTACCGTTGTTTAAAAAGGGTAGTAGGGATAACTCTGGAAATTATAGGCCGGTGAGTTTGACGTCAGTGGTAGAGAAGCTGTTGGAGGGGATTCTTAGAGATAGATGTATAGGCACTTAAAAGCGTTGTGATCTGATTAGGGATACGCAGCATAGATTTGTTAAAGGGGAAGTCGTGCCTTACAAATCTGGTAGAAGTTTTTGAGGAGGTGATAAAAACGGTCGATGAAGGGCGAGCCGTTGATGTCGTCGATATGGATTTCAGTAAGGCGTTTGACAAAGTCCCTCATGGGAGGTTAGTCAAGAAGGTCAAGGCTCATGGGATACAAGGACAGGTAGCTAGATGGATAAGTAACTGGCTTGGTAATAGGAGACAGAGAGTAATAGTGGAAGAGTGTTTTTCTAGCTGGAGGTCGGTCACTAGTGGTGTGCCACAGGGCTCGGTACTGGGACCTCTTCTATTTGTAATATATATAAATGACTTGGAAGAGGGAGTAAGTGGAGTGATCAGCAAGTTTGCAGACGATACAAAGATGGCTGGACTTGCGTAGAGTGAGGAGCATTGTCAGGTGATATAGCAGGACATAGATAGTATAGGGCAAATGGTAGGATTCTTAGTAGTCTAGATGAACAGAGGGATCTTGGTGTGTATGTGCATAGATCCCTGAAAGTAGGCAGTCAGGTCGAGAAGGTTGTTAGGAAGGCATATGGAGTCTTGGCTTTTATTGGTAGAGGGATTGAATTTCGGAGCCGCAACGGCATGTTGCAACTGTACAAAACTCTAGTGCGGCCGCACTTGGAGTATTGTGTGCAATTCTGGTCCCCACATTATAAGAAAGATGTGGAGGCATTGGAGAGGGTACAGAGGAGGTTTACCAGGATGTTGCCTGGTATGGAGGGCAGGTATTATGAGGAGAGGCTGAGGGATTTGAGGTTGTTTTCGTTAGAAAGGAGGAGGCTAAGAGGGGACCTGATCAAAACATATAAGATGATTAGAGGTTTAGATAGCGTGGACAGTGATAGCCTTTTTCCTAGGATGGAAAAAGCTAGCACGAGGGGACACAGCTTTAAATTAAGGGGTGATAGTTATAGGACGGAGATCAGAGGCAGGTTCTTTACCCAAAGGGTGGTTCGGGAGTGGAATGCCCTGCCTGCAGCAGTTGTAGATGCGCCAAGTTTGGTGGCGTTAAAGAGGTTA
This sequence comes from Sphyrna mokarran, assembly GCA_024679065.1. Classification (NCBI taxonomy): domain Eukaryota; kingdom Metazoa; phylum Chordata; class Chondrichthyes; order Carcharhiniformes; family Carcharhinidae; genus Sphyrna; species Sphyrna mokarran. Next base: position 63,513,320 of record JAGIQG010000001.1, read on the forward strand.
GTTGATAAGTATATGGAAGAGAAGGGAATGGTTTAGTTTGGAGGGGCATTGCTTTTTATATTGGTCGGCGCAACATCGAAGGCCGAAGGGCCTGTTCTGTGCTGTAATGTTCTATGTTCTATAGGCTGGTAGCTTGGGCAGATAGATGGCAGATGGAATTCAATCCTAATAAATGCGAGGTGATGCATTTCGGGAGAAAGAATGTAGAGGGGAGGTATATGATAAAGGGTAGACCTATTAAGAGTATAGAAACGCAGAGGGACCTGGGGGTGCAGGTGCACAAGTCTCTGAATGTGGCAGAGCAGGTGGAGAAGGTTGTGAAGAAAGCATGTGGTATGCTAGCCTTTATAGGAAGGAGTATAGAGCACAAGAGCTGGCCTTTAATGTTGCAGTTGTATAAAACGTTGGTTAGACCTCATTTGGAATACTGCGTCCAGTTCTGATCACCTTACTACCGGAAGGACGTGGAGACTCTGGAGAGAGTGCAGAGGAGGTTTACCAGGATGCTGCCTGGTATGGAAGGTCTGAGTTACGAGGAGAGGCTAGGCAAATTGGGACTGCTTCCCTTAGAAAGACGTAGACTTAGAGATCTAATAGAGGTGTACAAGATTATGAGGGGTATAGATAGAGTAAACAGGGTTAAGCTTTTTCCTAGGATGGACTCAAATAGCACGAGGGGTCACTGGCTTAAGGTGAGGGGGTTAAGGTATAATTTGGATGCTAGAGAGTTTTTTCACACAGAAGTTGGTGGGGGTATGGAATGCGCTGCCAAGTAAAGTGGTGGGGGCAGGCACTCTGGAGTTATTTAAGAGATACTTAGGTGGGCACATGAACAGAATGGTAATGGAAGGGTATAGAAAACTGATTTAAAATAGGGATCATGAGCCTTGGGAGTCCCTGGGAAGTGTGTAAATAAAAGATGATATTGATGTACTTGTTTTTATCCTACAGGTGTTTTGGTCCACCTTGTTGTCTAACAAGGGGCATACACACGATGGGTCGTGAGAGGGCTGCTCTTGGATTTTGAGAGTATCCTAGTGCTTCACATTGTTAGTGTACGATTGACCTGGACCATGTGATGGGCAAAATGACAGCTCAGTGACTATCGCTGTGCTGTGCAGATACATGGATTTGGGCCTGTGTCTGTGGGAGTTTGCGCATTCTCCCCGTGCTTGCAAGGGTTTTCTCCGGGTGCTCCGGTTTCCTCCCACATCCCGAAGATGTACTCTTCGGCTAACTGGAAAAACAAACTCTCCCTAAATTGTCTCGAATTTGGTTTTTAATCCATAGATCTATAAACATAGACAGGGATCACGGGTAGAGGTGGGAACATCAGGTTGGCGGCGCAGGCTCGTTGGGCCGAAGGGCCTGTTTCCCGTGCTGTTTTGTTCTTTATTCTTTTCTTTTTATATTCAATAATTCCTCATTTCTTTTGAGGCCTTTCATTTGTTTCCTTCCAAGGATGTGTACATTTCAAAGATAGAACCTTTATTTCCACTTGTCTCAACTTCAGCCAAATCCTTTTGGTTGCATTGCTAGCCAGGTCTGTCTGATTAATTTATTGTTCTCCTTGTGGGTTTTTTCATTGCTTGCCATTTAATGTCTTTCACTTCCTTCTTTCTGGGATGTCTATTGCCTACGTTGCCTTTCATTTCCTCTTCTTTGAGGTCTGTGGCACCTATGGACCTTTCTGATAATTGCCCTCTATCTGGGGTCACTCTAATTTTCCTGTCCATTGTTTCTTCTTGTAGTTGCCGAAGCAAATGTATTACCTGTTAAGGATATTGTTGCTTTAAGATTGAGTATAGTGAAATACATTTCTCCTACAAAATCTATAGTTGCGAGGATACAATTGGCTTCCCTTTTGAAATTTTGAAACAAAAGTCATTTAGGTATAGTGTGTTCAAGCAGTTTCTTTTTTGTTTACTCTTAAAGCTGCAGCACTGCTTTCCATTGTGAGCTGTTCTTTTAAACTCTTGAGCCTTTTTAACTGAGCAATTGTTTGTCTTTACCCAAGTTACTTTTTAAATTTGAAGCCACAGCTTTTGCTCTGTAGGGCTGTTTTCTCTGTAAATTTCCTTTTTTTAAGCCTTTGACTCTGGCCAGCCAAATTTACAGAGGTTTTATTTTGCATCTGTCTTTCAGCTTTGTTAATGTACTAAACTTCCTGAACACCACCAAGTCTACAATCTAAACACAGGAACTTTTCTATCGTTCGCTCACATCTTCCTGTAGATTCTGACCCAGAGTTCTTGCTGTGTTCTCTTTGTTGCTCATCCATCTTGTAACTATCCATGTTTTCTGACCCTACATTACTCAGAGGTCTGGCAATATTTCAAATGGATCCATTCACCTAACGAGAGGCATTCTGGTGACTATAATTTTTTTTTGCCTCAGACTTTGATTAAACAGGACAGGGAATGATAACTAGCCATCAGCTAACATAGGCAATTTTATCAGAAATTTTATTGAGTACACTTGTGCATGCTTCACACAATTCAAGATGGTTTATGGCATGAATAATGCAGAAGTAGAAAATGAGCAGAAATGAAGAGAAGGGAAGATAAAACATTGTTTGGAACTCAAATGAGGGCTGTAAAATTTTCACACCAATCTTCTGTGAAATTACAAGACTTCAGCAGGACATCACAAGGTAACTACAAACATATTTGTGAAAAGTCACAAAACTGCCACTGCTGACTCCAGACAAATTCAGATCACTAAGAAACAAAGCAGCACAGGATGCTGATTATCCAACATGAAACCACAATTAAGTCCAATGGAGATCTTTATCAGGAACAAAGTTGTTATTTTATGTTCCTTTGGAACAAGATGAGTAATTCAGTTAAGGCGTGGCATTATCAAACTTCAAATATTTTCCATAGTTTTACTGATAAAATAATGTCTCAGAAGCTCATTGACGCATTTATTGGGTAATGGTGCACTGTGAGAATCAAGCAATTCAAAAAGGCAATGGTTCATGTTTAACAGATGCTCTATTAGTTTGTCTTAGAATCTCTATAGTGCAGAAGGAAGCTATTCAGCACATCAAGTCTACACTGACCACAATCCCACCAGGCCCTATTCCCTTATACCCATATATTTACCTTGTTATTCCCTCTGACACTCTGGGGCAATTTACCAAACTAACCCTCATCTTTGGACTGTGGGAAGAAACCCACGCAGACAGTGGGACAACTTGCAAACTCCACACAGACAGTGACCTGAGGCTAGAATTGAACCCAGGACCCTGGTGCTGTGAGGCAGCTGTGCTAACCACTGTGCCACCCACATAGCCACATAGACAATTGATACTATAAGTGGCTTCACTGTGTCAGCCTGAACAAGTTAAGTTCTTACCCCAATCGCTAAAATTTCAATGAAGTGTTCTATAATTTCTAAAATGGGTGTTTTTTTTATATCCCCAGCCCCTATATTTACCAGTTCTGAGTTAATGAATTGTTTCTCAGTTGTTTATTCGGAATTTCTGTTTAAAATTATATTTTGGGAGAGGACAGGATAGAATTCAGTTGTACTGTTTTTTATGACTGAGTTTTCTTTTCTAACACTGCCTATGCTTACACCTTCTCTGGTGAATTATTGAAAGGGTTGGTTACAGCTGTAGAATATACTTTGGAATAACTTCAACGAAAGAGGGAAGAACAGGAGGAACGACTTTATATTTGGAAACAGCAATAACTTGCACTTATATTACATCTCTAACTTAGTAAAACATCCTGGACAGACCACTGATTCAACTGCATTGAGAGGACTGAGCCCAATTTTGACCTCACCAGTTGGTGAGTGATATAGCAGTCTTGGAAAAGGATGCAGCGGAGGAGTAGAACTCTAGCTGCTCGAATAGATCCAAAGGCCTGGGTCTATCTACTTTAGACTAGTGTAGACTTAAAGTTAATCTGAGAATTAAAGAAACATATACCATCCCTATTAATAAAGTATACTAATATAAAAGATTAGTGAGGAGCAGAAACCCAGAGTTTATATCCTGTTCATAGTCTACTAGATATTTGATGGTTTTTTCCCTTTGCCAGAGCATAGTGAGCTCTCAAGTGCATCATCGGCTGGTGTGGTCGATGCTGACTCTCTCCACACTTTCAAGAGCTAGCTGGACTGGTCCCTGATGATATTATTGATGTAAATACTGGAAATGTGAAAAACTTTTCATCACACCTCTTCCCTCATCTGAATATCAGCATTTCTCATTACTTTGTTAGTAGATAGGAATTGTCTTTGGCTGTCCTTCAGTTAGAAGATGACATCTACTCAGGGTTATGAGTTCTGCCATGGGTTTGTGACTGAAGAGGCTGATTTTCAAACATATCTTTTGGACAGGACATCCCACAAAGTAGTAAGTTCCAGAGTAGAACGTAGGTATATCAATTAAATACAAGTTGACTTTGTTTTTATTTTGCAATAATCTTCCAAATCTCATGAATGACCCAATTTTTTTTAATTCCATAGTCAACTCTTATTACTAGGTAACGTACCACACATGCAATTTGCTTACCAAAAATAGACACTTTCATCAGTATTGTTCATTCGGCCCAGAACTTCCATTACTCCAACTACACCTCCATCCCAGACTACCACCCTCAGCCTCTGACTACTTCAACTCGTCCTATCCCCTTACCTTGTACATTTATTTTCCTTGGCCTCTCAAAAATGGCTGGAATAGAAACTTATCTGATTTCAATTTACTAATACCACAAAAGAAAAGTGTAGCTTCCATTTCACCAATGCTGCCTCCCTGCACAGAACAGGCCCAGTTGCGACATGCTGCCTATTTCTTAGCATACCTGAGTCATTAAGTTGGGCAAGAAATATCTAACCCCCAACGAAGGTAAGTAAAAAGGATCAGAATGGCAATCTAACTGATTACCAGGCCATGGAAATTCTGCCCTATGTTTCTAAAGCCATTTTATAAACAGGAAACAAAGAATATAATAAATCACTAAATACGCCCTATTTCAGACTTCCAGCGCCAACAGAATTACTCACACAAGCCATTTTCATTGTGCTAAATGTATCCCATCATAATGGGACAATTATTTTAGCTTTGAAATTTAAAGACCAAAAACTGTAATAAAGGATTAACATATTACTGGTCACAGAAAAGCCAGTATATTTACCAATTATTTTGAAAATGCAATGCACAATCACTAGATTAAGTTGTTATTTTTCATTCCAACTGGTTTACTTCATTACACATCCCAATCACAATCAAATTGTGTAGAAAAGGCCCTTTGACCCATCCAGTCCACACTGACACATTAGAAACATTTGAACTCCCACCTAATCCCATCTGCCAGCACTTGGCCTGTAGCCCTGAATGTTACGATGTGCCAACTGCTCATCCAGATACATTTTTTAAAAAGTGAGGAAACCTGCCTCCACCACCACCCAGGCAGGGCATTCCAGACCATCACCACCCTCTGGGTAAAAAAGTTTTTCCTCACATCCTCCCTAAACCTCCTGCCCCTCATGACTGACCCTTCAACTAAGGAAAAGGGAGGGAGCTGTGTTGAACCTGTTTCTTGAGAATAGCTGCTCCTTATCTATTCTATGTCTCTCAATCTTGCACACCTCAGTCAGGTCACTCCTCAGTCTTCTCTGCTCCAACATAAACAACACAAGTGTATCCAACCTCTCTTCACATCTTAAACATTCTGTCCCTGACAACATCCTGGTAAATCTCCTCTGCACCTCATCCAGTGCAATCACATCCTTCCAGAACTGCACACAGTTATCTAGCTGTGGCTTCACCAAAGTTCTATGCAACTAAGAACAAGAACATAAATAGGAGCAGGAGTAGGCCATCTAGCCCTTCAATCATGGCTAACCAATATGATTTCCCTGCTTCCATAAGCTATGTCTCGACTGATAAAGGCAAGTGTCCCATATGCCCTTTTCACCACCCTACTAACATGCCCTTCCACTTTTCAGATATCTGTGGACAAACACACCAAGGTCCCTTTATTCCACAGAATTTCCTAGTGTCCTACCATTCACTGAATATTCTATCAAATTACTCCTTCAAAATATGTATCACCTCATACTTTTCAGGGTTAAATTCCACATGCCCATGTAGCCATTCCGTCTATATCGTCTTGTAGCCCAAGAAACTCCACCTCACTGTTAACCACCTGTCCAATCTTTGTATCATCCGCAGATTTACTAATCCCCCCCAGTCACCAATATCATTTATATAACTAATAAACAATAGGGGGCCTCAACACAGATCCCTGTGATACGACACTGGACACTGGCTTCCAAGCACTAAAGCCACCTTCTGTCATCACCTCTGTCTCCCACAACTGAACCAAGTTTGAATCCACTTTATCAAATTACCCTTTATCCCAAGTGAATTTATCTTCTCTACAAGTCTCCCATTGTCAAAGATTTCTCCGAAATCCATATAAACTACATCGACTGCATTACCCTCATCTATCTGGTCACCACCTCAAAAAATTCAATCAAATTTGTTAGGCATGAGCTCGTTCTGAAAGCCATGCTGACTATCCCTGACCAAGCTTTACCTTTCCAAATAGAGAGGGATACTCTCCTTCAGGAGTTTCTCTAATAGATTCCCTACTGCTGATGAGAAACTCATTGGTCTATTTGAATACACTCGCATGAGTGCCTTTTCCGAGTCTTTACGTCGCTCGTCGACGGTTTTGTCTACCACTAGCAGATCCCACGCCTGGGTCTCTTGATCTTAAATTACCACGAGTAGTACCCCAGCCGGGGTCTACTGATGTTACCAATTGTGGCTCGCAGACCCCAGCCGGGGTCTGCCCTGGTCATAGTCCGTGGCTCGCAGAGCCCCAGCCGGGGTCTACTTGATGTCATTGTGGCTCGGTTGGGCACCCTGAGTGTATTTAGGGCAGGGTGTGAGCTGGTACCGTCGCCCCCTGATCTAATTGGGCGTTTAGAGAACCTTTTGTCGGTACTTTCGGTGCTCGGCTCTCTTGCGTGAGGAGGAAATTTAGAATTTAAGGGAAAAGTTTATTCCGAATTCAGGGAAGCCAGATTAGGTGACGTGACAATTGTTCATAACCAATTAACCTAGTTAGCACACTTTTGGCCATGTGGGAGGAAACCGGAGTACCCGGGGAAAACCCACGCGAACACGGGGAGAAAGTGCAAACTCTCCCAGCCGCAAGGCCCAGGTCGGGAACCGACCCTGGGTCCAAGTAGCCGGTCAACCTCAGTGCTAATCACTGGGCTGACGTGCTGCCCATTCGTACCGTGACACCTTTGGGTGGTAATCGGTGTCATTATCTTTCGTCATCGTCTGGTAGTGAACATCCAAGACAAGACGGGGCACACGTCCCATCTCAGCGTCACCCCAGGTGCGTCTCGTTCGTCTCACCCTTTGTACCGATCGTGTGGGTAGTGGGTCGCGGGTGCTTCTACTACCTAGGCAGGGTTGAACCGCATCCGCCAGCGGATCACCAGTGCCCCCGGGACAAGCCTGAACTTGTCGAGAACCTATTTTTTGGATATTTACCGGGTTTATAGGCATAGAAGCGTGTTGGTTATCCTCGGCCAGTCAAATTCCGACAGACACTCGCCTGCCAGCAGGAGTGCCTGGATTCCCTGCGGGACCATCGGTAAGGGATGACTCACTGTGGTCTAGAACAACCAAAAATACCACAGCTACGCAACACACACCATAATCCATTCCAGCTTCACCACTCTAGGATGGCAGTCCTGTGGTAGTGGTCGTGGATCTGGCATGCATCGCCCCCGCTATTTGTTTCTCGACCAGTCACGGAATACCCTCTCTTGTGCCCAAGGAGAAGGTACCAGGTGGCTCCCACGGAAGGGATTGACTCGCTGTGGGTAGAAACCAGAAGACCCCACAGTTACGATTGGCCGTTAACGCCTTTTTTTCGGCTTAACCAATCTTCCCCCACCTGTCCGTAATCGCAACCTTAAGGGGCATCCAGGCATGCAATTACTCCGCATCGTTTCTGGGACAGCCGCTTTAGCCGCCACTGCGATGGATGGGCGGTGACGTTGCCCGGCGGGACCGACGTGGAGGCGCAGCTCACTGTGCGGCAGAAACGACAAGACACGCACAGCTAAAGTAACCAAGAAACCTCAAGAGAGTCCCCCCAAGAGAGTCCTCCTTAAGAGAGTCATAGCTACTCCCGAGGGAATAACCAGAAACCTCAAGCGAGTCCCCCCAAGAGGGTCCTCCTTAAGAGAGTCATAGTTACTCCCGGTTTCCTGGTTTATGTCTACAACCCTCCATAAATAGCAGAACTACATTAGCTGTTTTCCAGACGTCAGGCAACTCCCCATGGCCAGAAAGAAATTGAAAATTTGGGTCAGAGTCCTTATAATCTCCTTCCTTGCCTCCTACAGCAGCTTAGGGCACAATTCACCTTGTTCTTCCCTACGTCAAAATGCTCAAGAACCTCAGTCTCTCAGCATGAATTTCATACCAATATCCTCATTCTCTTGAGTGAAGATGGATATGAAGCATTCATTCAACACTCTACCAAATGTTCTCTGCCTCCACTCACTCCTTCGTCTCTAATGGGCTTTACTCTTTCTGTAGTTATCCTTTTCCCATTGTTGGGATTTTCCCTACTTTTACCAGCCAGAGCTTTCTCATGTCGATTCTTTGCATTCCTAGTTGCTTTCTTATTCTTCATCTTATGCTTTCTAAACCACACCAATGCCTCCACTGATTTGCTCCCCTTATACTTTTTAAAAGCCCTTCTTTTCCTTATCATTATATCCTGAATATCTCTGGTCATCCATGGTTCTCTAGGCTTGTTATTCCTACCTATCACCGTAGAGGGAACATGCTAGGCTTGTACTCTTGCCTTTTCCTTTTTGACTGTCCCCCACTACTCTACTGTAGATTTTATCAATCACTGTTCCCAATCTACCTTGCCCATATCCTGTTTTATATTACTAAAATCCATTCTCCCTCAATCCAAACCTTTTTTTTTTTGCAGCTTGTCTATTTCCTTGTCCATAACAAGCTTAAATTGGAACGATGCTGTGATGAGTATCACTAAAATAATCCTCTCCACCACCACCTCAACCACCCATTCTAGCTTCACTCCCCAGAATCAAGTCCAGCTTCTTCTCTTGTTGGCCCTCCACATATTGACTTAAAAAGTTCTCCTGTACACATTTCAAGAAATCTACTCCGTCCAAACCCTTAGCATGGTATATATCCCAGTTAATATTGGCAAAGTTGAAATTACCTTATAATAACCCCATTGTTATCTTTTTTATACATCTCCACAAACTGAGCATATATTTGCTCCTCAATATCCCTCTGTGTGGGATTTTATAGTAAACACCTAACAACGTAGCTGCCCCTTTTTTATTCCTAAGCTCTATTCACAAAGCTTCATTTGATGGCCCCTGCAATATGTCACCTCTCGTACTGCAGTAACTGACTCCTTAACTTATAATGCAATGTCTCTTCCTCTTTTACCTCGTCTCTGTCTCACCGAAAGATTCTATATCCTGACTGTTGAATTTCCTTTTAATATTCCGCTGCCTCTCTTCACCCTCTCCAATACAGAGGGGCTGCTTGCGGTGCCAGAAGATTGGCTTTGTCTGCACTTCCTGGAGGAACCAGTGCCCTCAACCTTCTCCAAAATGGAATACCGATTTGCGATCAGCTTCAAAAAAAAAAAAAATCCCTAAAGGAGGAAACCATGAAACAACTCAAATTGTTCAACATTCACCCATCCCCTTTGGTTGGGATCTTTAATCTCTGCAAAGAGAAAGCATCTTTGTCAGTAAGAAATCTAAGTTGATCTGAGCTGGAATGCTTCTGGATGAAAGGGAACCATTGGAACCTAAAACTGATACAAAAGCCGAGTTTCTACAAGAGAAAGATATGGCAATAACAAAACCCAAGAAGTTGCAATCAATCATACATTAAAGTCACTATGTAGCAATCACAAAATTCAGACAACTTTAATTATGCCATATTTTAGCCATCATTAGAAGAATGCCTAAACAAGATACTTAATTCCAGTTCCTGTCTGAAAGGAATATTTTAGCACTTCATTTCCCTCCAACATCAAAACAATGAAGTGGTAATCTGTCAAATAGATTTTTCTTGATCACTAATAAATAAAGGTATGCACTTTACAAAATTTTCAGTGGCGAGTGAATTGAGTCAAACTAATTTCCACATCATGTGCAAACATGATGAAAGCAGCATTAACCCAGATGAGGTTATGGATTATAAACATCAAATCTATAGTGCCCACTTAAATTAATATGGACTATATTTTTAAGGGAATGAGTCATGATTGCCTGTGGTATTTGTCATGCTGCAGTACAATCAGCAGTGAACTGTGTGTGCAGTGAAATCCTATCATTCATTGCCGAGGCAAGAGTGATTCTTGGAGTGTTGAACATTCTACCAACGATGCACATAACTCATACATCTGCATATAACAGAGAACTTTAAAAAAACTATGTTGTTAGTTCACAAAACCATTCTTAACCAATAAAGTTCTTGAATAATCTGAAAGCACTTTCTTTTAGTCTTTCAGCCAAAATGCAACTGCAATTTCCAAAATAGAAATGGAAGTCACCTGCTGTACCGTGAGCACCACTCATTATGTCTATGCATGCTATTTGAATGTTAGCTGCAATTATCCTGTTAGTCAGTGTTAGTAAAGATGCTGCTGAATTATACTGCTCATGTTTTTAGTGTTGCTAGTTTCTCATTCTCAGACACCTCTAAGTTGCACTCAATGCCATGTATCAATTTGACACTGAGCTGCATCCTGTGGACCCAAGTGAGGAAGAGGTTTTGCATCCTCAGTTTTACTGTGGTTCAAGACTTCATCATTTCCCCAGTTAACACGACATAATTCAACCAGGAGGGCACGCCGACTTCTCAACAGCTGTAGTCAATGCCATTCCATAACAACTGGCAGAAATATTGCCCTTCTACCCAATCTTGGCTCAATTAGTATTTCCTGTCCTCGGGTTTGGAATGCTCCAACATCACATATGGCACTGGCAGAAAAGTGGCAAATGGTGGGCAATGACGGGAAGTCAGTGAAGGCTAAGATTTTAAAAATTGTGATAAGATCTGCACCATACAAGAGCTGGAGGAGTTGGGTGCAACTCTGCTCCTTCTCAGTGGCGACTTAAGAATCATATATTCTTAACTGGAAAAATCTTGCGGGTTCAGCTCAAAAGTTGATTCTGTTCAAGGCTAGTTGACAATGTACGGAACAATACAAAAAAAGCTGAAAGAATCATCATAGCAAGGTTGCTTAGCTGCAGTGATAATTTAGCTGCATAAAAATAATAAGCTGAAGCAAGCCAATGCCTGAACATGCAGCTGTTGACATATCTAAAGAGTCAAATCATTCATAGCCAAAATAGAACAGTCGAGTAACCAGGCGCATGCAACTGCAAACAGGAAGATATTCTATTTTTAAAATAAGCAACTTACATTAATTAAGACATTAGCTATTGGCCTGGCCCTCAAAACCACTGTACACATTACATACACCATAAAGGTTCGTAGCAAAGAAGAAAGCCATCACATCTATGCTGGATCTTTCTTAATAGAACCCCACTGAATAATCCCACATGATCTGACATCTCCTCATAGTGCACTGCTGCTGATGTACTTCTGTTTATTTAGTACTGACAAGCTGAAATATAGCATTACCATACATAACATTTCATAAATGATTTTAATACATTGCATTTTGCTAATTCTAGATAAAAGCAAGTAAATATAAAAATGAACAAAAAAAAGCAAGTTTCACAATAATTAAACCAGCAACACATGCTATCACTGTGCTTTTATCTCTCCCATTTAGTCCTCAAATAGGACCAACACCACGAGTTTTGGGATGTGGTCCCAACTGTTCCACCGATGGTCTTAGCTACTTACAGCTGATATAGGCAGTGAAAACCCAACTGTATACAGCACAGTGGAAGTGATGGTACTGTTCTTGAAAGGGTACTTGATGGATTCATCATCACAATAAAAACCTCTTTGATACGGTTTTATTTTGAACAAATTTAAAACACCCAATGGCAAACCAGCTGTAGGGAAGGAAAAAAATCTTTTAAGTACACCTTAAACTGACAACCTTATAATAAGCAGATAACATTCATGAATCTTGATTAAAAAATCAAAGTACAAAACAGTCTATTTGTCAGATGTGTGTGCAATGGCTGGAGTGGGATGACATGCGTTCCTGTTTCCACCACATTTGTAGGAAGCGCCTCCCCTCCACTCAACACCAGTCCCAGAGAAATTGCTCAGATACGCCATTTAGAATTGATGACAGCTCATGAGCATGAACGTGGGTCAAACTATACCATTGGACTTCCATGTTTCTCAGTGTGAAATTTATAGCTCTTTGTTCAGTGTTGACATCATTTAGTAATTATACCTCATTTTTGTTTTAAATTTATGTGGCTCAGTGCAGACCACATGACAGTAGAAAGCAAACTCAATCGTGTGCCTATACACAAGAAATACCATCGTTTGGTTTCACAAAACCACTGCTGTGGCATTCATAGGCTTAACTTAAATTTAAAAATATTGGCCCTGTTAAATCTGCCAAATAAATAGGAACATCATAATTGGAGATGAGTATCAGTGATCTGGAAATACTGCGTAACATCATTCTGCTGAATGGCAGTTTTGCTATCTGTTTCTTTCTGGAAAAGATGACCAGTTGGGTGTCTCCCAATCAGACTGGGACAAAATTTTATGTATCCTATAGTGTTTAGTAATGCTGATATTGTCCTCAAAAATTGTTATTTTTCCCCAAATAGGTTCTCCCATAAATAGAGTTCTTCCTTATGAACTTTGTTCCTTTGTTTCAGTTTAAGCAGTCGTTAGCACTGCTGCCTCACCAGCACCAGGGACTGGATTTGATTACTAGCTTGGGTCAATGTCTAGGCACAGGTTTCCTCTGGGTGCTGCAGTTTTTTCTCACAATCCAAAATACATGTTGGTTAGGTGCATCAGCCATGCTAAATTCTCTGTGTATTTGAATAGGCCGAAAGCTTGCCAGTTTACCATCAAATAAATCGGTTGGATTTAAAACTGATGTTGCAGACTTCTTACTGTATTTGAATAGGTGCCAGAGTGTGGCAACTAAGGGATTTTCACATAAAATCATTGCAGCATAAATGCAAGCCTACCTTTTCGCCACAGCAAGCTGTGCACCGAATACAGAGTGTATCTGGATTTGAATAGCATTCATGGTTCCAAAATACAGCTGTCTTTTTTAGCTTTATCTTATCAGAACTTTTTCATTTTAAAATTTAATGATTTTTTTCCTTTGCTCTTTAATAAATAAGACTATTCATTTCCCCTTGCAATTTTTTCTTTCCGCTTCCCTCTTGAGAACGCTGACTCTTAGATGGGTCATGGATTCATCGGTGCCAGTTACAATGTGGTGCCTGACTAAGTTTCCAGAATTCATATGTGAACTTTAAAGTGAGTACTAGTCAGTTGCTTGGCTATGCAGGAAATTCAGAGTCTGATCAAGTCCACACCCAATATTCATGTGCACTCCCTAGATAGCAATCAGGAGAAGGATCCTGAGACAACCTTCCCCCTCATTAACCAAGGGAGCCTGGGCCAATTATAGTACTTAAAGAGTGATCTCTGTTTCCGATTATAGATCGCAAGGTTTAAAGCATCATATTACAGATCTATTAGTCCTACCCCACTGACTTATTCAATGTCACTATAGAGAATGCTAGTGTTAGTAGTTTTAATGTTAATATTCTAGTTCAGAAAAAAACCTAATTATATCTAAAAGTCCAGGACATTTTAACTAATGTAACTTTGAAGGAAACACCCAACAGTATTTATCAGTGAGTAAAGAGAATGTCAAAGATAGTCTATAAATACATTGCCCCGACATGGGTCTAAGTTCAGTATAGCATGATTACTACTCAGAACTGCTCATTTAAATACGAGCTAATGTAAGTCTTGCTGATGGAATAATGAGTTTCTTTTCTCCTTTCCTCTCCTGAAGGCATCTTGTACTAAAGTAGGCTGGAAGATTGAAAAAGGAACAAAGTATTACTTGAACGGAGAACAACTGCGGAACCCTGAAATGCAGAGAGATCTAAGTGTTCTAATACATGAGTCACAAAGTTAATGTGAGGTACAGCAAGTGATTAAGGTAGCTAATGAAATGCTATTCTTTATTACATGAAAGAAATTGAACATAAATGTAAGGATGTTATGTCTCAGGAATGCAGGGCATTGGTGAGATCACATCTCGAATACTGTGAGCAGTCTTGATGTCTTTAGTTAAGGAAGGATACGAATGTGTTGGAGGTGGTTTACTAGACTAATACCTCAAATAAGTGGGTTGTCGCATGAGAAATGGCAAGACAGTCTGGATTTATTTTCACTGGAGTTCAGGAGAGTGAGAAGTGACCTGATTAAAATATATGAGATTCTGAATAGTTTTGACAAGGACGTGGAAAAGGATGTTTCCTCTTGAGTGTGTCCAGAATGAAGGGGCACCGTTTTAAAATTAGGAGTTGCCATTTCAGGACACAGATGAGTTTTTTTTCTCTCAAACAAATGTGCAATTTTGAAAAATACTGCCTCAGAAGGTATTGGAAGCGGAGCTATCAAATATTTTTAAGGCTGACCTATCTAGATTCTCGTTAGGTAAGGGAGTCAAAGGGGGAAGTTGGGAACATGGAATTCGAAACAGAAGCATTTCAGCCATAATCTCATTGATGAGTGCAGCAGTTCAAGGAACTGAATGGTATACTCCTGCTCTTATTTCTTACCTTCTTATGAAGTAAATGCTTGGCGCCAGAGCGTGGCGACTTCTTGCAAACTGTGCTCAGCATACCCTCTAATTCTATGCTTTTAAAATTGTATTCTAATTCATATCTTTCTCTACACCCTAGCTATGATTGTAATACTACATTCTGCACACTCTCTTTTCCTTCTCTATGAACGGTATGCTACGTCTCTATAGAGCGTGAAACAATGCTTTTCACTGAATCCCAGTGCACGTGGCAATAATAAATCAAACCTATAGGTACGAGGCATCATTCAGCATCACACTAAATCGAGATTCCTCCTGCATTAAGCAACATGATTACTGCAGCAATACAATAGCCACAATATGCCTCACAATAGTCTGTACCTCACTAGTTAGTCCAAACTGCGAAATACAATCCTGTCCTCACCAAATGGCAACACAGCAGTTGTCAGCAGGGTTCACTGAATAGAAGATTTTCATTTTTCTCCCTAAACCCGTGGCACTCCTACTATCTTTCGGGACAACTGAGAGATTCACCGGTGAGGGTATTGAGTACAGGAGTTGCGAAATCATGTTGCAGCGATATAAAACCTTGAAATTTCTTGGTGTGTATTGCTCAGTGCACTTCCAAACAGAGGAGGCAACTTTAACTTTGAATAATAGAGGGCAGTGGAAGCTATTGAATCAGTCCTATTTTAATAATCTCTCAAATTTAATTCTTTTGAAACGCAGTAAAAATTAAACTGGGTGCAACATGTAATAAGTGACTGATTGAATATGATGTACAAAGAGAAAATGAATTGGTTGACTTCCTGATAACCTGAGCAGCATCTATTTAGACGGAAGGTGCCATTATTTTCCATTTTCTTTTCAATAGCGTGTATTCAGTTTACTATTTCATTAACAATGTATCATAAGAATGGTGGGGTAGGGATAGGATCATATCATTGAAACCTCTTGTCTGCAATATTAAACTCTTTGTGTTGTGACCTCACGTCACATCATTTGAAGATAAAAGATTATTACTGAATGAGGCAAAGTTCAATTTTTTACGACAATGTAAAATGAGTTTAGTGAACAGCCACTCACTTTTATTTCCATTGATGTTTAAACAATCACTGGTTTTAAACCATCATACCAGGTCAAGATCTACCTCACTATCTCAAAACAACGATTCCATTGTCAAAGTCCAATAATGCTGAATAGATGATTTTCCTCTCTTTCTCCCTAAACTTGTGGCATTCCTACCATCTTTCTGGACGAATGAGATATTTAATCTATAAACTTCTTGGTGTGAATTGCTCAATGCACTTCCAAACAGAGGAGGCAACTTTAACTTTGAATAATTGTGGACAGTGGGAACGACTGAATCAGCCCTGTTTTAATAATCTCTCAAATTTAATTCTACTGAAAAACTAAACTGGGTGGACTGGGAGCACAGGTCACTCAGCATTAGAAAGAAGAAATCACAATTTCACATTGTGTAAGAAGCATCTGAAACAACTTATCTTTCTGCTTACACTGATGGCCTATGTATTTTTATCTTCTGAATTTAACATGCGTCACCAGCATTTGGAGCTTTTTCTTTTGTGTGCACTTGGGCTGCTAGGACTGTGGAACCTGCTTACTCAGGAGCGGAGCAGAAGAAGAGCAAGAAAAATGAACAAAATCAAATCTCCCACCCCTTTTGTGCTTTTCTAAGATTCTTTTCTAAATAAGACAATCCAGTTTTGGCCAATGTGCATGCTTTTATATTAAGATTGAACAGTCAACTTCCATACACGTGCTTTGCTCCACTTTCATATAGGGCAGACACACAAAACCATCTGTTGTATTGTCCTCAGGAAATCAGCTTACTTCACCCAATAGTCATAGATCCTTTGTTAAGGTTATATTCATTTATAATGTAAAAGGGCCTTCCTTGATTATTTCATTAACTTAATGCCTATTCCCAGTTTAGCCTCGAACTTCCTTCTGATTAATTTGCCTTTTCTCTCCAACTCTAGCTACTAATAAGAGAAGCCTTCACCTTTCAGTTCATCATTGCAAAACACTAAAATGAATTCCAGATGAGATTTTTAGACACAAACCGCTTAGTAGCCAGCTTATGCCCAATTATCTTATTAAACGAGACAGTCTGGCAGTTTGCACTCATCTTGAATCTATTTATTGACACACGAGTGGTAGAGCTCAAGAGCTGAGTACACGTGCTGTGGGCTGTTACTCAGAATGTACCTGATAAAGAAGCAAGGCTCTCCCCATAAGGGGAGTTACACTCAAGCTACATTTATGTATATATTAGATCAGCAGAACTGACAAAGGCTTTATTCATGAATGACACACTAAATATAAAACAGGAACACAAACAAGATTGATTTTGAAGTAAAAAAATTAATATAGGGGAGGAAGACCTCAATGCAAAATTATTCCAAGGGATTACTTTTATAAATCCCTTACCTTGCAAGATGAATGGTGAAATTAATATCCATGCTAGCTGCAGACTTCTGGAGCCCTCTTGCATCACCCCCTACCTATACCTTTAATATCTAACATCAGAAAAAGATGGAGGTTTTTTTTTTGGTTGATTGTGAACTATATCTACAGGGATCTAAAGCAGATATAAAAGCTTGTAAGAGCTTTTGCTTTTATTTTATTAAAACATGTATTTCTTTTAATAAACCATGCAATTTTCTCTCACTCTAAAGTACTTTCCAAAATAACCCTTGCTTGAAGCCTTCAATTCAGTTTAATTACTAAGATGTACTAGTAACATAATCAGTGTGCTTTACATTTAGATTGAACGGTCAACTTGACTGGGGAGGCAATGGCCGAGTGGTATTATCACTAGGCTATTAATCCAGAAATGTCAACTACTGTTCTGGGGACCCTGACTCAAATCCCACCACAGCAGGTGGCAGAATTTGAATTCAATAAAAAATATCTGGACTGAAGAATCTACTGACGACCACGAAACGGAAAAACCCATCTGGTTCATGAACGGCCTTTAGGAAAGGAAAGCTGCTACCGTCATCTGCTCTGGCCTACATGCGACTCCACATGTCGCATGTGGACAATACAGTCGACCCTCAACTGGCCTCAGGCAACTCGAGATGGGTGATAAGTGCTATCCAGTCAGTAATACCCACATCCCATGATTTAACAAAACAAATTGGGACCACAGGCTATTGTTCAGACTGAACTCTGGGATACTAGCTCCACTCACGTGAATGATTGACAGCTCTCAAAAGTAAACAAAAATAGATCATTTTACACATCTGGGGACAGATTTTATTCCAAGTTACAAATTATTTTTGGAAATACTTTAAAAGTTTATTTATTAGTCACAAGTAAGGCTTACATTAACACTACAATGAAGTTAAATGAAGAAAATTGTGATGCTTGTGAAGTTTTAAAGGGCAAATGTAATAAGTTAGAAGTTAAAAGTTAAACAGACCCAACTGTGGCTATTAACGGTCTAACAAGACTTTTGATGTATAGATTTGGTATTGAAAAAAAACTACCGATTATTCCATTCATCAAGAAATCCAAAAGCAGCACTTGAATAAACACTTTGGAGGCAAATAAGGCTATGATCTGAAGCCACTGACCACTTCAGCAATTTCAATGTTTCACATTTGACTTCTGAGTTTGATTGGCTCGGTCAAACATTCAAACAGCGGCGGATTTACCCAACATTTCAAGATAATCCTTTTATTTCAACGGCTATTTAAAGGTCATCTGGAAAGCGAAATTAGTTTGAACAGTTCTAAAAAGGCATGCATCCACAGCACAAAACATATTCTCACACTGACACTTCCAAATATTAAACATCACTATCTTCAAAGCAAATAAAGCTTCAGTTCAGACTAATGTGGTCAGAGCAGGGGGATGAAAAAAGATGTTACAACTTGAACACATTTTGCAGTATTGATCCCAATCCTAGACTTAATCAACAATGAGTTGGGCAGGCAGCCCTTCCTCCGAATTGTTCAGTAATCTACACAGCTCCAACACTGGACAAATTTCAAGGAATTTTCTAAAAATATCCTTGTACCTGACAGCTGTTTTAGTACTGAAGAGGTGGGTATTAACAGAGTAGTTTTGAACATGCAGCATAATTTAAAACATTTTATAAAATATCATAACAAGAGGCTGAGATTAGAGCAAATTCTAGCAGTTTATTTCCATCACCTCAGCTTAAGATGAGTTTTTGACTTAAGGCACACATCATTCTTCTCTCCTCCAATGTCTCTTCATACTTCTCCCTTTATTTCCCATCTTTTAAAGGCAGTGACTAATGCTACAATAGAATTAAGCAAACTGTCTCATGCATCTTTTAAAAATCTTTCTTCAACTGTAAAACTATATCACGCTAGTCTGTAAGACATCACATAAATAGGGTTATTCATGGCCTATACTGTGCTCACCTAACAACATATTGGCACTTTATCAAATAGTTCACTGCATAGCTATCAGGAGCAGGAACCTTGAACTGATTTTCCTCTCCGAATGCACAGTTTGTCAAGAAAACTGATCACTTCTGATAATGGCTAAAGCATTCGCTCAAGGTCTCCTGCTCTGCATGACTAATGAAAAAGTTACATTCATATACCACTATTCACGGCCACCAAATTTCTCAAAGCATTTTACAACCAACGAAGTACGTTTGAGGGGTAGTCATTGTTGTAATGTAGGAAATGTGGTAATTAATTTGCACTCAGCAAGCTCCCACAAAATATGATAATCTGTTTTTGCAACATTGCTTGAGGGATAAGTATTGACAGAGGCACTGGACATAACTCCTTTGCTCTCCTTCAAAATAGTACCACAGAGCCTTCTACATTCACCCAAGCTAACAAATGGGATCTCAGTTTAACACCTTATCTAGATAACACCTTCACAGAATGATACTGGAGCGAAAGTCTTGGTTGTGCCCATGCCTTAGAATGGGATTCCTGGTAGAGGGCTACCAACTTAGCCATAGTTGACACACTTATCAACGGAATCATCAGGCAATTGTACGTATTTGTAAGACATGAAGAGGCAACTGTCTTAGTGGGTGAAAGCAGAGAATCAGCTCTTCTGGAGCAGATTGGAAAAAAGGAACGATATTGAGGTTAATCACGCACATTCTGAAGCTGACCTATCACAATATGATTCCTTTTACTGCCCCACAATCTGGTCATTGGCATTCCCTAAACTTTCTATTCTTGGGTGACACTTCCTCCTCATCGGCAGCCTTTCCCTTTGGCAATATCATCCACAAGCCCTGGATCAGCTTTTCTGGGTTTGCTGAAGAACCAAGTGCCAGCTCTCCATTATCTCTTTCAATGTCAGATTATCTGTTCAATAGCAAATTACGGATGGGTCAAAAGCTTCCTCCAATTAGGAAGACTGAAGCAATAATGTCTGGCATCAGGCATAAATTCCTCTTCCTTGTCACTGATTTCTTCTTTACTTTGCCGATTGCTACCCCCCACAACAACTTATTCAAAGTGAATAGACAGTGCAGTCTTGACATAGTGTTCAACGCAGGACTGAACTTCGAACATAGTATATCCAATATCAACACTATTTGCATATGAGCACATCCTCAGGCATCGAATCCCTGAGTTTACTTCTCCCATTTCTGCAGCAAATTATTCCAATATTCTGTTTTCTAGCCTACCAACCACCACCCTGCAGAAACTTTACTTGAGCAAAATGCAACTAACCTTATCCTGTCCCACATACCAACTACCTTTTTCTTACAGAACTCTCTCTCTCAACTTATTAACTTAAGTAACTCATTCTCATTTACAAGTCTTTCTACACTCTTGCCCAATCTTCCTCTGCAAATTTCTCCTACATTGCACTGCCCTGCATACCCTGCAGTCCTCTGCTTGCTTTTTTCAATAACTTGTGCTCCATAGTCCACCAGTGTTGCGTTGGCTTTCACCTGCCTGGGTCCCATGCAACATCAGTCTTATTCCCACCTTTTAAAACTCTCTCTCAAAATTCAGCTTTTGAGAAAACTTTGTCTTAATCTCTCCTTCCAGGACTCAAAGTCCATTTACTTATCCAGTTGCATGTGTACATTTTAAACATTAATGCAAATATAAGAAGTAGAAGCAGGAATAGCTCATCTGATTTGTGGTCATAACTTTCCTGCCTGCCCTCCATAACCTTTAACTCCTTTGTAGGTCAAAAATCTGTTTCACTCAGCATTGGATATATTTGATGACCCAGCCTCCACAGCTCTCTGGAAAGAGAATTCTAAACACTAACGACTCCAAGTGAAGAAATTACAAGTTGCCGTTACTATGGATTTGTATTGTGCAATGATATAAGGTAATTTAGTTTAAAAAAGACCTTAGTTATGCATGGACCTGCATAGTATCAACCTTATGGTAAATTCAAGATCATAAAGGAGACACAGAACTAAATACAGCACATTCCTGAGGCACACAAAGCCACAATTAATAGGTGGCCAGCAAATCATTAGAAATGAATAGTAAACCTTTCATAGTTACATCAGAAAAGCTAATAGGCAAATAGCTACTTGAATAATCATTGTTTGCGACCAACATAATCTGAAATTAATTAAAGCAAGGAGAAATGACATGCAGCATCTCATAAAAAGTTATGGAAAAAGTGACAGACATTCATCCAAAAACCAAGGATAATTAATTGAGAATCTAAAAATCGACATGAAGTGTGTGTAGCATAACTTGAAAGCAACAAAACATTAAAAGTCTAACTGTAGAAGTGTGAACCAGTAACAGTGAATTTACAATAGAAAGCATAGTAATTTACAGCATAGGAACAAGCCATTTGGCCATCATGTTTATGCCAGCTGAAAGAGAGCTACCCAGTCCAATCCCACTTCCCAGTATTCAGATGTCACTTTATGGGCATTAAAAGTACACATTCAAGTAAACGGACAACAATACACACCCTATGATCGGCAACAGGTAGCACGCATTGTCTGCAACTTCTGAAGCTACTTTCAGAAGCATCACTAACTATGTAGATCTCTTTCTTATGTTAGTGTTTCATGGTTGTCTGCATTCCAAAGTGACTTGTATTACCACCCGAGAATAATGATAACTCACACAACTATCAAACATCTTGGTGAAGATAAACAGAAAAATCTTGACTCATTTTTCAGGTTGAAATATTTTTTTGTCAAAAGGAGATTATCACAGGCATAATGAATTGGCAGTGCAATGATTCATACTTCAGAAGGAATGAATTATTTTCATATAAATGCTGAAAACAGGAGAATTTTCATTTTATTTTGAAAAGATAATGCTGGAAAATCTCAGCAGGTCCGACAGCGTCTATGGAGAGAGAATAGAGCTAACTAAAAGTCCGGATGACCCTTCAGAGTTCTGATGAAGAGTCATCCAGATACTTCACATAAAAGACAAAACTTGGCTATTACAGATAAAATAAGGCCAGATTTTTTTTCATTTTAATTTTTATCTCTTTCCTAATTCCCAATCTGGCAGGTTTTTGCTAATCTTCCTGTTGCATTTTGCCCTTTTTTCAGACATTAGTTATTGTTTCTCTATATTTTGTTTTATTTCCCCTTCTGAACCCACCAACTTACATTAAAAAAAGCAGTGTGAACATAGGGAGAAAATTTTCATCAAGATAATGTGAAGTAATGGGCCAAAGAAATAGAATAAAAGTAACAGCAGGCTCATAAATTGAATGGATTTGAATGCAAGAGTACTTCTAAGCTTAACTTTATTAACCTTATTTTCAGAAGCTGATGAGCTCTCAACTTAACCATAAAAATTTTGTAACAACACAATAACCAACCTGTTCATACCCTTGGTGACCTCCAGGCTCAATTACACCAATGCTCCTATATCTGGCTGGCCTCTCATCTTCAGCACATTAAAGCTCTACTGATCTTAACTCATACCAAGTTCCACTAAAGTGGCCAACAATACACGTTCAGCACAAGTTAGTCTCCATCAGCAGGGAGGAAAATAGAAAATGAATCAGGATACTTCAACCTAACAGCACTCAGTGATCTATGAGTGGCCATTTATGGATCATTATAAGAAAATGTCTGTATTTTGGCTTAGATATGCTGAGGATTCTTTCTTTCTTTCTTTCTTTTTCTTGTTCTGATGTATCACTCACCTAAGTAATCATATTTCACAGACAATCTCAGAGATTAACTGCTCACCCTTTGGGAATGACTTCTCCTGAAACCAAAAAGCAACACATATTTGATTTGGCACAGGGATAAAGAAAACAATTATTCCAGAATGAAAGATTGCATCATTTGAAAGGCCAGTGAAGGGGAAATGTTGTCTGCCATGTGTTTAGAATCTCTGAAACCACTAAAGAGGATATGAGAACCTGAAGAGGTTTAATGTTCTTTCAATTTGAACGGAAAATAAATAATGTTCAAATTTCTTTCCACATCACATTCTAAACTATGAACAGGAACTAAATGTTTGAGTTGCTCCAGAAGTGCAATCCTTCGCTGTAAATTTCATTTCAACATTTCTTTGCTCAATGCTTAAATACACATAATCAAACTTAGAAAATACTGGCCTGTTCCAAATGTCATCTACCACCTAGAAGGCCAAGGGCAGCAAATGCATTGGTATACCACTATCTACAGGCTTCTCTTCAAACCACACATCATTTTGACTTGGAACTACATTACTGTCCCTTCACTGTGCTGGGGCAAAATCTTGGAACTCTCCTTTTAACACCATATGGACTGCAGCAGTGCAAAAAGGGAGCTCACCACCACCTTCTCAGGGCAATTAGGGATAGGCAATAGGTGCTGCCCTAGTCAGTAAGGTTCACATCTGATGAAAGAATCAAAGAAATCCATGCACCTTCCCATTCCTAAATTTTTATCTGATCTAGCTATCCTGCCTTCACTTGAATCATTCCTGAATTCTATCCAATTTCTCTGGCTTCTTGTCCTATACTAGATTGTGTGATACTACCTACTAGGATTTTATTGGAATCTGACTGATGGCAACACTGGAGGCATAGCACCCGATAGTAAACACCTCTTCCTTCTTTCTGACCCCAGTCCTATAAGATAGGAGTAATAATTTTGAGTCAAGCAGTAGAAAATGTTGTGGAATGGAATCATAGAGAAGATGAGTACATTCTTAGGATATGGAATGTACTGGGTTTGCCTCTACTACTATGGGTGGTAGAGGCAAACCCAACAACAACTTTCAGCAGAGTATTGGACCTTTACCTGAAGTTGGGAACTAATCCGTTTCACTGAAACAGGGCAAGTTTACCTTTTACCCACATGGATGCTGGTATTCTGCCGATTGGAATGCAGGCATTGCCAGTAAAAGCTGGTTTTGTCTTTTTTGCCAGAATTATAATGCAAGGAATAGGCTGAAGCTGTTTACAAGGCACTGTTCACTGCATTGAAAGAGTAAGGGATCGGAACGAGTTGGATCTTTCGAGGAGCCAGCCCAAGCATGATAAGATGAATTGTCTCCTTCCAATAGAATCTAATGATTTTTTTAAAAAAAGAGGAGGCAGAGAAAGGGAAACTGGAAAGAAGAAATAATAAACTGCTGGAGAAAGATGGGGAAGGGAACAAGAACGTGAAATCAGTTGAGAGAAGAAAAAGTCAAGAAGATGGGAGATGGGCAGAGTGTCAGGCCACAGAAGAGTTGCGTGTTTTAATACCTGTACATCGATGAAAAGTCAGACAGGGACAATTTGTTTATTTTGAAATGTTATAAATATTTGTTGACTCGGATTCAAAGAACAGTGTACGTTGGTGATCTGGTTAAGCTTTCTGTATGATATGATATAATGACTGATAGGAGGGAGTTTGACAAGAACATTGAATTACGTGTTGATCCTGCCAATTGCTTTCTAGAACCAGTTAAAATAATTTAGAAAATATTATTAATTACCTAGATTGCAAAGAAAAATGGGGATGCTCTCCCCCAACAGTTTTCCAAATAACTGTGTATATTACAGGTCAGTCTGCTCTCTGCTGTTTATTAAGATCATTAAGTATGCACATAATATCCACTGCCATTGCCAACTCTGCTTGGTTCTGGCTATCTAAAATGATGCTTTACATTTTTCCACCCTCTTTAAGCACAAATTCTTCGCATGCTCAGAAAGGTCAGACTTGCATGACAACATGTGCCAATGAGAAATGAACTCTGCAAACCCAGGTTGGAGTTGCTGGTTTGAACTTCTATAATAATCTGTGAAGAGCAAAGCTGTGTGGAGATCAGGGTTGCAGGCTGTTCCTGGATGACAGTTCTTACCCTCCCTCTGTTTTATAATTCTGATGAAAAAGAGAAAATTACTGACATCACATATTGTAACTGGCAGCAAACCCAATTAAGCTACCTATGGGCAGTTGCCTCAGTGAACAGGATTAACTCCTAATCAGAGTAAACATGATTTTGCACGCAACAAATGTGATGCTATCACATAACACGGCTTATTCTTTTCACCCAAATAGAAGCCACACACCAGCTAGCATTCAAATCCTTTCAACACTAAGAGAAAGTGTAGATCAGAGAGGCTTTCAGTCTGTATGGTCTGTGTTTGCTTTTGGAGTTGGAGTTCCAAACAGCAACTCAATATTTCAAACACACAATAGGAAACCTGAGGAGCCAACCCATTAGTAAACCTGCTTTTGCAGAACAGCCCATTTTGGTTAATCGTTTATCTGTTGGTGTGTCAGGCTGTTGATAATTGGATCTCATCCACAGATCTTGAAAAATGGAACAGGTTAGGTTATGAGCATTACAGTTGACCTTTGCTACAATAACTACAAAATAAACAGCTAAATAGTTCAATGTGCAGTGCCACGTTTCCACCTAATCTTGCACGTTCCAAATTCAACACAGCTGCAACACAGGAATCACTGACTCAAGACAATAAAGATGGAAGAAAAGCGAAGTGATTTGCCAGACAGTAAAACGAAATGCAAAATCTGTTAAATGGGACAATGGGTAGCAGAAAATGCAGAAATCAGCATTTCCCTAGTTTCCCTTTGAGTCATCCCAAAGCACGTGAACTGCAGCAATTCAAGATGGCAGCTCACCACCACCTTCTCAAGGGCAACTAAGGATGAGTGATAAATGCTGCCCAGCCAGTGACACCCATGTCCCACGAATGAATTTTTGAAAACTGGCACTTCCCAAAGGGAAAAAAAAAAGGGTGAATGTTTTTGGATGTAAATTCTTCATAAGTACATAGATTTTTCTTTTCGCACATCTTGCATTTCCAGAACTTAGTATTTTTATACAAACACAAGCAAGAGAGAAGTGTCAGAGCTGCTTTAGGAAAACCCTCAGAAATTCCTAACTTCTTCGGTAACTAGGAATGATGTTCAAACTTAGAAAACCTAATAGAGGAAGAAAATCTCAGGTGAACCTTGCTCTCTCCAGGTATAGGGAGAAAAAAAATTAATTTCAATCAAAAATCTACCAGTTCTGACTAATATTGAAAGAAATCTAATTGTTGATAGTATCTTACAGAAAAAGGTCATCCAGCTCATTGTGCCTCGGTTGGCTCTTTAAAAGATTTATTAAATTAGTCCCACTCGTAGTTCTGTAAATATTCCCTTTCCAATTATATATCTTTTTTGAAAGTACCTATTCAATATGCTTTCATGATTTTAGGCAGAACTCAAAATTCACTGCAGAAATCTTCGGAGTGATTTTCAGGCTTTGTTGCACCTGGCACACATTGTGCCATCTGGCCGTGCGCATCTGGCAAGACTAGGTGGACACTGGGATTGGCTGTGCTATGACAGAAGGGAACATGACAGAATGGGATATAGAACAAAGAACAAAACAGCACAGGAAACAGGCCCTTCGGCCCAACAAGCCTGCGCCGCCACCTTGATGTTCTCACTTCTATCCGTGATCCCTGTCTATGTTTATAGATCTATGCATTGAAACAAAATTTGAGACAATTTAGAGAGAATTTGTTCTGCCAATCAGCCTAAGGGCACATCTTTGGGATATGGGAGGAAACCAGAGCACCCGGAGAAAACCCACGCAAGAACGCGCAAACTCCCACAGACACAAGCCCAAATCCACGTACCTGCACAGCACAGCGATACGTTGAGAATCACGAAGGGGAACCCAATGGGATGGCACCAATGCCGGCGCTGTGGTGTCGGACAGCGAGTAAGGAAATATGCCACCAATGGTGGTGGAGGTGGGTGGGGGGGAATCCCGACGTCCATGAGGGTGGGGGTTGAGAGGAGGTCTCCCAGTGCACTGATTGGTGCCTTTGCAAAATGCCACCGAATCACTTTGCATTCAGATTCACTAGCATGTTTAGGGCCCAAACTTCCCAGGATCAGCGTGCAACTCACCATTCTCCCAAAAAAAGACTTGAATATGGAAATTCCAGTTTTCTTGCTTTTACAATACTAAGTAATTTTTTTGGGTTAAATTGCGGCCATTGTTTTCCTCGGCTGAAATTTTCTGACTTTACCTGCAGTTGGGATTCTTCTGTCCCACTGCAGTGAATGGAGTTGTGGCTAAGCACCAAATTCTTTGTTCTCACTGGCAGTGGTGTTGGATTGTATAAGAGTGGAGAATTCTGGCTCCCATTCTTCTCATGTTACTTTTGCCAATCATCATGCATATTTATCCTCTGGTTATCAACCCTCCCACCGTATGAAAAAGTTTGTCCCAATTGACTTTATTAAATTTTTTTTAATTAAATATTTCTATTACATCTCCAATTAACCTATCTTCTGCAAGAACAACCTAGATTCTCTCATCTCTTCATGTAACGTGTCTCATCCCAAGTGCTTTTCCAACAGATCTTATCTGCATCCTCTCAAACATCTTTACATCTTTCCTAAAATGGAGTGTCCAGAATTTAACACAATAATCTATAGCAGAAGCCAAATAGTGATTTTTTAAAATATTAATTCACAGGATGTGGGTGTCATTGGCTGGGCCAGCATTTATTGCCTATCCCCAATATCCCTCGAGGTGGTGGTGGTGGTGAACTGCCTTCTTCAATTGCTACAGTCCTGCTGCTGCTGTGGAATGGATACAGCCACAGTGTTATTAGCGTGGGAATTCTAGGAATTTGACCAAGTGACAGTGAAGGAATGACGATATATTTGCAAATCAGGATGCTGAATGGCACGGAGAGCAACTTTCAGGTGGCGGCGTTTCCATGCATCTGCCGTCCTTGTACTTCTAAATGCTAGCGTTCATGGGTTTGGCAGGCACTGCTTAAGGGCTTTGGTGAGTTCTTGCAGAGCATCTTACAGATGGTACACACAGCTGCTACTGCACACCGGTGGTGAAGAGATTGCATATTTGTCGAGGTGTCAATCAAACAGGCTGCTTTGTCTTTGATGGTGTCAAGCTTCCTCACTGTTGTTGAAGCTGCACTCTTTCAGGCAAGTGTTTCATCACAGTCCTGACTTGTGCCTCAGGGATCGGCCTTGGGGACTCAGGAGGTCAGCTACAGCACACAAGATTCCGAGCCACTGACATGCTGCTGTAGCCAGTGTTTATATGTCTAGTTCAGTTGAGTTTCTGGTCAATGTAACCCCTGAGATGTTGAAAAGGGGCTTCAATAATGGTAATGCCATTGAATGTCAAAGAGTGATGGTTAGATTCTCTGTTTTTGGAGGTGGTGATTATTTATAGAAGGTTCAGTTTAACTTTCTTGCTTTTATATTCTATCCCTCATCTTACAAAGCCAGGGATTCTCTATGGCTAGATTTTAATATAAACAGCTTTATCAAAGGGTCCTATGAATATTTGTGTAAATGAACTCCAAGTCTATCTGTTACTGCATTGTACAATTTAGTTTATATTGCTTCTGCTCAAATTCTCCTCCTTGACACCCTAGAGATAATTTCAGTCCTTTGCATTAAATTCCATCTGCCATGTGTCCATTTCACCAGTCTATATTCCACTGAAGTCTGCTACAATCCTGTTAACTATATTCCCAAACCTCATCTCTTAAGCAAACTTTGTAAGTTTATCTTTTGGACCCAAATTCCAGTATTAACGGAGATGAAAAAAATTACAGTCCTATTACCAACCACTGGAGAATACCATTGTATATGTTTTTTTTTCCCTAGTCTGATAAACAACTGTTCTCAGTTTTGGGCTTGTAGCCAATTTGGTATCCACACTGCCCCTTTAATCCCATGGGCTTCAATTTTGATGAGTAACTAGAGATTATGGTTTTAAGACATCCCATTGATGGAACATCAAACATAATATGAAATATTTGGAAAAAGCCTGTTTGCAGAACTGAATGCAAGGATGTCTTGAATGCTCCTGAAACACATTAAATGCTTGGTGCCTCACCAGTAAAGAAAAGTCTGTGCTGGTTCCCAGCCATACTGCCAACCCCTCGTCTTCCTGTCAGGTTTGATAAGGACCCATCCTCACCACCCGTAAACACTGACAAATAAAATGTGAATCTGAATGCAAATGTTACTTTTTCTGCTAAGTTGCTTTCTCACAATAGTGCCTGCCTGACTTGGGCAAGATCCTCCCAGACTTTTTTTTAAATCAGTTTACAGAATCGCTGGCGAGAGCAGCATTTATTGACAATCTCTAGTTGTCCTTAAAAAGGTGATGGTCAGCTGCCTCCTTGATTTGTTACAGTCCCTAAGGTGACCTCTGGTCCCTAGCTCCTATGCAGCATGCCCTCATGGAAATAAAAGCAAAATACTGTGGATACTGGAAATCTGAAATAAAAACAGAAAATGCTGGATAGACTCAGCAGATCTGGCAGCAAATATAGAGAATGAAACAGAGTTAATGTTTCAGGACTCAAATCACAGTGTTTTACCTTCAGTCATAGGTGATTGAGATTTCTTGGCACCTTGTGCTAAGTTTCCTACAGTAAGATTGGGATAATATTTGATGCACTGCATAAAAATGTTGCCAGTTATACTGTTGCAAGAACTTTGTGTGTTATTTCAATGCTTTCTAATTTGTATTACACTACAAAGTGAGTTATCCTTTAGCGTTCGAAGTAGGTTTCCATTAACACTACAATGAAGTTACTACGAAAATCTCCTATCCGTCACACACACTCCCGCACCTATTCAGGTACACTGAGAAAGGATTTAGCATGGCTAATGCACATAACCAGCATGTCTTTCGGACTGTAGGAAGAAACCGGAGCATCCAAAAGAAACTCATGCAGACTATGATCATGCCAAGAATTGAACCCGGGTCTCTGGCGCTATGAGGCAGCAGTGCTGACCACTGTGCCACCATGCTCCCGGTTTCTAAGTATCTCTGAACATCATCACAAACTGTCAAAATTTTCATCTCAAAAACATAGACAGATAATGGTGATGTTGTTAATGAAAGTAACGAATTAGCATCATGTTAAACAATTGCTTTGTTTCAGTATTTACAGTGGAGGAAGAGGATAGCATGCTGGACACCCCAAGGAAACTAATTTTAATTTCAGGATGCAGCTCAGCATGCAACATATAAGCAAATTAACACTGATGAAAAAAACTACTGCTAAAAATTGATAAATTCTCAGAATCAAATGGTTTCCAATCCAGAGTTTTAAAGCAAATGTTCTAACTATAATCTTTTGAATTTCTATCAATCCAGAAAACATTCATTTTGATTGGAAAATTTCACATCACTCCACTTTTTCAGAAACGCGAGAAAGCAAAGCCAGGAAATTACAGACCAGTTCATTTAACATCTGTGATCAGGCAAGTACAAGAGATTAAAAATCAAGGATACAGCATTTTAATACCTTGAACGTATTCAGCTGATTCGAGACAACCAGTGTGTATCTGTAAAAGGCCTGATAAGCTCCATTGATTTTTTTGAAAAGGTGACAGTAGACAGGAATGCCTATGGATTTTATGTGAGCTCCCAGAAAACATTCATTCAAGTCCCTCAAAAGAAACTGTTGGCTGTATTTGAAATTCAAGGGATTGCTGGTAACTTATTGACTTGATTAGGAAACTGAAATGAAAGATATGGAGATGCCGGTGTTGAACTGGGGTAACACAGTAAGAAGTCTGACAACACCAGGTCCTGGTGTTACTCTGTCCGAGTCCAGGACTCTCCATTCACCTGAAGAAGGGGCAAACCCTAAAAGCTTATGAGTTTACTATCAAATAAATCGACTGGACTTTAACCTGGTGTTGTCAAAAGATGACAGCAAGCAGGGATAATGTGCAGGTAATCAGATGGCAGTAGTGAGGCACGGCATGATGGCACAGTGGTTAGCATTGCTGCCTCACAGCATTAAGGACATAAGTTCAATGCCTGGTTTGGGTCACTGTCTGTGCGGAGTCTGCATATTCTCCCCCTGGGCTTCCTAAGGATGCTCCCATTTCTTCCCACAGTCCAGAGGTGTGCCAGTTGGGTGCGTTGATCATGCTAAATTCTCCCTCAATGTATCCAAAAAAGTGCCAGAGTTTGATGACTAGGGGATTTTCCAGTAACTTCATTGCAGTATTAACATAAACCTATATACGACACAAATAAACTTTAAACATAAGGTAACTGTGTTGGGGCTGCAAAAGTTCAGTGCATTTATTAATAAATTAAGTTACAGGATAAATATACCCCAGTTTGTCGATGACTCAAATATAGTTCATATTATAAGCAGTGTGGATGGAAGCATAAAATTACAAAGAAATGTTAACAAAGTGAATAGGCAAAACTGTGGCAAATAGAATCCAGTGCAGGATAGCACAGAATGAATGGTGAAAAGCTAGAAACAGTGAGCCTGATTGGATTTAACAAAGTCATGCTTGCAAATCTCAGAACATATAAAATATCAGATGTGATTGAACAGCACTTACTGAATAATCCAGAGTATGTGAAGAATTACACTACCATAAGGTTTAGCCTGGTTAAGGAAAAGGACTAAGAACAAACCGGATAAAAATAATTAACTCAAAAAGAAAGTCACTTCTTGACCTTTTGGCTAAGATCAAGTGTAGTATCGATATGCTGCACTTGGAAGTCATTAGGTCACATTTCAGCTTCATTTGAAGCGATTTTTAAAAGCGGCATCTCGGTCTTTTGGTTAAGATGCAAATGAGATCAAGCCTTGGAGGAGGAGCAATGTCAATTCCAATTGGCTTGGATCATTAGATCAAGTCCAAGACAGGAGATGACAGCCCTGTCTTGTCAGCTTGGATTGAGAATGTCCCAACTTGTTGAGACTCTGAAATTGACTTGATTTGATTGTTTTTATTCCAATTCAAACAAATACAAAAGCCAATTTAAGTGGGAAAACAATAGATCCGGGGCAGATAAATTAGAATCAATGTTTGACAGGCAATACGGGTAATTGAACAGTGAACTTTAAAGACGAGAACAGTTTAAGGTTATCTGTCGAGCTCGTAGTGTGGCTCACTTATGCTTATTTGCATTTACACATATTCTTCACAGGACCTGTGCTCTGCAGGAAGAGAGATCGATTCCAGCATCACACCTTTTTTGAATTAAACATGGGGGGAGGTGTGGGCAATAGTTCCCTATTCTCCATGGCAATGTCTTAACCACTTAGAATCAACTTAGCAACGAATCAGCACCCTTTTCTCACACAGTAACCATTATCACTCCCTTGGAAATTTGGCATTCTTGCAGCTTTCCAAATAAATGCAAAACAAAAAGCATAGTTTTAATTTTCCTCAATCTGGCAAAGAAGTTGTCTTTACTTTCCACAGAACTGGACTGTATCTGAAACTTTGTTGGTTATGACAGTTACAGCTCACTAAATATTTTAGCAGTGAAAGTAGAACATATGACAGGCCATTTTCACCCAAAACTTTTTGCTGAGAATTCTACAGACATTAGAACTAATTTATGGACAATATTCCCCATCAAAACAGGTGGTTGATTTGCAATGTACAAATGGAAAAGCACTGCAGATCTCTGTCACAATTCCACAAAAAAAGTATATTGATCATAAGGAAAGAAGGAAATTTGATTTCCATTTTCTATCAAAGTTCCCATTTGAGCTATTCTTCAGCAAAAGAGATGTGTGGACAGTGTGGCAGATCTACTCCTAGTTAAATATATCTGCTGTAGGAGCTAATTGCTATGCTGTATACTATAACAATTGTAGAATCAAAATCTACAATTAGTCCAGCAGGGAGTTTTCAGAACAGACATGAATCCAATTTTACGGAGATAGTGGCATTTAATATGTTTCCTTAAATTTGTGTGTCAGTCTGTAAAACATGCCATTTTGTGTGTTGATTAATGCATTGGGTTGTGGGAATACCTAATTAAAATGAGAATCCAGAAATATAACAAAGGGTACTAACAGAGATGTCTGAATGTTATGTACAGAATAATGAGTCTTGAACTGTTCAGTTTATCCTGCCTTGAAATCAAACAGTCAGATTAGAAGGCTAGACAAATATTTTGGAGATTAGTACATTTTCTTCTAGAATTTTTCCCCAGGAGATATGATGAGTTGTGCTAATTAGAAAGAAGGATGGCTTATTTTGTGACAAGTAGCATGTCTGATGGACAAAATAAATTTTCCATACAAATAATAAAGAACAAAAGCAGTCAATCAGAATAGGAGCCAAGGAAAAACAGACTGTTGTGCTGGAAACCCCTCAGTATATCGCTTTCTCCAGTATTTCAAACACCAGTTTGGAATACTGATGACAATGATGGTTTGTCTGGGGTGCATCCTGAGCCAAGCCCTGGAGTTTACGCTTCCAGTGCAATAAGAAAGGGACATTGCCAGACCCAGTTCCTGGGAACGAGTGGGTCAAATGGATTAAGTTTCAATAAAAGTGATCATTGTATCATAAGACTTTGGTTGGTTATGGAAAAGGACTAAGAACAATCCAGCTTAAAAATAATTAACTCGAGGAAAGGCAACTTAAATGGGATAACAATGATTCCAATTTATCCAGATCCAATGATTGAAGGCAAAACATAACTGAACAGCTTTAAAGAGGAGAATAGTTTGGGCACAGTCAAGATACATTCCCATTAACGGGAAAAGTAGGGTAAACAATCCAGAGCTCCCTGAATAAAAGATACAGAGATTTAGATTAAGATATCAGACAGATCATACAACCAGAACCAGGCTGAAGATCGATCACTCACAGTGATCGAAGGCTGGAATTGAACGCAGGTCCCTGGTACTGAGGGGCAGCAATGCCAACCACTGAGCCAGTATACCAACCGATCTGGTCCTACTGCCTTATCAACTTGAAAAACAGGCAGCGTCATCACTACCACCTCTTGTCAGCTTTGAATACCAAGTGTCTTTCACAATGACTCATGTAACATCTTTTTGGAGTAAAATATTTGTTTAGAGCCTTGCCAATGTCTTCTGCCTCCATGTGCAAATCTCCTTTTTTGTCCTTAATTGTCCTCATTCCTTTTATAAACCCTTTAAAATACTATAGCAGACTTTTCAAGTTAATTTCCAATCTCTTTTCTTCTCTGTTTGCTTCTTATTGCTTTTTCATTTCCCCTTTGCACTTCTGTCCACAATCCTTTTCATCACTTTGCTAATGATTGGGAATAGACTAATGGGCAGTAATTGACAAGTTTGGATTTGTCCTGATTTCTGTGAACAGCATATAATGGGATAATTTTCTAGACTGCCAGTAAATGCAGGTGCATTGACCCATCTTCTCCAGGTCTTGTCACCTGGAGTTCTTCAATCCATCACAAAACTCCCCAGCTGCTGTGGTTGGTATGGACCTCACCTCCAATTTTGAGCTGTTCCCTTCAATTTAACATTCATTGATAATAGGATACTTGGAAGCATTATGAATAGTAGGGATGAAAATGTTGAACTTCAAAAGGACAGGGAAGCTGGTGGAATGGATGGACAAGCGGCAGATGAAGTTCAATATAGAAAAATGTGAAACAATTCATTTTGGTAAGATGAACATGGAGAGCCAATACAAAATAAAGGGTATAATTCTGAGTACAAGAGCAGAACAGACACAAGCGTATATGTGCATAAGTCATTGAAGGTGGTAGGACAGGTTGAGAATGTGGTTTAATAAAGCACACACTGTCCGACCTTTCATTAATTAGGCCATAGAGTATAACAGCAACAATGTGTAGCTAAACTTGTATACAACACTGGTTCGGCCTCATCTGGAGTATGGTGTCCATTCTGCATGTCACACTTCAGGAAAGATGTAAAGGCATTAATTAAACAGAGTGTAGAAAAGTTTAACGTGAACAATTCCAGGCATGAGGAATGTCAATTACATAGACTGGGGGAGTTGGAACTGTTTTCCTTAGAGAAAAGAAAGTAAGAAAAGATTTGATAGAGGTATTCAAAATCATGAGGGATCTATATTGAGTAGGTAGGAAGAAACCAGTGAATGTAAAAAGATTGAGAACCAGGGAGCACAGATGTCAGGTAACTGACAAAAGAAACAATGGAGATATTAAGAAAAAATATTTTCACGCAGAGTGGTTGAGGTCTGGAATGACATGCCTGAGTGTGTGGTGGAATCTGTTCAAAGGTATTTAAGAGCGAATGGGATTATCTGTAAAGAAAAACTGTGCAGGGCAACTGGGAGAAGGCCAGTGAGTGGTACTCTTTCAGAGATTGTGCAGACACGATGGACCAAATGGCCATCCTCTGTACTGTAACCATTGTGACTGAATGGCCCGAACTAGCCATTTATGAGGTTGATGGAAATGGAGCCGATAAGTGATTTAAAAGGAAATTAGATGGGCACTTAAGGGAAATAAACTTGTCCTGCCTTGGGGATCTAGACTGACTTTTGCTCCATGGAAAGCTGGCACACATTTATTGAATCAAATGACTTCCTTCTGTACAAGGATGACTCTGTCTTGCAAAAGAATCTGGCATTTCATTGATGCATTCTGCAATCCAACGATCAATACATCAGGATTAAAGAGGTGAATCGAATTCGTGCTACCCTTTGAGTTAATATTTTATAATCTGCATTTTAAATTTGAGTTGGTGAGTCCTATCAGGAAGTACACAATTCAAAACCAGCACTTTTTCTTACTGCATTATTGTTTGGACTTTTGTTAATAGATTTTGACCAATATTTATCCTTCTATCAACGTCCAGCAGAACAATTATCTGGTCATTATCATGTTACTGTTTGCGACCGTTGGGAGCTTGCTGTGCGCAAACTGACCGTGTTTTCTACAATACAGTGACCGAAAATCTCGGTGATTTCAAAAGCAAAGAGCTTGGAGACGACTGGTGGATGTGAAAAGCGCTGCATAAATGCCAGCTTTTTTATTCTTCCAATGGCTTTGTCTGAAACAATTTTATCTTTATCATTACCGTCCTAGAAATAACTAACTGTTAGAATGAAAACAGCTCTCCCTGGCTCAATTTGCAAGACCTTAAGCAAGTGTTAAAATAATTATGTTACCAGAAATAAATTTCTGCATATATTCCTAGATTTGAACAGGTGACTGAATAAGGAAAGCAAAACTTGGGGCAAAGAGCTGAAACTGATACCATATTTGACGTTCGGTCTGATTTGATGCAAAACTTTCTCTGCCTTTGAAAGAGTAAAGCCCACTAAATTGTTTATTAATTGCTTACTGTATCTAAAAATGTTTTAGAGATTTAAGAACAGCGTTCATATTACTATGCTGATAGCTGCTTTCTTTGTCAATGATCCACGTCCAAAATATGAACAACATGTATTCCTTGTTCGGTAACATTACTAACATTGTAGTAAATCACAATTTAAGTTCGCTGTTTCTCTGAAAAAAGAGAGTCAGGTAAATATTTTAAACGTAATTTGGGCAATTAAATAATTAATTTACTTGTCCTCCTTTTGTTGGTTTTTTTGCATAATCACACGAACCAGTGACCCTTTCTTTTGGCACGGACAGCTTTGCCTCGCAGATGGGATGTGAGAAAAGGCGAATGGACTAACTGAAGACCCAAAAATAAAAAGCTCGAGTCAACAACATAAGTGACTGACTGCGAAGACCGCTTGGATCACATTAACCGACCGGTTCCCGTCATGATTACAACAGTAAAAAAAATCGTCCAGCTAATGCTTATTTGTCAGTAATGGCTCACCGGATGTTGAAGTAATAAGATTTATATTCCCGCAGAGGAATCGCGTGCCAAGACAAGCTCGTTTAGTGTTTACATTTTAATCAGAAACTGAAGCCTTCATACCGACCATATCCGTCCTTCCTTCACCTTGTCTCCTACCATCACATTCATTGTGTTCAGGGAAGCAAAACACGTCCCGAGTAACCCAAGGATAAGTGAAAATACACATGGAAGTTCGTTATTAAGATAAAATACATAGATATATTAACAAACAAAAGAAAGCTGCGTGCAAGGAAACCAGTTTGTTTCCACAAAAATGTACACAATAAATATATAGTTGTATATAAACTCACCCAATATAATGCATACTATATCCAAACAAATATAGGGGATTCTCTGTCTGTCAAACATCTTCCTCCTGTTTTCCTTGTATGTCGAAGGGGAGACAGTCGCTATTTTTTTCACAGCCAGTTCGCGCTGTGGAAATAATCTTTTGAAGTTTGCTTGGTTTTGTCTACGGGGCACAATCTCGCTCTGGGGTGTGCGCGCATGTGGGAGGGAAGAGGGAGAGTGCCGGTTTAAAAGGACGCCTGGCGAGCACCAGCAGAGCGTGCGAACCGCCGGAGGACCAGGCTGAAATGAAGACTAATGGCGGACACGGGGCTGCCCCACTTGAAACTCAACAAAGGAGATGGGAGACGGCGGGTGGAGATGTGAGGAAGCCTGGATGCACCCTTTCACTGCAGGCATCGAGAGCGCTGCAAACTCCCCTCCCCCTCAAAAAATATCAATGTCTGGTCTCCTCTCCCTTGCTCGGTGACTCTTCCCTAACCCCGTTCTCCCGGGCCGAACGCGCGTGAAGGAGGGTCTTAGAATCCCGTGTCAGGCAGCAGCAGCATCACCATCGTAACGGAAACAATGAGTCGGAGACCCCAGGCCGCTCGCGCGCCCAGGCCAGCCTTTCTGTCTCACACACACAGCTGCTTTAGCAAAGCGACGCCTCCCCCGCAAACACGTCAGCGCCGACCCCAGCACAAGCCCAGGCAGTCCAGCCGCAGCAAACTGTCAAACGGCAACGCCAGTCCTTCCCTTCTCCTCGCCCAATGCAGTCACGCGTCACGGACCTGACGCCGAAATATCCGTCATCAATTTGCACCGTGAATCACGACACAGTTCGTGAGGATCAGACAATATTTTGCAATCGGGCCTCATTCGATTGTAGAATATTGAGCACACTATAGTCATCCCGAAATATCCAAACAACATCAATCATATCAATGGTATTATATATAAAGAGCTGGATCTCCGCCGCGGAGAAACAAGCCCTGCAATTGTTTCAGTCATTTTTCGAAATCCTTACACAGCATGCAGAACGTGAAGTTTCAGAATAATACAAACAAAATCCATAATTTTGAGACTTCTTGGTCAGTCAGGTAGTGCTTGTATCACATTGGTGCAAGGGACTGACCATTTCCAACAAGAACAAATCCAAAATTTTGCTGTGGACTTCCGTTGCTGCTCCTAATTAAAGTAAAATACTGCTGGAAATCGGAAATATAAACTAAGAGGCCGAATAAACTTAGCAATAGCATCATGAGAAGAGATGCAGTAGGGGCAAAGAAACTGAGAGAATGGAATGGTTCTTACAGGGAATAGGACATGAGGAACTGTGTCAAAGCAGCTGTGACAGTTGGTGGGCTTGTAATGAATATTGATGGTCAGTCTATAACCAGAAAGGGAGACAGAGATCAAGTTGAGAGGTATGGGAATTGAAAGCAAAATCGATATGTTTTGCAGGTGCAGATAGAGCATAAAGCCACATAGATATAGTAATTGATATACCAGAGAAAGAGTTGTGAGAGAGCACCCAAGTAAAACTGGAAGGAGGAATGTACCACATACCCCGCAAAAAGACAGGCACAAATGGGGCCCATGTGGGGCTCGTAGCCATATCTTTTATTGACAGGAAATAAGACAAGTTCCACCCTAAACAATTTCTCCTTTAACAAGTTCAGCCAGGCAGAGGAGAATGGTGGATAGGGATTGTTCAGACCTCTGCTTGAGAAAGAAGCTAAGAACCCCGAGACCCTTCTGGTGGGATGGAGGTTTAGAGAGATTGGATGCTCATAATGAAGAGAAGGCTGTTAGGATCAGGAAAATGGAAATTGTTGATGTGACGTAGTTTATCAGGAGGAATCACAAATGTAGATGAGAAAGGATTGGACAAAGGGAGTGATAATGGAGTCAAGAGATGAGTTCAGTGGAGCAGAAGCAGGCTGGTATGATCAGCCCATCTGGGCAGTCCTGTTCATGGATTGGGGTGTATGAGGTTTGGGGTGGCAGGAAGACACCCTTAAGTAACAAGGTCAATGACAGTCCTGGAAACAATGGCATAATATTTGGTGGTGGAGTCATGGTCCAGAGGAGATAGGAGAAATTGTTTGAGATTTGGCATTCAGCCTCTGTGAAATAGAGATCAGTACACCAGACAACAATAGCACCATCCATGTCAGGTTTGATAATCAAGTCAGGGTTGAACTTGAGAGAACAGAGTGCAGCAAGTTCAGAAGGAGACAGGTTGGAGTGGTAAGAGAAGCAGAGAAATTGAGGCTGCTGAGATCAACACCTCTACTTTCTCAAAACACTAAGGAAATTTGGCATGTCAGCTATTACTCTCACCAATTTTTACAGATGCACCATAGAAAGCATTCTTGTTGGCTCTGCCCATGACCACAAGAAACAACGAAAAGTCGTAAATGTAGCCCAATCCATAACGCAAACCAGCCTCCCATTCATTGACTCTTTTTACCTTTCCCACTGCCTCAGCAAAGCGTCCAGCATAATTAAGGATTCCACACACCCCAGACATTCTCTCATCCACCTTCTTCCTTCGGGAAAAAGATACAGAAGTCTGAGGTCACATACCAACCAACTCAAGAACAGCTGCTTTCCTGCTGCTGTCAGACTTTTGAATGGACTTACCTTGCATTAAGTTGATCTTATCTAGATATGACTGTAACACTACATTCAGCAGGGGAAACAGCAGTCCAATGAAGTGAGCACGGAGACAAAAGTGAAAGAGAACGAGTTGAGCATCGTGTTGAACTTGAAATTCATTAAGTTGAGTCCAAAAAGGGATGAAGTTGAGTCCTTTGAATTATAGAACATTCAGCAACTATTAACATCCTGCTGTTCACCATCCTGTCAGTGTAGCTTATTAGCTTACTTGGTAGCACCATTTTTGCTAAGTCACAAGCATTAAACCCCATTTTAAGACTAGAACATAAAGATCAAAGCTAACTCTTCAGCACAATACTGAAGGAGTGCTGCATTTTAAGGTGCAAACTTCCAGATGAAATATTAAACCAAGAGCTTTCTCTCCCCTCAGGTGAACATAAAGATCTCTGGTACAAGTTTGTAAATGAGGAGAGCTATCCCTGGTATCCTAGCCAATACTAATTAATCAACATTGCAAGAACAGGTTATATGGTCATTATTATACTGCAGTTTATGGGAGCTTGCTGTGTACAATTTTGCAGCCATGTTTCCCACATCACAATAGTAATTATACTTCAAAAGTACTTCATAAGCTGGAAAGTGCTTCGAGTCATCCACCAGTCATGGAAAGTGTTTTTTTTTCCCCCCTGCTTTTGAGAAACTCAACTGAACTAACCACACAAACACCATGACTACTAAAATAGGTGAGTAAAGGTATAAGTACAGTGTCACTGTGTCAAAATCCTGGAAGTTCCTCCCTGACAGCACTGTGGACATACCAACATCACAGACTGCAGCAGTCCAAGAATGCAGCTCACTAACTTGAGAGTAATTAGAGATGGGCAATAAATTCTGGCCCAACCAGGAAAGCCCACATCCTCTGAATGAATAAAAAGTTCTAAATAAAAAGTGGATCAAAGGAACTTGTATTTGTATAGCACCAGTATTTCCTAAACTCCATCCCAAAGTAGATAATTTTGAAACCTAGGTACTTTTTTAAAGATTATCCAAATACTGAAGCCAATTCCAAACAGCAAGATTAGGCTACAACAAAACATAATACATAACCAGAAAATATGTTAAAGGGAAGTCATAGCATCCATAAGAGAACTACCAAAACAGGACTCAAAGTGAGGAACAAGGAACCCCCAATAATTTTAAGAGATAATTTTTCGATGAGGGAAATAAAGCGAACAGTTTAGGAAACTATTTGGCATCTTTTAAATGTGTTCATAGGTGGTGGCATTGTTTACAAAGCTAGTGTTCATTGTCCACCTTTTATTGCCCTTGAGAAGGGTGTGCTGATTAACTGTTGTGTAGAATAAGTAAACAAATGAGTTCTTTAATCATTAGTTGTAATCATGGGAGTTCCGTGACTTTGATCCAGTGATATAAAATATATCATCCCTTCAAAGTCACGATAGTGAGAAATTAAGGGGTGGATCTTGCAAGATCTTATATTCTGTTGGTCTTCAAAATGTTAGAAGATGCAAGTTGGAAGATGTTGTTGAAGGGGTATTGACAAACCGTTGATGGCACATACTCTCGCCATATGGTAGTAGAGGGAGTCAATACTAATGGTAATTTAAGGAATGCTGATTAAGTAGATTGCTTTGGTCTGAGTAGCATCAACCCTCTTGAGTGTGGTTGGACCCACACTTTTTCAAGCAAGACAAGAGCATTGCATCATACATGCCTTGAGCAATATGGTGGCACTATGGTTAGTACTGCTGCCTGACAGCACCATGAACCTAAGTTCAATTCCTGGCTTGGGTCACTGTGCGGAGTCTGCACATTCTCCATGTGTCCGCAAGAGTTTCTCTCAGGTGGTCCAGTTTCTTCCCACAGTCTGAAAGACACGCTGGTTAGGTGCATCGGCTATGCTAAATTCTCCTGCAGTGTCACCAAACAGGTGCTGGAGTATAGCAACTAGAGAATTTCCACAGTTACTTTATTGCAGTGTTAATGTAAGCCTATTTGTGATACTAATAAATAAATTTTGAACTTGTAGATAATGGGAAGGCTTTGAGGAGTCTGGAGGAAGTTATTCTGCTCTTGTAGCCACAGTATTTATGTAGCTGGTGCAGTTAAGTTTCTGATCAATGATGCCAGTGGTTAGATTCTCTCTTGCTCAATGATAATTGCCCAATTTTGCCTGCTACTTCACAGCTCAAGCATTAATATTGCCCAGGTTTTTTTTTAAAATGCTGCTGGCTAGACCAGCATTTATTGCTCATCCGAGGGCAATTGGAACCACGTTGCTGTGGATCTAGAGTCATATATAAGCTGGACCAAATAAGGTTGAGGTTTCTTTCTCTAAAGGACTTCAATGAATCAGATTAGTTTTTACAACAATTAACAACATTTCATGGCCACGATTATACTTTGAATTTCATAGTTTTATTCAATTAAACTTTCAC
Source organism: Sphyrna mokarran (assembly GCA_024679065.1). Classification (NCBI taxonomy): domain Eukaryota; kingdom Metazoa; phylum Chordata; class Chondrichthyes; order Carcharhiniformes; family Carcharhinidae; genus Sphyrna; species Sphyrna mokarran. The sequence goes on from JAGIQG010000001.1 coordinate 63,555,555, forward strand.
CAGCAACTATGGTGGGATTTGTTCCCAACCCAAATTATTACCATGGATTTCTGGATTACGAATCTAGTAATAATAGAACCCTACAGTGCAGAAAGAGGCCCTTTGGCACATCAAATCTGCACCAAACACAATCCCACCCCAAGCCCTATCTCCCATAACCCTACATATTATACCCACTAATCCCTCTAACCTATCCATCCCTGGACATTAAGGGACAATTTCTTAACATGGCCGATCAGCGTAACCTGCACATTTTTGCACTATGGGAGGAAACCGGAGTACCTGGAGACACAAGAATATGTAAACTGTATATAGATAGTGGCCCAAACTAGGAATTGAACTCAGGATCCTGGAGCTGTAAAGCAGCAGTGCTAACCACTGTGCCACCCCAAACACTATGTCAATAACACTGTAACACTAGTCATTGCCTTCCTTAAATTATTGATGCAACAGCTGAAGATTGTTGGGCCCAGGACAATACTCCAGGAATTCCTGCAATATAAGAACATGAGAATGAGGAGCAGGAGTAGTCCATCTGGCTGGGCCCTTGAGCCTGCTCCACCATTAAAGATCATGGCTCCACTTACTCACCCACTCATAACCCTTAATTCCTTTACTGTTCAAAAATGTATCTATCCTTGCCTTAAAAAAAATTCAATAAGCTAACCTCAACTGCTTTACTGGGCAGGGAGTTCCACAGATTCACAACTCTGTGTGAAGAAGGTCCTCCTCAACTCAGTCCTAAATCTGCTCCCCCTTATTTTGAGGCTATGACCCTTAGTTCTAGCTTCACCTGCCAGTGGAAACAACTTCCCTGCTTCTATCTGATCTATTCCCTTCATAATCTTATAAGATCTCCCCTCATTCTTCTAAATTCTAATGAATGTAGCCCATCTATTGTCTCTCCTCATAAGCCAATCCTCTCAACTCCGGCATCAATCTAGTGAATCTCCTCTGCACTCCTTTTAGTGCCAGTATATTCTTTCTCAAATAAAGAGACCAAAACTGTACACAGTACTCCAGATATGGCCTCACCAGCACCTTACACTGCTCAATATAACCTCACTGTTTTAAACTCCATTCCTCTAGCAATGAAGGACAAAATTCCATTTGCCTTCTTTATTGCACCTGCAAATCAACTTGTGATTCTTGTACAAGGAGACAAAGGTCCCTTTGCACAGCAGCATGCTACAATTTTTTATCATTTAAATAATAGTCCATTTTGCTATTAATCCTAATAAAATGGGTAACTTCACATTTACCAACATCTTCTCCCACTTACTTAAGCTATCTATATCCTTTTCAGTGTCTTCTGCACATGTAGCTCTGGCTCTCATCATAGTGTCATCTCCGAATTTTGACATGCCACACCTTGTCCCCAACTCCAAATCATCCATGTAAATCATAAACAATTGCAGTCCCAGCACTAATCCCTGAGGCACACCATTTGTCACCGATTGCTAACCAGAAAAACACCCATTTACCCCCATTCTTTGCTTTCCTATTAGTTAATCAATCCTCTATCAATGCTAATACATTACCTGTAATACCATGCACCTTTATCTTATGTAGCAGTCTTTGCTGTGGCACCTTGTCAAATGCCTTCTGGAAATTCAGATACATCATATCCACAAGTTCACCATTGTCCATTCTCAAAGAATTCCACCAAATTAGTCAAGCATGACCTGCCCTTCATGAACCCATGCCATGTCTTACCAATGGGACAATTTATATCCTGATATCTCATGATTTCTTCCTTGATGATAGATTCAAGCATTTTCCCTACTCCAGAAATTAAGCTAACTGGCATATAGTTACCTGCCTTTTGTCTACCTCCTTTTTTAAATAGTAGCATCACAATTGCTGTTTTCCAACCTGTGGAACCACCCGAGAATCGAGCAAATTTTTATAAATTACTATTAGTGCATTTGCTATTTCCCCTGCTCTCTCTTTCAGTACCCTGGGATGCATTCCATCAGGGCCAGGAGACTTGTTTACTTTTAGCCCAACACTACGTCTTTCGAGATGATTATTTCTAGATCATCTTCTTGTCATCAATTTTTGGCATGTTATTTGTGTCTTCCACTGTGAAGACCAACACAAAATACTTGTTCAATACCTCAGTCATTTTCTCATTTCCAGTTATTACACTCCCCTTCTCATCCTCTAAAGGGTCAATGTTACTTTCACCACATTTTTCATTTTATATATTCGTAGAGTTTTGCCATTTTTATATTGAGCTACTTTATTCTCATCATCCATCTTACCTTTCTTTATAGCTTTTTTTCATGGCTTGCTGTTGACCTTTAAAGATTTCCCACTCCTCTAGTTTCCTCCTAATCTTTGCCCCTTTCTATGCATTTTCTTTTAATTGGATACCTTCCTTTATTTCTTTCTTAGTATTAACGGTTGCTTATCTCTTTTGCTACAGTCCTTCCTTATCACTGATATATACTTTTGCTGAGCACTGTGAAAAATCGCTTTGAAAGTCCTCCATTGTTCCTCAATTGTCCCACCATAAAAAATTTTTCTCCAGTCTACTTTAGCCAACACCTCCCTCATTCCTTTGTAGTCCCCTTTGTTTAAGCACAAGACACTGATATGGATTTTACCTTCTCATGCTCCATCTGTATTTTAAATTCAACTTTACTGCATTGCTTCTTCCAAAAGAATCCCTAACTGTGAGATCATTAATTATTCTTTCTCATTACAGAATTAGACCTAGGACAGCTTGCTCCCTCGTAGGTTTCATTACATACCGTTCAAGGAAGCTATCACAGATACATTCAATGAACTCCTCCTCAAGGCTTCCTTGACCGACCTGGTTTGATCAATTTGATATGTAGATTAAAATCCTCCATGATAATTGTTGTACCATTTTTACATGCATCAGTTATTTCTTTGTTTATTTCTCAACCCACTATGATATTATTTGGTGTCTATAGACTGTGCCCATTAGTGGCTTTTTCTCCTATTTCTAATTTCCACCCCAATGGATTCAATCTTTTTTTTCCATAGAAGGTATACCATTTCTCACTACTATCCTGATGTCATCTTTAAATATCAGAGCTACACCACCTCATTTACCTTCTTGTCAGGCTCTCTGAACAATCTGATTCCCCTGGATAGTTAACTCTATTTGTGACCATTCTGCAACCACGGCCACCAGATCATTCTCGTTTGCAATGATTTGTGCTGTCGACTCATTTACTTTGTTTCAAATACTATGAATGTTCAGATACAATGCCCTTGTGCTAGTTTTGTACTTCTTAAATTCTAACACTTCCATGAATAACATCTCCTGAATTCTCCTTCCTTTTAACATTTTTTCCTGACTTCTGATGTAGTTGGAATCCTATCCCCACATTTTGTCCTTGCTCCCTCCTTCTTGGACTTCTTATATAGGTTCCTATGCCCTGGCATATTAGTTTAAACCCTCCCCAACTCTTCTAGCAAACACTCCCCTGGGACATCAGTTCCAATCCTGCCCAGATGTAATCCTTCCAATTTGTACAGATCCCACGTCCCCCAGAACCGGTCTCAATACCCAGGGATCTGAAACCCTCCCCCGACATCATCTCTTCAGCCACATATTTATCCGATATATATCAGGTCAATTCTATTCTAGCACGTAGTACCAGTAGTAATCTTGAGACTTAAGGTCTGATTTTTTTCAAATTTCTTCTTAGCTCCCTGTATTCTGCTTTTAGACCCTCATCCCTTTGTTTAGCCTATTTTATTTGTACCAACGTATACTATGACCACTAGCTGTTCACCTTCCCCCCCTCAATGTCCTGCAGCCGTACCGAGATATCCTTGATCCTAGCATCGGGGAGGAAACATACCATACTGGAGTCTCGTTTGTGGCCACAGTAATACCTGTCTATTTCTCTCATCTTGGGACTGAGAGGACTGGCTCCAACACCCACAACCATCTTCCTTGTAATGGCAACCAATGAACAGTTTTCCCAACATGCCATTTTGACTTTGACATTACTGAGGCTCTGGTGTACTTAGTCAAATGCAGCTTTGATGTCAACACCTCAAGGAAAGATTAATATTTATGTGGCTTCTTTATAACAAAAAGTATCGAAGTGCTTAAGTATTTAATAGTCACCCTTGCACTGTAGGAAATGCAGCAGCCAATCTGCACTGAGCAAACTCCAAGTAGGAAAATGATTGTAGATTGAGGAACAAATATTGATCAAGATACCAATGTTTCTTCAAGAAGTGTGGTATGGGATCTTTGACATTCACCTGTGAAGATACGAAGCTCCTTGGTTTAATATCTCAGCCAGAAAGACCCTCACAATCTTTTGTTAGTGCACGGTCTAAACTGTTAAGCTCAAGTCCAAGAGTGGAACTTGAATCCAGAATCTTCTGCATTAGGATCTAAAATATGACCAAGAGAACCATTGCTTCCACGAGTTAACAAGAAGACATTAATGGCATTCCTTCTCCACATAAAAATAACACTGCTGCGAGTAAGATAACATTCAAGAAAGGCTGAAAAAGATTATGAACACAAACATTTTTAGAAATAAACTATACTTATCTCAAAGTGTTGCAAGAAATTAGAAAAAAGTGTACCTACAATTGTGTGGAAGTTAGCAAACCCTATGGTTGATTTGTTGACTTCCCAACAAGTGCAATCAAATTGCCTGGAAACATATTGTAAGCACACACATATCCAAAAAGGGAGACAAAACAAAATCATAGACTTATAAAACTTAATTGAGTTCTATACAAAATAATGGAATTGATCATCAAAAGGATCATCTTTACAAAAAAAGTGACATAATTGAAAGCTTTCAAAATCGATTCAGACATGATCCATAAACCAAGCAATCATTTCTTTCTAGAATCATATTGCAACTGATCATTTGAACCCTTGGAATAAATTACACAGCTGCCCTCCATATCTTATTGTTCATTTGAAATCAGAAAACAAGCTTGCAAAAAACAAAGTTTAATTTATTTTAATTCACCTTAAAAAGTACAATATTGACACATTCAAAAGTGCTTAAAATGCACAATCTTCCTTTGATTCCTCAACTTTGAGAACTCATTTTAATAATCCATTCCTCTGTAGGTTTAAACTAATTTAAAAATTTGATCCCAGTAATATTCACAATCATTTTTTTTTTAAAAACTGTCCAATTCTGATGCACAGAGATAGTCATTTCATGCTGCTATTATGTAATGGCAACACCAGTGATATTTTACACCAACAGGATGCTTCTGTCAAGCTACAAAGGCATTTTACCTTACCATATGAATGAGTAATATAGTATGAATTTATGCCAGTAGAATGCAGGTTAATAAAACCTTATTTCCCAATAAGATCAGATCAAATAGCTGTCTACTTTAAGCAGAGTACTAATCATACTCAACCAGCCACTTGTAGCAAAAGCTCAGAACATAATCCATAGATTCTCTAGCAGTGAGTGCTATCAATTACATGATCAATTCACAATTAAATCAAATCAGGCTCACGTATACTTGTAACAAGATCGTATTATTCATAGGCAGGGGCCTATACTTTGCAAGAGCATGTCCAGTTTTTGCACCTTTTTTCATATTAAACAATGCACAGGGGATATAGCTTCCCTGATGCTTTCTCCATGGCAGATTCTCGACCTGAATCAACTTCCAAACTAATCAGCATCTTTTCCTTATGCAGTATAAACTCTTGCTCCCTTTGAATTTTAGCATTCTTACATCTCTCTCCTAATGAATGCAAAACAAAATGCTTCGACAGCATGTCAGTGAACCTGGAACTTTTTACTCTCAGCTCTTGAAAGAATGCTTTCACTATTCAGATTGCAGTAGCTGAAGACTGGATTATCAATATTCTGCAGGGACCAATCATTTATATACTATGGCTACCAGAGGAGGTCAAAGGCTGAGTCTTCAGAGAGTAACTCAATTGATCCTCACAAAGTATGTCCACTATCTTAAAGGTACAAGTGAGAAGTATTATGAAATATTCTCCATTTGCTTGAGGAGTGCAGCTCATTAGTTCAGTAGAATCCAGGACAAAGCAAGCAGCTTGATTGGTACTCCATCCATCACAGGTGACAGTTACAGCAGCATGCATCATCTATCAGATGTAGTAATAGCAAGTCATCAAGGCTCATTCGTCAGCACCTTGCAAAGCCGCCACCTCTACCAACTAGAAGGGTAATTGCATGGGAACTCTGCTGCCTGCAAGTGCCCCTTTAAGTGACACATCTTTCTGATTTGCAACTATGTTGCATGCTTTCACCATCATAGCATCAAAAAGTCAGAACTACCTAACAGCACTCTAAGCACATTTGCCATAACATGTAGGAGCAGTAGGTGGTGTGGCTCGAGAGCTTGCTCTGCATTCAGTAGGATCATGGCTGATTCAACATTTCTCACATCTACTTGCCTGCCATTTCTTTGTTACCCTTGATTCTTGCACTGATCAGAAATCTAACTCAACCTTATATATACATAAAGGCTCTGCCCTCTCAGCTCTGTGACAAAGGGTTCAAAAAAAAAGCACCAAATCCTCCAAGAAAAAGTTCCTCACTTCCATCTTAAGTTGGCAGTCCTTAATTCTGAGATGTGCCTTCTGGTTCTAGTCTCTTCCATCCTTTCAGCATTTATCCTGTCAAGCCCTTTAAGAATCAAATAGATTCAAAATGTTTCAAATGAAATCACCTCTCATTCTTCTAAATTCCAATGAGTCCCAGCATGTTTAACCTTCCCACCTAAGATAATCCCTCCATACCAGATGCTATGACAGTGGTATAATTGAATTAGATACTTTATATTAAAGGGAAATGCTTAAAAGTTCAGCTTTATTCTGCAAGTAGTCCTTCACTGTTCCTTTGCAGTTGCATGGTCAAAATACTGGAATTTCCTCCTAATGGCATTGTGGGTCAACCCATAGTATCTGGACGGCAGCATTTCAAAGGCAAATAGGGATGGGCATTAAGTGCTGGCTGTCCAGCAACATTTATGTGCAACAAGTGAATAAAAAAAGTATGCTCAGATGCTGGGAGGACAGGATAATTATTCATTCCACCTTGCAACTGTGTATTTTAAGTAAAGCTAATGGACTTTTGTTTACTTAACTTCCTCTGGGATTTTGATTAGAAATCAACAGGGTCATTTGACGATCTGATTAATGAGACCTCCTTGACCCGAGCACTAAGAATCCTCATTACTACAAAAAATACAAATTATAAACCACAAAGAGAACTTAAACTACAAGCATAAAAGTAGTAAATACTTAACCAACCATACTCACTACTTAACAATTAACTGTCCCCTGTAGCCTCTGCTACAGCAGCAGGACAAGGCCACTCTGAAGCACTGTTTCACAACTTAAAGAAAAAAATGCAAAGAACAGGTCGACTCACTGGGGGATAGAGCAATGAAGAAACTATTCAGCATGTTTGGGTTCATCGGTTAGGACATTTAATACAGGAGTTGGGACTGTTTTGGTTATGTCTCACCGAGATTTTGTATGTGTGCAAACTTACTGGGCTTCTGATAGTCCCTTACTTAGAGCCAGGGTGAGCCAAGATGATTCACTAGTTAAGCTTCAAATAGTAATCAACTATCACAGGAATGTTCAGGAATGCAACCCACCACTTTCAAACAAAATAATAAAAGGCAAATGCTGGTCTTGAGTGATGCTTATATCCCATGAGCTCACTTTCCTCAGGGGTAACTAAGGGTGAGCAATAATAGCTAATCATGCCAGCGATGCTCACAACCTGTTAAACAAACAATGAAGAACATTGAAAAATAGCTGAAGAACATAATCAGGATGCTGGTTTGTAATGCCCATATAAATTTTGAAACTATGATCCAAATTTTCTATTGTTATAACTTCAAAATTTTAATTGGATCTTTTAATTTTATAAGAGACAGACAAAGCATAGTTCACAAGTACAACTACATCCATAATATGTTATTCAGAGCCATAATATATGTATGCTTTGAAGATGTTTTCTAACCTTTTTCCTATACTTTTTCATAGGATGTCAGTATAGATGGTAAGGCCATCCTTAATCACCCTTCTGAGTGGATTGTTAGGCTATTTTAAGATGACAGTCAATAAGAATAAACCACATTACTGCACAGAACTGGAGTCACATGTAGGTTTGGCAAGGCAAGTTTCCGTCCATAAAGGATATTAATGTGGATTAACAATAATCATATAGTTTCATGGTCACCATTACTGATGACAACTTTGAATTCCAGATTTTAAAGAATTGAATTAAAATTCTGTAGGGCTTCTATGAAATAAGTACAGAATGCGAGTCTTTACAGGTAAAGTAGTCTTAAAGCTATAGACAATGTGAGTGGAGAGACAGTTAAGCACAGGTTAAAGAAATGTGTTGTATCCAATCAGGACAACTAGAGATTTTGCAAGCCTAGGCAAGTCCGGAGTTACAGATAGTGTGACATGAACCCAAGGTCCCAGTTAAGGCCATCCTCATGGTATGCAGAACTTGGCTATCAGTTTCTGCTCAGCGATTTTGTGTTGTCATGTATCACGAAGACCGCTTTGGAGAATGTTTACCCAAAGATCAGAGGCTGAATATCCGTGACTGCTGAAGTGTTCCCCAACAGGAAGCGAACACTTCTACCTGGTGATTGTTGAGCAGTGTTCATTCATCTGTTGTCGTGGTATCTGCATGGTTTCACCAACATAGCATGCCTCAGGACATCCTTTCCTGCAGCATATCGGTTAGACAATATTGGCCTAGTCACACGAGTATGTACTGTGTACCTGGTGGATGGTGTTCTCACTTGAAATGATGGCATCCGTGTTGATAATCTAAGCACATCTTAGAGGTTGGTGTGGCAGGGTTGTGTAGTGTCATGGTCACTATTCTCCTGAAGGCTGGGTAGTTTGTTGGGGACAATTGTTTGTCTGAGGTTGTGCAGTTGTTTGAAGGCAAGAAGTGGGAGTGTGGGGATGGCTTTGATGAGATGTTCATCTTCATTGGTGACACCTTGTAAACTCTGGAGGAGATGTCATAGCTTCTCCACTCTGGGGAAATATTGGATGACAAAGTGTACTCTGTCCGCCATATCCCGTGTTTGTCTTCTGAAGCGGTTGGTGCAGTTTTTCATTTTGGCACATTGGAACTGTCAATTGATGAGTGCCATGTCCTGTTCTTATGAGGGTGTCTTTCACTGACTGTGTCTCTGTTACGATTCTTTTCGTCTGAGCAGATCCCATGTATATGGAGGGCTTATCCAAAGAGGATGACTTCTTTAACATGTTTAGGATAGAAGTTGGAGAAGTGGAGCACTGTGAGGTTGTCTGTGGGCTTGCAGTACAGGTGGTGAGGTAACCATTCTTGGAGATGCACGTCCAAAGATGCAACTGATTTTGCATAGCTATCCATGGTGAATCTGATAGTGGGATGGAACTTGTTGATGCCATTGTATAGTTGTTTCAGTGATCGTTTGAGTCTGAAAGGAAGAAAACGTCATCAATGTAGCTAGTGTATAGCGTCGGTTGAAGGTCCTGGTCGAACCTCCAGACACTGAAAGATGCCCTCCTAAGAGCAGGATATGGCGCTCGACTCATCAATCGACAGTTCCTATGGACCACAGCGAAAAACAGCACCAACCTCCTCAGAAGATAAACATGAGACACAGCGGACAAAGTACTCTTCGTCGTCCTGTACTTCCCAGGAGCGAGAAAGCTACAACATCTTCTCTGGAGCCTTCAACATGTCACTGAAGATGAACATCTTGCCAAAGCCATCCCCACTTCTTGTTTCAAACAACCTCAAACAGACCACTGTCCGCAGCAAAATTAACCTGGTGTTGTGAGACTTCTTACCACAGGAAATTACTCAGCCTTCAAGAGAACAATGACCACAACACCAGACAACTCTCCTACTACATGGATACCATCATCTCATGTGAGAACACAATATATACTCTTGTGGATTGGCGAACATTGTCTACTTGATATGCTGCAGAAAAGGATGTCCAGAGGCATGGTACATTGCGGAGACCGTGCAGATGCTATGACTACGGATAAATAAACATTGCTTGACAATCACCAGGTTGGAATGTTATCTTCCTGTTGGAGAACACGTCATCAAGTCATGGGCATTCAACCACAACTTCAGGGTAAGCGTTCTCTTAAGCAGTCTTCATGACACATTAAAATGCAGAATTGCTGAGCAGAAACTGACAGCCAAGCTCCGTACACGAGGACAGCCTCAACCGGGATCTTGGATTCATACCACAGTATCTGTAACCCCCATGACTTGCCTGGGCTAGCAAAACCTCTCATTGTCCTGGCTGGAGACAATACACACCTCTTTAACCTGTGCTTAACTCTCTCTCTACTCACATTTTCTGCATTTGTAAAGACACCCATTTCGTCCATTATCTTGTAAATTGATTTTATGTCTATATATGCCCTATTTGTGAACACAATTTCTCACTCATCTGAATGAGTGACACTCTGAAAGCTTGTGCTATCCAATAAACCTATTGGACTTTAACCTGATGTTGAGACTTGTGCTTATCCCAGTCCAACATCAGTATCTCCTCACTACTGGTCCTGTGATATACCATTATACCAGTCTCCCCTTATGTACGAGAAGAGTCATTAAAGAAAATGAGCATTACAATGACTGATTACTTCTTTAATGGGTCACACCCTCACAATGAGGCGTTAAAACACTAATGCTCAAATAAAAGTGAACACAAACAATAGAAGAGCATTGGGGTTCACCGTTCACCCTTGCTGAAGTTTATTAGCAGTGATCAGGGAAGTGGGGATGAGCGAGGAAAGGACATCTTTCAACATTATTATATCTTCTATGATGGCAAAGCATTTCACAAACAAATTACTTCAGAAATTGTTCCAAATTTTATGGGACTAACTGTACTTACTTGTTGACTACATGTATCAGACAAAATACACAAAGCTAACTTGAGTCAACTGAAAAGCTGATATTAGAACCTTGGAAAAATTCAGATCAGTCCTTTAAAATATTGTAAACTGACACACTGTTACATGCATCAATGAACAAATGACATTTAATTGCTTGAAGGATTTCACTCTGCAGTCCAAAACATTAAGTACTTGCATTCTCTTCCGAGAGACAGTAATCCTAGCTGTCAATTACTTAATTGTACAATTGGAGTCAAGGCAGAGCATAGAGAAAACCTACAATCAAGGGACTGGATTCTCCGACCTCACCCCCACAACTCGGATTTCTGGTCTTGCTGCAGCAAACAGGAGATTTGGCTGAGCTTCAAGTTCTCCATTTTCGTTGGCTTGGCTTGTGCTGGTGAATGGCCTGATAATTGTCTACTTGACAATGGTCTACTTACTGTTGGTACTCGAGAGATCTTCTTGATGCATCTGAAGTAGGAAAACAATTCCTCAGATATCTGGGCTTGTTTCTTTGTGCAGTCTTTCCTTTGGGGAGTAGTAGGGAAGCACTGGAAAGATTAGCAGGCTGATTAATAACCTGTTAACTGCATCATGAACGCTTATTTCTTGAGCAAAACTGGAACCCATACTTCGGATTCAAAGACAAGAGCCTCATTACTGCCTAAAGTTTGGGTGGTATGTTCAAATATTTGTATAATGCAATGGTGTATCAGATTGCATAATGTAACATTATGCACATGTTCCAGAAACAAAATTCAGTTCACATTGAGAATACTGGATTGCTGATTTGTTTCTCTACCTCTTTGCAATATTGGGACAACTTATTAATACAATCATTCTACATGTTTTGCAAGTTCAAAGTACTTTAAAATAGGAATATAGGATACTGGCAAAAAGATAGCAAGAAAATACAATTCCAAACCCAGTTATTATTCAGTTCAATAATCATTTGCAGCTTGGGTCTTGGTGGTGTTCTATCCAATGTTCATATAGATATGAGAAATGAAAAATCATATTCCACTCATTTTTGAGAGATACACCTTCAAAACCACATTTAAATATGCTATATTTTATTGGCTGAACATGTACCATTCAAATGAGCAACTCAAGACATTCAAGTTTAAACTTATAATGAACTCACAGACTCAAGTGCACTGCACCAGAGAGAAAAATAATTGACAAGACGGTAAAAAGCCTTGTGCAAGACAGCAACAGAAGCATAGGGTATGTGTTAAACTGATACAGCTTAATGAGTATCACATGATGCAAAGTGTCCATTTTACCACACATTAAATATTTCCAGTAAAAGTTACCCAAAGTTGCACTTGTCCAATGCTTTAACTCAACTGTAAAGTATTGCTACACCACATCTTATTCAAGAAAAGCAATAGCTAATGAAACTTAACAGAATTTTGGGTGCATGACTTAGATTTGTAACTCCATGGTTTCCTCAGCCACACATGATTTGAACTACTCTGGAGCCCAGCAACAACACTTCCCAAAATGACAGTGATGCAGATGAGAAATCAGTGGAGAAAACATGTCCTAGCACTTCCATGGTGACTTGTTACAAAGATTACTATTTTTAAAAAAAGGAGACCCCACACATGCTGTATCATTAACACAACTGCTTCTTTCGTATTTTCTATTGTTTTGCCATCAGTCTATAGTTCAGATCAGTTTGCCAATTTCAAAGTTTTACCCAAAATTGCAACACAAATAATCCAGCTTAAATGTTTGATGCCAGTAACTGGCATAATCAGCTGCAGTGCAACTCATCAATAAGCTAATATTGTGTTTGCAGAACTTATGGCTCAATCGTTTTAGACTTTTGCTCCTTTGAATGACATGACAATTAAGTTTTTTTTAAACAAGATGTCAACTTCATTATGTCATGATACAGGATAGGGCAATGTGTTCAAGTTAGCTGAACTGTTCAAATCACTAAAAATTCAGTTAAGCATAACAGTTGAAAATGTATTTTTACATTTATATATAGGCATCATGTAAGCAAAAAGATCACATGTTCTAGGCCCATTCAAGTTTCTAAATACAAGCCTGCCAACACTTTCACCCAAATAAGTGGGAAAAATCTAGTGCTATAAAATCGAGCACCAAGTGAAAGGTTCAACTAATACTAAACCAGACCTTCAAAGTTTAGATCAGTCAACTGAAGTAGCTTTATATAGATTTGGGTATCCACATTAGAGTGGTTGTTGCTGGAACTTTCTCATTCTTACTTTAAACCAATAGACCAAACCTCTTCAAACCATTCCAGCCAAAATCCATCATAACAATTTTTTTTCTATACAATGTAGAGAAACAGCCATATATAGAGACAAAGGGTAACTGATCCAATGGAATCTTGTAAAAATATTTGTTTGCCAGATGTAGTGGCTTGCAAAAAAATTCTGGCTTTAACAAATCAAAATGATGTTAAATATTCTTTTAAAAGCAGTCTTCATAGCATGTGCGTGTAATTTTACATCTTGAATATTCTTTGAATCGTTTCTAGAAGTGCTCAACAGAACCCAATTTCAATTTATATGATGAAACATACAAGGAAGTGTATTTACTTAGTCGTTTTATTGTGCAAATCAAACAAAGGGCCACCACAATGTCTGATCCATAATCGTTTTATAGCACAAAATAAATGAGAGAATTATTGGGGGAAATATCAGGCTCCTGGGTACACACACTGATTAACAATTTGATCATCCCACTTAAGGCGCTAAGTGTTGGCATACGAGAACAGTATATAGAATTTACAATTCTTCTCCAAGAACAAATATAATTTGGTTAATGAGTTATCTTAAAATCTGGTATTCTTTTCGCTGGTCTCATATCAAGAACTGTGCAATGAAATTAACCACACCGAGCACTATGAGAAAACTATGGAAGATCGCAGACAGCCAACTCAGCTCTCCTTTGCGATACCGTGATATCATGTGAATAAGGGATGGATAAACAAATACAAAGGCAAGGCCACACGTTGCTCCTGAATACCTGCATTAAAAGAAAAACACAATGGTATACAAAGATCTCTTTTTTCATCTTATATTTCACCTGAAGGGTCCAATATTACAGGATGCAGAAATCTTTACCACAGTCACCATTTGAAAATGAAATCATGCAAAGGGCCACCTCTCCAGACGGACAGAAGTCAAATTTAATAGCATTTACTTTTCATATCTAAAGAAATCTTGGAGTTTGAAACTGAGTAATTATTCAAGTCTGAAGCTGAACACCTTTTTATTCCATTTGCTCAACCACGTATTGATAAAATAAATATTGAATCAAAATGGTATGCAACATTGGTCATAACTTGCCTATTTGCATTACAACAGGAATGTCAGTATTTATTAATTTAATGAGTCTTAAATAAACCATCTTTCTTCACACCCACTTGGAACTCATCTTGTCCACAAGACCCATCTCTCTTCTCGCCATCCTAGTCCCATTGCTGATCATCAACCTTTTCCCTTAGCCTCTGTTTTGCTGCAATTTAAACATTTGCTTTCAGGCGTTGCTCCCCTTTTTAAATATGTTATCAGCCCCCATCACCCCCCCCCCAAAAAAAACAATCGATCCCATCATTCCATCTCCAGGCCCCGTCCTTTCTTCTCTCGAAACATGCTATCACCTCCCAAGTTGATTCCCATTTTCCCCAGAACTCCATATGTGAATCCCTCAAAATGTTATAGCCCATCAGTTTCACTAATAGCTCTCAAAGCCACAAATACAACTATGACAAAGATAAACTTTTCCCCATCACAGCCTTTGATGTGGGTCCACTCTGTCATTTTCCTTCAACACTCCTGTTATCCAGCTGGATGGGGTTACTCTCACCCAATTCCACTTCTAACCATCTTATCACTTGCAATGGTTTCTCCACCTGCTCCTGCACTATCTCTGAAGCTGCAAGAATCTATCCTTTGCCTCCTTAGCTGAATTATTGGTTTTGGGGGTTACCCCAGGTAAGAGCACACCCTCAAAATAATCATCCTCAGTAGTGCAAAATAACCACTTCCCCTAGACACTTGTTCTGGGTCTGAGCAAGTGAACTACACAATTGAAAGATGGACACCATCATCTTAATTCTAATTTAGAACTAGTAAAATAGACTTAAAATGCTACAGACTGAGGCCAGCATCAAATATTTAAAGTATTAGCTTAAATCCCGGAGTAACTTTGACTGTCTGAACAGTAGGACACAAAAAGAACTGTCTGAAGTGATGACCAACTCTTCAAAAGGCTGAGAAGTTTTGTTTTAAGGTTCTCCTTTAAGCTCTTCTTCAATATTGCTGCTTTTCTGAAGAAAAGCCTATTCTTTTTGTACCCCACTAAATTATATAATCTCTAGTAGCTATGTGTGTTGCCTCCTTTTTTAAAATTCCTCCCTGATTCTTCATGGTATTTCACTACAATTTATATATTGAGGTGAAGATCAAGAGAGTTTATTTAGTCAATAAATGCTTGCATGTTTTAATATCAATCCTAATTAAATTTACTTGCAACCAAATGTTCAAAGTGAAAAACCCTTACGTTCCTATCTAGCTCAGTAGAAGCTATATTTATATATCATACATTTTTGTACTTGGTGTCTGATAACATTCAACTCTAACTATTAAAAAGCCATTACTTTCACGATATACTGAGCTCAATTTTAGGGTGCCTTCTTCACAGACTATCCCAGACTGCATTACTATTAAATTGTGTGCTCTCCTTTTTAAAAAGCACCTCTGGCAGTGAATAAAGTGCTTAAAATGTAAATATTTCTGGTACCCATGTTCAAAAAAGGCAGGAGCACTAGAATTTCAGTAGAAGCTACCAACATAAAGTAATATTGTCTTTCATTAAATTCAGCTATTTTTAATTTGTTCAGTGCCAGCCATATAGGTGTCGAAAGGATTATAGGTAAAATGGATGTCTGTTGGCTAGTAACCATTTTCTCAATTTTAAAGTGTAATGTCCCACTCATATACAAATACCATTAATGTTCATATTCTACCTTTCTCTAAAACACCCTCCTATATCATATCTAGATCTGCCCCTCAGTGATAGACTGAAGGTAAAGCATTAGTTTTCACAAGTGCTTCTTTGTTCTACACTGATGACAGCCAGCTCTACATCACTATCTATCGACAAATGGATCACTAGAAAGTTTTGTTTAGTTACAGAAACCTATCAAAATATTCTTTACATCTTTATAAAAGGTAAAATACTGCAGATGCTGGAATATAAAACAAAAACAGAAAATGCTGGAAAATCTCAGCAGGCCTGACAGCATCTATGGAGAGAGAACAAGAGCCAACATTTCAAGTCACAATGATTCTGACTTGGAAATGTTGGCTCTTGTTCTCTCTCCACAGATGCTGTCAGGCCTGCTGAGATTTTCCAGCATTTTCTATTTTTATATTCATTCCAGCTGTTTTGTACAGAACCACAAAATTATGTTCATGAAATCTGGACATTTAAATTTTTAAAGGATAGAAACCTTTTTTGTACTTAATGAGAAAACAAAAGAGCAAATTTAGATTTTTGATTTTATTGATGTGATTTTAAGGGTAGGTATCAAACAAATAATGTTCATCTTTAAGATTTGAAGCAGTTAAATAGTTAATTTCTATGCACGAGTCAACAATTTGTCTTTACACCTAGTCATAGTCTAACCTCAATGAACGTAACAACTCTTGATTCATCACTGAACCAAGTTACAACTGGAATACATTAATTTATATCGGTCAGGAATGTGAAGGATTGGAATTTATTGATGGCATCTGGTTTTGTCTATGAGACAAGCACTACAGCTAAAAGACCAGAATTATGAAAGGTATTTCCTTAGCTTTAAGGCATGGAACAACATACTTAAATCAATACTGGAAAAATAATACTCCACATCATGGTCCATAAACTGGGGAAGTGAAACAGAAAATCAATTCTGTAGCAGCTGCAAGTGGGCTTGATGCCAGCAGAGAGCAACCACAAGTGTGAAATGCAGAATGGTTTGGCAGTTTTACCTTGGAGGAGTTTGCACATGAAGCAGCATTGCAGTTCGGCCAATATCGCCAGTTAGACTTGCAGTTATCAAGATGATGTTTAGGTTTTTAATGATGATATAAACACACTAATTGCTCAAAGGATTGTGCACACTCATTGTGGGTTAGTTTATTGGGACTAAGTGCGTGCAAACATTTACACGATCAAAACTTGAAGACATCAGAGCTGTGTATACTCTGCTGAAAGCAAAAGCCAAATACTGGATCACATGGCACACATCTTCCCTCTCCATCCATCATTCCAAAGGGCCTTTTCCTTCTGCAACACCCTTGTCTACTCCTCTATCACAACCAACATGGTGTTTCCTTTCCACGTAACAGCTGGACATTTAACACCTCACTGACCATTTTTTATTGCTGTTCAAAGCCCCAAAAACACTTTTCATTTGTACTTCTTTCAATTTAGAATACCATATTCACTGTTTACAATTTAGTTGCCTCTCTCCATTGGGGAGACCAAATGCAGACTGGCTGATTCTTGTGAAATACCTCTGCTCAGTCTGCAAGATGACCACCCATCATCCACCAAGTTTAATACACTTCCTTGCTCTCACATTTGTCTTCGGTCCACTGCAATGTACCAGTAAAGTTCAACGCAGGATGGCACCTCAACTTTTGATGAGGTACTTTACAGCCTTCTACACTGTTCCTCTAACAATAAGTTTAGCAATTTAAACTCTCCCATTTTGATTTTTGTTTGCCATGTATTGGTTTGTGCCTTGTTTTCATTTTATATTTTCAGACATGTGTTCATTATTTTGTCATTAACACTCACTTTAGACTATTGCTTTGTTTATTATCATCTTTATCTCTCCTGCCCTATGCACTATCCCTTTTGTTGTCTTTTGTTCTTTTCCCCATTACCCAACACATCCACAGATACAGCTGGATCAACTGTACCAAATAAATTCAACCTCATCAAGAAGGGAGATTTAAATTAATACTTAAGTGGGACATGCCTAGGTAGGCACATCCATCTCATGGATAGCTGCAAGTATTTACTATTAATAATACCTTACTAAGCAGGTATTATTAAAATACCACATGTATTTCATGATTACTATACAGCTTTGAAATTTAGAGGGGCACATGGAGTGGTGAGGGAGTGCATCTGAGAAGACCTTCAAACAAAAAGATTTCACAATAACTGCTTTACATCACTTTAAACTCTCAATAGTTCTGTTGAACTTTTGAAACAATACAACTTGATGTCAAATACTAAAAAGGCTCCACAAATACCTTATGATGGCTCCTATATTGGGATAGAACCTTGCGACAAAGACTCCAGTTAACACAATTACAATGTTTAGGATGAACACGTGAAAAAAACTGAGGGAGAGAAAAAAAAACATTAAAACATTTGGAAACAAGATGTTAAAAATGTAATTGAAGTAGTCTAGTAGTGATAACAGTACTGGCTAACTGAGCTTCATTGGGTAGTTGTTGAGTCTGAGCTGGGTCAGGTGGAACAATTGGTTAGAGTATTACAATGCAGAATCTAGCAGAACAAAGAACCATCCTTCTGTCATAAGCTATGGCTCCTTGTGGCTGAATCATTGAGAGTCTGCCTTATCTGATAACCATGGGAAATATCACACACGCATCTCCACTCTCTCCTGAAGTGGGAGGATTCAGGTTGCGGTTAAAATTTCATAGCAATATTCACATTCAGCAAATGGAGTGATATTGCTGCCACCTGAACAAAATTATTCCTTTTTGGTTCTTAGGACATTTTGACAGAACTTATAGAAATCCATGCATTTTATTTCTGGTAGCCGTTCAAGGTATCCATTAATTTTGCTCGTATTGTGCTATGAAGCCACATTTAATTCCTGTTTTTTCCAATCTTCATTTAAGCCTTCCCTAATATTCAAAATTCCTATAACTTTGCCTGTTGTCCCCCACCACCCCCCTGCCTCCGGCAACCTTACTGTCAGGTTGGGATTCATTCAATCTTGTCAAAATCCTTCTGTTTCCTTTGAGTGCTATATCCTGATTCCCATTCCCTGTCATGTTAATTTAAGCTGATTTCCTAACTACCAGTATAGGGCAGTGGTCTTGGAAACGTGTTTTGCCTGTATAGATGGCAGAACTGGTCTTAATGCACACAATACATCCATCCACATGATGTAAGAGTTTTGTGGATAGTGTTTTTCTGGATGTAGCTACTCCACAGTTAAGACCGTGCAGGTAAGGCAGACCCTCTGCCTGCATATTCTTAAGCTGTGGAGTGACTACATCCAGTAATATGCCATCCACAAAACTCTCAAGTCATGCTAGACAATCAAGATTCTCTTACATGTACCTCACTATCCAATTCATATTCAGTTCTATATGCCATCAAGACTAATTATTCCCCTGAAGACAACAGCTAGAGCAAGTCCAAGATGTCTCAACATTGCAATATCTGACAGAGCAGGAGGATGCGGGTAAAGGAGTAAAATTGGGAAAGTAATAGTTTTAGGAGATATCAGGCTAACATATAGAAGTTTCTATAGCCATGTGATTCCAGGATGGTACGAGATGATGCAGTTCATATCAGTATCAACAACACAGGTAGAAAGAGGAATGAGATTGTATGTGCAATTTAGATACCGAGAAAAGACAGCAGCAGGCAAGACTTCTATCTTTAGATTACACCCAGTGCTGTGCATCAGTGAGTACAGAAATAAGTGGATAGAACAGATATAAAGAGTAAAACACCATGGATGCTGGAAATCCAAAAAATGTCAGAAACTCAGCAGGTCTAGCAGCATCTGTGGAGAGAAAAAAAAACGGTTCAAAGAAACTTCTGTTTCTCTCTCCACAGGTGCAGCCAAACCTGCTGAGTTTATCCAGTATTCTGTTTTTATTACACGTTACTGTGCGACTTGTGCTTATATGTTTCATGCATTAAGACCAGTTCTGCCATCTATACAGGCAAAACACGTTTCCAAGACCACTGCCCTATACTGGTAGTTAGGAAATCAGCTTAAATTAACATGACAGGGAATGGGAATCAGGATATAGCACTCAAAGGAAACAGAAGGACTGGAAGAGAAAGGTCCTTTGTCTGGTCAGGTTGCAGACCAGAATACTACCTGTATTTAAGTTTTATTTCAGTTTTCCAGTAGTCACAACATTTTGCTTTTTCATGACAAATGATGAAAAACCTCTCACCTAGAGTATTCAAATCACCATGTTTTAGAAAGGATGTGAAAGTTTCAGAGACTGCATAAAGAATTTATAAGAATGGTTTTAAGAGTGAAGGATTTCAGTTATGGATAAATTGTTGATTCTGGTGTTGTTATCCTTAGGCAAGGTTAAGGGGAGATTGAATTGAGATGCTCAAAATCAGGAAGAGTAAAAACAAGAGTGGATTGGTAGAAAGTGTTCCCACTGGGGAGGGTTGAGATCAGAGATGTATGGCACAAGAACCGATAATGAGGAAAGTACAGTTTTAAGCACTGAGCGATTAGGATGTGGAATGCACTGACAGAATGGTGGAGACAGTTCAGATGTGGCCTTTAAAAAAGTGAATTGTTTAAGCACCTGAACAGCAAAGAAATATGGGTGTAAAGGAAGAGTTAAGTGAACAGGCCAAGATTGCTATGCACAGAACCAGTACAAACAACAGGAGGAATGGCTTCTAGTTCAACGAGGTGACTGGACTGAAGTTAAACGAAATCCTACACTGTTATGATACTGAACCCAGAAAAAACGATCAACCATATGCCAAGCAAATGCATAGTAATGCGTTTCCCAAGTCTCCCACTAGATTGAAATCTATGATGTAACACTTGAAACAAAAGATCTGGCTATTATCTAGGTCAGGAGATGGCCAACTTTCAGAATCAGTGTTGCAATGCCCAACTTGGAAAGTTTTCTGCACAGCATAAGTTGGTTGGTCAAACTGTTAAAGTAGCTGGAAAAAAATACTGAATTGCATCACACCTGGGATACACATTTCCAAACAACTGGCTCAGTAGTTGCACTCGAAGCAAGTAGCCCAGTAGTGGATAGACGGTTGTCATTTGAAACAGCAGGAAGACTCTGGAAATAAAGGCCATGACATCACTGTTTGGCAGGTTGTCCAGAAAGTTCTGGAAAAGAGATTAACAAATTGTTACAGAAATAAAAGAGAAGCAGACGAAAGCTCAGGGGAGACAGTCAGTCTTATGAACATATCATAAGACCACCTAATGTGAAGGGAGTTTCAGGTGGCAAAATCAACTCATTATGGGGAGATGAAAAACAAGAATTCAAGAAGGTTCAGAACATAGGCTCACTGACAGAGGAAGGGGTTGCATTGTGCATTTTTACACAGAAATTTGCTTGCCAGAAGTCCTTCATTGTTTTTTTTTCGTTAACCATTCAAGAATGTGTTCTTCCTACAAAAATTTAGACAAGTCCCTTTAAAGATGCTTAAACACCAAAGTCTACGAAGCTTGGATAAATATCAACCAATTACACTCTTTATAATTCATCATTACTCAGACGTCCCTAGCCACAGTCTCCAACTATATTTTTGGAAACATGTTTTCACACATATCTCCATCTTCAAATCTATAGCTGTACATAACTAAACTGTGTTCTTACAGTTCTTAGAACTTTATGGATTTGCTAGGTACTAATTTGAGTTATTGTTATCCAAATCAGATGCCAGGACCTTCGCACACAAGAGGGTCACCCTATAATACGGAGAGTACCGCAATGTCAGAGGAACCATCTTTTGGATGGAATGTAATTGACAGCAACCAACCAGACTGAGAATACCAGTACTGCCAATATTACATGCCAAGGGTTAAATGCCTATAAAACTGGAAGAATCAAGCATCAGCCTGTTAGAAATGGGCAAGAATCATGGCAGGCATCTTCATACAGTTAGAGCAGATATACATAGCAGGAGAGCCACAGGCTATGTTTTATTCATCTTGTTGCAGGCATCTCTACTAAATTTGTTCAAATCCAAGCAAATTTAGACTGTAGTTAATGCACCTGGCTGCCATGAATTTCAAAGTGTTGTCTTCAGAACTCTAGATTTCTGTAATCAAAGAAACTGATAGGGCATCATGGCAGCCTGCCTGCCCCTGCCCCCCCCATATTGGGCAAATATTCTCCATACAGATGTGAGGGAATGCATTTTGGAAAGCCCATTGCACGTAGGAATTATACAGTAAATGGTAGAACCGTTAGAAATATTGACAGGTAGACAGATCTGGGCATACATGTCTACCGATCATTGAAAGTGACAACGCAGGTGGGTATGACAGTCAAGGCGGCATACAGTATGCTTGCCTTCATTGGTCAGGGCATTGAGTATAAAAATTGGTAGGTGCAGCTATACAGAACCTTAGTTCGGTCTCATTTGAAATACTGTGTACAATTCTGGTCGCCATGCAACCAGAAGGATGTGGATGCTTTGGACAGGGTAGAGAAGAGGTTTACCAAGACGTTGCCTGGTCTGGAGGGTATTAACTATGAGGAGAGGTTGGATAAACTTGCTTTGTTCTCACTGGAACAGTGGTGGTTGTGGTATGACATGATGGAAGTTTACAAGATTATGAGTGGCACTGACAGAATGGAGAGTCAAATGCTCTTTCCTAGGTAGAAAAGTAAAGTACTAGAGGACAAAGGTTTAAAATGCATGGTGAAAAACTTAAAAGATGTATAAGGCAATTTTTTTTTCTACACAGAGATAGTGAATGTCTGGAGATGGTGGGAGCAGGTACAATAGCATTTAAAGGACATCTAAACTAGTACACAAATAGGATGGAAATGGAAGGAAAAGGACTCTAAGCACACACAATTTTAGTTTAGGCAGGCATCATGATCAGTGCAGGCTTGGAGGGCAGAAGAACATGTTCCTGTGCTGTACTGTTCTTTGTTTTTTATTCTTTATATTGCTCGGATCACAAACAGCCTCAGGAAATTGAAACAAGAGAGTACGAGGGGAAACTAATAAGAAATAGAAAAACAGATTGTAAGAGTTTCAACAAATATTTAAATAGACAAAGATCAATCAAAGCTTGGTTTAGTTTTCTAGAGGACAAGTCTGGAGAAATGATAATGGGATACAAGAAAATTACAAAGCTGTTTAACAGGTAGAAGGGTGATAAGGCATGATGAACCTAAAGCAATCACAATTGTCAGGGAGAAGGGTGGCATGGAAACTATTGAACCTCAAGGTTAATAAATCTCTAGGACCAGATGATCTGCATCTTAGGATCTTAAATAAATGGTGGCACAGACAGTAACTACATTGGTTAAAAATCTCTCAAAAGTCTTTTAGATTCTGAAATTTGAAAGCAGCTAGTGTAACAGTTTTGTTCAAGAAAGCAGACAGGCAGAAAGCAGAAGCTATAGGTCAGTTAGCATTAGTGTTATTGGGGAAGTAGGAAAGTACTTATCCATTATGGAGGTTGTTATAGCAGAATACTTAGAAAATCACAATATTGTTAAGCAGAGGCAACATGGTTATATGCAAGAAAACTTGTGTTCAATTAATTTATTAGAATTGATTTGACAAAGTAACACTTGAGATAACTAAAAGGGAATTGGTAGATTAAATACGATTTGTCATACGTTTTAGCATACATTGAAAAGTACTGTTTCTTGCCGATTATCAGACAAAGTATACCATTCATTAGGAAAGAAATGAGAGTGTGCAGAATCTAGTGTTACAGTCATAGCTAGGACGTAGAGAAAGATCAACTTAATGTCAGGTAGACCCATTCAGCAGCAGGTAAGAAGCTGTTCTTAAGTCAATTGGTATGTGACCTTAAACTTTTGTATCTTTTTCCTGGTGGAACATGGAAGAGTACATCCTGAATGCACAGGATCCTTAGTTATGCTGGCTGCTTTGCCAAGGCAACAGGAAGAATCAATCGATGAGAGGCTGGTTTGCATGATTGAGCAACATACACAAACTTTTGGAGTTTCTTGCTGTCTTAGGCACAGCAGGAGCCATACAAACTGAGATACACCATAAAAGGCATTCTATCTGGTTGTACCTATAAAGATTGAGAGTCATAGCTGACGCGCTATAACATGTGGCTGATAAAGTAGAGGCGTCGGTGGGCTTTCTTAACTATAGTGTCGGCATGAGGAGACCAGGACAGCTTGTGACATACAAACATTTCCAAAAGCCATTTAAAAAGATACCACATCAACAGTTATCACTCAAAGTAACACTTGGCATAGAAAACTGGTTACTAACAGGAAGCATTGAGTAAGGATAAATTGGTGTTTTTCAGATTGACAAGCTGCAACTAGTGGAGTGCCACGATCAGTGTTGTGCGCTCAACTTTTTAAACAATAGGACCGAATGTATAGTAGCAATGTTAATGATAAAGATAGGTAGAAGAGTAGGTTATCAAGAGGAAGTAGAGTGTCTGTAAGGCTATATGGACTGATTAAGTGAAATGTTTGAAGATGTAGTAGATGATGTGGGTAAACGTAAACTTCATCATTGCCAGGTCCACGACCACTACCACAGGACTGCCATCCTAGAGTGGTGAAGCTGGAATGGATTATGGTGTGTGTTGCGTAGCTGTGGTATTTTTGGTTGTTCTAGACCACAGTGAGTCATCCCTTACCGATGGTCCCGCAGGGAATCCAGGCACTCCTGCTGGCAGGCGAGTGTCTGTCGGAATTTGACTGGCCGAGGATAACCAACACGCTTCTATGCCTATAAACCCGGTAAATATCCAAAAAATAGGTTCTCGACAAGTTCAGGCTTGTCCCGGGGGCACTGGTGATCCGCTGGCGGATGCGGTTCAACCCTGCCTAGGTAGTAGAAGCACCCGCGACCCACTACCTACACGATCGGTACAAAGGGTGAGACGAACGAGACGCACCTGGGGTGACGCTGAGATGGGACGTGTGCCCCGTCTTGTCTTGGATGTTCACTACCAGACGATGACGAAAGATAATGACACCGATTACCACCCTTAGGTGTCACGGTATGAATGGGCAGCACGTCAGCCCAGTGATTAGCACTGAGGTTGACCGGCTACTTGGACCCAGGGTCGGTTCCCTGGCACTTTCTCCCCGTGTTCGCGTGGGTTTTCCCCGGGTACTCCGGTTTCCTCCCACATGGCCAAAAATGTGCTAACTAGGTTAATTGATTATGAACAATTGTCACGTCACCTAATCTGGCTTCCCTGAATTCAGAATAAACTTTTCCCTTAAATTCTAAATTTCCTCCTCATGCAAGAGAGCCGAGCACCGAAAGTACCGACAAAAGGTTCTCTAAACGCCCAATTAGATCAGGGGGCGACGGTACCAGCTCACACCCTGCCCTAAATACACTCAGGGTGCCCAACCGAGCCACAATGACATCAAGTAGACCCCGGCTGGGGCTCTGCGAGCCACGGACTATGACCAGGGCAGACCCCGGCTGGGGTCTGCGAGCCACAATTGGTAACATCAGTAGACCCCGGCTGGGGTACTACTCGTGGTAACTTAAGATCAAGAGACCCAGGCGTGGGATCTGCTAGTGGTAGACAAAACCGTCGACGAGCGACGTAAAGACTCGGAAAAGGCACTCATGCGAGTGTATTCAAATAGCAAAGCAGCATACTATTTAAGTGGAGGAAGGTTGCAAGGCTATGACAGAATGATGGATGTTCTGGTACAAATCAAAGCTAGAATGTAGGTACAACAAGTAATTAGGAATGCAAATGGAACATTGATTTTTTTGCAAGAGGAATAGAGCATTAAAGTAGGGAAGTTCGACAACAGCCATACAGGCCCTTAGTGTGACCACATCATGAGTACTGCAACCTATTTTGGTCTCCTTACTTGAAAAAAATAAGTACTTTAGAATTAGTTCAGAAAAAGTTACTCAACTCATTTCAGGGTTGAAAAGTTTAACCCTGGGAAGAAAGGTCAAATATATTTGGCATCTATCCATTGGAGTTTACAATAATGAGGGGTGAAACACAAGATCTTCAGGGAACCGGAGGATGTTTTCTCTCATATTTGACTTTAATTTTTATAGTGTGGCCAAATTAATAAAGTAAAAGTCACTAAGTTGTTGAACAGGGAATTGGGGTTATGTTCATCAATAATGCAGTTGGAGAACTAGGTCACAGACAACCCAACCAGAAAAGGAGATTTGTTAGTTTTTTCCTCTTCTGATCATCAACTAGCTAGTGGCAAGAGCTGTGTCCTCATGTTGGCGATATTGTATGGTATGCAACAGGCCACCACAATCCCCTACACTGACACTGAGCAGTTCAGATAGAAAATGCATTAAACATCCCAACGAGCTACTCCATTACATTTTGTGTGACAACAATACTTTTGTTTTATAGTGGTATCCAGTTACTTAAAATGTACATCAATGATTGGAGGAAACCAAATGTAATATTTCCAAGTTTTCTGCAACATGAAACTCAGTGGAAGTATGAGTGGTGAGGAGAATAATCAAACCGATTAGACAAAATGTGTGCAAATATATGGCAGTTGCAGCATAACATGGATAAACGCGGAATTTTCTACTCTGGAAGGAAAAACAGAATCGCAGAGTATTATTTAAATGGTGACAGACTGGGGGATGTTGACGTACAAAAGAACCAGGGTGTCCTTATACACCGGTCACTGAAAACAAACGTGGTACAGCAAGCAATTAAAAAGGCAAATAGTATGTTGGTTTTTGTTGCAAGAGGAGCAAAGGTGCCTTACAGCTGCCGTCCAGGGCTTTGGTGAGACAATACCTGGAGTATTGCGTGCAGTTTTCATGTCCTGATCAAAAAGATATACTTGCCATAGTGGGAGTGCAGAAGGTTCACTAGATTGATTCCTGGGATATTAGGACTGTCATACAATGAGAGATTGGCCAGCCTAGGCCAATATTCAATTTAGAAGAATGAGTGTGCAGCAGGAGTGGAGAATCTAATCAAAATGAAATTCTGACAGAGCTGGACAAACTGGATGCAGGGATATTATTCCCTGTGATTGGGGCATGTCTAAATCAAGGGGTCACAGTCTCAAGAAATGGGGTGGACCTTTTGGTAATGAGATGAGGAGAAACCTCTTCACTCTGAGCTTGTGAAATTCTTTACCAAGCCACTGAACATATTTAAGGAAATAGATTTCTAGACTTGGCTTCCTGTTAATACTGTTAACAAAGATTCTGGAGTGATTGTATAGAATTGAGGATGAGTCATGATCATATTGAATAGTAGAGCATTCTTGAAGGGTCCAGAGATTTACTTCTGCTCCTATTTTCTTTGTTTCTGTGTGTGCAACCTACAGGGCTTTCCAGTGCAAGCACTGCTTTTGCAGCAAGTCCTCTTATCCTCATTATTCCTCCTCTCCTTGCAAAACTGTATGCACTCCTTTGGCCATCTACTGCACTCATCTAGGAGGATGTAATTTGTATAGAATCCCTGAAGACATGACCAAAACTTTAAGCATTCACTGTAGACATAAGCAACTTTAAATAACTCAGGAAACTACTAAATGCTCCTACAATTGCAGCAACAGCTAATTGAGATCAATTAGCCACGAAATTGGAATTAGTTCATCATCTCTTGGAGGGGCAGGGGCATATTCCTTGGGCTGATAAATGCATGTTAAACTGTGCTGCCGCTTTGAACTCTAAATGGCAACACTTGCATCAAATTAGCATTACACCCTTAGCAATTTCATTATTTCTTTTAGTGGACAAAAGCAAAGTATTGCTTTTTTATTTCAGATCTCCAGCAGCCAAAGTGCTGGAGAAACTCAACCAGTTTGGCAGCATATATAGAGAAAGAAACATGGAATCCATTCTTTTTCAAAACAAAAACTATTTTTATGCTTTTTGAAAGATAGGCAGGTAGAACAAAAGAAAAGCTGAGGGATAGGTTAGAGGGGAGGGAAGGTTAAATGACAAAATAGTTATGGAACAAAGGGTGTGGCAACGATAGCCTTTCAAGAAGTAAAATGTGCGTGAGTAGCAAAAAAAACATCAATGCTGTATAAAAACAAAAACCATCAGGTGCAGACTGGCACTCGAGGATTGCAGTCTTTTGGACTATCATGAATTCAAAGTGCTTAAGTCAACAATGAAGTGTTACCTCTCTCAAGCCTGGGCTGGGCTTCACTGGAATATTGCATCAGGCTGTGGACAGAAACATCAGCAGACAAGCATGAGGTGAACTGAAATGTACCCTAACCTCCCAGCTGGTTGCAGATTGAATTTAGTTATTCTGTAAGGCAGTCACCTAGTCAATGTTTGGCTGTCCCAGTGTAGAAGGAACAACATTGTGGGCAGCACACACAGTAGACTAACTTGAAAGAAATACAAGTAAATCACTGTTTCACCTGGAAAGTGTGTCCGGGGCTTTGGACTGAGGAGATGAAGGACAGGTGTTACACTCCCTGCAATTGCATGAGAAAGTGCTATGGGAAAGGAAGGAGGTGCTGGGAATGATAGAGGAGTAGATCAGGGTGTCATGGGGATGATGGTCCCTTTGGAATTTTAAAAGGTGAGGGGTGCATAAGATGTGTTTGGTTGTTTCATACTGGAGTCGGCAGAAATGGCGATTTAATTTTTCCAGTTGCAGTCGAGACCACGATATAGCATCCATGTGCAAGAAGCCAGGAATGTCCCACACATCCCACAGGACAAGTACAACTGGGGCTCAAGCAGGTACACATATCCACAACTTTTATTTGGAGGAAGCAAGTCAAGTTGAAGGTGAATTTGTTTAATGATTTCAGTCAGGTGGATTGGTCTGGCCTCCATTCAAGGAAGAAGGGAAGAGCCCATCAGATTATCCAGTCGGGAACAGAAGTGTAACGGGATTGGCTGTCCCTATTAAAGGAGCAGCATTTAAACCCAGCAAACAGCAAAGAGACAGGATAAGGGGAGAAGTGTCAAGATAGGAAGATAGTTCAGTTAGACAGGAACAGGCTAAAATAATGAGTCTACCAAGACAGTCTAATTTGTGGATTTGTATTGTAATTTTTTTACTTCTTCCAACACCCCTTCATGCCACAACAATTCTGGAAAAGTTTAATCATTTATAATTATATTTTCAAATTCAAATGCATTGTCTTTGGTTATACATTTATCACAATAACTTTGATTTCCAGAAGGCGTTCGATAAGGTGCCTCTGCTGCAGAAGGTTAGGGTACACGGAGTTCAGGGTAGTGTTACCGTGGGTTGAGGATTGGCTATCTAACAGGAAGCAAAGAGTTGGAATAAACAGGTGCTTTTCTGGTTGGCAGTTGGTGACTAGTGATGTGCTGGAACCCCAACTGTTGACCATATACACAGATGATCTGGAGGAAGGGGCTGAGTGTCGCGTAACAAAATTTGCTGATGACACGAAGATGAGTGGAAAAACAAATTACGTGGATGGTGTGGAAAGTCTGCAGAGAGATCTGGATAGATTGAGTAAGTGATCGGGGATCTGGCAGATGGACTATAATGTTAGCAAGTGTGCGGTTATCCACTTTGGTAGAAATAATAGTTGGAGGGATATTATTGAAAAGGCAAAAAGCTTCAGCATGCTACGGTGCAGAGGGATCTGGGCACGAATCGCAAAAACCCAGTCTGCAGATGCAGCAGGTGATCAAGAAGGCAAATGGAATGTTAGCCTTTATAGGTAGGGGGATAGAATATAAAAGTAGGGAGGTCTTACTGTAACTGTACAGGGCACTGGTGAGGCTGCAGCTGGAGTACTGTGTGCAGTTTTGATCATCGCATTTGTGGAAGGATATAGTGGCCTTGGAGGGAGTGCAAACGAGGTTCACAAGGCTGATACCGGAGATGAAGGAGTTAGCCCATGAGGAGAGATTGCGTAGACTAGGTTTGTACTTGGAGTTTAGAAGGCTGAGGGGAGATCTTATAGAGACATATAAGATAATGAAGGGGATGGATAGAGGTAGAGAGATTGTTCCCGCTTACAAAGGATAGCAGGACTAGAGGGCACAGCCTCAAAATAAGAGGGGGGGGGGCTGAGCGGTTTAGATCAGAGTTGAGGAGGAACTTCTTCAAAGGATGGTGAATCTTTGGAATTCTCTGCCCGTTGAAGTGGTGGAGGCTACTTCACTGAATATATTTAAGTCATGGGTAGATAGGTTTCTGATAGACAAGGGAATTAAGCGTTATGGGGAGAAAGCAAGAAAGTGGAACTGATCCACTTCAGATCAGCCATGACCTTATGTTTATGTTCTTATGAGTGAAGTGAGGACCTGGCAGACGAAGTACAACGTTGTCAAATGTGAGGTTATTCACTTTGGAAGAAATAATAGTAGGATGGAATATTATCTAAATGGTGAAAAGTTGCAGCATGCTACTGTGCAGACAGATCTGGGGTCCTTGTGCACAAATTGCAAAAACTCAGTCTGCAGGTACAGCAGGTGATCAAGGCGAATTGAATGTTGGCCTTTATCGCAAGGGCGATGAATATAAAAGCAGGGAAATCTTACTGTAACTGTACTTGGCACTGGTGAGGCCGCAACTGGAGTACTGTATACAATTTTGGTCCCCTTATTTGTGAAAGGATATTTTGGCCTTGGATGGAGTACAGAGAAGGTTCATCAGCTTGATACCGGAGATGAGGGGATTAGCTTGTGAGGAGAGATTGAGTAGATTGGGCCTGTACTCGGAGTTTAGAAGGCTGAGGGGGGATCTTATAGAGAAATACAAGATAATAAAGGGATTAGATAGGGTAGAGGTAGAGAGAAATTCTTTCCACTTAGAAAGGATAGCACAACTAGAGGGCACAGCCTCAAAATGGGGGGGTGCAGGGAGCAGCTTAGAACAGAATTGAGGAGGAACAACTTCTCTCAGAGGATAGTGAATCTTTGGAATTCTCTACCCATTGAAGTGGTGGAGGCTACCTCATTGAATATGTTTAAGTCATAGGTAGATAGATTTCTGATCAATAAGTGAATTAAGGGTTATGGGGAGCAGGCAGGTAATGTGGGATCCATTTCAGATCAACCATGATCTTGCTGAATGGCAGGGCAGGCTCAGGAGGCTAGATGGCCTACTTCTGCTCCTATTTCTTATGTTCTGAAGCTGGAATTGCTTTAATATCTCCCTCTCCTATTCTTGATGCCCTTGTTGCCAGCAAAATTTAAAATTAACATAAATATTTTCTCCCCCATTAAAGAATTTCAGAATTACATACCGGCTCAATGCAGTCTTTGGATAGTTCTGGGGAGGGAAATGCAGCAAATATCATCACTGCAACATATAGATAAGTTAATCCCACAAGTAGGTAGGCAATGGACAGATCCCGAACCTGAAATAGAAATTAAATGGGAAAGGAAATAAGTTTGCATGGAGACACGAGCCAAGAAAGGAAATAAACTTCTTTCCAAGCCAACTTTGGTTAATTAAAGGCTCTGAAAAGTCATATTGGACTCAATGTCAACTCGTTCTCTCTCCACAGTTGCTCCTCAATCTGCTGACTGTTTTCAGCACTTTGATTTTATTTGCTAAAACAAATACTATTTGTGAATATAATAAAAAAGTGTTTCAGATTTTATTTGGTTGCTGTGATACAGCAGGACCTGCTCAATCATCTCTTCAAATTCATCTCTTCATCCTGCTGAAAGATCATAGAAGAAAATATTTTGAGAATAACACTGAAGTTACATATTTTTACAAATTTCTCTGTTGGAGTGGAGCTCATTTCAAGTGGGCTGACTTGGCATCTTTATAGAACTACTCACTGGACAAGTCAAAGGTGCTTTTTAATATTGCAGACTATTTTTTATTTTCAGAAAACACTCAGACTTTGCAATGAAGAGACTGTTATCGCATTAAACAGAGCAAAAATAAAATTCAAAACTTCTTGTAATGGAACTGAAGCAGAATATGTTCCAGCAAACAAAGCTTTAGCAAATAAAAACAAAGTGCTGAAAACAGTCAGCAGATTGAGGAGCAACTGTGGAGAGAGAATGAGTTGACATTGAGAGTCCAATATGACTTTTCAGAGCTTTGAAGAAGTCCTAGCCACTTGAAACAGTTTTTTTTTAAAAAGATTCTTTTACAGAATGTGGATGTTGTTGGATAGGCCAGCATTTACTGCTCATCCCTGGATGCCCTCAAGAAGGTCCATCTTCTTGAACTATGGCAGTCCCTGAGCTGTAGATACTTCCACTATTAGTGAGTTCTAGGATTTTGACCCAGCAGTAGTGAAGGAACAGCGATACATTTCAAAGTCAGGATAAGGGGTGACTTGGAGGAAAATCTCCAGGCAGTGGTATTCCTAAGCATCTGCTGCCCTTGTCTTACTAGATGGTAGGGGTCGTGGGTTTGGAAGGCATTGTTTAAGGAGCCGTGGGTGAGTTCCTGCATGTTGTAGACATACACACGGCTGCCACTGTTCATCCGTGTATTTGTGGATGGGTTCAGCAAACAAATGGCTGCTTTGTCTTGGATACAGTCAAGCTTTTTTGGTGCCGTTGGAGCTGCACTCATCCAGACAACTGGAAAGTATGACATCACACTCCTGACTTCTCCCTTTTAAGTACTGGTCAGGCTGTGGGAGTTTGTGGTGAAGTATTCCTTGCCTTTTACCTACTTTTGTAGCCATAGTATTTATATGGCTAATGCAGTTCAGTTTCTGGTCAATAGCAATTCCCAGGATGTTGATCATGGGGGATTCAGTTAAGCCATTGAACATCAATGGGCAATGGTTAGACAATCTTTTGTTGGAGATGGTCATTGCCTAGCACTTGTGGCACAAATGTTACTTATTCTTTGTCAGTCTAAGCCTGAATATTGTCTAGGTCTTGCTGTATTTGAATTTGGACTGCTACAGTATCTGAGGAGTCATGAACTTGCTGAGTCTTTTCATCATTTTCTGTTTTTAATTTTGCACTTCCAGCATTCACAGTATTTTGCTTTTATTATAAGGCTTTGCCAAACCTCAGCCTGACATTAGGAATATCACTAGATGAAAATATAGCTATACTGGCCTACTTTAAGATAGCACAATATATTTATATATAGTGCACTGATGTATGGATTATATGAATATGACATAACAAAGACCAGAGTCAATTGCCCAGGCAAAACAGTAGGATTTGCCAACCTCTACCATTCTGCCATTCACTTGGTGGCTGGTTTAAATCACATTAAAAATGTTTCCATCTAGTGCATCCCTAACCTCTGACATCACATCTCACTGAGTACAAAAATGGTTTATAACACTAACGAAAGAAAACTTTTAATACATCATCCTAAAAAGTTCCCTTCATTAGAATGCTTCAGCCAGATTGATCCTAAAACTGCTTTTGATCTTTAACAAGACAAAATCCAAGTAGATGTTCAATTTTTTCAATGCTGACTTTCAGTATTTGCAAAAGTTGCTCATTGGCATGAAAGAATGGTGAGTGTCTTTTGAATTTGACTCGCTAATTCCTCCCCTAGACTGCCCAACACTACTACAGTCACAAAAATAGAAAATGCCGGAAAATCTCAGCAGATCTGACAGCATCTGTGAAGAAAAAAGAGTCAAGGAAGGCTTCAGGTCTGGATAATCCTTCATCAGAACTACCACAGTCACTTGTGCTGCAGGATTTTAATGACTATTTATGTTTTCATGGTACAATGTAGGTAGCAAATGATTACACAATAATTCTCAAACAGATCATTTGGAATGGACTGAATTTGGATTTATATTCTTAGCTTTACAATGTGGACATTTGGCAACATATTGATTGTTCCTTGTAATCAAGTTCAAATAAGATTCAACATCATTAGTATTCAGATTTCCTTTAGTTTTCCTGAGATGATTTGAAGGAATTGCTTTTTCCCCCCTCCCTGAAGCTTATTTAATCAATAGCTTATTTACTCAAGGTATTAATTTGGTGATTGTTACAAACTGCACTTTTCAGATAGATTTGTGGTATTTTGGGAGACAAATTCTTAAGTGCATTTAGATTTTCATTACAACTAAATTGATGTGGCAGTTGACGTAGAACATAGAACATTACAGTGCAGAACAGACCCTTTGGCCTTCGATGTTGCACCGACCAATTAGGAACAAGCAGTGACCCCCTAACCTAAACCATTCCCCCTTTCATCCATAAACTTATCTGGATGTGGTATATATGGACTTTAGTAAGGTGTTCGATAAGGTGCCCCATGGAAGGCTTCTGCAGAAAATGCAGATGTATGGGATTGAGGGTGATTTAGCTAATTGGATTAGGAATTGGCTAGCTGATAGAAGACAGAGGGTGGTGATTGATGGAAATTATTTATCATGGAGTTCGGTCACAAGTGGTGTACCTCAGGGATCTGTTTTGGGGCCCCTACTGTTTGTAATTTTTATAAATGATCTGGATGAGGGTATTGAAGGATGGATTAGTAAATTTGCAGATGACACCAAAATCGGAGGAGTGATAGATAGTGAAGAGGGGTGTTATAGTTTGCAGAGATACTTGGACAAGTTGCAGAGCTGGGCTGAGAGGTAGCAAATGGAGTTTAATGCAGAAAAGTGTGAGGTAATTCACTTTGGCAGGAACAACAAATGTGTAGAGTATCGGGCTAATTGTAGAACTCTTAATAGTGTTGATGAACAGAGGGATCTTGGTGTATATGTGCATAGATCCCTGAAAGTTGGCAATCAAGTCGATAAGGTTGTTAAGAAGGCATACGGAGTCTTAGCTTTTATTGGTAGGGGGATTGAATTTCGGAGCCGCAACGTCATGTTGCAACTGTACAAAACTCTAGTGCGGCCGCACTTGGAGTATTGTGTGCAGTTCTGGTCCCCGCATTATAAGAAAGATGTGGTGGCATTGGAGAGGGTACAGAGGAGGTTTACCAGGATGTTGCCTGGTATGGAGGGCAGGTCTTATGAAGAGAGGCTGAGGGATTTGAGGTTGTTTTCGTTAGAAAGGAGGCGGCTAAGAGGAGACCTTATTGAAACATATAAGATGATTAGAGGTTTAGATAGGGTGGACAGTGATAGCCTTTTTCCTAGGATGGAGAAAGCTAGCACGAGGGGACATAGCTTTAAATTAAGGGGTGGTGGTTATAGGACAGATGTCAGAGGTAGGTTCTTTACCCAGAGGGTGGTAAGGTTATGGAATGCCCTGCCTGCGTCAGTTGTAGATGCGCCAAGTTTGGTGGCGTTTAAGAGGTTAGTAGATAAGTTTATGGATGAAAAGGGAATGGTTTAGGTTAGAGGGTCATTGCTTTTTCTTAATTGGTCGGCGCAACATCGAAGGCCGAAGGGCCTGATCTGCGCTGTAACGTTCTATGTTCTAAATGTTAGGTCCCTTCTGCACAAATCGCAAAAACACAGTATGCGGGTGCAGCAGGTGATTAAGAAGGCAAATACAATGTTGGTCTTTATAGTTAGGGGGATAGAATATAAAAGTAAGGAGGTTCTGTTGCAGCTGTATAGGGTGCTGGTGAGACCGCAGCTGGAGTACTGTGCGCGGTTTTGGTCTCCGCATTCAAGGAAGGATATATTGGCCTTGGAGATGGTGCAGAGGTTTATGAGGCTGATACTCGAGATGAGGGCGTTGGATTATGAGGAGAGACTGAATAGGCTAGGTTTGTACTCTTTGGAGTTAAGAAGGCTGAGAGGTGATCTTATAGAAACGTATAAGATAGTGAAGGGGATGGATAAGGTAGAGGTTGAAAGACTCTTCCCGCTTAACAAAGATAGCGGGGTTAGAGGGCACAGCCTCAAGATTAGGGGAGGGCGGTTCAGATCAGAGTTGCGGAGGGGTTTCTTCACGCAGAGGATGGTGAATCTTTGGAATTCTCTGCCTGATGAGGTGGTGGAGGCTTCCTCACTGAATATGTTCAAGTCAAGAGTGGATAGGTTTTTGATTGACAAGGGAATTAAGGGTTACGGGGAGAAAGCAGGAAAGTGGTACTGAACCACTACAGATCAGCCACAATCTTATTAAATGGCAGGGCAGGCTCGAGGGACTGGATGGCCTACTCCTGCTCCTATTTCTTATGTTCTTATTTCCTCAATATTTTAATCCAAATACCTCATTGACTTTTACGAAGACATTAGTTCAAAGTTCGGAATCTCTTACTGGAATTTTCAATTAGATATCTTTAGTTATTGAATGACAACATATTTAATAATTAAAATTTATTTGTCACAATAGGCTTATATTCACACTACAATCAAGTTACTGTGAAAATCCCCTAAGTCGCCACACACTCATGCCTGTTTGGATATACTCAGAATTTAGCACGGCCAAATCACCTAACCAGCAAATCACTGGGCTCTGGGAGAAAACTGGGGAGCTCATGAAGGAAGCCCATGCAGACACAGGGAAAATGTGCAGATTCTACACAAATAGTAACGGAAGCTGGAACTCAAACCAGCTTCAGCAATGAGCTGAGGCATCATTGCTAACCACTGTGCCGTCCTAATTATATCGCTAAAATAAATTACTAAACTAGATACAATCACTTGTCATTTGTTAACGGCACAGACTTAAAAATGGGCAACTTGAGCTTTGTTAGCCTAGAAGAAGCCAACTTGTTTTGTTTCGATTCAGCCAGCTGCCACTGTGCATATGTAGTAAATACTCCCCCTAGTGTTGTGGCACAAGTTTTAGTTTGAGTCCCTCTGGAACCAAACAAAGGTAAAGATGGCAAATGTCTGCCATCTTATGTTAATGCTGCAGCATTGCACCATTTTTAAACGCACTGTAAAAATTTAGAATTAAGATTGAACTGTTGGCTGCTGATCTGCTGGCCGCCTGTACTCTTGGCAAAAAACAAAACTTCTGCAAATCCTTAGATTGCTGCCAAAAGACTCTGAACTCAAAGGATAAAGCTGTTCCTGCAACAGCAACTTGGTCTGCAAACAATCTCCAAGAATGAGGAACAAGTTTGGAGATGGGTGGGGAGGGGATGGGTGGTGTGGGACTCTTCTCAGACCATTTGCAGACAACAGTGGTAAAAGCAACCAGTTTTGAATATAAAATTGGGTGACTTTAAAATTCTACAAACAACCTGAAAATGTACAAACTTCAAAAGGAAGAAGCTCATTGTAAATTACTTTGGTGCATCCTTAAAAAGGTGTTTTATTTAGCCCTTCTATTTGAGAGGAACCTAAGTAATACCAATGGTGGCCAAGAGGAATCTTTAAAGTCATTATTAGGAGCCTGGAACAACTTGTCTTGTGGAAGAGCCACAGAGACAGCTTTCCCAATTAAGATGCAACTAGAAGGGAATTGATCCAGGAGTTTTTCCCTCAGAAGGGCGGACAAATTGAAATAATCATCTTTTAATTTTTGTCAGCACACTGGAGATGGTTTAAAGAGTTAAAAGCAAGGTTTTAACCTTTTGTTTTGGTCAGGAATGGCACTTAATGGAAAGATAAATTTGAAATAATATGCAATTCAGATGCCAGTTTATTTAAACCATATAGCCAGGTTAAACACAGTTTTAAGAACATAAGAAATAGGAGGAGTAGGCCACCTAGACCCTCGAGCCTGCCCCACCATTCAATAAGATCATGGCTGATTAAAAGTGGTTCAGTTCCACTTACCCGCCTGTTCTCCATAATCCTTAATTCCCTTATTGATCAGAAATCTACCTACCTGTGACTTAAACATATTCAACGAGGTAGCCTCCACCACTTCAATGGACAGAGAATTCCAGAGATGCATTACCCTCAGAGAAGAAGTTCCTCCTCAACTCTGTTCTAAACTGATTCCACTTTATTTTGAGGCTGTATTCTTGTTTTCCTTCTAAGTGGAAAGAATCTCTCTACCTCTATCCTATTGAACCCCTTCATTATCTTATGTGTCTCTATAAGATCCCCCCTCAGCCTTCTAAACTCCGAATACAGGCCCAATCTACTCAATCTCTCCTCATAAGCTAACCCCCTCACCTCTGGTATCAACCTGGTGAACCTTTTCTGCCTCCCTCCAAGAGGCCAATATATCCTTCGCAAATAAGGGGACCAAAATTGCACAGTTCTCTAGTTGGTCACACATGCCTTGTACAATTACAGCAAAACATACCTTTCTTTATATTCCATTCCCCTCGCAATAAAAGCCAACATTCCAAAGAAATGCATAAGACAAATTGGAGCAGGGAATAGGCAGTGATTAAAATTAGTCCAAAAAGGCACATTGGTCTTGATTTACATTAAGGGATATCTATAGCAAGTACCCATCACACCAGCCAGAATTACACCCTCTGTTTTCCTACTCCTATATCTGCTCTATGAATAATATGCTTTGTCTATATAGCATGCAAGAAACAATACTTAATAGCAATACATGTGATTAAAAAAACAAATCAAATTTGAGTCCAGCTCTCACCGATGATCAAATCGTCCCTCAGCCTTCTTTGTTCCTAGGAGAACAGCAGTGGGAGATTCGATTTACTGCTGTACAAGGTTATGACAGATTTGGATAAAGTAGACAAAAAAAAGCCATTCCCCTCAGCTGGTGATACAAGGCTGATAGGAGTCCTGTTTTACCAGCAGGACAGATCCAACAAGGGTAGTGACACAGTGGTATACAGCCTGGGAGACATTAACCTGGGAATCCTCATCGTCAACTCTGGATCCCATAAAATCTCATGACATCAGGTAAAACACCAGCAAGGAAACTGATTATCGTATATGCCTCTTCTCAGTTGATAAATCAGAATGTTCCTACATATTGAACGCTACTTGGAAGAAGCACTGACGATGACAAGGGTGCAGAATATACTCTGGGTGGAGGACTTCAAATGTCCATTGCCAAGAGGTAGCTTGGTAGCACCACCACAAACTGAGCCCTAAAGAGCATGTCTACCGCTGAATTGGGTTTGTGGCAGTTGATGACAGACTGAACAGGTTTGAAAAATATACTTTACCTCATCCTTACTGACCTGCTCACTAATCTGTCCATGACAGTATTGGACGGAGTGAGTACTGCATAGTGCTTGGGGGGAAAGAAGTGGCAATAACATTTGCACCACACAAACACAAGGCAATGACCATCTCTAATGATAGAATCTAACCATCATCTCTGACACTATGGCATTTCCATCACTGAAATTCCACCATCAACATCCCTGGGGTTTACCTTGGTCCGCCTTGTCGTCTAACAAGGGGCATACACGCGATGGGTCGTGAGAGGGCTGCTCTTGGATTTTGAGAGTATCCTAGTGCTTCACGTTGTTAGTGTACACTTGACCTGGACCATTTGATGGGCAACATGACAGCTCAATGTCTATCGCTGTGCTGTGCAGATGCATGGATTTGGGCCTGTGCCTGTGGGAGTTTGCGCATTCTCCCCATGCTTGCGTGGGTTTTCTCCGAGTGCTCCAGTTTCCTCCCACATCCCAAAGATGTGCTCTTAGGCTGAATGGCAGAACAAATTCTTCCTAAATTGTCTCAAATTTGCTTTCAATCCATAGATCTATAAACATAGACAGGGATCACGGGTAGAGGTGGGAACATCGAGGTGGCGGTGCGGGCTCGTTGGGCCGAAGGGCCTGTTTCCCGTGCTGTTTTTGTTCTTCTTTATTTGCTTCTTGATCACCTGCTGCACCTGCAAACTGAGTTTTTGCAATTCACGTGCAAGGTCCTCTGCATGTTGTAATTTTTCACCATTTAAATAATAGTCCATTTTACTATTATTCCTTCCAAAGTGGATAACCTCACATTTGCCAACGTTATACTCCATCTGCCAAATCTTCGCCCACTCACTCAGCCTATCCAAATCTCTCTGCAGACTTTCCGTGTCCTCCATGCGATTTGCTTTCCCACTCATCTTTGTGTCATCAACAAACTTTGTTATCCTACACTTGGTTCCCTCCTCCAGATCGTTTGTATATGGTAAACAGTTGAGAACCCAGCACTGATCCCTGCAGCACGCCACTAGTCACCAACTGCCAACCAGAAAAGTACCCATTTATTCCAACTCTCTACTTCCTGTTAGATAGCAATCCTCAATCCATGCTCATACTTTACACCAATTTGTGTACATTAATCTTCTGTAGTAACCTTTTGTGAGGCACCTTATTGAACGCCTTCTGGAAATCTAAAAACACCACATCCACCAGTTCCCCTCTGTCAACCGCACTCGTTACATCTTCATAAAAATCCAGCAATGAATGTAACAAGTTGCCTAATGGGCCCTTCCTATAGTTGTAACTTACATTATTTTCTTGGTGTTGGTTGTTCCTCAACAGGGTGATGACACAGTTGTGAATG
The DNA here is from genome assembly GCA_024679065.1 of Sphyrna mokarran. Taxonomy (NCBI): domain Eukaryota; kingdom Metazoa; phylum Chordata; class Chondrichthyes; order Carcharhiniformes; family Carcharhinidae; genus Sphyrna; species Sphyrna mokarran. The sequence goes on from JAGIQG010000001.1 coordinate 63,595,674, forward strand.
AAGAAAGCAAGTGCAAGAACTCCAGTCAGATGTGGAAAAGATAATCTGAACTCTGGAAAGGGGAAAACAAAACTTCATTAGTTATGTAATTAGCATCCAATGAGTTTGCTTCAGCTCATTTAATTTACTTTGAGCACGTGTTTTAGGATTTCATGCATAAAAACGTAACCCTCAAAGTTCATCATACTTTAACCGGAGGAAATTTCTGTTTATCCAATGCTGGATATATAAGAAATGTTACAAATGAGATATCGTGGATAACATAGGAATAAAGGAGTAGTAGGCTATTCAGCACCTCAAGCCTGCTCTGCAAGTGTAATTGTAGTTGATGATCAGAAATAAGTGAAATTGAACATTTTAAGAGCTAAATATTGCACATAATTGTCCTTACTCTACCACTCTAAAACTCAGCCACTTTTTGAGACTACTTCACAGACTATTCCTTACAGGTATCATCCTCTGCCTTCTAAACTACAACTTGTTGTACAAGCTCAAGCGTGTACCCTCATGTATACAACAGCTATCACATCTATATATTGAATTTAAGTGCTCCTATTAATGCCTTCATGTTCTCACCTTGGCAGATGGAATTTAATGTGGATAAGTGAGAGGTTATCCATTTTGATCAGAGGAATAAAAAAAGCAACTTATCTAAATGGAGAGAAACTTCAATGCAGAGGGGATATAAATGCATTTGTGCATGTTCAAGGAAGGTTCATTAGATGGATTCCAGGGATGAAAGATATGTCTTGAGAAAAGAGAATTTAAGCTTATACTCGCTGGAGTTTATAAAAGTGACGTTAAATCTAATAAACGTATACAAGATGCTAAAGGGGATTGACAGGATAGATGTAGACTTTCCCTTTTTAGGCATTCTAGTACGAGAGCCCATAGTTTTCGGTGAAGAGGTGGCAGATTTAAACGAAGAATGAGAATTATTTCACTCAAGATCAGATGAAAAGGGTCTTGGAGTCCAGTTTTATAGGATGCTCAAATGAGCTTTGCAGGTAGAGGATGTGATTAAGGCAGTGTATGGTGTACAATCAATCAAGGAATTGAGTTTAGAAATCAGGAGATAATGCTGTAACTGTATAAGACTCTGGTCAGATCCCACTTGGGAGTACTGTGTTCAGTTCTGGTCACCTCATTACAGGAAGGATTTGGAAGCCACAGAAAGAGTGCAGAGGGGACTTACGAGGATATTGCCTAGATTCAGTGGCTTGCCTTATGAGCATAGATTGAGAGAGCTTGGTCTTTTCTACTTAGAAAAATAAAAGATGAGGGGTAATCTGATAGAGGTGTATAAGATGTTGAGAGTTATTGGTCGAGTGGACTCTGAAGCTTTTTCCCAGGATTGAAATGGCTGCCACAAGAGAACATAGATTAAGGGTGCTGGGGAGTAGGTACAGAGGAGATGTCAGGGATAGGTTTTTCACCCCGAATGGTGGGCAAGTGGAATCGGATGCTGGCAGTAGTAGAGGCAGATTCGATAGGGTCTTTTAATAGACTTTTGGATAAGTACATGGCACTTAATAAGATAGAGGGTTATAGGTTAGGTAGGGACACGTTCGGTGTAACTTGTGAGCCAAAAGGGCCTGTTTGTGTAGTTTTTCTACATATATGTCCAAAGGGTAATGAATCTGTGGAATTTTCTACCTAGAGTACAGCGAATGCTGGAACAGTAAACAAATTTGAGATAGAAACTTTTTAATTCGTAGCTGGATGAAGGAGTGGGCAGAAAGATGGCGATGAAATTAATGATTGTAGAGCAAGAGGCTAAATTGACTACTCACGCTACTGTGTTCATCAACGTCCTCATACCATTACTGCAAGGCCCTACAGCCTCGCATCCTCTCCCATTTTGGTCCTTTGATCATGGCCTTCAGCTCATTAAACACTTCAGATCTTACTACTTATAGCACAAATCTTCTGCATCTCTGCCCAAATCGCTGGAATTCACTTATACCCCTCTATCTTTCATTTCCCTACATTTTGGCAACGCTTTCTCTCTCAAACATGGCATTCTTCCTTGTTATTTTCAACTCTGAGTGAAGTCACTCAAGGCACTTTACAAAGTCAAGATGCCAATACAAAGTTTACTGTTGGGATTGGCTTTCATTGTCAGTGGCTTGCAAACAAATTTTAATACTTTAAGTCACATTCAACTGCCATGTTGAAAAGGAATTAGAGATATTAGTCAGCAACAGTTTGTGTCCTACATAGATTGTCAACTACTGAGGAAACACACACAAGCAAACCTACGTATACAAAAAAGACTTATGTAGTTTCAGAAATAATTAGGATAGAACAGTTAAAAAGGATAAATACAACTTGACCAAAAAAACACATTAGAGATCCTACTGACATTTTAAAATTTTCAAACTGGCTATTGCTAAAAAATCTTCCCATTACGTTGAAAAGTCCTAGAGTTGTAAGCCAAAAAGTTAGAGAACACAGAATTCCTATTTGTAATGGCCGTTTGGAAGCTCCATGGGTCCTCAAGTCCAAAATAACCTATATGAGACGTACAAAATATCAGATGCAAGTTGCATTGGATGCTATGAGGTAGGGCACAGGCACATACAATGGCTGTCTGCAGAATGCAGATTATGATGTGGAGATGCTGGTATTGGACTGGGATAAAAACAGGTTAAAGTCCAAGTTTATTTGATAGTAAACCCACTAGCTTTCAGGGTTTGACCCTTCATTAGACGAGTGGAGTGTTCTGGTCACAAACAGAACATGTAAAGGCACACAGTTTACAGAATACGGATTAGAATGAGAGTCTTTACAATTAATCAATTCTTAAAAGGTGCAGACAATGTGAGCGAAGGTAGCATTAAGCATAGTGCACATCTCTTTAACCTGTCTCCAGACAAGACAGTAAGTGAGATGTTGCAAGCCCAGTCAAGTCATGGGGATTACACAAAGTGTGACATGAACCCATGGTTGAGGCCATCCTCATGTGCGCGGAATTTGGCTCAGTCTCTGCTCATTGACTCTGTGCTGTCATGTCGTGAAGTCCGCCTTGGAGAACATTTACCCGAAGATCAGAGGCCAAATGCCCATGACTGCTGAAATGTTCCCCAACAGGAAGGGAACAGTCTTGCCTGGTGATCAAACTGTGTTCATTCATCTATTGTCATAGTGTCTGCATGGTCTCCGCAATATACCATACCGCGGGACTTCCTTTCTTGCAGCGTATGAGGTAGGCAGTGTTGGCTGAGTTGCAAGAGTATGTGCCGTGTACTTGGTGGACAATGTTCTTATGTGAGATGATGCCATCCATGTCGATGATCTGCCATGTCTTATAGCAGTTGCTGTGGCAGGGTTGTGTGGTGTTGTGGTCACTCTTCTCCTGAAGGCTGGGTAGTTTGCTGAGGACAATGGTCTGTTTGAGATTGTGCTGTTGTTTGAAGGCAAGAAGTGGGGGTGCAGGATGGCCTTGGTGAGATGTTCGTCTTCATCAGACATGTTGAAGACTCCGAAGGTGATGTCATAGCTTCTCCGCCCCGGGGAAATACTGGATGACAAAGGATGCTCTGTCCACCGTGTCCTATGTTTGTCTTCTGAGGTGGGTGTGGTTTTTCACTGCAGTGAGAGGTGTGACAGCAAAGTCTCTCAGCGTAGTCAACACAAACGACACAGGGACCTTGCTATCGCACCTCTCCTACATTTCTCAACTACGTCATACACCAGTTCTACAGTAAACGCCACATCCTAGAAACCAAGTTAGAATTCACATTCTGAACTTGCACTCAGCATGCAGACCAGCTGCAAAACTCTGCCCGAGCAAACAAAACAAAGAAACTACACCATCTACATGCACACCAAGAACAAGGAACTTGAGAAACTCGGCATCATCACCAGCAACAACCAAGCCTCCTCCGGCACACAGTAGATTACAGTACAGCTGCAGGTAAGTCTATTGTCAACTTGTCAGATTATACACTTCAACCAGAAGTTCTCAGCCGAAGGTTCAATTACTGTCCCACCACCAAAATGAACCCCATCAGTCTCACAGCGGACACAGAGGAATTCATCATGTGAATGAGGCTGCATGAGATCTTCCACAAACCCCAAGAGACCAATAGCGAACACAATGAGCCAGCCAATGAGCCAGTGTGACTGATAGAGATCCGCAGTGCAGTAACTGAAGGGGAAAAGAGTCCAATTGGACTCCTCCGGAGGCCGCTGCCTTTGATTGGACACATATGCCCAAGCCTTCAGGGAGGTACACCAACCGCACTCACAAGACAGCCCCGAATATCACCTAAGCACAACACAACGCCATCCACACTCAAGGCCAACCGCAACATTGTCTGCGGCAAACTACCCAGTCTTCAGGAGAACAGCGACCACAACACCACATAACTCTGCCACAGCAACCACTGCAAAACATGCCAGATCATCGACATGGATGCCACCATCTCACGTGAGACCATCATTCACCAGGTACACACCATATATTCTTGCAACTCGGCCAACACTGTCTACCTAACATACTGCAAGAAAGGATGTCCCGAAGCACGGTGCGTTGGGAAGACCATGTAGGTACTACAACAACGGATGAATGAACACACTCGACAATCACCAGGCAAGATCGTTCCCCTCCTGTTGGCGAGCACTTCAGTGGTCACAGGCATTTGGCTTCTGATCTTTGGATGAACATTCTCCAAGGAAATCTTCACAACGTACAATGATACAGAATCACTGAACAGAAACTAATAGCCAAGTTCCGCACGTGAGGATGACCTTGGCCGGGATCTTGGGTTCATATCACTCTCTGTAATCCCCATGACTTGCCTGGGCTTGCAACATCTCACTTATTGTTCAGTCTGCAGACAATACACATCTCTTATAACCTATGCTTAATGCTATCTCTACTCACATTGTCTGCACCTTTTAAGATTTGATTAGCTGTAAAGATTCACATTCTAATCAATGTTCTATAAACTGTGTGCGCCTTTATATGTTCTGTTTGTAACCAGACTTAGAAATCAAGCTTGCTGACCTCAACCTTGCAGGCAGTGGAGGACGACTGGGAATGCTATCCATACTTCTGCACTGAAAACACTCGGGCCCCCCACCCGCAAGCAGCATGATTGGTTTCATGAGAATGAGGAGGAGATATAGGCTCTACTTGTTGAAAAGCACTGTCTTCATCGAGCCTGTCAGAACGACTCATCTTCAACTGCCAAGAAAAATGCTTTTACCACTGTTAACAGGACAGTCCAGAATAAACTACTCAAAATACAGGATGCCTGGCTGAGCACCAAGGCAGATGAAATACAGTGATATGCTGACAGAAACAACTTGAAACTGTTCTACGAAGCCCTCAACACTCTCTATGGACCTCAATCCCTCTGGAGCTCCCCCCTCCTGAATACAGATGGTACAACTCTCATTACAGAGAAAGCTCAGATCCCGCAGAAATAGGCTGAACACTTTGAAGCCATCCTCAACCAACCATCATCTATTAACGATGAGGCAACAGACAGGATTCCCCAGGTTGATATCAATAGCGCTATGGATGACCCACCGGTAGTAACCAAAGTCATGAAAGTTGTCAGCCATCTATCCAGGGGCAAACACATATCCGCAGAGATCGATAAAGCTGCTGGTCCTCACTTATCAGAAGCTCACTGAGTTGTTCCAGTCCTTTTGGAAGCAAGAATTGATTCCTCAGGAACTTAAAGACGCTTCCATTGTACACCTCTACAAGTGATAGGCAATTGGCAAGTGTGCAACAACCACCGAGGAATCTCGCTGCTCTTTATCACAGGAAAAATCCTCACAAGAGTCCTGCTAAATCATCTGGTCACCCACCTGGGTTGCTTCCAGAGTCACAGTGTGGCTTCCACAAAGGTTGTGGGACTACTGACATGATTTTTGCTGCACGCCAACTTCAGAAGTGTCAGGAACAGAATCGCGAGCTCCACACAACCTTTAATTGACCTTGTGAAAGCCTTCAATACTGTAAACCGACAGGGCCTGTGGAGGATCATGTCAATGTTAGGCTGCTCCCCAATTCATTCAGATGGTGTGCCAGTTCCATGATGATGTAGAGATGCCAGCGTTGGACTGGGGTAAACACAGTAAGAGGTCTGACAACATCAGTTTTAAATCCAACTGATTTATTTGATAGTAAACTCGCAGGCTTTCAGCTATTATAGCCTTCTTCAGGCGAATGAAGTGTTCTGGTCTGCAATAGCACACATTGTGGAGACAATACACATCTCTCTACCTGTGCTCAGTGCTCCTTCCATTCACATTGTTAGCCACTTTAAGACTTGAATAGCAGGTTAGGTGGAAAGATTTGCATTCTAATCAGCAATCTGTAAACTGTCTTGCTGATATGTGCGCTATTGCAGACCAGAACACTTCATTCACCTAAAGGCGGCTATAATATATTTTATATATATACACGTTATAATAATATATTGCTTTTTATATTGGTCGGCGCAACATCGAAGGCTGAAGGGCCTGTTCTGTGCTGTAGTGTTCTATGTTCTATAATAGCCGAAAGCCTGCGAGTTTATTATCAAATAAATCAGTTGGATTTAAAATTGGTGTTGTCAGACCTCTTACTGAGTTCCATGATGGCCAGAGTACTGGATGATGGAGAATCCTCTGAGGCATTCCTCGTCACCAATGGTGTCAAATAGGGCTGTGCGCTCGCACCCATACTGTGCAGCATGATGTTTACTGCCATGCTGAATGATGCCTTCCAGGATAGTGTTGCTGGAATCAGCCTCAAGTACCGAGTGGATGGGAAGCTTTTGAATCTGAGGAGACTTTGAGCTATTACCAAAATGTAGGAGAATGTTTTGAGAGATTTTCTCTTTGCCGATGATTGCACCCTGTATACTAGCTCAGAGCCAAAGATGCAAGTCAACATGATCAATCTTCCATGGCTTGCAACAATTTTGGATTCACCATCAACATTAAAAACACCAAAATCATGCACTGTACACAGAACCCATAATCACAATCAAAAAGACAGAAACTACAGACAGTGGATCAGTTCACTTATCTTGGCAGCACCCTCTCCCAAACAATGACAATGATACAGAAGTTAACTGTGGAATAGCAAAGGCAAGTTCTACTTTCAGTAGATTGCACTCCACTGTATGGAAACGTTGAGGAATCAGTCCCGCAACAAAACTGAAGGTCTACAGCACCATGGAACTCACTACCCTCCTGTATGCCTGTGAAATGAGGACCGAAGGCATGCAAGGCAGCTCAACCATTTCCACATGACTTGTCTTCGCAGAATATTACACGTTAGATGACAAGACAAAGTACCAGACACTGAAGATCTCTCTAAAGCAAGTCTATCATCAGTCCACACACTTCTGAGGAGTGTGCAGACCTGGTGGGCAGGTCATGTCATCCTTATGTCAGATGAGCGCATACCCAAGCAGCTCCTTTTAGGGGAACTCTCTGCTGGAAGATGCGTGCATGGAACACAGAAGAAATGTTTCAAAGGCACACTCAAAGCCTCCCTGAAGTCATTGGCACAAAACCACCCTACCTGGCGCTGTCTCATCTACAAAGGCTGTCAAGCTCATGAAGCAAGGTGTATTGCTGAAGCACAACTTAAGCGCGAGCTGCGCAAGTCCAGAGCCACCAGTGCAACTGCTACAGCGTCGACACAAATCTGTCTACTATATGCCAGGACATTCCACGCCTGAATTAGCCTGATCAGTCATCTTCGGACACACCGCAATCAGCCTCAAAATGACTAATGATGTCGAGGTCCTCATCGACGACAATGGACGAACAACCTATGTTCTGTTTTGTGACCAGAACTGTCCACTCACCTGATGAAGGGGCAAAACTAGTAGGTTTACTATCAAATAAACTTGTTGGACTTCAACTTGGTGCTGTAAGACTTCTTACTGTGTTTGCAGATTAGGTAGAACATGCATTCAGCAGAGGAAGGAACCTCTCAGCAGCACCTTTTAATGGAATCAGTTACTAGCACGATTTGCCAACTGATTTTCACTGTTTTCGCTATGAATTCAAGTTTATGCTTTTGAGAAATCATTAAGTCAAGTCTACGTCAAGGAGTGGAGCAGGCCATTGGACTTTCCCCCTGACATCTGCACAAAACAAAACAGTTGCTCCCAAACTGGAGTAGTAGACTTTCTACTGGAAAGCCGGGGTTTGCATGGGGAACATTCTACTGCACTAATTCATCTCTCCTCCTGTACAGCCATGTCTAATAAAACAGATAAAAAGATCCATGATCCACTAAATCCACTTCCCTACTCCCACTGCCCATTTACAAAACTTTTTACCTGGAGTTTGAAGTGTGTTCCATAATTGGAAGCATTTTCAACACCCCCCCCCCACCCCCATCATATATAGTTGTAAAATTAAATAGGTAATCCTTTGTAAACATGAAATAGATCAACCTAAGTAACAGCAGAAAAAAGTCCTCACATTTCACTTAGACATACACAGAAACATCCTATATTTAAACAAAGACAAAGAACAAAACAGCACAGGAAACAGGCCCTTCGGCCCAATGAGCCTGCGCCACCTTCCCGATGTTTCCACCTCTACCCGCGATCCCTGTCCATGTTTATAGATCTATGGATTAAAAACCAAATTTGAGACAATTTAGGGAGAATTTGTTTTGCCAATTAGCCTAAGAGCACATCTTTGGGATGTGGGAGGAAAACGGAGCACCCGGAGAAAACCCATGCAAGGACGGGGAGAATGCGCAAACTCCCACAGGCACAGGCCCAAATCCATGTATCTGCACAGCACAGCGATAGTCACTGAGCTGTCGTGTTGCCCATCAAATGGTCCAGGTCAAGCATACACTAACGACGTGAAGCACTAGGATACTCTCGAAAAAAATCCAAGAGCAGCCCTCTCAGGACCCATCGCGTGTATGCCCCTCGTTAGACAACAAGGTGGACCAAAGCACCTGTAGGATAAAAACAAGTACATCAATATCATCATCTATTTACACACTTCCCAGGGACTCCCAAGGTCATGATCCCTATTTTAAATCAGTTTTCTATACCCCTCCATTCCCATTCTGTTCATGTGCCCATCTAAGTATTTCTTAAATAACTCCAGAGTACCTGCCTCCACAACTTTACTTGGCAGCGCATTCCATACCCCCACCACCCTCTGTGTGAAAAAACTCCCTCTAGCATCCAAATTATACTTTACCCCCCTCACCCTAAGCCCATGACCCCTTGTGCTATCCTAAGAAAAGGCTTAACCCTGTTTACTCTATCTATCCCCTTCATAATCTAGTATAAAAAGTCTATAATGTGTCATTAGCGACTGTTGTGCAAACAAATGAGTAGTCAGTTTACACACAGGCCTCTAAAAGGAGGGAGATGAAGGATCCAATAATCTGTTTTTGGCAATATTTGATTGTGGGGGAATGCCAGTCTCCTCTTGGGGAGGTGGAATGGGAGTACAAGAAAAACATGCAAAAAGGAGAAAAGACTGTGGATTCAGAACAGATAGTTTGCTAAAGCTGCAACTAGCTCTGCAGTTCCTTGCACTTGCCTGTAACCAAATAAAAGATGGAATGGGACGAATTGGATTCTTCTTTCAATGAATCACCACAGGTGTGGCAGAACAAATGGATTCCTCCTATCCTACATAATTCAATGATTTTAGGTAGTCCAATGAGTGAGAGATAAATTTCTAGGAGTGAAGTCTACAAGAGATTCAAAGATTTTTGTTGACCCATCATGTCCAAACATTTCCAATCTACATAATATTATCAAGATCAGTTGAGTTCAAATCCCCTCTAATTGTGTTGAAACTGTTGGGCTGCACTACAGTCTTGCAATTGGATTGGCTCTGCTTGATGTCTGGTGTCGGCGGAAAAGCTACATATAATGCACTAAAGCTCCCGAGAAAGAAATCTTAAAATGGTACAGAAATGCACAAGACAATAAAGATAACCTATAAGGACATTCTCAGATATACCAAGGTAACAAATGATTGCAAAGGAAAAATTTAGGTCACACCAAGTTTTTCTAATCTAGAAAGATAATATCAAATGGGCTAAAAAGACTCAATCTATTTTGCAATTAATAATCAATTCAAAGACAAATTAGCCAATAGGTCATTTCCTCCAGATTCCCTTTTAATTTTAGTTTGATATGTAATTCTATACATGGGACATAATAATCAAGTCAAATATACAATTATTCAAAATATTACCTGCTACAAAATTATTTGCAGATTCAAACCAGTGGAACTCCAAGTGGAATCCTTCTCTCCCTGCCTTCAGTGTTACTAATATAATTAAATAGATGACTGAAACTGTGCCTGCAAGTAAAAAAAAGACAAACTGAAATGACACCTATTTAGAAGAGAGGAATTTAATTAAAATTGAGCTTTAAAAGGTTTCACTGTGCCTCTTAATGAATAATGGGAGAAATGCACAATCCAATGCAATTCCAAACCACATCAACCATATGTCATTATCAAGTATATTTCCAAGCTGTATCTGATCAATATATCCATTGAGATCAGCAATATTTGAAGAACACAAAACAGCATGTTCTGAATTAAAAACACGATCAAGACAATTGTTAACAGATCATTTCTCAATCTGTGTATGGAGAATCAGCAGCTAAACTGAAACCAAAGTAAACTATCCAAAGTCATTAATGGAGTAGTGTCCAAGCAAACTATCAGGGACATCCATTTATTTTCCCAAATAGAACAGGTCCAGGATATGCTAACATTGGAACAAGCAGCAACATCATCACAGCTAAACTGGCACCACATGCCTAATAATTGCTCTGCCAATCGGAGGAAAAAAAAAGTTGTCTACATCTCTACCTCAGAAATGGAGAAAAAAATTAGAACAGGAAAACACCATTCAGCCCTTCAAGCCTGCTCTGCCATTCAATATCATGGCAGATTCTCTGTCTCAATGTTATATTCCCACACTCTCCACATAGCTCTTGACACCTTAAGAGTCCAGAAATCTATTTCCTTCTTAAAGATATTCAGTGATTTGGCCTCCATATCCTATGGTAGAAAATTTCACTACCTTCTTAGTGAAGAGGGTTCTCTTCATCTCAGTCTCAAATAGCCTACCCTATATCCTGAGACTGTCATCTCTTGTTCCAGGTGCCCCATAGAGGAAACAGCATCCCATTCATCAGTAACTGTAAAGTCAACCATTACGTGGAACAGAGCACATCTTTCACCAACTGCCCTGTCCTGTCCTAAAAGAAAACAGCAGTTTAAGAAAAAAAAAAATCACTAAATCCAAACAAAACCTAAAAGTTGAACCAGTACTTCAGCAAACACCAAATTCAGATTTGCCATTGTGAAGCTAGAAGCAAGTCAAATATATGAACAGTATAAGACTGCATTTAACAGTGAGATTAGGAAGGAATCATATCAATTTTAATATTCTCTCTCTCAACAGTTCAAATCCAAAACTGATTTGGAGACAGCACAAGCCAAGGAAAACATTAAGATTTAAGACTGAAAAGGAGTTCACTCTCTTCCTGTTCCCAGAAAATGTCCTACTGCCTCCATTCACAATTCTAGCATTTTTAAGATGTTCTGATAACTGTATTTTTTCAACTATTGCTGATATTCAAAGGTACAGCTCTTCCAAACCATCTTAAGTGATCAGTACATCTTAAATTAATTCAAAAAATAATGTCGCTCATGGCACAAACTGAAAACTAAACTCCAAAAGCACGAAGTTGCAGAAATTATTCTGTGCAGAGATATCATATAACCAATCCAAATAAATACTAGGCACTGTTATGAGAAGACTTCAAAGTTTATTGGTGAGTTTCCAAATTCTTGGACGCATTGCTACAACCACAGTTTATTCACTAAACACTTTGGTTTTTAAAAAAAATCTAGCCGTTTCTTTAATTAATATCCTTATTCTCAGCAAGTTTCTACTGTTGCATCAGCATTCAAATGAAATACTTACCTAGGTTATTGAATCGTGCAAAGAATGAAGCAGACTTGAAGCTGAGGAGAGGCAGCAACAGGAAAATCAGGTAGAAGGGGACAGTATTGGTTTTATTCCACCATTCCCGAAACTCCTGCACACCTGTGTCATTGCTTATGACGAAAAACACGTCTGTGCTATTATGGTGGTGAACTCCGGGTGGGTTTGGACAAACAACTGAAAATAAAAAGCAAGGATCAGAATCGCAAATTATATAAACAATTGCAACAACTTCAAATAAAAAAGGTATTGAAAACAAAACTGACTTGGCACCATGCTCATGTCAGTAGGAAATACTGATTAGTGTTTGAAATGTTTGGGTTATCTTCTGTTATGCATAAATGACACAAGAATGAACATTTGCACTCACTGGGAATGATAACAGATGGATCAGTCAGTCACTTTGGATTCTTGTAGCTAGAGGAAAAATAGATCCATGCCTATGTTCTAATATGGTCTCAAATTCAAGAATTATTTGCGTGCAACTCCAATATTTCCATGCATTGAATTTGAAACCAAAACACCATACAACTTACGTATGACTATCTTTCAAATTTTATCAAATACTTTATAGCAATAGCTGTACAGTAATAGTTATATTTATGGGCTTTTTTATTCTCTACTCAAGTTGGATACATGTCCTCAATCCCCAAAGTCAAAGCTTTTATTAGCTTACCCAATGTCTAGCCAAATACAGAAGTGGAGAGGTGCAAAGTCCACGAAGCTCATTCTCCAGAAAGTGGAGGGGGACAGAGTCATTGAATATTTTTATCGTTGAATTAGATAAACTGTCACTTCAATCATATTCTATCCAGTAGCAGTGGGAATGTGGAAGCAAGGCTATAATCTGATCAGCCAGGAGGTGGATGGTAGGGCAGGTTTGAGGCAAAAGAATGGTCTACTCCCGCTCCTAATTTCTGTGGTTGGATGACACAGTAGTTTTGCCAGGAACATAACTGAGAAACTTAACATGGAAACAACAAAGTTCTAAGAAGGAATCTGCAGCAGATGAGTTGAGACAGAGCAGAGCCTTCACAACACACGACAGTGCAGAGCCGCTGAGCAGAGACTGATAGCCAAGTTCCGCACACACGAGGACGGTCTTAATAGGGATCTTGGCTTCATGTCACACTATCTGTAACCCCCATGACTTGCCTGGGTTAGCAAAAAACCTCACTTACTGTGCTGTCTGGAGACAATACACATCTCTCTAATCTGTGCTCAGTGCTCCTTCCACTCACATTGTTAGCCACTTTAAGACTTGAATAGCAGGTTAGGTGTAAGGATTCACATTCTAACCAGCAATCTGTAAACAGTCTGAGCTGATATGTGTGTTATTGCAGACCAGAACACCTCATTCGCCTGACGAAGGCACAAAGGCCGAAAGCTAGCAAGTTTACTATCAAATAAATCGGTTGGATTTAAAATTGGTGTTGTCAGACCTCTTACTGAGTTTACTCCAGTCCAATGCCAGCATCTCTACACTATTAAAAGTTGCAGACAGATAGTTTATCTTTGTGAATATCATATAGGATACCATTTGTGACTAATACAAAAGTTATTCTGACATTAAGGCAGAGACAAAAACCCAATTGCTTGAATCCCTCCAAAGAATTCCATAAACAATGGGAAGGATTTGCAAGTTGTATAATGTTCAGGAACAGAGCAGAAAGACAGTGTGGCAATGCAGCAATAGCTTGCAATGATGGAAGGAAAGGGCAATAATAGCAAATTTAAAAAGAAGGGGCACAGTAGCTGAGAACCATTAACAATGTCAACTCAAAAGGAGCCAGGAAAGGAAATTCAATGGCCGGTTTAGTTGGAATATGATCAAAGAGAGCAGGGGTAATCTCATGGATGAACTTGGAGAGAATAGACAGGGAAACTGTAAAAAGATACAAGTTCAGGGATAGGATGAAACATAATCTTGGAGAAGGTTTGCTTGATGCACAAAAGAGGCAGAAGCAGCTGATGAAATTGTCACAATCTTAATACAAAGAAATCCATAAGCCAGGCAGGAAAGTTAAGTCCATGATCAGATCAACCATGATCTTACTGAATGGCAGAGCAGGCTCAATGGGCTCTAAGACACACTCCTCTTATTTCTTACAATCTTACGTGAAATTTTTTATAATACAAGGATGGGCAGTAGAGTGCAAGGGTTTTAAAAGAGAGAAAGCTGAGATACACAAAGCAGGATAAAGTACCAGATTTGGTGATAAGAGTCACATCATAATTGCGACAGGTTGACTGGACAGGGATAATAGTATGGTAAAACCAGGAAGGGGGGAAGATATAATCACTCTCCATCCAAATCTGTGTCAAGACCATGATATAATTGCGATCATTCACAATAGGCTTGTAGTGGACAAATGCCTTGTCCAAGACATTTTAGCAGGAAATGCTGAGGGGGGACAATGAAAGCTGAGCCATTAGTCGAGTTTACAAGACTGGCACTAAGAGTGCTAAGTTGATAGGAATCAGTTTGTCAGGATTTAACCTCCAGTAGGTTTGACAAAAATGGTAGGATGGCCGGTTGCTTGTTAAGTAGGCAATGGAGTGCTTTGGAAAATGGCAAGTGAAGCAGAGAGAAGCTAGTTTGCCGATGAGCTATAAGAACTAGGATGCCCGAAGAGTCAGAAGGCCAAGTTAGGGGAAGGACTGAGGATCCAGGACCCAAGAGGGAAGAAATGGCAAGAAGCATAACAGAGATATGTACAAAGACTAAAAGGAAGCCAAATATTGAAGAATGAAGTGGAAATAGCGCAATAGGTTCAGGTCTGGATATTAAGTAAAGAACTATGCATATATTGTGATGAAGTTTACATTAAAATCTATATTAAACCTAACTCTCAAATTGTCAGTACTACCTTTAACACTTCCATTCGTACTTAAAACGTGGCCCACTTCTGTGACATTATGAACATAATCTGGAAAATAAATTAATGGGACAAGGTAAATGAGATTAAATAAGCTTAAAAATCAAACAATCATAAAAACAGCCATGTGACTGTTTTGTGCCACTAGTTTCTGGAATATTGAAAATCCTTTGCTTGATATCAATTCTTACAAGCAAATTTCTGAAGTGTATAATCAATTTATTTTACTCATGTAATAAAAACCATTCACAGTAATTTGATAAAATTAAAATACTCAAGATTTTAACATGTGTAAGAAGTCTCATCATTTCCAATGTAATAATTAAAATATTTAAGAATCAAACAATCTGCAGAGATCTAAGTTATACTTAAAAATTCAAACTGGTAGAAACAAAGTTTTTTTAAAAAAAACTTACTGTAAATAAAGTTCCCTGTGTTGAAGAGGAAATTGGACATAAGGACCCAGTAAACAATCAGGGCTCCAAAAAGAGAAATGAAAGAGAAAAGAAGACTGGACCATTGACCAAATGAGCCAAAATAGTATTTGCAGACATCAGGAAACTCCCAATCTGATGTACTGATGTAATCTTTGAGAGAAACAAACAAATTTTAGAAATCAATTCAGCAAATAGAGGGCCAAAAACTCTGCTGCTAGTCTGCTGGTTAAAGATATTAATTGAAGTAACCATGGTCAAATAGGCTACAAAATCCCAAGACTGGATTATCAGCAGCTTCAAGGATTTAAACTCATCCAGACCACTGCACTTGTGGTGTCATTCTACTTTGTCTTTAGTGGAAAGCAGTCAAACTGCAAGGAAGATGAAGCAAGCAGCTCGGCGCAAGTGTCCTTAGACAGCACCTTCTGTTACCTCCACCCAATAGCGCAGCAAATATATGAAGAGACATCACCTACAAGCTCCTCTCCAAGCCATACAACAACCTGACTTGGAACTAAACTGATGTTCCTTAACCGTCTGAGGGCCAAAATCCTGGAAGTCCCTTCCTATAAGCTCTGTACATATAATTACATGATATTAATAGCAAGGTTTCAAGAAAATATCTCACCACCACTGTCTCAAGGGGAACTAAGGATGGGCAACACTGCTGGCCTTGCCAGTAATGTGCATATCCCACGAAGAAGAAAAAGTGAATACAAAGCAGACAGATTTTGTGTGGCAAAGGCATTTGGAGGTAAATTACTTCCAAAATGTGCTTCTCAGATACTTTAATTCATACATAGTCAAGGGATTGATTTACATGCCAAATAACCCAGTAGCCCAGTTATTAGTTTTCCTCATCAAGTCGCAGCTGAAAGTGAATTGCTAAAATACTTCACTGTGAAGCAAAGAACCAAAATGTAAGTTCAATCCACCATTCTCAAAAATGCTCTGATGTATAACAAAAAGACTACAAATTGGTTAACTGAAATTTAATTTCAATAAATTCTCATTTTCCTTGGTGAACTTAAATAGCAAGACTTTTATAGTGTAACAAATTGAATGCATACTCCCCATAAAAACTATTTTGGGAATGAAGATTTCCATCCAGTACTCAGGTATAGAAATCAAAATTCATATTGAAACTAAGTGTTTTCACAATTCCATAAGTTTAGAACAGATTTTATTACAAATGCATTAAAAAACACATTACCATTACTACTATTAGTCATTTAAAATTAATTACCTAAACCTCAGGTACTATTCAACCAAAATATTTTGAGAATTGATGTTTCCTTAAATGCTTTAACTGGACAAATTAAACATGACAATGATTAGACAATATCCAAGTTGCCAGTATGCAATAAGCAGTTAAGTTCAATACTACAAATTATTTTTACTTGTAAAATATATTTCTGAAATCCTTGCAAATTGCTCAATAACTGCATTAAATTGCAAATTACAAAATGATAATACGCACCTATTGTCTGTCGCGATTTCAGCACCCGATAACAACAATACAGCATTAGTATATTCATTAAAACGAGCAATATAATCCCTAAAGTAAATCCTGCCTAATTGGGAGAGAGAAAAATGATTACTGTTTCTGAAGAAGCTATGACTTTAATAAACCGGCTCTGAAGTTGCAACATTTAACGAAATGCAGAAAAATTGCAACAAGATTCATGAAAATTGCAAAGAGTTTCTAACCTCTTTTAGTGCCCATGGAAGACTCAATATGGATGTACCCATCATAGTATTCCAGATGGAAAATCTGGAAAGAAATACAATTCACTATTACTTGAATTCTGAACATGGAACACATTATATATTTTCCTTATAAACTGGGAGATTATTGAAGAAAATGTAAACCTATACATACATAGTGACTACGCTGGGATTCTTTCCATAGCCATCTATGCTATTTTCAAATTGGAGAGCACTTCCTAGTGGACTGTAAACATAAATTTTCTCTTCAGCAGGAATTACATGATCAGGTGGTACCTGTAAAATATTAATGAATCATAGCAATTTAATTAACAAAGTTTCTTCCATATTTAAAAACTTTCATAAATCTCTCAAGACCACAAGATGTGGAATCAGAATTAGGCCATTCAGTTCATCAGGTCTGATTGCCAATGACAGCATGGCTGATCTGTTGTATGTTCTGTGCTCAATGCCAGCTGCACAATTTGAAAATCCAATTCTTGCTATAATAAACTTTGGAATCCAATGACCCCCTGTAAGCAGCAACTCCTCCAAAAACTGCACTCCCACACCAAACGCGCTTATCCATCATATCTGTGTTAGCTCCTCAATGCCTCAAATTTTAAATTATCTTGTTGTTCAAAATCCTCCCATAATCTAGGCCCTCTCATTTCGAATCATTTGATCACTACAATTCTCTCAACCTAAAACTCTATGCCTACAAGTTTGGTTTCTTGTGCATTCACTTTCACTCTTTGCCTCCATCTTGGTGGACATGATTTAAGCCACACTAACCCTGTTTATACTGTTCTGTCCTATAAGAGCATCCTGAAAATCCATTTATAAATCTTTCCCTTCTTTGACCAGGTACCAAATTTCCTGTGCCTCTGTAGCACTTAGGATGTTCTTCTATATTAATGGCTCCTTACAAAACGCAAGCTCCTATGGGATAAAATCAAACACGTTAACTGCAATTGCAGAAGTATACACTGTATTAATGACTTCCTCTGCATTTTCTACTTCCTTTTGTTAATGACTGATACCAATCATTTTTTTATATGTAACGCAAGCTTTCAAATGTTGCCTGCACTCAAGGGAAGTGAACTTGACAGAGGGAGATGTGGTGGCAAATTGATCTGGATTGCTTAGGCTTGGTTTCAGATTATTAAGAATTAGATCTTGGAGAAAACATTGATTAAGATGACAAGAGATACCAATCTGGCTTAAAAAACTTCAGCTACTGGAAAAACATTTTTGTTTTAAAGAGCGACTACTTGACACATTGCTCATTCAAGGACTTTAACATTCTGGAGACACTTTATGCAAGACAATTTGAATGTCAAAATGGAAGGGACAGCTACTACAAACAATCATTGAATGCAAGTTTCTCTCTAGACAGTTACCATTTGTACCAAGAGCAACAATCAGAATCTTCACCTGCAAGCAGAAGGAGAAGCTAGAGAACTGAAAATACAATACCCTGCTTAAGTACCAGAGACTCAATGTCAACATACAACAGTTAAAGGAGCTGCACCCATACTGTTGCACACCATTTGGTGTTCAACACCAAACACAAAGATGAGTCATTGCATTGAGTAAATTAGAGTATAGTTTGCCACAGTTATCAAAATCTATTGCTGAGTTGTGACACAGCAAGATCATTAGTCCGTCTCCCCAACAATTATTAATACACAACAATACATTACCTAGATATTTGAAAAAATGAGTATTGAGCTTAAGAATTACATGCTCTAATGTATGGTATGTACAAGGTAATTACTTGTAGCAAATTACTACAGATGCAAGAATCTGAAACTACTTGGTTATCTCAGATATTCAAGAAAGATCAACATTGAATTCAACAACTTCAGATGATTTGCTCTACCTCACTGCCTTTGTTTTCATTCTATTTAATTTTATACTGTTCTCTACCTTATATTTCTTCACGGTCTTCATTTTTCTATTTCCCCACTTTTTCCCACTATTTTCCCCTTTCCTTACCTTTTCAGCCCCGCTATCGTTTTGCTTTTCTAGGTTTTACTTCTGCCCCATTCTCTTCTCTCCCCGTAACACTTGCCCAACCATCTTCATCTGTCACAGCTCCTGTCGTTCAGCTATTCACACCCGTTATTCTCTATGGACAGCCATTGGCAATCTTTTCCTTGTTTTTGTGGCTATGACTCATCTTTCATTCCCTCATCTGACACTATAAATATCTCCTACTTTCTACACCTTTCAGCTTTGATAAAGGGTCTTTTGAGTTCCAAATGTTAGCTTTTTTCTCTCCTTACAGAAGTTGGCAGACCTGTTGAGATTTTCCAACATTTTCTCTTTTGGTTTCAAATAATGGGAAGCTGGTTTACATTATGGTCTGGGGTACATTCACTACAAGAAACTACAAAGGCTAGTCTTGGTCACAGCAGGAGCCATACCAAGCTGTAATATATCCAGAAAGGATGCTTTCTATGCTGCACCTATTAAAATTGTTCAGAATCATAGAGGACATGCTGAATTTCCTTAGCATCTGAGAAAGTAAAGGCGTTGGTGTTCTTGAACTATAGTAATGTGAAGGGATGTGAACACTTAGAAACTTGAAGGTCTTGAACTTTTCATTATCATTGATATAGACAGATGGCAAATGAAATTTAATCCGGATAAATGCGAGGTGATGCATTTTGGCCGGAATAACGTAGAGGGGAGTTATAGGATAAAAGGTAAAACTATCCGGAGTATAGAGACGCAGAGAGACCTGGGGGTGCAGGTTCACAAGTCTCTGAAGGTGTCAGTACAGGTGGAAAAAGTGATAAATAGAACATAGAACATAGAACAATACAGCACAGAACAGGCCCTTCGGCCTTCGATGTTGTGCCGACCAAAATAAAAAGCAATGCCCCTCCAAACTAAACCATTCCCTTCTCTTCCATATACTTATCAACTAACCTCTTAAACGCCACCAAACTTGGCGCATCTACAACAGCTGCAGGCAGGGCATTCCACTCCCTAATCACTCTTTGAGTAAAGAACCTACCTCTGATATCCGTCCTATAACTCATACCCCTTAATTTAAAGCTGTGTCCCCTCGTGCTAGCTTTCTCCATCCTAGGAAAAAGGCTATCACTGTCCACCCTATCTAAACCTCTAATCATCTTATATGCTTCAATAAGATCCCCTCTTAGCCGCCTCCTTTCTAACGAAAACAACCTCAAATCCTTCAACCTCTCTTCATAGGACCTGCCCTCCATACCAGGCAACATCCTGGTAAACCTCCTCTGTACCCTCTCCAATGCCTCCACATCTTTCTTATAATGTGGCGACCAGAACTGCACACAATACTCCAAGTGCGGCCGCACTAGAGTTTTGTACAGCTGCAACATGATGCTGCGGCTCCTAAATTCAATCCCCCTACCAATAAAAGCTAAGACTCCATATGCCTTCTTAACAACTTTATCCACTTGACTGCCTACTTTCAGGGATCTATTGACACATACACCAAGATCCTTCTGTTCCTCAACACTATTAAGAGCCCTACCATTAGCCCTATACTCTACACATTTATTGTTCCTGCCAAAGTGCATTACCTCACACTTTTCCACATTAAACTCCATTTGCCACCTCTCGGCCCAGCTCTGCAACTTGTCCAAGTCACTCTGTAAACTACAACACCCCTCTTCACTATCTACCACACCACCAACTTTAGTATCATCTGCAAATTTACTGATCCAACCCTCAATACCCTCATCCAGATCATTTATAAAAATTACAAACAGCAGGGGCCCCAAAACAGACCCCTGAGGCACACCACTCGTCACCGAACTCCACGATGAATATCTCCCATCAACCACCACCCTCTGTCTTCTATCTGCCAGCCAATTCCTAATCCAATTAGCTAAATCACCCTCTATTCCACACATCTGCATTTTCTGTAGAAGTCTTCCATGGGCCACCTTATCAAAAGCCTTACTAAAGTCCATATATACTACATCAACCGCCTTACCCCCATCCACCTCTCTGGTCACTTTCTCAAAAAACTCAATGAGGTTAGTAAGGCATGACCTACCCTTCACGAAACCATGCTGACTATCCCCAATCAATTCATTTCTCTCTAAATAACTATAAATCCTATCCCTAATAATTCTCTCCAATACCTTGCCCACAACAGAAGTAAGACTCACTGGCCTATAATTCCCTGGAAGGTCTCTCTTCCCCTTCTTAAACAATGGGACCACATTCGCTATCCTCCAGTCCTCCGGAACCACACCCGTAACCAACGAGGACCTGAAGATCAGAGCCAGAGGCTCTGCAATCTCCTCTCTTGCCTCCCAGAGAATCCTAGGGTAAATCCCGTCCGGCCCAGGGGACTTATCCAACTTCAAACCCTCGAGAATTTCTAACACATCCTCCCTATCTACTACAATACTCCCCAATTTGCAACCCTGTACCTCAGTGCTCTCCATAGCTACATTTCCAGCACTCTGCGTGAATACCGAAGAGAAATATTTATTCAGTGCCTCACCAATCTCTTCAGGCTCCACGCACAACTTCCCACTGCTGTCTATGACTGGCCCTAATCTTGCCCTAACCAATCTTCTATTCTTAACATATCGAAAGAAAGCTTTAGGATTCTCCTTAATCCTATCAGCCAACATCTTCTCGTGTCCCCTCTTAGCTCTCCTCAATTCACTTTTTACCTCCTTCCTGGCTAATCTATAGCTATCCATTGCACTATCCGAGCCTTCAAGCCTCATCCTGACATAAGCCTCCTTTTTCGTTCTTAACCAGCAAATCAACTTTTTTCGTACACCAAGGCTCTCTTACTCGTCCATTTCCTCCCTGCCTGACAGGGACATACTTATCAAGGACTCGCAGCAGCTGCTCCTTGAATAAGCACCACATTCCAGATGTTCCCAGTCCCTGTAGTTTCCTAGTCCAATCTATGCACCCTAATTCTCTCCTGATGGCCTCATAATTACCCTTCCCCCAGCTATAACTACTGCCCCCAGCTTCATGCCTATCCCTGTCCATCACTAAGGTGAACGTAACCGAATTGTGGTCACTATCACCAAAATGTTCACTAACTTCCAAGCCTAACACCTGGTCTGGCTCATTGCCCAGCACCAAATCCAATGTAGCCTCACCTCTAGTTGGCCTATCTACATACTGAGTCAAAAAACCTTCCTGCACACTCTGTACGAAAACTGACCCCTCTAACGAGCTAGAGCTATAGCTATTCCAATCAATATTAGCAAAGTTAAAGTCCCCCATCACAATTACCCTACTACTTTCACTCCTAATCAGAATTGACTTCGCAATCCTTTCCTCAACCTCTCTAGAACTATTAGGAGGTCTGTAAAAGACTCCCAACAGGGTGACCTCTCCTCTCCTGTTTCTAATCTCAGCCCATACTACCTCAACAGACAAGTCCTCATCAAACTTCTTTTCTATCACCGTGATACAGTCTTTGACCAATAATGCCACTCCTCCCCCCCTTCTACCTCCTTCTCTACTCCGACTAAAGCATTTGTACCCCGGAACCTGCAACATCCATTCCTGTCCCTGCTCTACCCAAGTCTCTGAAATGGCCACAACATCGAAGTTCCAGGTACTGGTCCAAGCTGCAAGTTCCTCCCCCTTATTGCGAATACTCCTTGCATTAAAGTATACGCATCTCAAACCATGCCCCACCCCACCCGTACGCCGCTGTGTTTTACAACTCTCCTCTATAACCCCCTTACTCTCATCCCTCTCGGCACCCCAACTACTTAGGATCCCACCCCCCCCCCGAATCAGTTTAAAGCCCCCATCATAGCCTTAGCAAATTTTCCCCCCAAGATATTAGTCCCCCTCTGGTTCAGGTGTAGACCATCTCTCTTGAAGAGGTCCCACCTATCCCAGAATGAGTCCCAATTGTTAAGGAACCTGAACCCCTCCCTCCTGCACCATCCACGCAGCCATGAGTTCAAACTATCCCTTTCTCTGTTCATCTCTAAACTATCCCTTGGCACAGGCAAGAGTCCAGAGATAACCACTCTGCCTGTTATGGACCTAAGCTTCCACCCTAACTCCATAAATTTCTGTTTAATATCCCCTTCCCTTGTCCTACCTACATCATGTGTCCCCACATGAACTATGACTTGGGGCTGACTCCCCTCACCCTTAAGAATCTTAAAAACCCGATCTGCAACATCCTGGACCCCAGCCCCTGGGAGGCAACACACCAGCCCTGAGTCCTGTTTATTACTATTTACCCTCCTATCTGTCCCTCTAACTATGGAGTCTCCTATAACTAGGCCTAATCTCTTATTCCCCCCACCCACCTGAGCATTCTCAGCAGGCTCACCCCCAGAGACCTGCTCCCTTTGGTCAGCTCCAGTTGATTCTTCCTCAACTGTAGCCTCCAAGACAGAAAATTTATTTTGGAGGGGAACAGCCCCAGGGGATTGTCTCCCCGATTGCTTCTTACCCCTCCTCCTAATAGTTACCCAATTATCACTTATAGGAGTTACAATCTCTTTGTTACTCCTGCCTATATCCTCCTCAACCTCTCGAATTACCCTGAGCTCCTCTAATTCCAGCTCCAGCTCCTTAACACGATCCTCAAGGAGCTGCAAATGTGCACACTTCCTGCAGGTGTAATCAGCAGGAACACTACTGGTGTCCCTCACCTCATACATACTGCAGGAGGTGCAACGTACTACCTGCACTGCCATCACTGTTACTTTAATTTGCAGGAGAGAAAAAAAACTTCACACACACTTTTATTATTAGGTTAGAGGAGGGGGGAGGGTGGGATACTCTACCTGTGTAGAGTATCGGGTTACCTCTCTGGACCAATTTATAGAGTCAGAGAGAAAAACTACAACTACCGGCAGCCTCCTAGTGACGACTTCCGGTTTCAAAAAGAAAGCGTATGGTATGTTAGCCTTCATAGGAAGGGGTATAGAATACAAGAATAGGAGTTTGATGTTGCAAGTGTATAGAACGTTGGTTAGGCCTCACTTGGAGTACTGCATCCAGTTCTAGTCGCCGTACTACCGGAAGGATGTGGAGTCCCTGGAGAGAGTGCAGAGGAGATTTACCAGGATGCTGCCTGGTATGGAAGGGCTGTCTTACGAGGAAAGGTTGAACGAACTGGGGTTGTTTTCCCTTGAAAGACATCGGCTGAGAGGGAATCTATTAGAGGTATATAAGATTATGAGGGGTATAGATAGAGTAAATGGTGGTAAGCTTTTTCCACCATTAGATTCGGATAGAACGAGGGGTCACGGCCTTAGGGTGAGGGGGGCTATGTATAAGACTAATATTAGAGGGCATTTTTTCACACAAAGGGTAGTGGGGGTGTGGAATGCACTACCGAGTAAGGTGGTGGGAGCAGGCACGCTAGGGTTGTTTAAGGGTCTCCTGGACAGCCACATGAGCGGTCTGCAGATAGAGGGATATAGGAGGACTGTTTAAATACTTTATTTGTTTCCACAGGCTGTTCGGTCCACCTTGTTGACCAACAAGGTGCATGCATTCGGCAGGTCGTGCGAGGGCTGCTCCTGGATGTTACTTCAGGAGTGGCCTAGTGCTTCATGTCGTTAGTGTATGCTTAAACTGGACCATCAGATGGGCAACATGACAGCTCAGAGACTATCGCTGTTGCTGTGCAGACACATGGATTTGGGCCTGTGTCTGCGGAAGTTTGCGCATTCTCCCCGTGGTTGCGTGGGTTTTCTCCAGGTGCTCCAGTTTCCTCCCACATCCCAAAAATGTGCTCTTAGGCTGATTGGGTAACAAATTGTCCTATATTGGTCTCTATATGTCATTAAGACGTTAGGATGGCAGCACGGGCTCGTTGGGCCGAAGGGCCTGTTTCCCGTGCTGTGTTGTTCTTTGTTCTTTGTTCAGAGGCATGTCTCCCCTACATTTCCTGACGTTGATGACCGTCTCCTTTGTTTTGCTGACATTGGGGGATAGATTTTTTTGTCACTCCATTTCACCAGACTCTCTCCTTCTAATGCTCCATCTCGTCACTGTGAGATCTGATTGACTATAGTGGTGTCTTTAGAAAACTTGAAAGTGGAGTTGGAACAAAATTTGGCCACAGTCCTAAGTGTATAAGGGTCATTAATGCATCTAGATATCAGGCATGATCTGATGGAACGGGAGAGCAGGTTCTAAGGGCTGAATTTGCCTACTTTGGCTTCTCGTTCTATGTTTCTAGATAGTAAGAGGCTGAGGTTACAGCCTTGCATTTGGTGTTGAGGGTAATGGAGGAGGATATATGTTGTTATCCATTCTTACCAATTATGGTCTGCAGGTTAGAAGATCTGGAATCCAGTCACACAGGAAGAAGCTGAGCCCCAGGAGTTGAGAGGAGTGTTGTAGGCTGAGCTGTAGTCAAGCAAGGTCTTTCAGGGTTGAGTGCAAGGTCAGGGAGATGGCATTTGCTGTTGCAGCAATCGGTAAACTGTAATAGATCCAGACAATCTGGGAGGCTGGAATTGATGCAAGCCATGACTATCCTTTCAAAACATTTTATAATGATGAATGTCGTCATTAAGGCATATCGCCTGGCTTTTCTTCGGTACAGGGAAGATGGGTATCTTCCTGAAGCAGGTAGGGACCTCAGATCAGAGTAGGAAGAGGTTAAAGATGTCTGAATTCCTGGCCAGCGCAAGATTTGAATGCTCATCCAGGCCGATTGCTTTCCTTGGGTTACAAGTGAATTACTATGGATGCTGGAATCTTTCCTTGGGTTAATTTTTCAAGGTGGTGAATTTGGCATTTGCAATACTGGTTTGACAGAGGCTTCTGGAGTGGATGATGTCCTCTCGCTCAAGACAGGCATAGAATTCTTTTAGCTCATCTGGAAGGGTACATTGTTGCTAGTGATTCTATACACCTTCAGCTTGAAGTGTTACATCTTAAGACCATGCCACAGTCATTAGGAGTCTGTGTGGCTATTCTTGTAAAGCACCTCAATCTCAGAAGTGCAGAATGAGATGATTCAGCCCATTGAATCTGCAATGGCTCTCTGAAAGAGCTTTCCACTATTTTGCCTTATCCCTGTGACCTTGCACATTCTCAGAACAAATCCAATCCCATTTTGAATGCCTTGACTGAACTTGCTTGCCACTCCGTCTGAGGAACTGTGTTACAGACTCCAGCCATTTCCTGGGTGAAAAGATTTTTGCTGGCATCACTTTTACTCCTCTGCCAATTATTTTGACTATTTACCTCCTCATTCTTGATGTCCTCAAGAGAGAACAGTTTCTGACTATTTACCCTGTCCACACCCCTCAGGATCCTGAACACTGCTTATCAAGTCTTGTCTCAGTCTATTGTCCGAGGAATACACACAGTCAGTAATACATATCAGGAAGATAAAGGATCTTCTCTTGGGGAAGTCCATATAAACCTTCCTCCAACTTGAAAAATAACAATTTATCACCACATTTGATTTCCTGTCAGTTAGCCAATTTCTTATCCAAGTGCCATTTTCCTTTTCATTCCACAAGTTAAAATTTTGCTCACAAGTTTGAGATGTGGCACTGTATCAAATGCTTTTTGAAAATATACACCACATCAACAACATTGCCCTCATCAAACATCTCTGCTAATACCTCAAAAAACAGCTTAAAGTTAAACATAATTTTCCTTTAATGAATCCACACTGCCTTTCCTTAATTATCCTGCACTTGCCTAATGACTAAAGCAGGCCTTGGACTTGCGCTGCTTTTGGCTCCTGAGAACCAGGTTGTAAGACAAAACATCGCAAGTCAGATTTTTCCATGGGAACATCATAAATAACTGGATTGGTTCCTGAACCAAGGCTGGAAATTGCTCTTGGGGTGTCCGACAAGATCAAATGCTCACAATTCTTTGTCAAGTCGCTATGGCAACCTTCATGCATGCACACCTCAGCACACAAGTTCCTCAATTGTGTGAGGAGATATAAAGCCATCGATCACTATGTTGTTTAACCTTGATACAAAAGTCTGAAGTCACGTAACAACCGACTCAAGAACAGCTTCTTCCCTGCTGCTGTCAGACTTTTGAATGAACTTACCTTGCATTAAGTTGATCTTTACACCCTAGCTATGACTGCAACACTACATTCTGCACTGTCTCATTTCCTTCTCTATGACCCGTATGTTTTGTCCGTATAGTGTGCAAGAAATACTTTTCACTATGTTAATTCGTGTGACAATAACATATCAAATCACTTGTTAAATACAACACAAATGTCTGAATACATGAAAAATGTACCAGTTGCACCAAAACATTTTAACAGAACAATGCACTCACTTCCAACCTAATAGTTCAACTTATCCAGTATTATAGATGGTACCACAGAACATCAACGTGCATCACAGAACATTCTGGCATGGCATCAAAATCAAAACAAATTTTAAAGTCAAAACATGGTTTGTTGAACATTGTTAACTGCTGTCCGTTGTGACATGAACGCTGCAAGGTTGAGGGCTACCTATATTGCCTTTGTCCCCAGTTGTTGTTTCCAGAAGTTTCCCTATTATTGAAATCAAACTGTGGATGCTGGCTTTATCCTTGCACCTCTACTTGAATAAGGATGTAATATTCTCAATTTTCCAGTCCCCTGATACACCCCCCCGCCCCCTCCGAATCTAAGGAAGACTGAAAGATTATCACTAGTGCCCTTCAATTTCTGTTCTCACCTCCCTTGGATCTCATCCAGTCCTGGTATCATGCCCATTTTAAGTAAAGAAATTTGGCATGTCTGCTACAACTCTAATTTCTGCAGGTGCACTATAGAAAGCATTCTTTCTGGAGGTATCACAGCTTGGTATAGCTCTTGCTCTGCCCAACACTGCAAGGACCTACAAAGGTCGTGAATAATGTCCAGTCCATCACTCAAACCTGCCTCCCATCCACTGACTCCATCTATACTTTGCGCAGCTTCAGAAAAACAGCCAGTATAATCAAGGACTCCAAGCACCCCGGACATTCTCTTTTTTATCTTCTGTTGGGAAAAAGATATAAAAGTCTGAGGTCACATACCAACCGACTGAAGAACAGCTTCTTCCCTGCTGCCATTTGATTGGACCTACCTCGCATTAAGTTGCTCTCTCTGAATACCCTAGTTATGACTAACATTATATTCTGCATTCTCTCCTTTGCTTCTCTAGGTACAACATGCAAGAAACCATACTTTTCACTGTACGCTAATAGACGTGACAATATTAAGTCAACAAGTAAGGCTGGCTCTTTTAACATCACTTCCTTATCAATTGTAAATTCTTTGACTGTACTAGTTATCTCCTCTCTCACCTCAGCCTGGATAGCCCAGACTTTCCCTTCCCGCTATAAAGACGGATGCAAACTGTCATTTAATCTTTCTCCTCCATCTACATGCAAGTCCACTTTTTGAATCTCTTAATTGATCCGACGGCCTCTTTTACCACACATTTATTTTTATATACTTATGAAAGGAAATCCCATCATCTTCTGAGTTGCCCAGCCCTTTTCTCCTTTCTTTAATTAGTCCTTTCACTTCCCCTCAGGTCCTTCTGTCATCAGCCTGATTCTCCATTCTCATGATCCAGTAATCTCCTGATTTATTTATCCTATTTTTCCCCTGCAAGGGAACATACCTTAATGTTGCCTATAATACTTTTTCCTTTCAGGGTGGCCCATTGTTCAGCCATATTTTCTGTCAATATTTGATTGTAACTCACTCGTCCCATCCAAGTTAGGTTTCCCCAATTAAGTATCACTGCATTAGATTGCTCCTGGTCTTATTCCATTGCCAACCTAAACCTTATATACTTGGTTGCTGCCCACAAACCGACTGATATGTGATGCACTTGGGCCAATTCATTTCCCAGGTTAAGGTCCACCAGTGTCTGCCTTCTCATTGGACCAGAAACATACTGCTGCAAAAAAATTCTTGAATACGTTCAAAGAACTATCATCCATCTTGCCCTAAGCACTATTCCAATCCCAGTGTACATCTGGATAATTAAAGTTTCTCATTATAATTATCCCATAATTCTTGCACCTCTAATTTCTTGGCAAATTTATTTTACTACATACCCTCCATGAGTTGCTGGTCTATATCAAAGGATATTATTATATAGTTTTCATTCTCTCTCTTTTCACCCCACTTTCCCTTTTTAGTTTCTCTCAAATATTCCTGCGTGCAAGGTGCTTAATACCGAGACCTGCCCTTGAGCTATGTGTTGTCATTCTTCCATTCATCAATCTTATTAACCACAGTGCATTCACATGCATGAACTTTAGCCTCAGGGTTTTTAAAGAACTTTTCTCTTACTCTGACTCCATCTAAATGACTTACTATTCCCTATTCCAATTCTTTCAAAATTTCCAAGTATTCTCTTTACTACTGATTCCTTCCAATCCTTCTGATCAGTTAATTCTTTTTTACTTCCACTGCCAGTTTTCTCTCTCCATTCTAAATTTCCGTCACACTCCTTGTTTCATTTAAACAGCTTTTCCAATTGGGTGGCACAAGAACATCCTAGAACGGGCACTGTAATTGACCTACTTCAAGCAAGAGATAGAATTGAGGAAAGCAAGGTCCCTCTCCCCAGTGTTCTTTCTCCTTACTCCTTGAAAGTAGTAGCATCTAGTTTGCATTTAGTGCTATATTTAGTCATTTTCAGACATCCAACTATCATGCGAACCTTTACAAAAACACAATCCACCCTCCCCTTGTTTATCAAAGATCCGTGCATCACACTACACAAACAGAAACGTGATCTAAGAACACTGAGCCAATTGCAAGAAGTCTAATACCGCTTCAAGGCCAGTAAACTCACCAACCATAGATTAACAAGAAATCTTTCTAGTCTGTATGGCTCACCAATTAACTAGATTACTCATCAAATTAGGAGGTGCCAAGGTTTCTGCTCCTAAATTAATTCCTGCTAGGTATTCAAAGATGCACATAGCTTAGCTAAGACCAATTAGCACAAGGAATTTGATCAAACAGCACAGTAGAATGCCACTCATTCCATTGTGACAGTGGAATCACTTTAAAAATCTTATGAGGCAATTTAAGTCAAGCTATCAGCCCAAGAATAGAAAGAGTGGGGTGGAATTGCAAAGAGAATGAGAGTGGTGAGGAGAAAAGAGAAGGAATAAAGCTTACAGATTTATGTTCTAAGCTTAGCAAAACAATTTACCAAGGTGTTGTGTGTCGTGGTCAACTTGCTGTAGTACTGAACACGGCTATTCATTGCTGAAGCTTCATCTGTCACCCACTCTTGAGGATCTGTGTTTCCATGGATGTTTCTGGGTCGCACATAGAAAGGTCTAAATACAAGATAAAAGTATATTTCATTAAGTGTATAGAACCAGACACTTAAAACAAGAATTTTAGACTTCTACCATTCATGAAAGTGTCCTTGAAGTGGTGAGCTATCTCCTTGACTGCTAATCAATGCAGTGAAGAAATGGATTTCCAGGAAACAAAGAAAGATCAGGATGGTGTGCGATTTGGAAGGGGGAAGGCAACAGCAGTCTTGGGTTTCAGGAGTTGTCAAAGAAGTGTTGGCAACTTGCCTTAGTGCATTTTGTAAATGATACGCACTGCAACCACCATGCACTTGACGCTGAAAAGGAGCGAAGTGAACTTTTTAAAATTTGTTTTATTTTATGGAACGCAAGTGTCATTGGCTAGACCAGGATTTATTGACATCACTAGTTGCTTTCGGAAAGGAGACAGTGGTGAACTGCATTCTTGAACCACTGCAGTCCCTGAGGTGTATGTATACCTACAGTGAGAGTTCCAAATTTTTTTTTAAGCTATCCTTGAATGCAAGAGGCCATTTGGCCTATCATGTCTGCATTGACTCAGACTTATCTTACCCAGGCCCTGCCTGATTTCCCAAATTTAAGAGTGAACAACATTGCCGTGTTCAGAATCCCATGTAGGCTAGACCGAGTAAGGACAACAGATTTCCTTCGCTCAAAGACATTATTTGATTTATTATTATTACTACACGTATTAACAAAAGTATTGTTTCTTGAGCGCTTTACAGACTGGCTACACCGCTCAGAGAAGGAAACAAGAGAGTGCTACTTTGCTGAGATGGCGGCAAGTGCAGACAGAGTCAATGGATGGGAGGCTGGTTTGCGTGATAGATTGGGCTATATTCACGACCTTTTGTGGTCTTGGGCAGGGCAGGAACTGTACCAAGTTGTGATAGCACTCCTTCTGGTTGTATCTGTAAAAGTCAGGGAAAGTTGTAGCTGACATTCCAAATTTCTTTAGTCTTCTGAAAAAGTCAAGGCATTGGTGGATTTTCTTAACGACAATGTTGACATAAGGGGACCAAGACATGTTGTTGGTGATCGGAACACCTAAAAACTCGAAGCTCTTGATTCTTTCTATTTTGTCTCTGTTGATGAAGACAGAGGCATGTTCTCCTTTACGCTTCCTGAAGTCAATGACAATCTCTGTCATTTTGTTGACATTGAGGAAGACGCACCAGTTCACCAGATTCTCTCATTCCTGTACTCTGTCTCATCATTGAGATCCAACCCACTATTGTGTCATCGTCAGCAAACTTGAAAATTGAACCGGAGGGGAATTTGGCCACACAGTCATAGGTGCATGAATAGCATAGTAGGGGATTGAGAACACAACCTTGTGGGGCACCAATATTGAGGATGATCGTGGAGGTGTTGTTGTTGCCTATCCTAGATGGATTTTTACAACATCAACAATGGTTTCACGAGCAGACTTTTAACTCAGTTTTTTTTAAATCCACAATCTGCCATGGTGGGAGTCAAGCAACACCACCACTGTGGGAGGTGGAACAACAGCTTGCTCCTTTCACCCAAGTATCAAACTGGAATGCCAGTCAAGCTCAGATGAATGACAATGGAACTGAATATAGCGGAATATCTATTGTTATTATTCTAATGGCTTTGTAAGATTCTGCTGCTTTTGGGCTACGTATTCAATTGAAGGCAAAATGAAGGGGGATCATGTGACCTGTTCCGAAGACTGCCCGAGCTTGGTATTTTGACTGCCAAATATTAAAGGGATTAGATTATTTTACTGAGAAAAAGGTCCAAGTTATTCACACTTGCAGACAATAGCAAATATCTGTGTACAGACTGAGTCTCCGCCAGCCCTAAGGAAGTGTTAAACTCTTGAAATCTACACTCTAATGCTGGATTCAATTACACAAGTGGAAAATAAATTTTGTAAAGAGCTTGATGCTGCAAGCAATAGAATCCTCAAATTCCCAGATTAGAACATATTTACCTAGTAGGGGATTTCAATGCAGGAGTGGACATAGATGATGAAATATGGGCTCCAGCCTCAGACATTACAACTTAGGAAAGATAGAGGCACATCTGAGTTTACTGCTACCGTGAGATTTCTGTAATGAACACTTTCTTTCAGAACAAATCATGTCACCATATATGCTAGAGACATTCAAGATCAGGGCACTGGCATTAGCTGGATCAGATTATCACCAGACATGACTGTCTGACTTGACAAGTATAATGTACATCAGTGGAGGAGCTTAAAGTTATTGATTCATTTGCCCTGAACAAAGCTCCAGGTGCCTATGCTATACTGTCTGAACTCAAACTTGGGCAACTGATAATGTCACAGCAAACTTCTCCATCTCTGCTGGAGGGAGGAGGCAGTGCCACAGGTTGAGTGATGGAGATTGTGACCTTGTGCAACAGCAAACGCAACCACAGAATGATAACAGTTATGGAGATATTGAATTAAAAGCAAAATTCTGGATTCTGTGAATCTGAACTAAAAATCAAAAATGCTGGAAGGAGTCAGCAGGTCTGGCAGCATCTGTGGAGACAGAAACAGAGTTAGCATTTCAAGTCCATATGACTTTTCTCCAGAACTTGAAATGTGATGAATTACATAGCTGGAGAGTTGAGTGCAGAAGCAGAGCACTCTAGAAGATCAGGGACAAAAAAGAGTTCAGGGGAGATTAGACAAAGATGTCATGGACACAAGGCAAAGAAGTTTTAATGGCATTAAAGACTAATGGCAAAATTGTGAATACAAGCATGCTAACAGTAGAACAAGGGCCAGAGCTCTATGAAAGCAACATCCGTTGGTCCTGGAGTGGGTGGAGTTCATAGTCTGACACTAAGGTAATGGAAATATTACTCTATTGAGCATCAAGGGGAAAGTATTTGCCCATATTGACTTTATTGGAATACAGATCCTGGCTGAACATATCCACTCTGAATCCCAGTGTTTCAGAACAAAGTACAAATTGACAAAAGTGAACAAATGAAGTCCAAACTCTACTCACCAATTTCACTACATGGATAAAAGTATTCTATTTAAGCTGCTGGAGAGAATTGGCTGCTTGTTGAAACTGCTTGACATGGTCTATGAGAGGGGGTAGATATTCAGCGAGACCTTGGTGTCCTTGTGTGTCAGCCGCTGGAAATAAGCACGCAAGTACAGCAGGCGGTAAAGGTGGCAAATGGTACGTTAACCTTCATAGCTTCATAGTGACAGGATTTGAGTATATGAATAGGGATGTTTTACTGCAATTGTATAGGGCACTGGTAAGGCCACACCTGGAGTACCGTGTGCAGTTTTGGTCTCTTCATTTGAGGAAGGATGTCTTCACAACATGGGTAGTGTAACGAAGGTTAACCAAGCTGATTCCTGAGATGGCAGGTCTTTTGGGGGGGGAGGGGTCATAGTTTGACGATAAGGAGTAAACCCTTTCAGAAGGGAGGCAAGGAAAGATTTTTTCACCAGATATTGGTGAATGTGTGAAATTCACTACCACAGGGAGTAGTGAGGCCAAAATGTCTGGATTTCAAGAAGAAATTAGATATCGCTTTTGGGGCTAAAGGGATCAGGATATTGAATATAATCATAACAAATGGCAGACAGACTCAAGTGGCCTACTTTTGTAGTAGTTTCTACGATCTCCCCTTTCTATGACAACATGGGTCATGTCAACTCTGACTGAGTAACATTGGAGTCCTTCGAGATCAGTAGTATGGTCAAACAGGTTGTGTTCTATCACCAACCACTCTTGAAATATTCTCTTGGCTGCTGTCATGTGCCTTCAAATTACCTACAAAGCATGTCTACTTGCATTACCCTAACTGATAGAAAGCTGTTTAGTCTTGCTCAATGGAGATCCAAGACAAAGGTATGGCAGGTCCTCATCAGTTGCTCTACATTGATGACACCACACAAACATTCCATACAAAGGAATATCTTCAGCAGCAAATAAAGAAGCTCATGCCTGAGTTAGTTTGACCATCAGCACCAGGAAGACAAGTGACATGGTAGTATAGTAGCAGCAGCCTGGACTATTAGCATTGTTAACATGATGTTGAAAGATAACTTTACATAAGACTGATGATTGTGGAGCTGACATATCACTCGATAGTGAAATAAATGTAACACTGCAGCTTTGTGTATGTAAAAGTTGTGTGGGGAACAGCAATAACTATCTCTCAGAGGCCAGTACAGACATCATTGGTGAAGGGACTCTGTGCAGTAAAACTCACTCTACAAACCATAAGTCTACCAAGCATGCGTCCTCAGCACTCTCCTCTCTTGAATGTATGCTAGCCAGAAGGCAAAATAGTTTGCACCTTCACTTTCTCAGACATATCCTCAGTATTATTCGCTAGTGCAAGGTCACCCCTGGAGTGTATTCATTACATCAGAAAACACCTTGCCAAGTCAATGACATCTGTACTGGCTCAGCCACATGTGGATGACAACCATGTATCCAAAGACCTTCTGAATTGGCCACGGTGTCATGATGTCCTGGGTGTTCATGCCTCCACTACACAGACATTTCTAAATCGGATAGTAAGACAGACAGTGGACACGACAACTAGGAGACAGTTGCTGATGGCCGTGACTGCTGCAGGCTTAGCAGTCAGTAGGACTTTGAAAGAGCCGAGCAAAAAAAAAAAAAACAAGAAGCTCAACTGTGGGGAAAAAAGGGCATGGAGAGACAATGACATGCAGGAAAGTAAGCAGTGAAAAATACATGAGTCTGTAAAGACATATAGATATGTTAAATGAATGGGCAAAAATTTGGCAAATGGAGCACTATGTGGGAAAATGTGAACTTCTCCACTTTGACAGGAGAATAGAAAAGGCAGCATATTAAAACGGAGAAATATTGCATAATTCTGCAAGACAAGAGGGGATCTGTGTGCCCTAATAGATGAATCATGAACTGTTCACATGCAGGTACAGCAAGAATAGTAAATGGATTGTTTGTTGTTAAGGGAAATAGAAGATACAATTCAGGAACTTTTGCTACAGCTATACTGGCAAGAGCACATTTGGAGTACTGTGTAGAGTTTTGGTGTGTTATTTTAAAAAAGAAACAGTTAAGATTCACGAAACTGATTCCAGGAATGAAAGGGTTACCTTCTGAGCAAAGAATGGACAAGTTGGGACTGTATAATCAGAGTTTAGAAGAGTGAAAGATGACTTTAATGAAACAAAAACCTTGAGGGTACTTGATGAGATGAATACTGAGAGAATGATTCCCTTTATGGCAGATATTAAAACAAGGGCACACTGCTTAAAATAAGAGGGTCTCTCATGCAAGACAAAGATGAAGATAATTTTTCTCTTAAGGATCATTAGTTTATGGAACTATTTTCCCCAGAGAGCAGTGGACGCAGGATCATTGAATATTTTTAAATAGATTTTTGATTGACAAGGAGTCAAACAATGCAAGATCAGCAGAAAAATACAGTTGAGTCCACATCAGATCAGCCTGGATCTTATCAAATGGCAGAGCAGGCTAGAGGGGCCAAATGGCTGACTCCTACACCTAATCTGCACGTTTATAGAAGATGGCGAATCATTGTACTTGCGCAGCCCACCATCCTCCCCCACGTGCAACAGAGACTGCCATGCCAGAGTGCGGCTGCTTGAGTCACAGCAGGTAACACCTAACAGTTGGCCAACACAGCTGAAAGCATTGATGTACAAGATAGAAGACTACCAAACATGTATCTTAACATTGTTTTCTGAAGATATAAGGACTAAGTGCATTGCTTGCACAGTGTGACGTTAAACTATGGTTTTTTGGTCTTTGTGGAACAGATTTATAGTTAGGCTTTGGTAACTATTTGATTCAAAATAATGGGCCAATTGCAATATGAAGATAATGACTGGTCAGTATACCACAAAAAAATTAAATTACTTGCTTGATCGCAGTTTGTACAGGATTCAGAGCAAGTGATTAAGAGTAAATTATATTAAGCAGGAAAATGTAGCTAAGTTCACATTCGCGATCATTATCCTGCTACTGAGTGGGATGATCAGTCAAGGGGAGAATAACAATGGTCTTCTATTAGGTGAATAGCTAACAATACTGTCACTGTTCACATCAATGCCCATTTTCTGAGGTACCAGACATTACTTGCACCTATGCAAGTACATTGCAACAAGCAGTGAATTAAAGAAATGCAAAGTAAAATATTACCAGAATCTGCATTCTTGGAATTTTTGCAACTGTATGTGTTATACATATTTCCCAATGTTACCTTCCTCCAAAAGAGATGCAAAAAAAGTTACTGACAATATTTAGTTACACATCTGAAGAAATCAAACACACCCAAATTGCCATCTATAGTTCATTCCAAAAAAAATGCAGGTCTGCTGTGTTTTGATACATAGACTACTCGATGATTATTCCTTAAATCTTACTTTCTTGAATTTGATTCTGGCTTGTCTCTTGCTTGTTTGAGATATGTTGGTTCATCTTCATCCACAGGAGTCATTAACGGCTGGGTGTCATCTGCCATATTTCAGTCTATTTGGCTCTCTGATGCTCAATTGCTATATTTTCACTGGTAGCTGTTCTCTGCAGCCTGTATCATCTAGGCAGATATATATAATGGTAGTTAATAAATAAGATAGTCAAAAGAAAATGTTAAAACTAGCAAGTACATCAAAAACAAGTTAGAATGAAAAGATGTAAAGCTCCCACCATGTTAAATCACCAACATGGCAACAAGTGCATTTCGTGTGAACTCATTCGTTACCTTGATTGATAATCCATATGGACGAGGTTGTCGTCATTGCACCAACACTTATCCATTTTCCTCACTGCAATATTGTACCTCACCTCCAGCAAGTTACCCACAAGCAACAAGATATAGATCAATCCATGTTACTTTCGATCCAAATTCGAAAGCATTCCAACCTCAGCTTCAGTGCTCAGATGATGCTTATGAGAGTGTTCACTCAAAAAAAAAAATGAGGTTCAGGTCATTGTTGACTCCTTTGCTGAAGCACGAGAGAAAATGAGCCTTTCACTAAACAGAGAACCAGAGTTCTATTTCAACCACCTAAGAGTGAGGTACCTTCACAGTTTCCATATTATGGAGCTAAAACTTCTACAAGTGTTCTGATCAATTTCCTTCTCTGTCACATTACACTGACTTGTACCATGTTCCATTCACCTATCATCATGCTGAAGTTACATTTGCTCCTACCCCACACAACCTCTTAAAATTTACGTCTTCATGTTCAAGCCTCTATTATTATTGCACACCAGCACATCTGTGCAACCTTAAACAATCCTCTGAAAACATTTCATGACCCCATCTCCCGATTTTTTTAAATTACATATTTAATGATTAAATTTCATACTCAGAATTACCTTGAGAAAAATCGGTTCTACCCTCCAAAATTGTGCAAGTTATACGAGTTGGCCATGCTATATGCAGTTATAGGAATAGGGTGAAGGATGGGGCCTGAGTAAGACACTCAGTCAAAGTAGGTGTAGACATAATGGGCTGATTGGCCTCTTTTGCACCGTAGGGATTCTACAGTGATTCAAAAATGATAACTTCTGGACATTTCACACAAAAATTTAAGTGTGGCTTGTCTTTCACTTCAAAAACAGCAAATTAACAGGATAATCTAGGAAGGAAAAATGGTTACAGCATTAACATGCTCATTACAACATCTATGCAATAAAAAGCAACAGTAGTTAAGCTCCTTTTTCAGAGCTTTTGTCATAGAGATTTACCAAGACACACTGCATCACAACAAGGCAATAACTAATTCAAGTTACAATTAGTTACAATTGCAAAAGCAGATTTTAACATCTCAATTGACAGCAGTAACTAATCTTGCAACCAGCACTATATCAACTCAGGTAGCCAATCTAAAAAGAGCAATTAAGTTAATTCAGTGAATCAAATATCATTAGAATCCAAACGACCTATAACTGCAAATCTGGGACTGAATTCAATACATCTAAAAGCTCCATAGTGTAATTCTACTAACCTCTTCAAATTGCCGCAAAAAATCAACAGGATAAAGGTACAATAACCAGCGTAGCATGTGAACTTAATGTGATCATTACTGGATCAAGAGTCGTGAAGATAAAGTCAGCTGAGAATGAATGGAGCACGCAGCCTTTGATTTCCCTCAAGGATCTGGGTTCAAAATTCAATATGGGTAACTTATACTTATAAAGGCATCTTTAACATAAAAAAAAAGGTCCAAAGCACTTCAAAAAAAGTTTAAGAAAAAACATGGCACTCAGCCAAATAACAGGATATACAGGCAGATGACAGAAGCTTGGTTAACAGAGTTGGAAAGCAGAAGGCTGACTGAGGAAGTAAACTCCAGACCTTGGACCAGGTAGATGACAAGGGCTACAATAGCACGATTGCTTTTGATTTCAATTCTTATCAAAAACGTGAATTGGATGGGCTGAGTGACCACCTATGCTGTAACCACTATATAATTGTAACTAATATTTTTGAAGCAAATTCATAAATGGGTGAAAAAGCTATTTCTTGGAAGGGGTCATGGCTAAGACCCTTGGATCATAAAACAAAATTGGGATCAATAAAATTGAACAGACTTGCAGGATTTAATGGCCTTTCCATCAAATCTTTTGTTAATTATTACAGCATCTTTAACACAAAACAAAAACAATTTGCAGGTGGGCACAGAAGTTAATGCCAAGTCAAAGACAGGGGCAAGGAGATGGGTTGGAAAACTGATTCTTAACAGTATAATGTTGATGAAGAGATCAAGGCGAACCCCAGATAACAACACTATTGCAAGCAAATGGAAGGCCAGGATTAACAGCAGCAAACATTCACAGGGTTAGAGGACTGGACGAACTGAGACAGTGTGGCAAAACTATTTGAATTCACCATGTGGATTTCGAGACGAAGTTAAGAATCTTAATTTTAATGTGTTAATGTACAGGGACACCAAAGAGCAGAAAGGATTTTGGAAATGTGCAAATAAGACAATGGGAATGGGACACAAGTAGATTTTTGATACATCAGAGCTTAAGAGGAAATAGTGAAGATGCTCATGGAAAAATACCTGTCTAAAAGAAGTAAAAGCATGTATGAACGTTTCAGCAACATGGATAACTCAATGTGGAATAATGGGCAAATTTGCAAAAGTAAAAGTTTCCATGAAAATTTGGAGTTTCAAACCAACTAAATCAAGATGATGAATTATTGGGTTTGGAAGGTGCTTTCCAAGGAGCCTTGGTGAGTTCCTGTACCCCATCTTGTAAATGGTAAAATCAGTGCCATTATTTGCCGGTGGTGGAGGAAGTGAATGTTCATGGAAGGGTTGCCATTCAGGAAAGTTGCAAGTGTGGTTGGAACTGCAACCATCCAGGCAAGGGGAGAGTATGGCATTGCGCTCCTGAACTTGTGTTTCATAAATGCTTTAGAAAGTCAAGAGGTGTGTTATTCACCACATGGGTCCTAACCTCTAACCTGCTCTTACAACCAAAATTCATATTGCTAGTCCACTTCAATTTCTGATCAACGGTAAACCCCAGGGATGTTGATGGTGGAATTTCAGCGATGGAAATGCCATAGTGTCAGAGGTGATAGAATCTAACCATCATTAGAGATGGTCATTGCCTTGTGTTTGTGTGGTGCAAATGTTATTGCCACTTCTTCCCCTCCCCAAGCACTATGCAGTACTCACTCCTCCCAATACTGTCACGGACAGATTAGTGAACAGGTCGGTGAGGATGAGGTAAAGTATATTTTTCAAACCTGTTCATTCCGTCATCAACTGCCACAAACCCAATTCAGCGGTACGCATGCTCTTTCGGGCTCAGTTTGTGGTGGTACTACCAAGCTACCTCTTGGCAATGGACATTTGAAGTCCTCCACCCAGAGTATATTCTGCACCCTTGTCATTGTCAGTGCTTCTTCCAAGTAGCGTTCAATATGTAGGAACATTATGATTTATCAACTGAGAAGAGACATACATGATAAAAGTTTCCTTGCTGGTGTTTTACCTGATGGCATGAGATTTTATGGGATCCAGAGTTAACAATGAGGACTCCCAGGCTGTATACCACTGTGTCACTACCCTTGCTGGATCTGTCCTGCTGGTAAGACAGGACTCCCATCAGCTTTGTATCACCAGCTGAGAGGAATGACTTTTTTTTTGTCTACTTTATCCAAATCTGTCATAACCTTGTACAGCAGGAAATCAAATCTCCCATTGCTATTCTCCTAGGAACAAAGAAGGCCGAGAGGTGATTTCATCACCAGTGACAGCTGGACTCAAATTTGATTTGTTTTTTTAATCACATGTATTGCTATAAGTATTGTTTCTTGCATGCTGTACAGACAAAGCATATCACTCATAGAGCAGATATAGGTGTAGGAAAACAGAGTATAATTCTGGCTGGTGTGATGGGTACTTGCTATAGATATCCCTTAATGTAAATCAAGACCAATGTGCCTTTTTGGACTAATTTTAATTCCCCTCTCCAGTTTGTCTTATGCATTTCTTTCCTCTCCTCAGATTACACACATTGTTGAAATATCTTGGGCATTACAATGTGGGCAGACGAGTTGGATCAGTTGATCTTTTCCAGTCTTTCATTTCTGGCGACATGTCAATTGTTTCAGTTGTTGCAGTTTTATATACTGCTAGGCTACTTTTAAGCTGTTATGCGTTCTGATGCAACTTTGGAAATTTTCTATGTAAAACAGAGTCTTGCAAGATTTCAGTAGTGCTTCAGCAATCAGAAAGATCAGTTTAATTTCACCAGTTGGTCATTTTTAAAAAGATACCAGCACAATTAGTGAGCTATACAACAATATGTACTGATAAGATAGATAAATTTTTGAACAGTAGAGGTATTAAGGGTGAGCGGGCAGGTAAGTGGAGACGAGTGCACAAAAAGGTCAGCCACGATCTTATCGAATGGCGCAGCAGGTTCGAGGGGCCAGATGGCCAACTTCTGCTCCTAGTTCTTGTTATGATGTAGTGCCATTAACATAAAATAAGCTTTATCAAATAAAAACTGATACTGAGCCAGAAAAACATTTGGTCAGATGACCAAAAGCCTGGTCAAAAGGGAAGGTTTAAGGAGCATCTCAAAAGGAGGAAAAGAGGGTCAAGATGAGAGGTCAAATGGCCTTGTGGTTATGGACATGCTGAATTGAATCAAGCCATCCTTGGATGATGCCTTTCCACAATTTCTGTACTATAGAATTTTATGCTGTTTCTTCTGAAATTAGAAGAACACTTTGAAGTTTGATGTCAATAAAGTTATAGGTCTAAGGACATATCTTCTGGGTTAGGCAATCTACTAAAAATATTCAATGTGACCAACACGTTGTCTGGCTTGTACTTCATCTCAGTCAGAGTCTTGAATTTTTACCAAGAAAATGTCAGTCTTCACAGTGCATCGGTCAAACATTTTTGTCAAATCATCTTCAAGGAGGTCTCTACCACAAATCTTTTGCCTAATAGATAGGCATGAAAATGGAACATGGAACACTACAGCACAAACAGGCCCTTTGGCCCACAAGTTGCACCGATCACATCCCTACCTACCAGGCCTATCTACAACTCCCAATCCCATTAAATCCCATGTCCAGAAGTCTTAAAAGGCCCCCAGAACTCGCCTCCATCACTACCGATGGCAGCCGACTCCATTCACTCACGACCCTGAGTGAAAACTTATCCCTGACATCTCCTCTCTACCTACTCCCAGCACCTTAAACCTGTATTCTTTCATAGCGACCATTTCAGCCCTGGGAAATGGCGTGAATTCTCAGAGGCTATCTATACCTCTCAACATCTTCTAAATCTTAATCAAATAGCCTCTCATTCTTCATCTCTCCAGGGAGAAAAGACCGAGCTCCCTCAACCTAAGGCATGTCACCCAATCCAGGTAACATCCTAGTAAATCTCCTCTGCACCTTTCAATAGCTTCCACATCCTTCTTGTAGTGAGGTGACCAGAACTGCACACAGTAGTCCAAATGGAGTCTGACAAGGGTCTTATAAAATTGTAGCATTATCTCCCAACTCCTAAACTCAGTCCCTCAATTAATGAAGGTTAGTACACCATATGCCACCTTGACCACGTCTTCCACTTGTGAGGCCTATTTTAAGAGTCCTATGAAAAGTGAATGATTCCAAATACTAAAGTTGTTTTCCACTTGATGTTGGAGTAGTTGGATTGTGTTAATTCTTTCCTAACTTTGCTTGGTATGTGGGGATTTAACCTGCTGACGAGGGATTTTTATCTGCTTTAAGTTTACCTTTTCTCAGATGTTGCCTTTTTCCCTGTGCAAAATCTCAACAGGTAAATTTTGCTTGCTTGTCTCGTATGCTTTTCAGATGTTGGTTGACTTTTATGTATGCTACGTAAATACTTCCAGCACTTTGTTTTCAATTCTTTGACCAGGTGAAAGGCAACATTTTCTACATATCTTTTTATTAAGCCCCAGTTTTCAGTTATTAGTGGGCATCCATGTATCGCTTGAGGGGTCATTTTAAAAGATAGGTAGGTCTTTCAAAATCTTTGCAACCTGATTTTCTTCACCAACTTCACTCACATGGTGTAGATTGGATAAGAAAATTCGAGGGACACTTCTATTGGCTGGGTACGAGTAATGACATAGCTGTCAAGTAGTACAAGACGTGTTAATAGCATTTGCCAAGTCAGCACAAAGCACCACACTCCATACACAATGTAGTTCAGGCTAAAACGTTGTCGGATTTCAAGAAATTAGATGTAGCTCTTGGAGCTAAAGGTCAAGAGATATTGGGGGGTGGAGGGATAAGGATATTGAATTTGATGATCTGCTATGATCAAAATTAATGGTGGAGCTGGTTCGAAGGCCAATGGCTTTCAGTTTCTAGTTTCTATGAGATAGCAGAGGCATTCATGTCTACATAAAACTGAATGGAAAACACAATAGCGCAAAGGACAGGCAGACTGCTAAAATTATTCCAGTAATTTTTTTTTTAAAACGGAACAATACTAGAAAAAGAGCAATTCACGTAATACTAATAGGAAGAAAGCTATGAAACAAATGAAATAGAAAAGTATCTAGAAACCAATATAATAAAATGAAAATTTCAAATGGCAAGGTTACGCTTGATTGGTCTTACTGAATTCTTCGAAGCACCAGAAGGAACATAAAAGGAATAGAACATAGAACATAGAACAATACAGCACAGAACAGGCCCTTCGGCCTTCGATGTTGTGCCGACCAAAATAAAAAGCAATGCCCCTCCAAACTAAACCATTCCCTTCTCTTCCATATACTTATCAATTAACCTCTTAAACGCCACCAAACTTGGCGCATCTACAACAGCTGCAGGCAGGGCATTCCACTCCCTAATCACTCTTTGAGTAAAGAACCTACCTCTGATATCCGTCCTATAACTCATACCCCTTAATTTAAAGCTGTGTCCCCTCGTGCTAGCTTTCTCCATCCTAGGAAAAAGGCTATCACTGTCCACCCTATCTAAACCTCTAATCATCTTATATGCTTCAATAAGATCCCCTCTTAGCCGCCTCCTTTCTAACGAAAACAACCTCAAATCCTTCAACCTCTCTTCATAGGACCATAGGAATAATGGAGTGGATGCAAAATGCATATGTTTTTAAAAGGCCTTCAATAAACTAACAGGATTATGGAACTTTTGCTGATTGGAGTGAATGGTATGGAGATGCAACATATAAAAGAAAGGGCAAGCTAAATATGAGATAATGGACTGGTAATGAGGTAGGGCAAGATGAAGAAAGATGCGAAGGAATTCATAGGAAGCATAAATCTATTGGACTGTTATGTCTGCGCTGTTAATTCTATGTAGGATCCTTATAAAAAATGAGCCATTGAGAAATCAGGGCGAGATGCTGCTGTCAATATATTATGCCTCAAAATTGAAAACAAGAACTCTGCTTTAGAAACATCCAACAGGAACAGATTCCAAAATAAGGTTCACGAAACAGCAGCGTATTTATATATACCTCTAACATAAAGTAGTAATGAAATGTCTAAAGAAACTTCACATAACCAGAATAAGCATGATTTGACAAAAGCTTTGTCAAAGAGATAGGTTTTAAGGAGCATCTTAAGGGGGGAAAACAAGATGATATAAAGGTGGAGAGGTATTGGGAAGGCATTCGAGAGCTTGAGGTGTAGGCAACTGAAGGCAGCATAGACACTGATGGTGCAGCAATTACAATTGAGGATGCAAACAGATCAAAATTAGAGAGAGTGTAGATATCTCAAGATCTGTAGGCTGCAACAGGAAAATCCAAACATAGAGACAGGGGCCATGGAGAGATT
Source organism: Sphyrna mokarran (assembly GCA_024679065.1). NCBI lineage: Eukaryota > Metazoa > Chordata > Chondrichthyes > Carcharhiniformes > Carcharhinidae > Sphyrna > Sphyrna mokarran. The sequence continues at coordinate 63,640,279 of JAGIQG010000001.1, forward strand.
GGAAATGTGTTACAATCACAGAGTCAGCCATCTTCAGGGTTGTAATTTTTCTTCTGCATCAAGCCTGCAGAGGGGCAAAAATATCCTGGAGACATAGTAAGCCAACTCAAGGTTTAAAGAGGCAAGTGCAGATCAGGGATGGAATCTAATCTGCATTCAATATATTAGCAGGATAAAAATATTTTACAGATTGGATGTCAGTCAACCTGAGAACTATTCCAAGTAAACTTTAAAATTTATTGCTTGCCACTTTTCAAAAAAGTTCAATCGTCTGTCTATCATTCTGCCCAAGACCACAGGAAACTATAAAAGGGTCATGAATGTAGCCAAGTCCATCACACAAACCAGCCTCCCATCCATTCACTCTGTCTACACTTACTGCTGCCTTGACAAAGCAGCCAGCATAATGGCCCCAGGCATACTCTTCCAGTTTTTTCCAATAGGAGAAAAGATACAAAAGTCTGAGGTCACATACCAACTGACTCAGGAACAGTTTCCTCCCTGCTGCCAGGCTTTTGAATGGAACTATGTCACACAAAATTGATCTTTTTCCATACCCTAGCTATGATTTATTGTCACGTGTACTAGCATACAGTGACAAGTATTGTTCCTTGCACCTAAACAAAGTATACCATTCATAGAGAAGGAAACAACAGTGTGCAGAATGTAGTGTTACATTCATAGCTAGGGTATAAAGATCAACTTAGTGCAAAGTAGTCTGATGGCAACAGGAAGAAGCTGTTCTTGAGTTGGCTGATATGTGACCTCAGACTTTATCTTTTTCCTGACGGAAGGAGGAAGAGAGCATGTCCAAGGTGCATAGGGTCCTTAATTATGCTGGCTGCTTTGCTGAGACAGCGGCAAGTGTAGACAGAGTGGACGGATGAGAGGTTGGTTTGTGTGATAGATTGGGCTACATTCATAGTCTTTTGTAGCTCCTTGTTGTCTTGGGCAGAGCAGATCATACCAAATTGTAACACAACCAGGAAGGATGCTTTCTATGATGCATCTGAAAAGTTACATTGTTCCAACTGACACAACCATGTCAATTGTGGCTGACTTGCCAAATTTCCTTAGTCTTCTGAGAAAGTCAGTGTTGGTTAGCTCTCAAACTATATTGCTGGCGACCTGGACACTTAAAAATTTGAAGCTCTTGATCCTTTCCACTTTGTTACCATTGACGTAGACAGGGGCAATGCTCTCAACTAACTTCCTGAAGTTGATGACATGCACCTTCATTTTGTTGACATTGAGGGAGATTATTGTCATTGCACCTGTTCACCAGATTCTCGATCTCATTCCTGTACTGTGTCTTGTCATTATTTGAGGTCTGATCCACTGCACAGTGTTGCTGTCAGCAAAATTGAAAATCGAATTGGAGGGGAATTTGGCCACACAGTCATAGGTGTATAAGGAGAATAGTAGGGGACTCAGCCTTGTGGGGCACCAGCATTGAGGATGATCATGGAAGAGGTGTTACCACCTATCCTTACTGATTGTGGTCTGTGGGTTAGGGAGTTCAAAATCCAGTCACACAGAGGAGCCAAGGCCCAGGCCACAGAAGTTGGAGATGAGTTTTGTGAGAATAGTGTTGAATGCTGAACTGTAGTCAATAAAAAAAAAGAGTCCAACATAGGTGTCCTTGTTACGTAGGTGTTCCAAGATTGAATGCATGGCTAGGGAGATGGCATCTGCTGTGGACCTGTTGTGGCAGTAGACAAACTGTAGTGGACCCAAGTAGTCTGGGAAGGCTGGAATTGATTCATGCCATGATTAGCCTTTCAAAGTACTTCATAACGATGGATGTCAAGCCACCAGATGATAGTCATCGAGACATACTGCTTGGTTTTTCTTAGGTACTGGGATGATGGTTGTCTTCTTGAAGTAAATAAGAACCTCAGATTGCTGTAAAGAGAGGTTGAAGATGTCTGAATATCCTGTCAGTTGATCCATGTGTTTGTCTGGATACTCCATCTGGGCTAGTTGCTTTTCATGGGCTGACCTTCAAGAAAGTTGCTCTGACATCTGCAATGGTGACCCCAGATACAGGTTCATCCAGGGTGGAGGGCATACTCCCATCAGGTGTAGAATGCATCGGGGGGTGCATTGGAGTTGGCGATTTTACATGTCTTCATCTTGTAGCCTGTCTTGCAGACCTTACCATAGTCAGCAGTAGTCCACGTGGCCAGCTTGGGACTTAGTTTGGTCTAGTACAGTCTTTTGGCATCTTTGAAGGATCTCCTTAGATCATACCTGGCTCTCTTTTGTAGGTCAGTCACCTGACTTGAACACCTCAGACCTCGACTTTAGCAAGCAGTGAATATCCCTGTTCAATGGTTTCCATTTGAGGAACACACAGATAGATCGTGTATCCTGGAAAAGAATCAATTATGTTCTTTTCTATCATTGGTGTCTTGGCCTTTAAAGGTCAAACCAAATAAACAAACTCAAGTTAAATCAGGACAAAGGGGAAGCTCCCTAAAGAAGCAGGAACAAAAAACTTGAAAACAAATTAAAATGAGATTATTATGTTCGATAATGCAGCCCGTGGTGCCCAACGAGCATGGGAGGCAATGTACTGTTGTGCTTGGCTAATCCTCACCTTGAGTTGGTCTTCTATATTTATTTGGCTGCACTGATTGTGACAGTGGTTACTTAACTCATGGAGCATACAATGGACATATCATCCTATTGTTGGGGTTCCTTTGATGAAGGGAAGTGGGTGGAATCCCTGATGCGGGGGCCTAACTGACATCCCCAGATGCCGAGAAATAGGGATAGCTTGCTCTGTTCAAATGTACAGTGATGCAAGTATCCTTGGCCTCTTTATTCTCGTGTGTCGATCATCGTTTAGCTCGATTGAGTAGGCAGTAGTAACTGCATTTATCCAGGTCATGTGGAGGGTACATTGGGCAGGGGAGAACATAAGAACATAAGAAAAAGGAGCAGGAATAGGCTATCTAGTCCTTCGAGCCTACCCCACCATTCAACAAGATCATGGCTGATTTGAAGTGGATCATTTCCACTTTCTTGCTTTCTCCCCTTAACGCTTAATTCCCTTGTCTATCAGAAACCTATCTACCCATGACTTAAATATATTCAGCGAGGTAACCTCCACCACTTCAATGGGCAGAGAATTCCAGAGACCCACTACCCTTTGAATGAAGTTCCTCCTCAATTCCAATCTAAACTGCCCCCTCCCCACTTATTTTGAAGCTGTGCCTTCTAGTTCTGCTATCCTTTGTAAAGCAGGAAAAATCTCTACCTCTATTCTATCTAGCCCCTTCATTATCTTATACATCTCTATAAGATCCCCCCCTCAGCCTTCTAAACTCCAACGAGTACAAACCCAGTCTATTCAATCTCTCCTCATAGGCTAACCCCCTCATCTCCAGTGTCAGCCTAGTGAATCTTCTCTGTACTCCAAGGCTAATATATTCTTTCGCAAATACAGCGACCAAAAACTGCACACAGTACTCTGTACAGTTGCAGCGAGACCTCCTTGCTTTTATATTCTATCCCCCTCGCTATAAAAGCCAACATTGCATTCGCCTTCTTGATCACCTGCAGACTGGGTTTTTGCAATTCGTGCACAAGGACCCCCAGGTCCCTCTGCACTGTCGCATGCTGCAGCTTTTCACCCTTTAAATAATTATCCCTATTATTTCTACCAAAATGGATAACCTCACATTTGCTAACATTATACTCCATCTGCCAGGTCCTCGCTCACCCACTCAGCTATCCAGATCTCTCTGCAGACTTTCCGCGCCTTCCACACAATTTGCTTTTCCACTCATCTTTGAGTCATCAGCAAATTTCATTACCCTACACTCAGCCACCTCCTCCAGATTGTCTATGTATATGCTAAACAGTTGAGGCCTCAGCACTGATCCCTGCGGCACTCCACTGGTCACCAACTGCAAACCAGAATAGCACCCATTGGTTGCAACTCTCTGCTTCCTATTAGACAACCAATCCTCTATCCACACTAACACCTTACCCCCAACTCCGTGCACTCTAACCTTCTGCTGCAACCTTTTGTGAGGCATCTTATCGAAAGCCTTCTGGAAATCTAAAAATACCACATCCACCGGCTCCCCTCTGTCTACCACACTAGTCACATTCTCATAGATATCTAATAAATTCGTTAAACACGACTTCCCCTTCATAAATCCATGCTGCGTTTGCTTGATCAAATCATTTTTTTCTAGGTGCCTTACTATTTGTTCTTTGATGACATATTCTAGCATTTTTCCAACTACAGACGTTAAACTAACTGTCCTATAATTCCTTGCCTTTTGTCTGCTACCTTTTCTTAAACAGCAGCATAACATTAGATGTTTTCTAATCTTCCAGCACTTCCCCAGAGTCCAGCAAATTTTTATAAATAATTACTAAGGCATCCACTATCACTTCTACCATTTCTTTCAGAACCCTAGAATGCATTCCATCCGGTCTCAGGGACTTGTCTACCTCCAAACCCATTAGTCATTCAAGTACTACCTCTCTAGTGATAGTAATTGCACTAAGGACCTCATCTCCTACCATCCTTTTATCTCTAATATTCAGCAAGCTTTTTGTGTCCTCCTCCTTAAAGACCGATACAAAAAAAAACTTATTTAAAGCCTCAGCCATTTCCTCGTCACTCACTGCTAAATCCCCCCTCTTGTCCTCCAAGGGTCCAACTTTCACTCTAGCCAGTCTCTTCTTTACATACACCTTCCCCAATAAGTTCTTTTGGGGAATTCTGGACCAATTCCCTTTTTGAGACTTGGTTCTGCTGAGGGGATAGTGTCTTGACGACTGCACGGCCTGAATGCAAGTCTAAGTGATTCAGCATTAGAATCATCCTTCAGTTTGAGATTAGGGGAGGTGTAGATTGCCCTCCTGAGTGGTTTTATAGAGACACTTCCATACTATTGTCCTCTTGGAGATTATGAGATTCTATTTCTGGTATCAGACAATGAGTTTCTTCATGTTTCGGTGAATTTTTCTAAATTCAGAACTCAACTTATTCCAAAACAAAACCAAAGTGGATTGTGTGTCTTAAATTTGCCATCCATCTAGAATTTCATGAAATTACTACCACCAGCCAAAACAAGGAGGCCAACAACAGTGCATGCGCAGAATCCAGTGATTACATTTACAAAATATAAATTTAGCCTCACAGCTTCTTTTTGGTAGTATTATGGCAAGCAATTTCAAGTTTCCTGAACCCTAAAGCATTCAGATACTTGGATAAGTAGATAACTTAGGTAAGTGGAGAATGTCACATTTACATTATACTCCAGCTGCCATTTTTCTGCCCACTCATTTAATCTAATCACTTTCCAGCAGCATCCACCCGAACTTACTTTCCACCTGCCTTTGTACCATTAGCAAATTTGACTACAATACATTTGGTCCTTCAACCAAGTCATCAATACAGGTTGTAAAACATGAGGCACCAGCACTGACCTTTGTAGCAATTAACTAGTCACCAACCTAAAAATTGTTCATTTATCAGATAACAGATACTCTTATCTGATAGCCAATTATCTGTATTAATTTGTTATCCTCAATACTATGAGTTTTTATTTTGTGCACTAACTTTTTGATGTGGCACTTTGGAAATCCAAATGCACTATATTGTCCTTTATCCACCACGCTTACTACATCCTTAGAATTCGAATAAAGTTGTGAAAAACTATTCTCCTTTCATGAAAGCCATGTTAACTGCTTATTTTATCATTTTCTGAATGTCCTGCAATGTTCCTAACCGCGGATTCCAGTATTTTCCCACTGACAGATGTTAGGCTAACTGGGCAAGAGTTTCATACTTTGCCTCCCTTCTTTCTTGAATCAAGGTGCTATATGTGATTTTCTAATCTGCTAGATCCCTTCCAGAATCTAGAGAATTTTGGAAGATAACAATCAACACATTTAAGATCTTCACAGCTACTTCCATTAATATTCCACTATCCTCTTGAAATACAGGCCATCAGCTCCTGGAGACCTGTCAGCATTTAGCCCCAGTTTTCCAGTACTTTCTTTTGATAATTTTAGGTTCTTCCCTTCCTTTTGTTCTTTAATTTTCTATTCTTGGGCTCCTCATGTCTTTTCCCATGCAAACAAAAATATTTGTTTAAAATATCCACCATTTTGTTGCTTTCCCATTAATTTCTTAGTCTCATTCTCTTAAGGATCAAGATTTACTTCAGCTTTTTGTATTTCTTGCTAATTTTTTCCTCATTTTAAATAGACGTTTGCTAGATTCTGAAATGTTCCCAGTCTTCAGGACTAATCTTTGTAGCATTGTATACCATTTATTTTGATACCATCTTTAAGTTCTTTCATTTACCAAGACTTCTTTCTCAAGACTTCTCTTTTTCATTGAGGTTTGCAGGTGTACATAATGAAAGTGAAATTTGATTTTAGTCCTATCCATAAGGAATACATACACACTTTTCAACAAGTATCCAGAATTCCTTGTTCATTTTCTCCACCCTGAACCCACAGTTTTTAAACTATTTACTTTCAATTGTCAGCAGTGGCTAGAGACATGGATTAAAAGTTGAACTAACTTCATTTGTTCAGTAATCGTAACTAGCTACTATGGCACCTGGACAAATCTAAATCAGTATTTGTAGAAAAACAAATTGCCTGCCATCCATTTTCCGCATTGCCACTGTTTGAAATTTAATACTAAACATAGTCCAATTGTATCTTTACCAGAACAATCCAATTGCAAAGTACAATATTAAAAGTCAAAAAGCCTCTCACAAATAAGTTTTCCAATACTTCAACTTACAGTTATGATTTATGACTTATGTAGAAACTAACCACATTTATACTGCCATTTTTGGACCAAAGAAACAGCACAACTCAAGCGTGTGTATAGCAAAATCAGATGGACACAACGGGATATCAGACCAAGAAGCACCGCCAAAAAGTTACATTTAGTTATACCAGAAGTTCCGTATTCTTTGTTAAAACTTCAGAAAAACGTAGACCAATCTAAAAATCATCCTTAACCAATCATACCTTTGTACACAACCTGGATCAGAAACCAAATTGATTACAAATTCAAGAAATACGAGAAAAGATGTAAATGCGCCCTAAAGAACAGATGCACAGACGAAACCGAACCAAATTCACGACGATATGAGCAGCCAATTTCTAAACAGGTACTTGAAAGTCTCTCTTGAAAGCTTGGAGGGGAAGTGAGGAATAATATTATGTCTGCTGTGTCGGCAAAAATCTTAAGAATTTCAATAAGCTTTACATTAAAGGACTGGGCAGCTTTGCTCCAAAGTGAGGAGTAACACATCTCCAATAATAGTGGGCTTCAAAGGTCACCAGGAATGGGGTAGGGAGAAAGAAAAACAGGTCAAAAACAACTGAATGGAGCCCCCAACCCATCGCTCTGGCGAAGCAGTGACTAAATCATGATTCTAGTGGGTATCCGTCTAATTTTGCCTCTGGCTAACGCAGTGGCACAGACATCTAAATGCACTAGAACGGAGAATTTGCTCGTCATGTAGCAAAATGAAAATCTGCACTTGGGAAAGCAAAAGTTTCTGCAGCACTGAAGCCAGAAATGGGAGGCTGGACTGCCGTGTCCCACACCTGCCTCTTGCATTTGATTACAGCGTGCAGCCTGCTCCTTTCTCTGAGGGGCTGAGCTGGAAGCAGTGCTGCATACGCCCGGTCTCACCTGCTCCAGCCTCCCCAATCTTCCAACACAGGCTCCAGCCGCCGCTGCCCTCCCGCTCTGCCAGTCTACACCGGCGTGCTTCAACGCCCCGGCCAACTCCACTGGAACTACACTTCCCAGCAGGCTTTACCCGCCTGGGCAGTTAGCAACACAGCGGAGCTTTAAGAAAAATATCCCAGGCCCGGTGTCAGCCTTATCTTTAATTAACAACCGCCGTCTGGCTGCTCTACTTGCGGCCTTCCCGGTGACCGTTGCCGCTGAAGCCGGCTCGCGGCAGGAAGCTCGGGGTCACGTGAGAGAACAAGCCGAGTCTCGATCCGTGCGGAGCATCATGTGATGCGCCTAGGCTGAGCTCAGTGTGAATCAGAGATTGGTCACTGGGCTCAGAAGCCATTCAGCCCGTTCTATCTCTGCGTGCCCTCTCAACAGCAACCCAGCTTGGTCCCACTCTGTCCTTTCCCACGGCCTGGCGTGTGGTGAACTTTTTTCTTCAATTATCCCAATCGCCTGTTTTGAAAACCGATTGAATCCTCCACTCAACACTGTGGGAGTTCATTGCGTTTAACCACTCGCTATTGTTAAAACTGAAGTTTCTTGGTTGTTTTGGCTTATCAATCTTCCCGCTATTGCTGAACATTTTCTGCTTATCTCCTGCGTCCAGACCCTCGTCATTTTCAAAACCTCATCAAATTTCTTATGCATTTGACTTCATCAGTCTATCCATGTAACTGAAGCCCCCAAAAACATTTTTGTAAATATTTTCCTGCATTCTTTTCTAATGTCTTCACGTTCTTCCATTTGTGGTGTCAATATTCAAGTAGAAGCTGACACATATTTCTAAAGGTTTGTCACAGCTTCCTTGCTTTTGCACAGTATGTCCATCTACAGCTGTTTCATCAAAGGCATAAGATTAAAAAAGGGATGATTCATTGATGATTGTGCAATGTTCAGCATCATTTGTGTATGCAGGAAGACTAAGACAACATTCAGACTTGGGCTGATCAGTGGCAAGTAATAATCACACCACACGCCAGACCGTGAACACTGAAAGGAGAGAGTCCAAAAATCTCTCCTTGACTTGCAATGGCGTTATCATCATTGAGTTCCCCAACATCAATCCTCTGGGATTTACCATTGACCAAAAATTGAACTGGATCATCCACATAAATACTGTGGAAGATTGCTGGCTACAAAAGTAGGTCAGAGTTGGGAGTTCTGTTACGAGTGACTCACCTCCTGACTCATCAAAACCTGTCCATCATCTACAGAGCACAAGCCAAGAATGTAATGGAATATTTGCCTGGATAAGTGCAAATCCAACAACACTCAAGAAGCTCAACAACATCCAAGACAAAGCAGTCTGATTGATTGGCATCCTGATCCATCATCTTAAACAGTAACTTCCTCCACCACAGATGCACAATGGCAACATGTGTACCATTACAAGATGCACTGCAAGAACTTGCCAAGGCTCCTTCAACAACTTCTTCCAAACCCATGACTTCTATCACCCAAACAGATAAGAAGCAGATGCAAGAGAACACCACCACCTGCAATTTCTGAAACCCACTTTCTAACAACACTGTGGATATACTCACATTACATGGATTATAGTAGCTCAAGAAGGCAGCTCACCATGACCATTTCATGAGCAATTAAGGATGTCTTTTCTCCCTCTTTTAGAGCAAAACAAATAAACTAACTTAAATGAACTGAAGGATAAAGTAAAAGAGACAGCTCCCCAAAAGAAAGGGGAACAGTCCAAACAAATGAGTAATTAGGGACAGACAACAAATGCTGGCCTAGCTAGTGATGCCCACATCCCACAAAGGAATAATTTTCAAAAGCTATTTATAAAATTTAGAACCCTATATGTCTGTTAACCACTTCTTCAACTAACCTCAACGCCTTTTCCCAATTTATGTATGTGTACCTCCTGTCTTTCTGTTCTTACACCCCCTCTAGGATTGTGCTCTTAAGGCAAATGCAAGAGAGGAGGAACTTAAGTACTACATTAGCACTCAAGAAAAACTAACGAGAATGATCCTTAAAAGGTTGACAGATCCCCTGGATCTGATGACCTGCATCCTAGTTTCTTAAAAAGTAGGTGCAGAGAAAGTGGATGTGTTCATTATCATCTTCCAAACTTCTCTGGATTCTGGAAAGTTCCTAAAGGAAATTAACTGTTGTCAAATTTATATAAATTATTTGAGAATTTAATAAGCAGAGTGGACAAAGGGGAATCAGTAGACGTGTAAAGGGATTTCCTGGGTTTCCCTCAGGGGGTTCTTGTATTCAGCTGAATCCAGATAGCACAAAGATTTACGAAAGGCAGTATGCAGTTATTTATTTGACCAACGTGTATTGGAAGAGAGACAGTCAGAGCATTCCAACTTCTTTTTGACATTACATCACATGAGCACAACAGATATACAGTTCTGAAGATCTGATCCTCCTGTCCAAGCTGGATGGTCCAATTATATTAATACTTTATTTACTTTGGTCAATAGCATTCTATCTTCCAGCAGACTTAGGAAGTCATTGGTTAACCAATTGCAGAGATGCTTCCCTCCATTGCCTAGGAACCTTACCTACGCAAATCCGATAGTTCAAGGGTTATTCCAAACACCTACAGTCCTGTTTTCTGTCCCCTCTATCAGTGGAGCCTGAGTACATCTATTCATTGCAGCTAGAAGCTGAACATTTCTATTCATTTCAAAAATCTTGGTTGCTTGTAACTGTCTGGCCTGCCCCTGACAATAAGGTATATGTTCTATACTTCATTGTTCCAAAATAATGCAGTCTTCTAATTAAATTTATTTTCCATTATGCCAAGGGCTAACTTGGTTGTTGGCCAAAGCTTATAAGAAAATACAAAAATACAGTTTAAATCTAAAATGATTACACGTGTTTATACAGACAATACCTCCATATAGTATATTATATATATAATACATATATAAATAAAGTGAGGCACATTGTGATATCTTGATATATATATAAAGCACACTGTAGTCCCTATTTTAAACTAATCTACTTTGTTTTAATGGCTTCAGAAATCTCAGGTTTCTACATCCTTTGCTACAACATGTAGTGTATTTCAATTTTCAAAAAGCATTTGATAGGGTTAATACAAGTTAAGAGCGCATAGTGTTTAGTCTAATATATTAGCATGGATAGAGAATTGGCAATTTGTTAGGACACAGGTTGGCATACCATAATTAGTGCTGCAGGAATCAGTACAGGGCCACATCTGTTTACAAACTATATTAATGAATTGAATGAAAGGACCAACTGTATTGTAGTCAAATTTGTTGATGACACAAAGCCAGGTGAAGAATCAAGTTGAAGAGAACAAAGTCTGCAAGGGATATAATCAGATTAGAAGGATAGGAAGAGATGGCGGCACTGTCACTGGTCTGGCATTTCAGAGAAAAAGCCTAATGCTCTGGGGAAATGGGTTTAAATTTCACCAAAGCAACTAGTGGAATTTAAATTCAATCCATAAAATCTGGAATTGACAGCAAGTCAGTAATAGTGACTATGAAATTATCATCAATTATTATTAAAATAATCTGGTTCAGTAATGGAAAGGAAACTGCCATTCTGATCTGGTTTCGCCTACCTCTGACTCCAGACCCACAGCAATATGGTTGAATTACCAAGCAAGCCATTCAGTTTGAGGGCAATTAGGGATAGGCAACAAATGCTGACCTTGCCAGCAATATGCACATTCCATCAAATGATAAATGTTTAAAAAAAGAGTGAATGGGCATAAAATTGGAATACAATGTCGGAAAATGTGAGACTGTCTGTTGGTAGGAAGAAAAGAGTTTGCAATAAAGTGGAATCAGAGTGTCCTCACACATGAATCACAGAAGACTAGCATTCAGGATAGCCAATATTTAGGGAGGCAATTGGAATGTTCATGGATAGAGTATAAATTAAGGACATCCTGCAACTATATCGGACATCTGTATGACAATGCTTAGAGTACAGTTTTGGTCTCCTTACTTTAGGAGAAATGGACATGCTTGCACTGGAGGCAATTCAGAAGTGGTTCACTAGGTTGATTGTTAGGATGCAGAAGTAGTTTTATGAAGAAAGTTTGAGCACTTTCCCATTCAGAAGAATGGGAAGTAATCTTATTGTAGTACATAAGACTCTAAAAGTCTTGATAGGGTAGAAGCTGAAAATGTTTACATTCTTGGGGAAGTCAAGAACTAGGGAACACAGTTTCAAAGTAAGGGGTCTCCCACTTTAGATGGAGAGAAGAAGGAATTTCTTTTTTCAAAGGGTTGTTAATCTTTGGAATTCTCTACCCCTGAGAGCAGTAGTGGCTGGATCATTAAAAATATTTAAAGCTGAGTTAAGCAAATGCTTGATTAACAAGGAAGTCAAAGGTTATGGGAGTGCAATGGAAACTGGCAAAAAATGGAGTTAAAGCCACAATCAGATCAGCCATTAACTTACTGAATAGTGGAGCAGATTCTAGAGGCCAAATGCATACTCCTGCTCCTATTTCTTATGTTGTTATCTTTCAAGCGATATAAATAAACAAGCTAATTTGGTATTTTATCTCATTGCTCATCTGTATGCTATTGCTGTACACAAATTAGCTGTTGTGCTTACCTAACAAAACTTACATTTCAAAAGTACTTCATTGGCAGTGAAGTGTTTTTGGATATCCTGAAGATATGGAAGGCAAAATAGAACATAAATCTTTACTTATCAGAGTTCTTCAATGAAAGCTAAGGGAAGGCAATGGCCTAGCAGTATTATTGCTAGACTATTAATTCAGAAACTCATTTAATGTTCTGGGGACTCTGGTTTGAATCCCGCCATGGCAGATGGTGGAATTGAATTCAATAAAAAAAATCTGGAATTAAGAATCTACTGTTGACCATGAAACCACTGTCGATTGTCGAGAAAACATCTGGTTCGCTAATGTCCTTTAGGGAAGGAAATCTGCCATCCTTAGCTGGTCTGGCGTACATCTGACTCCAGAGCTACAGCAATGTGGTTGACTCTCAACTGCCTTCTGAAATGGCCTAGTAAGCCACTCAATTGTATCCATTGCTACAAAATCTCAATGGACCACCTGGCATCAACTTAGGCCATTCCTTCACAGTTAGTTGCCGGGTCAAAATCCTGGCATTCCCTCCATAATGGCATTGTGGTTCAACCCACAGCAATGTACTGCAGCTATTCAAAGTGGCTCACCACCACCTTCTCAAAGGAAACTAAGTATGGGCAATAAATATTAGCCAACCAGTGATGCCCATGTCCCATGAATGAATAAAAAAAGTGGTTACTTGAAGAACAATGTGGATGGCTTCAGACATTTGTGGAAGCTTTCCTTGATGTAAACCAACAATAATAACCTGCACCATATCTTCAACAATAACCAGAACTTACATTTATATAACACTATTAAATAAGTACAATTAAAATGCTTTCACAGATGTGTTATTAGCCAAAATTTGATACCAAGTTACATAAGGAGGAATTGGGTCAGGAGACTAAAAGACTTGCCAAAGACATAGAATTTAAGGTGTGCCTTAAGGGAGGAGATGATTTAAAAAAAAACCTGAATACCAATTTAATGGGGGAGAAATTTAGTAAAAGAGGGGACTTACACACTTAATAAAACATCATAACATGCTTCATTTAGGAGACAATTTATTAAATATTAATGAAAACAGTCATGCTGCCAAAGCTTTATATCTTGCATTCATCAGGACAAACGTATGAATGCCAAACACCAAACAATTTATAATTACAGGAAGAATGGATGTTGATTAGTTGGCAAGTTGAATCTAATTGGTCAAGGCGTTGCCATGGAGACTCTATTCTGCCTGAGCTCCTGGATATTCAAAGAAAGTGCAAAGCTTGAGTGTATCCCTTTTGTTTGCAGAGAATGAGTTGCTACATGTGAATGTATGCCACTTGCAACAAATAGAAATGAACGGTGTTAGGCGCTCAACTAATTATCTTAAATTGGTTGTCAGTGTAGCTATTCAGAATTGTTCATCAAGTGCTGCCCAATTTCAGAATCACAGCGAAAAGTAGAAATTTTGTTTTGGGTTTTGTAAGCACAGGCTGGTTGAATACAGTCGATACTCTCTCTGATATGAATGACTGAAGGCACATAGTTTGATTCAATTAGCAATCACTTGGATGCAAAGCCTACATATATGGCATTGCACTGGCACCAAAATTAGTTTCCATCTAACTCCTCAAACATGAATCTGTTGTATTCAATTGCTAACTTCTAACTGAATCCTAAATGCTCATAACCTTGATCTCAAGTAAAACCTTTCATGGAAGATTTTCAAATACTGTTATGAGATCCAAATTTACCTCATCAAAAGTAGAAGCTGAAACTATCATTCCCAGCATGCCTGAAGAGTTTTGCACGTGTGAAACAGCAGAATATTGGAACTCTGTGCTGTGAGCTGTAGGGATGAATGTACCCCTTTGGAACAGTAATAACCTGCTCAGAATGCCCAAAGAGCTGAAGTTATTCTTATAAATTCATGCTGGAGAACAGACTTTGGAATCCATAGAACATAGAACATAGAACATTACAGCGCCGAACAGGCCCTTCGGCCTTTGATGTTGCGCCGACCAATTAACAAAAAGCAATGACCCTCTAACCTAAACCATTCCCTTTTCATCCATAAACTTATCTACTAATCTCTTAAATGCCACCAAACTTGGCGCATCTACAACTGCAGCAGGCAGGGCATTCCATACCCTTACCACCCTCTGGATAAAGAACCTATCTCTGACATCCATCCTATAACTACCACCCCTTAATTTAAAACTATGTCCCCTCGTGCTAGCTTTCTCCATTCTAGGAAAAAGGCTATCACTGTCCACCCTATCTAAACCTCTAATCATCTTATATGTTTCAATAAGGTCTCCTCTTAGCCGCCTTCTTTCTAACGAAAACAACCTCAAATCCTCAGCCTCTCTTCATAAGACCTGCCCTCCATACCAGGCAACATCCTGGTAAACATCCTCTGTACCCTTTCCAATGCCTCCACATCTTTCTTATAATGCGGGGACCAGAACTGTACACAATACTCCAAGTGCGGCCGCACTAGAATTTTGTACAGTTGCAACATGACGTTGCGGCTCCGAAATTCAATCCCCCTACCAATAAAAGCTAAGACTCCGTATGCTTTCTTAACAACCTTATCGACTTGATTGCCTACTTTCAGGGATCTATGCACATATACATCAAGATCCCTCTGTTCATCAACACTATTAAGAGTCCTACCATTAGCCCTATACTCTACACATTTGTTATTCCTGCCAAAGTGAATTACCTCACACTTTTCTGCATTAAACTCCAGGGAAAAGGCATCTCAGGAGATGAGACTGAAACCCTGGTTGGTATTCTCCCAAACAAATTCCAACTTCCCAATGTATGGGAAAATGGGAATACATCTCATTGTTTTTAATGTGTACTTACCATAGCGGTTCTCTGGCACTCTGTGCATCACAGAATCGCTTAGCAGGATTCCCCTGGAAAGTAAATGGTGGGGCTTATCCCTGTCCAAGAGGCTAGCAGCATAGTTCTGAGTGGGCCACTGCACATATGCCAATCTGTCAGCGTGAAGATTAGCACTTGTTCAGTGTTACTCCATTGCCGGCCTCCAGATTGCAGGCCAGCCCAACCATTGGCCAGCTCTAAATCCCAATTGCTGGCCTTCTGACCCAGCCACATCTGATCATCACCTCCCAGATCTTTCCGAGTCAGCTCCTATGTCACGCCAGTCCCAATCTCTCCCCTAACAGACCCACTTCCCCTCCCCACAATCCTGCCCCACCCCCCCACCTGGATGGTCAGCCCTGATCACCCTCGTACCCTCCCTCCCTCACCAATTCTTTTGCAGCTGCAGTGAGTTACCTCTCCCCCACATAGATCATCAATCAAAATGCCTCGGCCCCAATAGGCCCCATCCCTTCTGGTTCTATCTCTTTGGCATTACCCAGTGTTCAGTGGGCACGCCAATTTGTCCCTTGGGCAGTGCCATTATGCCATGCTGCCACTGCCCAAAGGGCATTCCCCCTTACATCCAACCTCCCAAGGGGGCCTCAATGACCTCTATTCCCCCCAGCAGGGTTGAATGCCTGTTGCCCATTAGTGGGGAGCAGTTGTAAATGCTACTGGAGGGAAACCACTCCCAGCAAGTGAGCCCAGCGAATTCCATCCCAAGCCCACTAATCATATGTAATTGTTAATTTCCGTCACATTTCCATATGATAATCAGCCCTGTGTGACTTGCAGTATAGAAGTGATTACATCAGAAAACTTACCTTGGGAAATGCTTGAAGGCCATGAAGCCCAACGGGAATCCTGAGAACAGCCGCTGCTGATGTCCTCTGGCCCACTGCACTATTCAAGCAGCACAGTAAGATCATAAGCCATTCAGCCCATCGAATCTGTCCCACCATTCAATCATGGCTGATATGATTCTCATCCCTATTCTCCTGCCTTCTCCCTCTAGCCCTTGATCCTGTTATTGATCAAGAAGCTATCTATTTCTGTCTTAAAGACACTGGCCTTCACAACCCTCCATGACAATGAGTTCCACAGATTCACCACTCTCTGGCTGAAGAAATCCCTCCTCACCTCAGTTTAAAAGAAACGTCCCTTCATTCAGAGGTTGTGCCCTCAAGTTCTAGTTTTCCTTGCTCGTGAAAACATCCTCTCCATGTCCACTCTATTTGGGCCTCTCATTATTCTGTAAGTTTCAATTAGATTCCCCCTTATTCTTCTAAACTCCATTGATTCCTCAACTACTCCTCAAGCAACAAACCCTTCAGCCCTGGGATCATTCTAGTGAACCTCTTCCGGACTCCCTTCAAGACCAGCACATCTTTTCTTAGGTATGGGGCCCAAAACTGCTCACAACATTCCAAATGGGCAATGGGCTGGGAGAATCGCCCAGCAATTCTACAAATTACTTTTGTAGAGAATTCCAAGTCTTGATCTTCAAAGGTGAAGACAGGAATCCCTTGTGTGAGAGTCAGAGTTTTACAAAGACTGATTTACTCAGTGTTTACTGATGTCTAAATGGGTTATTGAGAAATTTTTGTAATCAGCCTTGGTTGTGCTGCTCATCCATCTCTTCTTCAGGCAGCTACTTATCCTGTTGAAGGGCTGGATTGGGGAAGACACAGCAGTCAACCATGGGCTACTCTCTGCTTTTCCTGCCCAAGATGACACTTTGTCAAAAAAATCAGAAAATTCTGCCCTCAGTATTTGTGTGAGCAAACACAACCACAAAACCCTAAAGAATTTATATAATCAGCAGAAAAAAACTTCATTCAGCAAGAAAATGCATGAATCTGAACCACAGAAACGTTTGTTCCCACTTCAGCAATTCTACAGAACAACTGAATCATAGAAACCCTACAGTGCAGAAGGAGGCCATTTGGCCCATTAGATCTGCACTGATCACAATCCCATCCAGGCCCTGCCTGCATATCCCTACATATTTATCTGCTAATCCTCTCTAACCTATGCATCTCATGACTCTAAGGGGCAATTTTTAGCATGGCCACTCAACCTCACCTGACTGTGGGAGGAAACCAGAGCACCTGGAGGAAACTCACGCAGTCACACAGAGAATGTGCAAACTCCAAACAAACAGTGACCCAAGCCGGGAATTGAACCCAGGTCTCTAGAGCTGTGAAGCAGCAGTGCTAACCACTGTGCTATGTGCCCCCTTGAGAACTGAGAACCAAAACCAAATTCTTTTGTGCAATTTTACCAGAATATTTTGTGTTATTGTCAGTAAGTAAAATTCTCTGTTATATACCACTTGTTTAGGTTACATTCTGTGCAATAGATATACCTAGCACTCTGTCTACAAGTTCCAATATTCCCCAATTACAGGATCATAGAAAGCTAGGCTTATGTGTAACCACAGGGGAAGCTCAATGACTGCAGTGTCCCAATTAACCAGAGAAGCAGTTTTAGCTCAGGCAATTGAACACTAACATTCACATTATGTTATATTCAGGTATCAATTATGGATCAACCTTCACTCCTCCAAATAAAAGATTTTGCTGAGTATTCTAATGGTCCCACTCATGCCTATTTGGAATATTCATTATTCCAGGCCTACTTAGACATCCTTCTTTTTTCTTTTTCTGGTACATTGATGATTATATGCTCTCTCGCCATGAACTGGAAAATGTAATTGACTTTGTTTCCAATTGCCACCATCTCTGACTCTTCTCTTCTGCAACCTCTCTGTCTCCATTTCTGGAGCTGGGCTATCAACTAATATTCACTACAAACCCACAGCCAGAGTGTGGTGATTAGGGGAACTTCACAGTAACTTCATTGCAGGTTTAATGTAAGCCTTACTTGTGACTAATAAATAAACTTTAATTTTAATCTCTGCTAGCCTGGACAGGTGCATTTTCAACACTCAAAAGCTCAATGCCAACCAGGACAAAGCAGCTTGCTTGATTGGCATCCCATCCATTACCTCCAACATCCATTCCCTCCACCACTGATGCATCGTGGCAGCAATGTATGCCATCCAGGTGATGCACTGCAGCAATTCACCAAAACACCTTCAACAATACCTTCCAAATCCATGACCTCTACCTCTTAAAAGGTCAAGTCGAGCAGATACATGGGATCCCAGTAGGTCAATCTTCTTTTTCCCTCAGCGTTCCTCCCAATACTCAAATTCATGACACCAGATTCCCGCGTGTACGGCTTGAACAGAATGACCAACATGTTCAGCTATTTCTGATAACTCACAATTGCTTTATTGTATTATTGAGATCTGCATTCAGCAAACACAAAATACAATTACAATTTCAGTTATGTTACCAGAATCATGTCCCATTAGAGATTAAACCCAAACTCTGTTCCTGAGTTAATGCATACTCTTTATATCGTCACTTAACATTTACAATCACCGTTCAGTTGGTCTTCCAATGGAGTTGTAGCCATGATGTAGAGATGCAGGCGTTAGACTGAGGTAGGCACATTAAGAAGCTGCACAACACCAGATTAAAGTCCAACAGGTTTATTTGGTAACATGATCTTTCAGAGCGCTGCTCGTTCAGGTAAGTGGGAGTTGGGTTCACAATCACAGCATATAGGGACACAAACTCAATTACAAGATCAGAACACCGTCCACCAGATACATGGTACATACTCATGTGACTCAGAGTAACATTGTCTACCGAACACACTGCAGGAAAGGATGTCCCAAGGCATGGTACATTGGCGAGACCATGCAGACACTACGACAATGGATGAATGGACAACATTTGACAAGCACCAGGCAGGAATGCTCCCTTCCTGATGAAGAACGCTTCAGCGGTCAAGAGCATTCAGCCTCTGAACTTTGGATAAGCGTTCTCCAAGGCAGCTTTCAAGACTTATAGCAACACAGAATCGCCAAGCAGAAACTAATAGCCAAGTTCCACACAAAGCTGAGATCTTGGGTTCATGTCACATCATCGAATAGCACGAGGGGTCACGGGCTTAGGGTGAGGGGGGTAAGGTATAATTTGAATGCTAGAGGGAGTTTCTTCACACAGAGGGTGGTGGGGATATGGAATATGCTGCCAAGTAAAGTGATGGGGGCAGGCACTCTGGAGTTATTTAAAAAATACTTAGATGGGCATATGAACAGAATGGGAATGGAGGGGTATAGAAAACTGATTTAAAATAGGGATCATGACCCTTGGTAGTCCCTGGGAAGTTTGTCAATAGGTGATGATATTGATGTACTTGTTTTTATCCTACAGGTGCTTTGGTCCACCTTGTTGTCTAACGAGGGGCATACACGCGATGAGTTGTGAGAGGGCTGCTCTTGGATTGTTTTTCGAGAGTATCCTAGTGCTTCACGTCATTAGTGTACGCTTGACCTGGACCATTTGATGGGCAACACGACAGCTCAGTGACTATCCCTGTGCTGTGCAGATAAATGGATTTGGGCCTGTGTCTGTGGGAGTTTGCGCATTCTCCCTGTACTTGCGTGGGTTTTCTCTGGGTGCTCCGGTTTCCCAAAGATGTGCTCTTAGGTTAATTGGCAAAACAAATTCTCCCTAAATTATCTCAAATTTGGTTTTTAATCCATAGATCTATAAACATAGACAGGGATCACAGGTAGAGGTGGGAACATCGGGGTGGCAGCGCGGGCTCATTGGGCCGAAGGGCCTGTTTCCCGTGCTGT
Source organism: Sphyrna mokarran (assembly GCA_024679065.1). NCBI lineage: Eukaryota > Metazoa > Chordata > Chondrichthyes > Carcharhiniformes > Carcharhinidae > Sphyrna > Sphyrna mokarran. Next base: position 63,660,202 of record JAGIQG010000001.1, read on the forward strand.
TTTGTTCTTTGTTCTTTGATCTATAACCCCTCAACTTGCCAGGGTTGCAAAATCTCACTAACTGTCCTGGCTTGAGACAATTCACACCTCTTTAACCTATAATTAAATCTCTCTCCACTCGCATTCTCTGTACCTGTAAAGACTTGATTACCTGTTAAGTCTCACATTCCATCCATTATCTTGTAATTGAGTTTGTGTCTATATATGCTATGTTTGTGAACCCAACTCTCACTCACCTGATGAAGGAGTAGAAGTGCATGCTACCAAATTGCAGCCTTTTGGCTAAGATCAAATATAGTAATAAACCTGTTCGACTTTAAACTGGTGTTGTGAGACTTCTTACAATGGAGTTGTAGGTGGAATTGAGCAGACTCTATGGACTTTTTTGACTGGGGTGCCACAATTTCTGTTCACAATTATACCATTTCTGTTGCTGGTCTAGTCGTACCAAATTTGATATGAGGCCAAAGTTTTGTTCTGACTGGCAATTTATGATCTCATTAATAAAATCCTTTTTAAAGAGAAAGGGCTTTCTGTGAAAGACCTGTTGTCTACCTCTGCTGATAATTGACCCTAAGAATGTCAGTTTTTCATGCCTTTGCTTTTTGTATTTACATAGCACTAGTGCTGATCTCTTTCCATTGTCTGGTTCTTCAGATCATCAAGTCCTTATCTCTTCTCCCATTGTAGTTGTTGGACGCATATGTTTATTGCACCTTTCGTCTCAATTGAGCTTTGTGAGATTGTCTGGTCCCATCAAAATTTGTAACTCCAGCAGAAGTTAAAACAAGGAATTGTTAACCCATTGTTGTCTTTCAACATCAACACTTGTAAGTTCCCCTCCAAGCCACACACCATCATGATTTGGAACTATATTTTTGTCTGAAAAATAGTAATATGGATTTGAAACATGAACCCTCCTTTTTTCTTCAAAGATGCTGCCAGACCTGCTGAGCTTTTTGAACATTTTCTGTTTTTGTTTGCTATTCCTTTACTGTCACAGAGTCAATATCCTGGAACTCCCTCCCTAATGGCAATGTGGCAGTTTAAGAAGGCAGCTCACCACTTATTCCTCAGGGCAATTAGGATAGACAGTAAAGGGAATACAGAAAGAAGTCACCTGATGAAGGAACCTGAGACTCCAAAAGCTAGTGCTGCCAAATAAAGCTGTTGGACCCTAACCTGGTGTTGTGAGACTTCCCACCGTACAGAAAGAAGGCAGGGGAATGGCACTAAGCATTAGGTGAACTGTTCATTTGGAGACACAATGGACCGAATTGCTTCTTTCTGCACTGTAACAATTCTCCAATTTAGTGAAACATTTCCATTATTTGCAGTATTTTCTTGTTAAGCAACATCTTGATTTTAGAATTCTCCCCCATGTTTTGAAAATGTAATCCACAGCCCTCCACATACCCACATTCCCCACGGCCCCAGCAAACATTGTAATCTTCTCAAAACCTCCAAGCTATCTCCATCCCTCTAATTCTGACCTCTGGATTCTTTCTGTGTCAGATAATATTGCATTCCCCTCTCCATCTGCCTCTGACCCCACTCCTGTCCTCAAGGATCACTTTAGTCTCCCTACCCACAAACATATTGAATTCAAAATTAATCTCATTCAAAAATGCCTCCAAGACCTTGCCAGGTAATGTCTCCATCCAAATTTTGCCACCTGTGACTCTTTAACTCCGACCTGTTGTGCAACCCTCCTTTCCATTACTCTGTAAACATTTGCCTCAAATACTTTAACTTCACATCTCTCCTCCTTCCATTCAAACTCTCAGCAAAATCTTTACTTTTTCAGAGATGCTCTCTTCACTGTTCTGCTATTGCTTCGGAACAATTTCTCCTCTGTATTGTACCCTGAACTTTAATAAATGTCATCTTACATTTATTCAATCAATGCAAGTTTTTATTTGTACAAATTCATTCCAGTGTGAAACACAACGTAGAAAAGTGTAGTTTATCTTGACGTGGGGTTGTTAATGCAGCAATGAAGATGGGTCATTTTTAGGCCCATTTAAAAAGCAGAATTATTACAGCATAATAAAACCCTGTGTTTAAGGTGCAATAAATTTATCAGCAAAGAAACGGACTCACATTACCCTGCAATAAAACTCAAAATGGTTGTTGTGTAGTGAATTTCTTTCACTTCATTTATGAACTAAGCTGATCTTTCTCTACACCTAGCATTAGCTGTAACATTATATTCTGCATCCTCTCCTTTCCTTCTCCCCTATGTACTCTATGAATGTTATGCTTTGTCTGTATAGCACACAAAAAACTATACTTTTCACTATGTCCCAATACGTAACAATAATAAATCAAATCATATTAAGATTTCACCTGCACTCTTTCTTTGCATTTCCTTTTCTTTCTCACAATCAAAACACCTACTGATTATTGTAATATCATGGAAATGTTAAGTATTGACTTGTTTCTGAATTAATGTTGAAATGAGATTTGGTATATTTGAAATTGTAGCACTCATTTTTAAAAATGAAAGTGTGTGATTTCTATCCTGAGAAGTCCTTTCCTCATTGATACCTAATCTTAGGATACCAGTAAATCTGAGAAATAACACTGGTGGCAGAATAAGGCCTTCCTGCCCCAGACTTAATTGAGGCAAGGTGTGGAGGTACTGGTGTTGACCTGGGATGGGCACAGTAAGAAGTCTCACAAAACAAGGATAAAATTCAACAAGTTCACTTGGAATCACGAGTTTTTGGCACGCTGCACCTTCATCAAGTGAGTCAATTGAGGCAAAGCCAGGAACGTGGTGAGGCTCCCCCTCCTATCACTTGAATAAAAGCTGCCTTTCAGGCAGGACATTGAATTCCAGCCAATATTACCCAGTTCTGCTGGGACAATCAATGAATCTGGAACTACTTATGCCGCCTCAACTTTTTTTTAAGTTCCTTTATTAATCTCACACGTAAGCTTACATTAATACTGCAATGAAGTTACTGTGAAAATCTTCTTGTCACCGCACTCAAGTACCTGTTCGGGTGCATTGAGGGAGAATTTAGCATCATCAATATACCCAATCTTTTGGACTGTGGGGGGAAACTGGATCACCCGGAAGAAACCCACACAGATATGGGCAGCACAGTAACGTAGTGGTTAGTACTACTGCTTCATAGCACTAGGAACCTGGGTTTGATTCCTGGGTTGGGTCACTGTCTGTGTGGAGTTTGCATGTTCTCTCTGTATCTGCATGGATTTCCTCTGGGTGCTCTGGTTTCCTCCCAGTCATGTTGCTTAGGTGCATCAACCCAAACAGGTGCCTGACTGTGGTGACTAGGGGAATTTCACAGTAACTCAATTGCAGTGTTAATGTAAGCCTTACTTGCAACTAAGAAATAAACTTTACTTTAGAATGTGCAGACTCGACACAATGACCCAAACCAGGAATCAAATCTGGGTCCCTGGCACTATGAGGCAGCAGTGTTAATTACTGTAGTGCATTGCACTAGTTTGTACTTTGCATTATCATGTTCAAATGTTTTTATAAGAGCAAAATTAAAATACATATTCCAACAAAATGTCATATTTGACACGACTCTGTTTCTCCACAACTGTTGAGCTTTTCCAGAATTTTCTGATTTTAATTCAATTTCTTTTTCCCTACCTTCCCTACAGGTCCCCTACCTGTGTGGAAGATTAAAGGCTTGCTGGATCTAACCAAGGCCTTTGCCCTCCTGCATGTGAAACCTCTTGGCCTGACTATTGTGAGGGATGAATAACTGCTAATTGTGGGTGATTGAAAGTTGCCTGGATCGAATCAACGACTTCCACCTCTTTGTATTTGCAATCTGTTTGTCTGGTTAACGTGAGAGATTAATAAACGTTACATTGATGATGGAGCTTTTGGAAAAGCCTGTTTGGTCACGTAGCCTTTTCACGTGCTAAAATTTCTCAATTAGCATCTATAGCAGTTTTAAGCTTTCTTTTGCAGCACAGTGGCACGCCGTGAAGTTGTGAAAGACATTTTATAAATGCAAGTTCGTTCAGTAACAACTGTTTATGTAATAAGCTATGTAAATCGGTTAAGTAATGTTACCTACTAATAAATACTCAAATTGGTGTGGTAATGACTAGCAGCTTCTTCTATACTTCCAGAATCCTAGAATACTTTGTTACGATCAAAAAACCTTTGGGTATAAGTGTTATACTGTTAGGGAGCCATCTAGTGCTAAGAATATGCAAATACCGCTGTTAAGAAAACAGTCGATTAGCTGGCAAAAAAAACCCTACTCCTTTAAAGTAAATATTTAGACCAAGAACTCAGGCTTTGGCCTCAGGGCGTGGAGAAGTTTAGGACCCAGCGGAAATGTGTAGTTTGTTTTCAGCCTGTACTTAAAGGTGAGAGTACCCCAGCACTGCTTGTATTGATTGGTCGTCTATACGAAGAGAAAAATGTGGGTTTAAACTGTTGTACAGGTTAGTGGAGCGAAGGTAAGTTATGGACCAGGTTGTTTAGTGCGTATGTCATTGAGACACAACAATAATAATTTATTTGTTCCCTCTTGAGAGAATATTGATCCTGCCTGTTTTGCAATCCCCCTCCCCCTCCCCCTCCCCCTCCCATCCCGTCAATTACTTGATTGATTTCGGTTGCTGTTTGGGAGTGTTTTCTACGGCCGTTTATTTTGGTGTGAAATGCTTACATAAAACAGATCAAAGTTAAGTTTATTTATTAATGTTACAAATAGGCTTACATTAACACTGCAATGAAGTTACTGAAAATCAGGTATTGACTTAGTGGAAACTTGACTCCCTCCGGCATTTTTTTTTTGCGTTTCTTTTGTGGTACAACTTGGTCTGGTAGTTGAGTATGCTAAGGTTTGAGATTACTTAAGTACGTGTAACTTCCTTTTTCAACAACGTTTACATCAATTTGGAGATCACCAATGCCGTTTAAGTGAGCAGATGGAATACAATTCTTTTCAATTACTGAGTTAGTGCAATTTATTTTGGGTCCTCAAGTGCGTGGTTTTTATTTCGGAAGCGGGGAGGCAGAGGTTGGTTTTCCTCTGAATGCAAAGGGTTAACCTGCAGCTTCACTGATACAGCCGTGGGAATCGCTGCAGCGATGGTTACAGCCGAGCCCTGGGTCAGGCTGCCCCCGGGAGTTGCTGCAGTGATGATCATAGTTGAGCCCTGGGATAGGGAGCCCCGGGAGTTGCTGCAGTGATGATTACAGCTGAACACTGGGCCAGGGAGCCCCCCCAGGAATTGCTGCAGTGATGGTTATACCTGAGCCCTGGGTCAGGGAGCCCCCCAGGAATTGCTGCAGTGATGATTACAGCTGAGCCCTGGGGCAGGGAGTCCCCGGGAGTTTGCTGCAGTGATGATTACAGCTGAGCCCTGGGGCAGGGAGCCCCACCGGGAGTTGCTGCAATGATAGTTATACCTGAGCACTGGGGTCAGGGAGCCCCCGAGAGTGATGATTACACCTGAGCCCTCGGTCAAGGACCGGACCCGCCCCGCCCCGGGAGTTGTTGTAGTGATGATTACAGCTGAATCCTGGGTCAGGGAGTCCTCGGGAGTTGCTGCAGTGATGATTACAGCTGAGCCCTGGGTCAGGGAGTCCCACCGGGAGTTGCTGCAGTGATGATTACAGCTGAACACTGGGTCAGGGAGTCCCACCGGGAGTTGCTGCAGTGATGATTACAGCTGAACACTGGGTCAGGGAGTCCCTGGGAGTTACTGCAGTGATGATAATACCTGAACACTGGGTCAGGGAGTCCCTGGGAGTTGCTGCAGTGATGATTACAGCTGAATCCTGGGTTAGTGAGTCCCGGGAGTTGCTGCAGTGATGATTACAGCTGAACACTGGGTCAGGGAGTCCCCGGGAGTTGCTGCAGTGATGATAATATCTGAGCACTGGGTCAGGGAGTCCCCGGGAGTTGCTGCAGTGATGATTATACCTGAACACTGGGTCAGGGAGTCCCCGGAGTTGCTGCAGTGATGATTATACCTGAACACTGGGTCAGGGAGTCCCCGGGAGTTGCTGCAGTGATGATTATACCTGAGCACTGGGTCAGGGAGTCCCCGGGAGTTGCTGCAGTGATGATTATACCTGAGCACTGGGCAGGGAGTCCCCGGGAGTTGCTGCAGTGATGATTATACCTGAGCACTGGGTCAGGGAGTCCCCGGGAGTTGCTGCAGTGATGATTATACTGAACACTGGGTCAGGGAGTCCGGGAGTTGCTGCAGTGATGATAATACCTGAACACTGGATCAGGGAGTCCCCGGGAGTTGCTGCAGTGATGATTATACCTGAACACTGGGTCAGGGAGTCCCCGGGAGTTGCTGCAGTGATGATTATACCTGAGCACTGGGTCAGGGAGTCCCCGGGAGTTGCTGCAGTGATGATTATACCTGAACACTGGGTCAGGGAGTCCCCGGGAGTTGCTGCAGTGATGATTATACCTGAGCACTGGGGCAGGGAGTCCCCGGGAGTTGCTGCAGTGATGATTATACCTGAACACTGGGGCAGGGAGTCCCCGGGAGTTGCTGCAGTGATGATTATACCTGAGCACTGGGGCAGGGAGTCCCCGGGAGTTGCTGCAGTGATGATTATACCTGAGCACTGGGTCAGGGAGTCCCCGGGAGTTGCTGCAGTGATGATTATACCTGAGCACTGGGGCAGGGAGTCCCCGGGAGTTGCTGCAGTGATGATTATACCTGAGCACTGGGGCAGGGAGTCCCCGGGAGTTGCTGCAGTGATGATTATATGACACTGGGCAGGGGCCCCGGGAGTGCTGCAGTGTGATATACCTGAACACTGGTCAGGGAGTCCCGGGAGTTGCTGCAGGATGATATACCTGAGCACTGGGGCAGGGAGTCCCGGGAGTTGCTGCATGATGATTATACCTGAGCACTGGGTCAGGGAGTCCCCGGGAGTTGCTGCAGTGATGATTATACCTGAACACTGGGTCAGGGAGTCCCCGGGAGTTGCTGCAGTGATGATTATACCTGAACACTGGGTCAGGGAGTCCCCGGGAGTTGCTGCAGTGATGATTATACCTGAGCACTGGGTCAGGGAGTCCCCGGGAGTTGCTGCAGTGATGATTATACCTGAGCACTGGGTCAGGGAGTCCCCGGGAGTTGCTGCAGTGATGATTATACCTGAGCACTGGGGCAGGGAGTCCCCGGGAGTTGCTGCAGTGATGATTATACCTGAGCACTGGGTCAGGGAGTCCCCGGGAGTTGCTGCAGTGATGATTATACCTGAGCACTGGGGCAGGGAGTCCCCGGGAGTTGCTGCAGTGATGATTATACCTGAACACTGGGTCAGGGAGTCCCCGGGTGCTGCAGTGATGATAATATCTGAACACTGGCTCAGGGAGTCCCCGGGAGTTGCTGCAGTGATGATTATACCTGAGCACTGGGGCAGGGAGTCCCCGGGAGTTGCTGCAGTGATGATTATACCTGAGCACTGGGTCAGGGAGTCCCCGGGAGTTGCTGCAGTGATGATTATACCTGAGCACTGGGTCAGGGAGTCCCCGGGAGTTGCTGCAGTGATGATTATACCTGAGCACTGGGTCAGGGAGTCCCCGGGAGTTGCTGCAGTGATGATTATACCTGAACACTGGGGCAGGGAGTCCCCGGGAGTTGCTGCAGTGATGATTATACCTGAGCACTGGGGCAGGGAGTCCCCGGGAGTTGCTGCAGTGATGATTATACCTGAGCACTGGGTCAGGGAGTCCCCGGGAGTTGCTGCAGTGATGATTATACCTGAGCACTGGGGCAGGGAGTCCCCGGGAGTTGCTGCAGTGATGATTATACCTGAGCACTGGGTCAGGGAGTCCCCGGGAGTTGCTGCAGTGATGATTATACCTGAGCACTGGGGCAGGGAGTCCCCGGGAGTTGCTGCAGTGATGATTATACCTGAGCACTGGGGCAGGGAGTCCCCGGGAGTTGCTGCAGTGATGATTATACCTGAGCACTGGGTCAGGGAGTCCCCGGGAGTTGCTGCAGTGATGATTATACCTGAACACTGGGGCAGCGCGCGCGGGGCGGAAGTCTCGGGTTCCACCACATCTCTTGCGTCACGATCGACGCGCAGCCTTGCGTCAGGCGTACACGTCATGGGGTCACGTGCCCTTGGAGGGGCCACGTGAGGCTGGAAAAGGCGCCAAACCGAGGCGAGGAGGAGGCGGCGAGCCCACCTTTAACTTACCCCCACCCCCCCCACCCCTGTAAGTAAAATATCCCACTCCAGGGCAGAATAACACAGTATCTGGGATCTGTGGTTCAAATAAATACCCCAGGCTCCCTGAAAGTGGGGGAGGTAACCTGCTGACTGGCTGTCAGTTCATGGCTTGGACCGACCCTCGTGTTCGCCAGCAACTGGAAAGAGCTTTGAGGCCCCAAGTAAATATTTCTGTTCAGAGTCTGTCGAGTGTATAAAAATAATGTAACGATTATATTGCATAATAGTGGGGTTAGGCTGTTTTTCAACCGGTCTCTTGTTCTGTCTTGAGGTTCGCCAGTTAAGTAAAACCCAGTTTTTTTCTGGGGTATAACCATGAACTGGATCCTAGAAGGAAGAAAGGCTTTAAAATCGAGATGATTTCTAGAGGGAGCTGGAATCTGAACAAAGATGGGACCAACGTCCTGGTGGGTTGGTTTCCAGAGTGCTGTCGGGCAAGGTTTAAACTAATGTAGGAGAACTCTGACAGGAGAACAGAGTGCAAATAATTGGGAGAACTGGAAAGCTTGTTATGCATGTATGTAAATATGCAAAGTATGGTTTTTTTTAAAAAAAAAGTGAGCTGTAGATGCAAACCACCATGGGTTGCTGAGTAAGATGCGTGATTCTAGCAATCTGGGTACTAAATATTCTGCTGGATGCAGAAGTGTTTGAGAAAGAAGAGGATTTGTGGCAGTAGTGGTGGAATTATAGTGGTGGTGAGAGAAGATATCCTAGGGTAGTAAAGAACATAATCTATGTACTACCATTATGCTACTGAGTGTATTCTCTTGTCCTCCACAGAGTGGGAAAGATGAAGAACTAACTTTCAAGGAAATTGGATTTGTAAAAACAATGGGATCTTGAATTACCCAGATGCCAACTGGAATTAAAATGCAATATGATTTGGGGAGGGGCGGTGGGGAGAGGAGGAGAGAGGAAGGATAGTTTCTGACCCAATGAGGAAGTGGGTATTGCTGAATCTGGTCTGGGGAATGAAGTGGGTCAAAAGTGAATAGGGGAACATTCAGCTGAAAGTGATCATTGTATCATCACTGATACTTATGTTAGCAATAGGCAAGGCCAAAGAGCAATTTTAGTTAGACAAGCACTAGCGTTGGGTGAGAATGTAATTTAACTGGGCCAAATCCAAATCCAATCAAAAATTGTAAGGCAAAGTTGTAATGGAACAAAGTGCTGCTTTGAGTACAAAGTTCAATCCCTAGTTATGTGTGGAAGAAAAGGAATCAAACCAAGCCATAGCTTCCTAGATGATGGGGAAAAAGTGGAGTAGAAATGGGATGCTTGTATCACAGTGGATCGCTAATACAAGCAAGGACCACACAATATAATTTCAGAGGAAGGCAAATAAGAAAAGCAAGAGGAGTTTGAGGCTGGCCTTTAACATAAGGGAATACACAAGTGTTCTATTAAAGAATTTCAAAGAAGTCTACATCGCAGCAAATCCACAATATTATTTTGTGCTTACAGTGGCCATTGGGAGTGATCAGAGGGATCTGCTCAAAGTTGTTCTGTTACAGCCATCTTGTATGTAAATCATAAGTTTATTCAAATCTACAGGTCTAATCACATTCCTCAATACAGTGGATTTCTAACCTTGTTTACCCAGTAGGTTTTTAGCAGAATTAAAATACGTTTGTAGCTTTTTTCCTGAAGTATTCCATTCTTTGTATGCCTTCATTTTATTTGCGTTATCTCATCCTCTCTAACCTCTGTCAGCCACGTTAGCCCATATTTTGAGCTAGCCCTCTTTATTTGTAATCTAGTTACTATATGCATGTAAATTGAAAGGAGTGATGCTAATTAAGAAGACAGTCACTGGAATTGGGTAAAGAGCAAGTACTCAGACAGCTGGGTGGAATTAAAAGTTCATAAGTCATAATTACCATTTTAAATGCATCTGAGGAAAGTAATGGTGGAAATTTTTGAAGCACTGAAAATAATCTTCCAATCCTTTTCAGTTGTGGGCTGGTATCTGAGGACTAGGTAACAAGACATTTGGTAAAGTTAGCAACTACAGGTCAGACAGTTTGGACTTGGTATGGGGAAAGCTTTTAGAAATGTTAATCTACAATAAGCATGCAAACTATGGATTAAATAAAGGAAGCCATCATTGGAATGAAAGGCAAATGGATTTTGAGGTTACCAGAGTTGATAAGAATTATTCAGTTGTTGTGGTGCATGTGAACTTTCAAAAGGCATTGATGAAATGCCACGTAACAGACTTGTCAGCAAGTTTAAAAGCTACTGCAACGAAAAGGATTATGCAGAATGAGTACTAAGTTAGCTGAATGAAAAAGAACCATAATGGTGAACAGATTTTTGGACTAGAGGAAGGTATATAGTGGGATTTCCCGAGATTAGTTTTGGCACTAGTACTTGCTCAGTATTAATGAGACTGTTGGTGCTGGGAACACTTCAAAATTTGCAATGAGACAAAGCATGGAAGTATTGTGAACTATGAGGAGGATAATAGACTTCAAAAAGCCGTGGCTGATGGAATGGGCAGACAAGTAACGGATGAAACTTAATGCAGAGAAGTATGAAGTGATTCACCATGGTAGGAAGAATGATGAGAGGCAATATTAAATTCTAACAAGTGCAGGAGCATCAGGACCAAGGATATGCTCTTTATATAAAACTATAGAAAATAAGTTAATCTAAAAACGACTGGCAGGTGAATGTCTTCTCATTAGTTTCTCAACAGGGACATCAACATGTCGATGGAAACTTTTTTAAAATCAAACTAGTGGTGATGAAGCACCTAACCCGTCACACCAGTTGTGGGACTTACGGGTGTATGGTCAAAAAATCATTGAAGGTGGAAACATAAGTTGAGGAAGCATTTAATAAAGCATACATAATCCTGGGCTCTGTATTGAAGCAGTTAAAAGCAAGCACAAGTAATAGTGACCCTTGTTTATAAAACCTGAGTTTGGTCTCAGCTGAAATATTTCACCCAATTCTGGGAATTGCACTTTAGGAAGGATGTGAAGACATTTTAAGAGGGTTTGCAGAAAAGATTTGAGGATGAGGAGGCTTTTAGTTATGAAGATAAAAAGTGAAGCTGAAGCTGGAGCTGTTCTCCTTGGTGAAGAGGACATTGGGTATCAGTGCTCAATCATTCTAAACAGGAGAAAATGGAACCTTTCCATTAGTGAAAGGGTCGAGAAACAGAGGATGCTGATTTTAATGTGAAAAGCAGAAGAGTCAAAGACTCAACATAAAGTATTTACATAATGGCTGGAAAAGATCTACTGAAGAATTTAGCAGCTGCAGATTAAATTATGACTTTTGGAAGGGAATTGTATAATTATTGGAGATAATTAATTGCTATTTGGAGAGCTGGCTGATTTGCTCTTCCAGAGAAGGAGCATAGATTTAATGGGCTGAATGACAATGGCCTCTTGTGCTTTAACCATTCAATGACTTGGGCCTGCAGTAGGCCATTTGGTCCATGAAGCCTACTCTGCAATTCAATAAGATCATACCATATCTAATTGTGGCCTTCAATACGGCTTCCACTACTGTGAAAGAGAATTTTCAAGGCTTCATCTGTCTTGAGTGGGAGCCTACTTATTTTTAAATGGTCCTTAGCGCTAGATTCCTTAGGAGTGGAAACATACTTTGCTCCAACCTTTCCAGAATGAATCCACTTTAAGACCTTAGGATGCAGCCCATTTGGGTCCAGGCAACTTGTTAGCCTTTAGTCCTAATTAGTTTTTCTAATGATGGTGACTTTGTTTTAAAATTATCCTCCCAATGCCCATGCTCCTGTTTTTCTACTACTCTTGGGTGCTCCCTACCATTTTCCTATTAATTCCATTCCATCAATGTTCAGTTTAGCTATTCTTTGCCTTTAAAAGACATCTATGTATAAAAGCTGATTATCTTTGTATTTCTTCCTGTTTTTTCTCTCTCCCCAATTTCTCCCTCTATTTTGAGTCATTCTTTGCTGGCTTCTAAAAGAAACTCGCCTTACTTTAATTTTCACAAGCTTTCATTTTCTTTAAATTTGATATTGTTCTAAATGTCTTTAGTTAGCCTGATGCTTTCAACTCAGTTTATAAACATACTTTTCTATACTGTCATTTATTTTGTTATGAAAGTAATGAGTTTGGATAGCGAATGTGGTCTATGTATTGACAGTTGATGGATCCTAACAACTTATTTGTAATGTAGAATGTGCAAGTGTTGGAAAGGGCAGTGGAATTTGTTGTGATCAGTTAGTTATTTTAATGTCTTTCAAACTAAATGCTGTGGATAATGTCCAACTTTTAAGTGTTACAGGTCAAAGGTCTCACCTTGTTTTGTTCCTTTTTGTGTGATTTTCTTGTCAGTTGTAGGAGCTCCAATTACTCTGATCATCCTTTTAAATGACCCAGACTGATGTTAGTCTGATTTGTTGTTCATCTAGCTAATCAACTGGCAATAGTTCCAAATTTAGAAAATGTTAAGTAGCAAGGCTGCATTTAATGCTCCATCCTAATTAATGCATACTAGTGTGTTATGCTGTACACAGGCTTCTTCCACCCAATTTGATAGAAGGGGAGGTGATGGCATATTGATACACTTACTAGGCTATGATCCAATGGTCCAGACTATTCCTCTGGGAGACACTGGTTCAAATCCTATCATAGCAGCTGGTGGGATTATTGAATATGCCAAGTATTGACTATCAAAAAGCCCCATCTAGTTCACTAATGTTCTCTTTTAGGTAATGAAATCTTATTCTTGTCACACATTAACACAATGAAAAGTATTGTTTCTTCTGCGCAATACAGGCAAAGCATACCATTCATAAAGAAGGAAAGTTTACAGAATGTAGTACTAAAGTCATAGCTAGCGTGTAGAGAAAGATCAACTAAATGCAAGGTAAGTATATTCAAAAGTTTGACAGCAGCAGGGGGAAAAAGCTGTTCTTGAGTCAGTTGGTATGTGACCTCAGACTTTTGGATCTTTTTCCTGACAGAAGAGAGAATGTCCAGGATGCATGGTGTCCTTGATTATGTTGGCTGAGGCAGCAGGAAGTGTAGACAGAGTCAATGATGGGAAGCTGGTTTATGTAATGGATTGGGCTATATTCACAACTGTTTGTAGTTTCTTGTGGCCTTGAGCTGAGCAGGAGCCTTACCTAAGTGTGATATGACCAGAAAGAATGCTTTCTATGTGCGTCTGTAAAAGTTGGTGAGAGTCGTAGCTGATGTGTCAAATTTACTTAATCTGAGAAAGTGGAGGTGTCGGTGGGCTTCTATAATAGATTGTATGGGTGGACTAGGACAAGCTGTTGGTGATCTGGACACCTAAAACATGAAGCTCTTGACATGTCTATTTTGTCCTGCTGACATGGATGGGAATTTTCTCCTACGCTTCCTGAAGTTGTTGCCGGTCTCCTGTTTTGTTGACGTTGAAGGAGAGATTATTGTTGCACCAGTTGACCAAATTCTCTATCTCATTCCTGTACTCTGTCTTGTCATTGTTTGAGATCTGACCCACTATGGTGTCATCAGCAACTTAAATTGAGTTCAAGAAGAATTTGGCCGCAGTTGTAGATGTACTAGGAGTATAGTAGGGGGCTGAGAAGTCAGCCTCGTGGGGCACTGGTGTTGAGGTGTCGTGGAGGAGATGTAGTTACTATTCTTGCTGATTGTGGTCTGTAGGTTAGGAAGTTCAAGATCCAGTCAGAGGGTGGAGCCAAAGCCCAGGTCATGGAATTTGGAGATGAGTTTCGTGGGAATATTGGTTTTGAAGGTTGAGCTGTAGTCAATAAACAGGAGTCTGACATGGGTGTCTTTATTCAGATATCCCAGTCTTGAGTCTAGGACCAGGGAAACAGTGTCAGCTATGGCCCTGTTGTGGCAGTAGGATCCAGATAGTCCGGGAGGCTGGAATTGATTTGTACCATGACTAACATTTCTAAGCACTCCATTATGATGGATGTCAGTGATAGTCGTTAAGATACACTGCTTGGTTTTTCTTTGGCTTAGCCATCTGTGACTCCAGATTTGTAGCAATGTGGTGACTGCCCTTTGAAAGGGCAACTGGAAATGGGCCACAAATGCTGGCTCTCCGGGAATGTCTACATCCATGGAAGAATGTAAAATAAAAACTCCCTCAATCTTCTTTCACTATTTGGCTTCCTAATAGCATTTGCACTGTTCACCACTACTTGCCCTTGTGATGCTGAGTTCCACATTCTGTTTTTGCTTTAGTTATGTGTGCATCTTAGGATAATATTTGCATTCCAACATTATTTATGCTATAGTGGCTAAACAGGCATAACCTGCTTAGTCCTGATACCTTTTTTAATGGAAATAATCTAAAGATGGGTTTTGATTTCAAATAATTGGTTTATGACTATCTTTTGGCACCTTGATCCATTGTTTGCTTTTCTTTGAAAGAAAATTTGTTGATGCACTGTCTTGGAAACAAAGGTTCTTTTGTAGTTTGCAGACAAGGGAGTCATCTACACATTCTACCCACCCTCTCTGGTGAAGGGATTTCCTTGTGTCTATTCTACCTCATATACTGAACTCTTCATGACTTTTAATGATCATTATCAGATTGTTCCTCAGTCCTTCTTTTCAAAAGTGAAGAGCCCTAGTCTGTTCAGTCTTTCCTGATTTTAAGCTTTCAGTTTTGGTGTCCTCCATGTAAACCCATCTTGCACCTTCTCCATTGCTACAATATCATTTTTAAAATTTGGAGAAATGAACACTTCATAATACTTCAGGTGTATTCTGACCAAGATTCTACATATTTCTGCTTTTCAATTCTATTCCTTCAGAAATGAGCCTTTTTTGTTAACCTGACAACATTTAGACAAAGGTCATAGGTGGAGAATGGCACTCTTAATGTTAAAATGGCAGTGTGGGCTCGTTGTTTCCCGTGCTGTATTCTTTATTTGTTTATTTAGTAATTTATGCATCTATTCCCTTCAGACTCTCTGCTCCATTTTCCTAAGAACTTGTGATACCTGATCTTCTAACTAAAATATAACACCTATACGATATTCCTATTTTGGATACTTATGAGTTCATTTGGCAATTGCACTCATTCTACAAGTTTATTTTTGCAGTTTCTTTTAGTATCCCTCGTTTAATGTGATCTCCAAGTGTTTCTGATTCCTGAGGCCAAATCAACTCTTCACAGTAGTGAATGACGCTGGTCCCAGCACTATTCCTGGTGGAAGATTAATTATTTTTGTTGATCTAAGTAACTATTTAGCTTTCTGTTTTGTAACCAACTTGCCGTCCATTCTGCTACTTGGCTTCTGACTCCACGTTGCTCTAACTTTCAGACTTTGTGGCATATTATTGATGGCCTGTGCTGAGCAGATGATACTAGGGTACTCCCTTAACTTGCTGATGTGATGAATTTGGTAGGGAATTCAACCATTGTGATCCAAATGCAAGAAGGATGATTATATTTTCAAGTTTAAGAAGATGTTATGACTGTGAAATAATGGTTCAAAGATATAGTTGCTTTTGATGGCAATGTGGTCCAGTCATAAAGCATAGTTTGCAGCCTGCCCCAGTGGAACGTTTTTCAGATGAAGAATGCAGGAAGATGTTATTTACTTCATGGCTGATAATTATGCACACTGCATTGAACACTGGATGTGGGTGGGCAACAGGATCAGTGAGATGTAAGAAACTGGAACTGAGCAAGAGAGTAAATTGGCATTAAATCAGCAAAGGGCATGTCAGTGCCTGGATTAGTAATTGAGGGGCCTGGACTAATCTCCAAATGTGGGGTAGAATTTCGTACATGTGTGCACTCGGCAGGTGCAACTGGAAGCAGCCTTGTTTCCTGGTCCTGCTTGCAATCGATTTAAAACTAGTGACGTTGATTTTCACTTAATGTCGAAGCACAAATGGTCCATTTTTTTTTGCATTACTTTTCATTACGCTGATTTATTTGCTACCACATAAACTAACCTAAATGCACAGATACCAATTTTATCCAAAAATGCCTAGGAATTTGAAGCATCAGTTAAGAAAAAATTAATAAAAAGGTATGTTTCCTGAGATGGCTTTGGTTCAGATGGTGATCAGTTCCCTTATGCCTTTGATGACTGAAACTCTGAAGTTTGTGGGAGTTGATACTTGCCATTGAAGTCGAACTCGGATTCATGGTCTGACTCTCTATAGTCTGTTTGGTTACTTGGCTCTGCTATGATCAAGCAGCCTTGGAGTATTGTGTGCAGTTCTGCTTGCCTCCCTACAAGAAGGATGTGGGAGCTATTGAAAGGGTGCAGAGGAGATTTGCAAAGATGTTGCCTGGTTTGGGAGGCATGCCTTATGAACTTAGGTTGAGGGAGCTAGGTCTTTTCTCCCTGGAGAGATGAAGGTCGGTGCAGACTTGATGGGCCAAAGGGCCTGTTTCTGCACTGTAGGGTTCTATGGTTATATAATGATAACAAGGGAGGTTAGCCAAATATTGGCCACTGTTATTTGGTTAATTCTAGGCCCATTACTTGGGGTGGTGGTGTGGGCTCGTTGGGCTGAAGGGCCTGTTTCCCGTGCTTCTTTGTTAAATCAGACACAACTTCATTGACCTGTTGCTTCATCTGACTAATTTTAATTTAACATGGACAGGAGATGAGTCGGGTAAAGAATCCACTGTTTGTCACTGCTCAGTGTGTAAGGTCTCCCTCCTTGGATGCCTTATGCTTTTCCTTCTGTTCGGACTGTGCAGATCTTGTGTTCCCTGTGTATCTGAAACAAATGTTTTCATTGTCTATTGGGAATTTAAAAAAATGTTATCCTTGAAACGTTCACCTGGTGAAGCCTTAATTTTCTGTGGATCCTAGCCTTGGTATCCATTGAATTAATTGAAAATCCTCACTATGAAATGAACTGAATTGGCAGTTGCACTTGGAACTAGTAAAGCCACTTCTACATTCAACCAATCACCAATTTACTTTTTTTCCCACCTTCTCCAAAACTTTAGGCTACAATTAGCCTTTTGCAGTTAGTTAGATTATTGTGATTGGGCATTTCTTTCAGCACAACGTTGAAGCCATGAGTGTGTGTGGATGCATAGCAGAGGCTCTGTAAAATGGTACAAGTAAGATGTGGTTGCCTAGTCTTGTACTTTTTTGTCTGAAGTGGCAAAATTTAACAAAGGAATTTAGAAGTGGTAAATGTGGTGTTACAGTATGTAAGATATTGTTTATAATTTGTGTACTTGAGTGTATGACTTGTTTTTTGACTTACAGACTGTAATAAAACACATGGTAGAAAAGTATTAGTAGAATTTGGAATGCTCTACAACAAATTGTCGTTGAGATGATAAAGACTGTTATTTAAAAATTTGGCTGCTTCATTTAGAATGAGTGTTCAGGAGACTGATAGGAATGGAATCGAATTAACTGACTCCAGTTGAATAATTCCATTTACAAAGTACAGATGGTCTTCTGAGCTGAAGGTTCTGTGATCCTCATCAAAGAATAAATGTACTTACTTTACAATTTTGGTTTTGATTTGCAGTTGTAGTGTGGATATACAGACTACCTCAAAATGACAGATTGGGATGCAGAGCTAGGAACAGAACCTGTTACCATTATCTCATCTTTTAATGATGTGGTAGGTATTGGCTGTCTTTGAAGTTTGTTGTTTCCTGAACTCTGATTTCTTAGTCAATGTTGGTTGTTTATTTTTAATTTAGACTGGACTAATGAATGAAGATGTCATCAATGGCAATCGACCTTTTGACTTGAAGGGTAAGGAATCTCAAGTTGACATGTTTTTGATATAAACACATCTAAATTGTCAGTTAAGTTGAATACTTCAGAATGCATTGTTTATAAAGACATTCACTAAAATGCAATTTGAGGTTGACCATTGTAATCCTGAAGAACAAGTTGTGACATAAATGTGTATAGATAATTCCAGCCAGGAGCTGCTCAATTGAAATATATTTGAAATATATTCCCTTTTAGTAGTACATCTACATTCGAAATAAATCTGTTGCATAAATTTAACATTCACAAATACAATCACAAATTCAAGTCAATTTATAGAAATTCCATTTTTAAAAAAAAATGGAAACACTAAGCATTAAATTGGCAGCACAATCAGCAAAACGAAGTTTGGAGTCCACCATTTCACTCACATGGCAAGTGCTATGGCAGTTTACTAGATTAAATGAAAAATCATGTAATTTTAAACTTTTTGTTCAAACATAAAAAAATTTTCTAAGAATTGCAGTCATTCACGAACTTTGTGCATTAACGAACGTTAAGCTGGCATTTGGTATTTTTAAAAAGATGGCTGCATGATTTGAAAAGGAAATAAAGCAAGAGTAGCTTGAAAGATGAAGCTTAATGATTCCCAGTTCATGACCACAAACTGATGCTTCTCCAGTGATAGAACCACATCTATTCTTAAATTTTAATCTAGAACAATATTATAAGAAGGAAAATTGCAGCATAGAATAGCTTTTAGAACCATAACATGAATTGCATCAGCAGAGGGGTCTTACAAAAATTACTTGCTTGCATAATGACTGGAAGACACTACATGAATATTATATAACAGGATGTGTTACAATGCAGTTTTTGTAACTTGCCATGAAAAATATAGATTTCCTAACTTGAGAATTTAATAGTAAATATCTTGCCGAGGCGTTTCAGTTTCGATCTTTGCCATTTATATGTGGTTATCTAGAAAGCACAAACGTGTGTCTTCTCTATTTGTTTAATTTAAAAATTGAGCACCTTGTGTCCAGGAGGGGTGCATGTTGGCTTTTTGTCTCTCCAAACTAAAGCCCCCCAACCTAGTATCAGCTTGCGTACACTCTTTCTAAACTTGGACATAGAATATATTGCCCATTTCTAAATGGTGTCTAACCAATGACTGCACTGATTTATTTAAAAACAGAAGCAGTGAACTCACTTATAAAACCAGGAGATTCATTTTTTCCAAAAAATTAAAATTTGTCACATCCTCCCCATTTCTAATTTAATTTTTTTCTGATAGTCATTTTTAAAAATGACTCTATGAACAAGTATTGAGTGTGTAAAGGTCTAAGGAAAGCAGAGCATGACAGCATATCAAGTGCTTCATTTCCTTGTTTACTGAATGGAGGCAGATGTGTTAAATAAATACAAGTGTATTTAAGCATTTCATATGAATGCAGTAATTGGGTAAAACAGTCCTGCTAGAGACAGTCCTACAGCTAGTTTGAAAAATTGATTAATATGTATCCTGTGGTTTCTACTCTGCAAGGCAAGACTATGCATCTGTCATCTCACTACATGATTTAATATTAAGTGTTTTAATTTCTTAAGATTTCAGATTTGCCCTTTGTTTATAAAATCAACAAAACAAAAGCCAAAGGAAATCATTCCCCAACACCCTCTATTAAAATCCTAGCAATAACTGAAGTGCTTTTAACATGGTAAACGCCACAAGGCAGTTCACAGGGATAATGAACATTTTTCATCAAACCTTGAGGTAACATGAATACTGGAAGATGTTCCTACAAAAGAGGGGCAGAGAAGGTGAGGAAGGAAATTTATTCCAGAGCTTCAGACTAGGCTGCCACAAATGACAAAATTAAAACTGAAATGCAGAAAGGGCATCCAGAGATGAGTGATAAATCCTGGCTTAGTCAGCAATGCCCATGTTCTAAAAATTACAAGGAGAAAAGCCAAAATTGGAAAGCAGAGAGAGAGTACAAAAATGGGGAGGAATATGAAAAGGGTGAAGATTTTAAAACAAGGCTCACGCATTAGAATGGGAAAATAGAAAGGTGTTTTCGACTGCACCTTTTGAAATACATGTCCATGTAGTTTTTGGTTGTGTGCATGTACGTTAATCTGATAGCATCCTCACCCAAAATCCCCAAGAGCATATGCACACACAAGCAGTCCCCAATAGAGACTTCTCATAAAATCCTCAGCATTACATCAACCAACAGAGTGGGGGAAAAGGATGCCCAAAGAGGCAGTCAAGTCCGAAAAATCCAATGGACATATAAACACTCAAATGATGCATTCACAAATGACAAGCATCCAGTAAAGAGGCTTGCAGAACCTCATTGCAAACAGCCTTCCAGACACAAACATTCAATCCAATTTTCTATTTGTTCTTGGATCTCATTTGCTTTTATCTGCCAATTTTATGGGATGTCCTCAAAAGCCTATGCAAGATCCCATCAATCCTTCTTATCTTTTAGAATTTCAAATCAAGTTAATCAAACAGCACTTGGTTTTAAAGATTTCATGCTGACTGCTCAAGTAATCCATACCTTTCCAAATGATTAATAACCGTCTCAAAATTATAATTTTGCACTTAATCATTCTCAGTCTGGTAAATTATTTTCATGCTGCTTTCTAAACCTTCCAGTTTTTTAAAAAACTAATTGATCAAATCCGATCAGAGGCATTGATAGACAAATACTTAAATATCCAACTGTCATTCTTCACATGCATAAAGTAGGTATATTAATGCATGTCTGCAAAGTAAACTTTTACTGTAGACTAAAATTTGTAACATTAGTGTTATAAGTAGGCTTACATTAACACTGCGATTAAGTTTTTACGAAAATCCCATGTGTGAATGAATGCACCATCAATATCACCAACTACGTGCAAGATAAGGACCAGTAAGTTAACAAGCTCAGTGCTGAGGATTAGCAATATGACAGTTGTTAGTGTGACAGTAAGTTGGGGACCATGGAGCCAAACAAATAGAGGGGGAAGAGACAAAGGAGGAGACATGCAAATGAAGTCAAAGCTGATGCAAGATGACCCAGCTGATTAATAAAATCCTACCCAAACAGCTATGCCAGACCAAAAAAGTTGGATGCATTTAATTATGAACAGCAACAATGCAATATTTTGGACAAAGGCATACAAAATGTAGTTGTTCAATCTGGAGCTGAAAGACAGACAAAAGGAATTTGATAGAGAGGCTTGCTAAACCATTTTCAGAAGGCAGTTACGAGTTAACCACTGCTGTTGTTGCTCCAGAATGACATACAGGTCAGGCAAGGTAATGATGATAGGTTTCCTCCCCCAAAGGAACAAGTGTCATGGTGACCATTACTAAGATTAGTTATCAATTCCAGGTTTTAGTACTGCTAGAAAACCACTTTTCATCAAAATTTTCCATTTTGTACTTTGCAAGAATACCAATGCTAGGGAGACAACTTGATACTATATGAGAAATGTATCCCCACCACAATGGCCATTCCTACCTGCTGTTACAAAACTCTACTGTTGAGGACACTCAAGAGGATGACATATTCTGAATAACTTCACTTACAACATTTAAGATGGTGAGTCAGGCTTGGTGTGGTGCATTTGAGTTAACTGGAAGCAACATATTAAATACACAGAGCTGCTTTTGTAGGCAGAAAGGACACAAACACTGCATCTGTTTTTAGCTAAAAAGTGATGTTCATTTCTCAGTCTAATGGCTTGACCACAGTCGAGCTGCCTGGTTTAACTGTCAGTCATTATTAACTTGTGTATTCACCATGGCAATGCTTCTACCAGAGTCCACTTGCCACTCAAAAAGCACTTTTCTTAGCATAAAAATAGTTTACCCTGATGCATTGTCTTGAGCAGCACAAGTAAAAAGCTTCAACAGTACTGAGGTTCTGTACTGCCAAACAACTATTTGAATTCCAGATTTAACTGAAACTCCCATCAAAGTGATCCTGTGGACTACCACTGACCTGCAACTTAACAGAATCGACCATCTAAACTGTGTCATGCCCGAGGCTGGGAATTCTGTAGGGATTAACTCACCTCCTGACTCCCAAAGCCTATTCATTATCTACAAGGCACAAGTCCAGATTCAGCAACACTCAAAACCTTAACCATCCAGGATGTAGCAGCCAACTGGCATCCCACAACTACTGATAGAATACCATCTTCAAGACGCACAACCGTAACTTGCAGGGGCTCCTTTGATAGCACCATCTAAATATTGACCTCCAGACAGACAAGGACAGCAGATAAACAGGAACACCACCTAGAAGCCACACAATATCCTCACTTGTAATGATATTCATTCAAAACTCATTCCTGATAACACAATGATGTATAACCCTTAATGAACGTCAGAGCTGTTCCAGTCAAACCTATTCCATAAACAAGACCCTTCAAACAAGTTTTAATACAGTACAGACTAAACGGTCAATATACTGGAATTGAGTCCTTTTGGATGAAGTCTGCAGTTATAGACTCAGAACAGTTTCGTGAAACACCAGGGACTCCAAGCAAGTGACAAATAGCAGATACTGCCATTCAGAAAGGCAAGACTTTGCTTTCAGATGACCTGCAGAATTTCCAAAACCAGATGAACTGAGACTTTTCAACTTGATGCCCCATCCAAAACTTAAAATGCAAACTGCAGCTCCAAACTGAGTGGGTGGGGGGAACTCCTGTGGCTGGCTGGTCAGATAAATCAGTTGTTTTCTTAACAATGCACTCATAAACATCTCAGTAAAAATAAACAAACTCTCATTCAAGCAGCAATAAAAAAAAAAATCACCAGTCAAGTCAGTGTCATAATGAAATTATTTCTAAGGCTGTGAAAGCTGCAGGAATCATGATTTAAAAAAAATCTCCAAGGTACTCCAACATCACACTGGACAAACAAAAATGCACAGATACAAGAGAAATTCAGGCTACCTGAGCATGGCAAAAGGTTAAATATGACAAACTAGTTCAGCGCTAGCTGTTGTACCATACCCAATTCGGGATGTCTCAAATCAAGAAAAATATCTTTGGACACAGTATAGAAGAGGGCAGCACAATGGTTAGCACTGCTGTTTCAGTGACAAGAACCCAGGTTTGATTTGCAGCTTGGATCACTGTGCAAACTCCACACATTCTCCCTGTGTCTGTGTGGGTTTTCTCCATGGTTGAAACATGAGAGAGTTAGATGGATTGACCATGCTAAATTGTGCCGTTAGTGTTAAGGGAATTAGCTAGGGTAAGTACTTTGGGTTGGGCCTAAGTGAAATTGTGATTGGTGCAGGAGGCAGCCATTTGGCCCATCACTTGTGCACTGTAGGATTCTTAGAAAACTTGCAGGGATGAGAGATTATATTTGGGTGATTGGAGAAATTGGAGTTGCTCTTCAAGCAGAGAAGCCTAAAGAGAGAATTTGATACAGGTCCTTGAAAAATCATGATCTTTAGAATGAAAGAAAATATGCTTTTCAACTGTAAGAGTTAGAGGAGGCCCAGATTTATAAGTTAATACCAAAAAGAGGTGGGGGCAACACAAAGGGGAAAATCAAACCCCTCAAGTGAAGATTTTTGAGGATAAACTACTGTGATAGACTTATTTATATAAAAAAAAATTGGGCAAATATTTGGATGTGGTAGAGGGCTGGGACTACCTGGTTAAAAATAGCCAACCCGGATTTGATGGGGTGAAGGATCTTCAACCGTGCCACACAGTTCTAGGATTTTCTGACCAATATGAAGACAACAGTAAGAGTCTCGAGCTCTCTAGTTGGTGTGGTGCACTGGAATCCAAAATCAGAGATGGTGTAGCTGGAGCATTTGGAAACAAAAAAATTACGATATATTTTCTGAGATCAGAAGGAAAGAACATATTCAAGGAGATAATGAAAATGAGGAGGTAGATGTTGAGGTGTGAACAAAACCAGTCCTAAAGAGCCAGCTGCTGTTAGCCTCAGAGGACAATAAAAACAAAAAAAAGTAAATATTACATACTACATACAATGACACCAGGGAGTTAATGGAGATAAAGTAAATTAATTGTTTAATGCAGAACATTGTGTGCTCCTTGTCTTCCTGCTGTTCCTCAGACCAATCTCAAGCACAGCACAACCATGAGGGATTAGCCCAGTGAAATATATTCAAAATTTTGATAGTTAAGTGGCACAGGACAGAAACAGCCACCATGGCCGAAAACAAATATAGTAACCAGCAAAATTCAAGAAATCATGAGTACCAGTAGAAGTAAATCTTTGACAGGGCAAAGAAAACTTGCATCAGACTAGAAAAAGTTAGAGATTTAATTAGTTGAAGTGCAGAGGCACTTGAGGTTAAAAAGTAAGGCTGGAATGAAAATTAAATGGCAAAAGCGATGAGGTAAAGCCAAAGAGGATGTTAATTGGTTAAATAAAGAAACACCGGATAAGTGTGGAGCAGATGTAAATGACAATAACAGAATCATCAACAATTGTCAACAAAAGGTGATGTGAAATTGGTGATCTGAACTCCAGCTGTAATGTGCCTAATCAAAAGAAGAGGTGCTTTTCTTTGAACCTCTGAGCTCTATTGGAGCAGTGGAAGAAACCAAAACTGAGATGATAGCTGAGCAGAGGAATAAAATGACAAGTGACCAAAAGCTTGGTTATGTTTGTGGAATGAACAGAGGTGTTATTTTCCTGCAGTGGAGTCCTGCAATTATTAATTGTGCAATCAGTTTAAGATGAAATAAATTAACATGGTTTGCTGATGCCTTTCTGGCTATTGTTTAAAAACACCAAGCGACTGATGGCTATTATGATTTCATATTTGTTTTTAAAGTTTTCAGCAAGCATCATTGCCTTGTTGATAACTTTGCTGTCAGTGAACGGTGTCTTTTCTTTTGCCAGCAGATGAGTCATGCAAAAAGACACCTCTTTTGCTTGCCTTTCCTTCAGCGTGGGTTTTGCAAAGTGTGACTATGTTTGCAGCATTCCCTTTAAACAACACTATTCTGAGACAGGTTGGGGAGTTAGTGGAAATGCTGAAAACTCAAAACAGTCACACTCTGCAAAACCTGAGCTGAAGGAAAAGCGAGCAAAGAGGTGTCTTTTTGCATGAGCAAGAAAATTTCCCTTTAAACAACAGCATTCTGACAAAGGTTGGAGAGTTGAAGGGAAATTTTCTTTGTCACTTTATTCAAGGCTACATTATTGTTGACCCGTGTTCTTGCTTTTGATATACAAAACAAAAGTACAGCACAGGCCCTTTGGCCTATCTAAGTCTATGCTGACACAGATGCCTCTCTTGGTTCTGCATGGTCGGTATCCCTCTATTCCCTACCTATTCACTATCTCTCTACATGCTTCTTAAATGCTGTTATAGTATTTTCTGTCTCCACCACCTGTTTGGCAGCATGTTTCGTGCATTCATGACCCTCTGGAAAAACTTGTCCCTTGCATTGCTCTTAAACTTTCCCTCACTCACTTTCAACCTATGCCCCCAATTAACTGACTCTGCAACCCTAGGAGGGAGAATGACTGTCCACTCTATCCAAGCCTGTTATAATCTTATAAACCTCTATCAGGCCTCCTCTCATCCTCTGGTGCTCCAATGAAAACAATCCAAGCTTGTTCAACCTTTCTTAGTCCATGTCCAGGCAACATCTTGTTAAATCTTGTGACGCTAATGAAGTCTTTTTGATAACATCAATGCACCTACATTGGCATTAGGATGTTTTATAAAGCAAGTAATTTTACATGTCCCACAAAGAGCCAGAGTCCTGCAGTTTTTGGCAGAGGTTTGGCAGCTAATGACTAACAGGTTGATCCTAAAGTCTCAAAAAAATTGATAATCATAATCGACTGTTTGGAGACCACCGTATCTCTTTACTACTAGTGTTGTATTTTTATTGGGAGTGTAGTCACTATTGTAATGAGAGAAATACTAGCAGCCAGATTTTTGCACGGTGATGCCCAGGTAATTCTCTTTTTATGATTTGGCTGCAGGGTTGGATATTAGCTAAGGCACAATGGATAACTCCTTTGCTGTTCAATATAGCCTCCCACTGCTATTTCCATGTGTGTGAGCACATGGCATATCAGTTCAATGGCAACTCTGACATTGCAGCTTTCTCTTGTTATTGCACTAATGTCTGTAAAGATGCTCAATTTTCTCGACTGAAACTCTGAGGAATGTGTACTACAACTGAACCACTGATGTGCTTTGAACTTCATTGGAATTAAAGGCCTAGTTTGGGCATTTCCTTTTGCATAACTGTTTAATATAGTAACTGGAATTATTTAATTAAACAGTTTCTAGTTTCATGCTTTTTTTCATGTTAAATCTGACCTCTTACTGGGTCAGTGTCAATGTTATTCCACTAGATGTCCACCTTGCTATATAAACATGTGAACTTCAGTAAACTTCCACGTGTGAACTTAATATTAGAAGGGAGGAAGTGTATCTGGGGGCAGGCTAGAGGAAACAGTTTTATATGAAGTATGTGTTGTTCACTTTACAAAACATCAGAATGCTAATCTGGTGCATGGATGTTATTGTCACAAGTAGCCTTATATTAAAGCTTATTAACACTTTACATTAACATCTGCAATGAAGTTACTGTGCAAGTTGACATCTATTTGGGTACACTAGGATAGAATTTAGCATGACCAGTGCACCTAACCAGCATGTCTTTCGGACTGTGGGAAGAAGTCGGAGCACCTGGAAGAAACCTGTGCGGACTCCAATAGACCATGACCCAAGCTGGGAATTGAACCTGGGTCCCCCATGTTGAGGCTGCAATATCAACCACTGTCATCGTGCATGTGGTATGTGGGTATTCTCATACAGTTAACATGAGTATGGCAAGCAATTAAGAAGGCAGATGGCATGTTGACCCTTTATTGCAAGGGAGTGGGGTACAGAATAAATAAGCAGTTGCCAAATTTATACAGGGTTTTGTTGAGACTACATCTGGTGTTTGTAATTTTGGAAACTAAAACACCATCTCTTCAGTCACATATTCAGCTGCTCTGTTCACCATTCCTGTACTTGCTAGCATGTGGCTGTGGTAGTAATCCAGAGATTTCGCCCCTTGATGTCCCGCTTTTACACTACCACCTACTCCCTAAATTTTTGCTTCAGGATCACGTCCCTCTTTTTAGCAGCCATTGGTACCAATGTGAACCACAACCTCCTGAGCTGTTCACTGACCTTGGCACCAGGGGGGACAATGCACCATCCTGGAGTCACTTCAGCAACTGCAGAAACGCCTGACTATTCTTCTATCAAAGTGCCTACAATGATTCCTCTTGCCTCCCACACACTTCGTATTCTGTGCCCCTGTACTGGTGGTACAGTGGTTAGTATTACTGCCTCACAAGACCAGGAACCTATTTCACTTCTGGTCTATGGATCTATGTTCTCTGAGTCTGTGTGAGTTTCCTCCATGTACTCCGGTTTCTCCTCACGTTTGAAGGTATGGGTTAGGTGGAGTGGCCCATGCTAAAATTGCTCCTTGATGTACAAATGATGTGTAAGTTAGGTACCCCAGGACCACATCCAAAGGGGTATCTTCCCTCGCCAAACAGCTATCAAAACAAATACCAAATTCAGACTTGTCTTTATCTGGCCTAATCTGCTCATTTTGGGTTTCATGCTCCTGGCTTATCAATGTCCCAATTCGGTGGAGGCAGCTGATGATTTTAATGGCCAGCTTCCTGTGTGAAAACATGCTTGCGCTAAGCCTGGCCTGGCTCCAGCCCCTCCCCTGTGAAAGTGGGAAATGCTCCATTTGGGAGGTACATCACCTTAAGGGCTCTTCTACCATGTTCACAATGACAGAGGTGATGAAATCCAACGTTACCAAGCTTCTTTTTGCTAGGGATATTCTCCGAAAATGTGACTGAACACATTGACGAAGGAAGGGCGGTGGACGTAGTGTACATGGACTTTAGTAAGGCGTTTGATAAGGTCCCACATGCAAGGCTTCTGGAGAAGGTGAGAGGGCATGGGATCCAAGGGGCTTTGGCCTCGTGGATCCAGAACTGGCTTGCCGGCAGAAGGCAGAGAGTGGTTGTGGATGGGTCTTGTTCTGCATGGAGGTCGGTAACCAGTGGAGTGCCCCAGGGATCTGTTCTGGGACCTCTGCTGTTTGTCATTTTCATAAATGACCTGGATGAGGAAGTGGAGGGATGGGTTAGCAAGTTCGCCGACGATACAAAGATCAGTGGTGTTGTGGATGGTCTGGAGGGATGCCAAAAGTTGCAGCGGGACATAGACAGGATGCAAGACTGGGCGGAGAAGTGGCAGGTGGACTTCAACGCAGATAAATGTGTAGTGGTCCATTTTGGCAGGAATAATGGGATGAAGGAGTACAATATAAGGGGTAGGAGTCTTAGCTGTGTTGTAGAGCAGAAGGATCTCGGGGTCCGGGTCCATAGGACTCTTAAATCGGCCTCGCAGGTGGAGGAAGTGGTCAAGAAGGCGTACGGTGTACTGGCCTTCATTAATCGAGGAATGGAGTTTAGGAGTCAGGAGGTAATGATGCAGCTCTATAAGACTCTTGTCAGACCCCAGTTGGAGTATTGTGCGCAGTTCTGGTCGCCTCATTATAGGAAGGATGTAGAGGCCATTGAGAGAGTTCAGAGGAGATTTACAAGGATGCTGCCTGGATTGGGAGGCAGGCCTTATGAAGATAGGTTGAGGGAGCTGGGACTCTTCTCACTGGAGAGACGTAGGTTGAGAGGCGACCTGATAGAGGTTTATAAAATGTTGAGAGGAATAGATAGGGTGGACTCTCGGAGACTATTTCCCCGAGCTGAAATGGTCACTACGAGAGGACACAGATTTAAGGTGCAGGGAAGCAAATACAAAGGAGATGTCAGGGGTAGGTTTTTCACTCAGAGGGTGGTGAGTGAATGGAACCGACTGCCGTCGGAGGTTGTTGAGGCAAACTCACTGGGGTCTTTTAAGAGACTTCTGGATGAGTATGTGGAAAAGAATAGGATAGGGGGTTATAGATAGGTCTGTGGGTTAGTAGATGTGATCGGCGCAACTCGTGGGCCGAAGGGCCTGTTTGTGCTGTATTGTTCTATGATATTGAGGACTTGGTTAGGAAGAAAAGAGAGGCGTATGTTAAGTCAAAACAACTGAGAACGGAGAGAGCGTTGGTGGAATATAGAGTAGGAGGGAGCTCAGACGGGGACTTAGGGCAAAAAGGGGGCATGAAATGGTTTTGGCAGTTAGGATTAAGGAAAATCCAAAGGTTTTTTACTCATTTTAGGAATAAAAGGGTGGTTAGAGGAAAAATCCTACCTCTTAAGGATGTAGGAGGGAAACTGTGCTTAGAGCCCGAGGGAATGGTGGAGATCCTGAATGAATACTTTGCGTCGATACTCACAAAGGAGAGGGGCTTGTTGACCGCTCCTGTCTCTTGAGGGAGCTGTGGACCAGTTGAAGGAAATATCCATACCGAGGGAGGAAGTGTTAGAGCTTGTAGGTAGCATTAAAACTGATAAATCTCCGTGGCTTGATGGCATTTATCCCAGGCTGCTTAGGGAAGCGCGAGGTGAAATTGCTGGGCCTCTGACGCAAATATTTGTCTCTTCCTTGGACACAGGTGAGGTCGCAGAGGACTGGAGAATAGCTAATGTTGTACCGTTGTTTAAAAAGGGTAATAGGGATAACCCTGGAAATTATAGGCCGGTGAGTTTAATGTCAGTGGTAGCGAAGCTGTTGGAGAGGATTCTTAAAGATAGGATGTATAGGCACTTAGAGCGTTGTGATCTGATTAGGGATACGCTTTAAGGGGAGGTCGTGCCTTACAAATCTGGTAGAATTTTTTGAGGAGGTGACAAATGGTCGTAGGGCGAGCCGTTGATGTCGTCGATGTGGATTTTAGTAAGGCGTTTGACAAAGTCCCTCATGGGAGGTTAGTTGAGAAGGTCAAGAGTCATGGGATACAAGGACAGGTAGCTAGATAGATAAGTAACTGTCTTGGTAATTGGAGACGGAGAGTAATGATGGAAGGGTGTTTTTCTAGCTGGAGGTTGGTCACTAGTGGTGTGCTGCAGGGCTCAGTAGTTGGGTCCTCTTTGTTTTAAATGACTTGGAAGAGGGAGTAAGTGGAGTGATCAGCAAGTTTGCAGACGATACAAAGATGACTGGACTTGCGGATAGTGAGGAGCATTGTCAGGTGATGCAGCAGGACATAGATAGGCTGGTAGCCTGGGCAGACAGATGGCAGATGGAATTCAATCCTGATAAATGTGAGGTGATGCATTTCGGGAGAAAGAATGTAGGGGGGAGGTATATGATAAAGGGTAGACCTATTAAGAGTATAGAAACGCAGAGGGATCTGGGGGTGCAGGTGAACAAGTCTCTGAAGGTGGCAGAGCAGGTTCAGAAGTTTGTGAAGAAAGATGGTATACTAGCCTTTATAGGAAGGGGTATAGAGTACAAGAGCTGGCCTTTAATGTTGCAGTTGTATAGAACATCAGTTAGATCTCATTTGGAATACTGCGTCCAGTTCTGGTTGCCTTACTACCGGAAGGACGTGGAGACCCTGGAGAGAGTGCAGAGGAGGTTTACCAGGATGCTGCTTGGTATGGAAGGTCTGAGCTACGAGGAGAGGTTAGGCAAATTGGGGCTGTTTTCCTTAGAAAGACGTGGACTTAGAGGAGATTTAATGGAGGTGTACAAGATTGAGGGGTATAGATAGAGTAAACAGGATTAAGCTTTTTCCTAGGATGGACTCAAATAGCACGCGGGATCATGGGTTTAGGGTGAGGGGGGGTAAGGTATAATTTGGATGCTGGAGGGAGTTTTTTCACACAGGGTAGTGGGGACATGGAATGTACTGCCAAGTGAAGTGGTGGAGGCAGGCACTCGAGCTATTTAAGAGATACTTAGATGGGCATGTGAACAGAAAGGGAATGGAGGGATATAGAAAACTGATTTAAAATAGGGATCATGAGCCTTGGGAGTCCCTGGGAAGTGTGTAAATAGTTGATGTTGATGTATTTGTTTTTATCCTACAGGTACTTTGGTCCGCCTTGTTTCCTAACAAGGGGCATATATGCGATGGGTTGTGGGAGGGCTGCTCTTGGATTTTTTTTTTTGAGCATCCTAGTGCTTCACGTTGTTAGTGTACACTTGACCTGGACCATTTGATGGGCAACACGACAGCTCAGTGACTATCGCTGTGCTGTGCAGATACATGGATTTGGGCCTGTGTCTGTGGGAGTTTGCGCCTTCTCCCCGTGCCTGCATGGGTTTTCTCCAGGTGCTCTGGTTTCCTCCCACGTGCCAAAGATGTGCTGTTAAGGCTGATTGGCAGAACAAATCCTCCCTAAGTTGTCTCAAATTTGGTTTCAATGCATAGATCTATAAACACGGACAGGGATCACAGGCAGAAGTGGGAACATACAGGTGGCAGTGCGGGCTTGTTCAGCCAAAGGGCCTGTTTCCTGTGCTGTTTTGTTCTTTGGAATCTTGGAAGTTTAAGAGCGATTTGTCTGAACAATAAATCATCTTTTGTCAGTTAAGAAATAATGTTTCTTCTGCTTGAAGAGTTGGTGGCAAGGAGTCCTAGCTAAATTTCTGTACAGAAGATGTGAAATTTCTTTATAGTTGGTAATGGAATGCCTTTCTATAGTAATTACCTTTTTAAACAACAGCACAAAATTTAAGCCAAAATAATTGCAAGACTTTGAAGTTGGATAGGAATTAGACTAGTTTTGGATTGTTTTTCTAGGAAATCAGCATAGAAAATAAACCAGTGGAACTGTGTATGGTGTTGGTTTCATTGGCTTCCAAGGGGCTTCTCTGGGGCCTGATCTCAACCAATAGGGAAACCTTGATTACCATCAAGTGACCTTGCTTGAGAAATCTTTGTAGATTGAGAGCACAGTTGAGTTTGGCTAGGATCTCCTTCATACTAGAGTGGTCCATGAATGCTGGCACAGTAGTTAAGTACTGACGCTCCTGAAATCCCAGGAGTGTCAGTATAAAAACTGATGTTTCAGAACAGAGATTTTGGTAAGAAATCATCCCTATTTATTGAAATTGCACCCAGGAATGTGTAAAGGGTTACAATCTTTTGCTTTAGCTGTCATTAGTTACTATAAGTAGCTATAAGTACTATGAGTGTAAGTAGTAATTCTAAATTTGTTGAGTTCAGTGCAAAAGTAAACTTTGGCCTTGCTGCCAACTTGTTGGGTATTGCATGTTAATGCACCCTACATATTTGGTTTATTACTCTGGTAGATTGTGGATGTTTGTCTGCATTTTGCTATTTTGTTGCTGCTATTGTATTGGCCTTTTTAATTCGGATGCCAAAGTATGGTATTAATCATCTGGAATCCAGGCTAAACTATGGGAATGTAAAATGTCCATGATCATTCTGCAAATGAAGCTCCAGCATGATTACTTCTTTGAAATTTTTGTAAAGCTGTAGATTACAGTTGATCAGATTTTTATTGATGGTTGCATACTGAAAACCCTGAGTGACAGGGTGAAATTTATTACTTGTTACAGTTGGCTGATATTGCTGTTACACATTTCATAACATTTTTTACGGTCACCATGTTTTTGTCCTGCAAAGTAAAACATGGATTTTGATAATATTCTCCCTAAGTTGCTTTTGCTTTGCTTTTTTTTTTCAAATGATGATTTTTTTTTTTGTTAAATTTTTAATGCAGTTGCAGGGTTTGCAGAATCTGCGACTATAAATGAGAATAATTTTGACAGCAGAGGTGGAAGAAGATGTGGGTTTGGCAGAGGTGATCGTGCTGGATTTCCAAGAGGTAGTGCACAGAATGGTAAGAGTTGGAGAAATGTACATCTGTTCACTTCTCATCTTTTCCCCTTTTTTTCTGAGTCTCTCAATTTGGGGGTTATGAGTGTAGCCAGTGCAGAGGAGTCAGATAAGTACAGGAATTCATTAATAAATTAGTGGTCCAGCAAAAAACCTACAATGTAAGTGGTTGGCGAAATGCAGGTTATTCAGCAGTTGACGACAACCATGGTGTGCAAGGTTTCTTTAGCATAGTTGAGATCATCTAGGGGTCATGCCACTATTGGCCAAAAACAGGAAGGTGCTTATCAAGAATCGAGGCAGTTGGCATTCTGAAGGCATCCTGATCAGGGTCTTTGTCTTTGATACAAATATCATTGACTGACTCATTCCTGTAGCAATCTGCCCACCATTATCTCAGCACAAATCCGGCATGGCTTGAGATAGAAAAAGCCACTCAACAACTAAAGGACAAGGCATCAGGAACAGATGGAGTCCCCACAAACCTTGCTACAAGCCCCTGCTGGTGTGTCTCACCCCACTGTACTGCAGTGACCTGATTAGTCGTCAAGATTATGGAAGGTTTTTGTCTAGTAGGGTAGACATAGAGAAGGTGCTTCACTTGTGGGTAAGATTAGAGCTAAGGGCATTAAATATATGATGATTCATAATAAATACAATGAGGAATTGAGTGAAAATTCTTTATCCAGAGAGGTGAGAATATAGAATGTCTGATCTCAAGAATCAATTTGAAATGAATAGCGTGGATACATTTTCAGAGGGAACTAGATAATCGGAAGGGCATATTAATGAGGTTAGGTACAGTATAAGTGAAGGCTCGTTGGAGCATTAAAAACTTGACATAGCCTGTGGGGCCTAGTGGCTGTTCTTGGGCTGCCAATAGTTTGGAATACACTGCTTAATTGTATTACTTTTTTTTTCCTTCTGGGTTATGTCCCGCATTTATAAAATTGCCTGAACTTTCGCTCGAATCCTAGATGTCTTTTTTAACCTATGGCTTCTCCATTTCCTTTTTACTTCACCTTTCAGCTGTTCAACCCACCAAACCTTCTCTGTCCAAATCATCACTTTTCACTGTTTGCCTATTGCGTCACTAGAATATTTTGCAAGTTAATTGTGAATTTTATTTTCTTAAGATGCTGCAAAAGCAGGTGGAGATGCTTCTTTTGGTAGAGGTAGCCCTTTGGGCAGAGGTGGCCGAGGTGGAAGAGGAGGATTTACTTGTCAATCAGGTGAGGATATTTTAAACCTTATTGCATTGTAGAAATTCAGAAATAAAATTTTTTGTCGCGGTTAACTGGGCATTTGATGCCCAAATATGTTTTGAATCTCCAATTCAAGCCATTGAAATCTATATCGATCAGGCAGGTTTCAGTTGTCCAGTGCAAAGCCCTTATAGGGATGGATGCAGTTTCCTTAAGCCTGGATGATTTTGATCAGGAGAGTAGAACTGAGGGGTGGTAGGGGCATGGCACTGCTGAAGGTCAGTCAGCTCAAGGAATTATTCCTTTGAGTGTATACAATTCATTGCTTTTTGTGATCATCTCAGCTTTGAGTGAAGGAATTGCAGCTGTAATGACTGTCTCCTCTTTTCCCCCATGCCCCCACTAAACTCTTTTATTAGTGAGTTGTACTGACTGATCATTAACCGTTTTCTAGACTTGCTGTAAACATGCCTTTTTCAGTTATTTAATCCGCCTAAGGAAGTTAATGCATGCTTCGTTAACTGAGTCATTTCCAAAGCAACTAATATAGCCTGGATTGCAGTAAATTACTTTTCTGTGTTAAGGGCTTCCCCAGTAGCCTGGTTGGTCCACATTGTGTAGAGATGCTGGCGTTGAACTGGGATAAACTCAGTAAGAGGTCTGACAACACCAATTTTAAATCCAACCGATTTATTTGATAGTAAACTTGCTAGCTTTCGGCCTTTGTAGCCTTCGTCAGGTTACAAATAAATCGGTTGAATTTAAAATTGGTGTTGCCATTCCTCTTACTGGTTCACATTGTCCAATCTGGAATTTAGTATTATGAGAAAATTTCAACATCAGGTAGAAGTCAATGCAGTGAATTCCTTTTGTGGCACAACTCCTGGTTTCCCTCTGCTTTTGTGACAAGTCAATTAATTTGTTCATTGTCTTTTCCTACAAAGTTCTAGAGGCATTTGGCTGAGCATGATGTGGGCTGTGATGTCTGTTATTTTGAAATATGCTAGTTATGTCCAGACTTTGTATGAAGACTGAGAATATCCAAGAGGTGCTAATGAATCTCCATATCTAAGGAACAATATTCCATATCCAGCTCATTACTCTTTCTACAAGAAGATCTAAGCTAACCTTATTTTGTGAACAAATTGCTTTGGCCATTTAGAACTGATGTAGTTCCTGATGGTGAATTTGGTGAATCTTAGTCTTTGATTTAACATGACCGTGCATTTACCATTCTGAAAGAAAGAAAGAAACAACATACAGTCCTGCAGCACCTTTCACAACTATAGGACATACTAAAGCCATTTTAAATACTTTTGAACTGGAGTTTTGTCACGTAACACAAATTTGTACTCTTAAGGTTCCATGACCAACACTAAGATATATACGGATATTATTTTAATGTATGTTGATTTGAGGGATAAATATAGAGATGGCACAGTGATTGACACTGTTGCCTCACAGCACCAGGGACCCAGGGTCAATTCTGGCTTTGGGTCGCTGTCTGTATGGAGTTTGTGTGTTCTCCCCATGCATGCATGGGTTTTCTTCAGGTACTCCGATTTTCTCCTACAGTCCAAAAGACGTGTTGTAATTCCAGTCAGAAACTCAAGTATTTTATGAAGTCTGCCTGGATCATGATATTTGCAATTTTAATTTGGCTAGGGTAAGCATGAGGTATTTTCACTTGAGGTATGATTCACCTTGATTCATGAGGGAGTTTTTATCAAATAAAGTTTTTATTTAAGGATACTGTTAACGTATAATAGTATCTACAAACAAGGGGGGAAAAAAAAAACAACCATCATATTATAATCCTTAACAAATATATGAAATGTTCCAACCAAACAAAACTCTTGGACATGGTGTAGCACAGAAAATACAAATGCTCACGTGATGTGGTGGAACTTTAGTCCCTTGGTTGGACAATTGAAGTTCTGACTTCTCAGCTTTGTAACTTCTAGTAACCTACAAGGTAGAGATAATGCTGCTACTGGCCTCTAGTTTTCAACCGGCGAACCACTGCAAGAGGCAGAATTCTCACTCCAGGAAGGCACGAGTACCTGCTTCCAGCTAGCCAGCAGAATTTACAATACCAAGGAGAGAGAAAAACAAACACTGCTTTTCAATCTGATGTCCAAATACTATGTAAACTAAAACTGAAAATGTAATAATTCCTGTTATTTGACCTGGCAATCATTTTTTTTCTCCAATTTAGGGTCATAAAAAGTCCCAAAGTACCCAAGGCCCAGAGTTTAAAAATAAACACAACCCCATTTCAACCATTGAAGGAACAATAAAAGACTTGGGGTTGTGGGGGAATGCTGCTTGAAAATAACTAAAGAGAATGTGATTTCAGGGGAAAAATTTCTTAAAGGTACACTAGCATCTCACATGCTGCTTAGGTGCATTGGCCATGCTAAATTTTCCCTCAGTGTACCAACAGGCACTGGAGTGTGGCAACTAGGGGATTTTCACAGTGACGTCATTACAGTATTAATGTAAGATTACTTGTGACACTGATAACTTTAGGGTAGTGCATCAGGAGAGCTTCCTGATTTTTTTGAGTAGTGTCATGGGTTCTTTTATGCCCAATTGAGGGACCAGGTATGATTTAAGTTTAAAGTCTCATCTGATAGATACCCCAACTTAATAGTGCAACACTCCTCAGTATTGCACAAGTTTATTGCCTTGGATTATGTTCGTTTTACTGGATTGGGGTTTGAATCTGTGATCTTCTGATGCAGACGAGGGTGCCACAGAGTGAAAGCTAAATCCCAGTCGAGATGGTACTAATTAATTCTTACTACTGTTGCCATCTGGTAACATTTGCCAGAAATAAAGACGACATATTTAGGATTGTATGTTTGCATCCCACCCTGCCCACATTAGTATGCATCTAGATCTTGACAAAGAATGAAGTGGTTTGGAGAAAAAAAATGCATTATCTTAATTGTTGGGGTACATACAATTATCCTGTCTCTTTCTTTCAGTTTCCACAAAAAGGAAATCCATAATAGCAATTGGAAGTAAGAACCCTGTTCTTTCCCAACTTTGCTCAAGAAAATAATGAAACGTAAGATGCCAACAGATATGTGGTAATCCAGCAGTGACATGGTGGCAAGTCCAGGTTATCCTATATCTTCACTGCCATTTGAAGATTCATTACATTGCATTGTAAATTATGTTTTGAATTATCTTTTTAGGTGATAGTGGTGGATTTGGTCTAAGTCGTGGAAGAGCAGGTTTTCGATCTGCACTTGCAACAAGAGGTGAGATGTTCTACATTTTTTATTAAATTGCATCTGGCTTCCCTATTCCTTAGTCCTGTGTTTTATGCTCAGTGAGGTGAAACCCCCTCTAGAGAAATGCAACAAACCACTTCAAAGTGGGAAATCCCCAAGTCAAATGTTTCTTGTGCTGAGAAAATTGCATAAGGATGTCCAATTTTCTACCTTTTAACATTCTTATCATCCAGGCCCTGCACAAAGATGTTCCCATTCATCACCTGAAACAATGCTTCAAAAGGCAATTCCTGTGTAAGTTTACCAAAATCAAATGCTTAAGATTCTGAAAACCTAAAATAACTGAAAATGCAAGAAATACTTCGAATCAGGTGGCATCTATAGCGAGAAATAGAGTAACTATTGCAGATCAATAATGACCCTCCAGAAGTTGTAGTTTACAGTTTAATATTGCATTTGCCTCATTTCCAAATCCCTTCGTTTTGAAATTCATCTTTTTTAAATTGCAGGTGGTTATCGAGGTAGAAATGAAGAGCCGTTTTCTGGATATGCTCCTAGATTGGCAGGTGAGCTGTTCATTTTAGTAGCGGAGACATTTACAGTACAGAAGATGGCCAATAGATCTCAGGGTGGGATTTTCCTGCCACACATTTTTCTCCCAAGGCCGGAAATTCTGCCTGAGGTCAACGACCGCTACGTGATCCATGTCCCAATTGTTGCGTTTTCTTGTGGTGGCAGGATGGGAAAATTGCACCCTATATCTTGGGCTTTTTTGTAGAGCTAGCTAAAACTAATCTGTGAGCTAACTTCTCTCCATGCATTATCCTTTATTTTCCATTTACCAGTTCTCTCTTGTGTACAGCTTTTGGCTGTCATGAGCAGAATATTGCATATTTCAGTAACCCTGTCCCCGATAATTTTACATTCTCCCCACTGTCTACACTCTGATTTTAAGTTGCTAATCCCTTAGTCATGATTTCATTGGTGGAGCAGACTTGATGGGATGAACTTATCACGGATTTTCTGAGCCATGGGAAGCAGTCTCTTCCTAGTAATACAAGACTTTTCGTAACTTAAAAACCTCCATCTCTTTTATTTTCTCTGCTTGCTGTGGTGGCTCTTTAACCAATTTAATGAATACAAATAATGTTGGGAGTGAGTATGTTGTATGCTCCACCTCCCCTCCCCCTGCAGCACAGATAATATATTTCTTTTTTTTTAGGTCGTGGGAATTCTAATGATGAAGGTGACAAAAACCAAGGTAATAGTCAAGTGTCAAAAGGAAACTTGGGTGTAGGGTTGGGTGACAGATGGAGTCCAGTTTCGTCTTTGTGCACCGTGAGTTCAGGTTTCACTGGGTGAGATTCATGAGCTGGAATCCTGGCTGATGCTTGATCTTGATCATGTTTGCAGTACAGAAAAGCTTATGCTCCATTTGAGATTCCTCCTGCTTTTTTTTTTGTCATTTGATCCCACAAGTATCATTTTATTCCTTTCTCCCACAAGCACTTTGCAAGTTTTGCTTTGAATTCATCTACGTTATTCAATTTGATTTTTTTCTTCAAATATCCTTGTTTGGAGGTAAAGAACTTGTTTTGCACTGATCAGGACTATTGCAAGAATATCAATGTCAGAGGAAACAGTATCTTAATGCTGTATGGAAAGAGGTTGCTGATTGGTTGGCAAGTGGACTCTTAATGGTAGAGGTGTTGCTGTAATGAATGTATCAGTTGATGGTGACTGACGGCCAAGCATTGTTTGAACTTAAACCTGGTAGCTTAACTCTAGTCAAGATGTTGCCCTGTGGAATGTTCCAGCGAATGACTGATTTATTTTGTTTAGCTGAAACAGGCAATATGTTTACATGTTTTTATTTCTAGTTTCTACCATCTGCATAATTTTGCATTTAATGCTCATCTTTTATTCCTACCTTTTTTTAGTAACCTTTTTCCTGACCTTTTTAAAGAAGTCAGAAATAGAATGTTCCTAGTTTAAATTTCATATTGTATTTTAAATTTTGATCATTTTTGATGCTTGCAAATGTGTAGTCTCCAGAGCGCAAAGACCTGACTAAACCAACTTGACCAACATTGCACCAACCTGAGTGTAATCTCGGAGGCTATTTTGGACAACTCCTGAAACCCTTCAATCTTTCTTCAACTTTGGGACTGAAGAAATGCGACACATCAAATGTATCCTACAGCAAGGGCCCAACTGTACAACCTGAAAGATTAAGCTTTTTGTGCAAGTATTGGATACCTATCAACTTAAACTGGTCATGATAGATGTTACCACCTTCACAACAAAAGATTAAAGCAACTGCATCAGGCAACTTTGCAGCTCCTAATCGGACTTGGACATGCTAAGAGCTGCTTTTCAAAATAAATGATCAGACAGCCCACCACTTGTGTTTGTTATCCAGGGAACACCAGTAATCAATATCAACACATATATGAAGGAAGAGGATTGCCAGCTGTACATTTTCTACATTTTTCTTTAAATTCCGTGTTGGTATTTATCTTTCTTATGGGATGGGGCTAAGCTAGGTATTGATGATGAATGGCACATGCTTTTCAAATTTTGAGTCCTATTCATAGCCCATTCCTGTCTCTTGTGTACGTGGGAGGGAAGGAGAAAGAATTACCTCCTGTTTATGCCCATTCCCATCATCAGACAGGTTCCTGTCCTCTTTCAAACAAAATATAAGGAGATACGATGAGATTACGATAACTTGCCTTTCCTTTTCCAGCATTCCTACTTTGACAAAGTTGTTGTTCTGATAAATGGTTCCAAGCACTCAGTGCTTTGCTTTGTTATATTGATGTATCTAAAATAGTTTTCACTTTGCAGAAAATAACCTTGTATTTGTTCCTCTCAATCCAAGCTCAAAAGAAAAATATTTTGTGTAAATAACTTTCCATTATTGACTATAATAAGTATTCAGATTTCAAATGTATAAATATCAATCTAGTTGATGTATTTCTTCCAAGGCCCCAAAGTGACTTATGTTCCTCCACCCCCACCTGAAGATGAAAATGCAATCTTTGCTCGTTATCAGACTGGCATTAACTTCGATAAATATGACGAAATTCTTGTGGATGTTTCAGGATTCAATGTTCCAGCTGCAATACTGGTTGGTATTGAAATTTCCTTTTTGTTCTAATGAATGGTTGGGCTGATACACACTAACTATGCACTTGCAGCTCATGTAAACACTGTCCTGGCAAATGTTGCTATTCCTTGGTGAATGGGGGTGGGGTGGGAGTTATTATTTAAAAGCTTTGACTTTGTTCTTCACTTTTCTTTTGGAATTGTGTTCAGGCTGAACAGTGAGCTGTTTTTGTATATGTAGGAAATGTTTGTATGTGCAGAAAATAAATATTTAGCTATTTTGTGTAGTGGTGCAGTCCTCTGGCATCTCTTCCAAAAAGAAATCTCAACACCAGGTTGAAGTCCAACAGGTGTATTTGGTAGCAAAAGCCACTAGCATTCGGAGCACTGCTCCTTTTGTCAGGCGTGTGGGAGTTCTGTTCACGAACGGAGCATGTGAAGACTTTCTTTTTGTGCTCTGTTTGTGAACAGAATTCCCACTCACCTGACGGAGGAGCAGTACTCCCAAAGCCCCAGTGGCTTTTGCTACCAAATAAACCTGTTGGACTTTAACCTGGTCTTGTGAGACTTCTGACTGTTTTACCTCAGTCCAACACTGGCATCTCCATATCATCATCTCTTCCAATGCACAAGTCTAGAAGCTTGAGTGCTAGCAGGTTGTTTTTATTGTGCTTCAGATTTTGTAGCTATCATCCAGTTT
This sequence comes from Sphyrna mokarran, assembly GCA_024679065.1. NCBI lineage: Eukaryota > Metazoa > Chordata > Chondrichthyes > Carcharhiniformes > Carcharhinidae > Sphyrna > Sphyrna mokarran. The sequence continues at coordinate 63,701,198 of JAGIQG010000001.1, forward strand.
TCATCTATGACTATTAGAATTAGGAGCAAGAATAGGCCATTCAACCCTTTGAGCCTGTTTTATCCGCACTCGTCTAAATTTTGATAAGATCACGGCTGACCTAATTGTGGTCTCAACTTCACGTTCCACTCACCCTCAAAAACCCTTGATTCCCTTGGCAGTCAAGAATCTGTCTAATTCTCCCTTTTTGGAGTATTCATTTATAACCACTGCTCAGACAGAACCCTGTCAGGTCCCCTCAGGCTTTTGTGTTTCCATAAATTGCACCCGTGGTCTTCCAAACTCTAATGGATACATGGGTCTTGCCTGTCTAAACTTCTGGGATCTTATCCCAATGAACCACGATTTCTTTAGGGGAAAATAAAGATATTTGAAACTGTCAAACAAAAATACAGCACAGGAATCAGCTCTTCAGTACGCCAAACCTGAGCTGATCATAATGCCCTAATGAAACAAAAACCTGCTTTTGCTCGGTCTGTATCCCTGTATTCTCTCCCTATTCATGTACCTATCCAGATGCCTCTCAAATGTTGTTAATGTGCCTGCTTCCACCACCACCACCTCTGTCAACATATTCAAGACACCCACTATCCTCTCACTACTCTTTGCATGAAAAATTTACCTTGCACACCTAATAGTAGAACATTACAGCGCAGTATAGGCCCTTCAGCCCTTGATGTTGTGCTGACCAATAGAATGAATGTAATGACCCTCTAACCTAAAGTATTCCAGTGTTATCCATATGCCTATCCACTGACCATTTGAAAGCCCTTAAAGTTGGTGAGTCCACAACTGCTGCAGGCAGGGCATTCCACGTCCTTACTACCCTCTGAGTAAAGAACTTAACTCTGACATCCGTCCTATATATCTCCTTCCTCCTTTTTCACCTTGAACGTGTGCCCCCTTGTAATTGACATTTCCACCCTGGGAAAAAGCCTCTGATTTCACCCTGTCTTTGTTTCCTGGGATGGATAAGCACAGACACACCCTCATCAATCAGCCCTCTCCTCAACACACACCATCTTAACAACAACACCCAGTGCCACCACCATCTACATCCTCTCTGTCCAACCCCAAAAATCTCTTCATTTTGTAGATCCCTATCAGTTCTCTCCTCAGCCTCCATCTTTCCAATGAAAGCAATCCTAGTTTATTCAACATCTTCATAGATAACACTCTCGAACAGGCAACATCCTGGTGAACATTCTTTGCATCTTCTCCAAAACTTCCATGTCTTTCTGATGATGTGACCAGATGCGGTCTTGAGATCGAATGTGCAAATGGCAGTGTGCAGAAATATTTGAGAAATCGGTAGAAATGGAATAGGATACCTACGCTGCAAAAGGACATCTTTCATTGGGTCTGCACTAACTTGCTGACAGCATTCCACCCACATCCTCATTGTGTAAGTATTTGCCCCATTAATTCCAGTAACTTACAGTCTTGGACACTAGGACAATTTAACATGGCCAAACCACCTAACCTGCATATTTTTGAACTGTGGTAGGAAATTGGAGCATCCGGAGGAAATCCGCACAGACATGGGGAGAATATGCAAACTCCACAGACAGTGATCTAAGGCCGGAATTGAACTGAGTCCTTGGTGCTGTGAGGCAGTTATGTTGGCTGCTGTTGCCGAAGAGAGTTCCATACAGAGTACAATAGGAAAACAAATGCTGGAACAAATATTTGCATTTGTATAGCACCTTTTTAATGAGAATTTAACACTACCATTAGATATTAGATCAGATGACCAGAACCATAGATGTGAGTTTCAGGCCCCTCTGGTGTGTTTCCTGGTGGAGATGGCTCATTGACTGCTGATACTTCAGCACAGCATTCTGCATGTTGGTGGGGAACCTCCGTAGGGAGATTTGGCAGAGTTGGAAGACCCCACCCATCGTTTAAAAAGTTACATTTAAAGGATTTTTTTATTCAAAGTGGTGCATAAACAGAAACTTGGGAGGGAATGGATGATAAATAGAGTGCCAAGTTGTGGGAAAACATTTATTTGGGGGCAATTTTATGGCAAATGAAATGGGTTTGTATAATAAATTATTACTTAGCCTTTCGTTTGGAAAAACTGAAGATGAGAATTGGGTGATCGAGTGGCGATGGAGGAAGAACACCTAGTGCTTATGGTTCATGAGGTTGCTAATTTGAGATTTTTCCCACTTTGGCCATTAGTATCTGGGCAGCATACAGTTCATTCTAAGACCACACTGAAGATGCACCATTTATTTCTCCTTGTGGGTCATGTTATAACTATTATTCATCCTGAGTATTATGTTTGTTTGTATGATATTCATGGGGACATAAGTAAAATTCTTCCTTATCCATCCTTTTCCAGCGCAACATAGGTTGAGAGGAATTGTGGAAGACTATACATTGCTAACATGCAAGTCAAAATAAGATTTTAATTCAGGTTGAATTGAATTGGAATCAGAAATGAGCAGGGATTTTGAAGTTGAATCAGTTGATGTTGCTCAAAGGTTCTGGTGTATGGTGTTGCATTTTTTTTTTTTGCATTGGTTCACCCATAATGGGAAGGTGGCTGATGGTGGGCAAGAAAGAAATGATGATTAGTGCAAGTAAAATAGATGATGAATTTTATTATTAAAACTAATCTTTAGCCTAGAATGATATTTTAACGTGGTACGATGTTTTAAAAACTCATCTTTTTGAAGCCTGTTTATCTTGCCCCACAAAAATCGTGAAGTTGGGTATTTGGAAACTGATGTACGCTACATTGAAACCATAAAGCAAAAAATTGTTTCCTTTTTGTCATTCATTTTGAGTCATAAATTTTTACAGCACAGAAAGAGGCCTTCAGCCCATATCTCACAACTGCCAAACACCTATCTGTTCTAATCCCGTTTTCCAGGTCTGCAGCCTTGTATACTATGGCATTTGAAGTGATCATCTGAATGTTTCATGAATGTCCCTGCCTCTACCATTTTTTTTGAAGCGGTGAATTCCAAATGACTGTCTGCAGAAAATGCACCCAGTTGCAGCTTCTTACACACCACATGGATAGGTTGGAGCAGTAACTGGATGCACTTATGAGCATGAAGGGGGAGGAAAGCATCATAGAAAGGAGCTTTAGAGATGTGGTCACACTGAAAGCGTATGCAGATCGGTGACTGCCAGTAAGGCAGGCAATCAGTGCAGGAATCCCCTGTGGTCATCCCCCTCTAACATGTGTACTATTCTGGATACTGTTGGGGGAGATGGGCTACTGGGGATACCAGCAGCCAAAGCAGTGGTACGTTGGCTGGCTCTGTTAGTAAGCAGGGAGGGGCAAATAGGACTAGGGCAATAGTTATAGGGACTCTATAGTTAGAAGTGTAGATAGGCATTTCTGTGGATGTGAAAGACTCCAGGATGGTATGTTGCCTTCTTGGGTCCAGGATGTTTCTGAATGGGCAGAAAGCATTATGAAGGGAGAGAGTTAACAGCCAGAGGTTGTGGTACGTATTGGTACTAATGACAAAGGTAGGAAGAGTGACAAGGTCCTCCAGCAGCAATTTAGGGAGTTAAGTAGAAAGTTTAAAAAGCAGGACTTCTCGGGTTGTAATCTCAGTGTAAAACTCCCTGTGCCGTGTGAGGCTAGGAATAGGAAGATAGCATGGCTCAACACGTGGCTAAAGAGCTGATGATGTTCTGTCCATTCAGGGGGTTTCAGATACCAGGACCAGTACAAGAAGGATGGATTGCATCTAAACTGAAAGGCACAAATATTTTGGCTGGGAGGTCTGCTAATGTCACACGGAATGATTTTAAACTACCTTGGTGGGGAGGTAGGAACCAAAGCAAAAAATGAATTAAAAGGGAACCAGAGAGTAGGGCCAGTAAGACTCAAACAGCAGGCAGAGTGGGATTGCTAATCAGAGGGTGTGGTGGACTGAAGTGCACTTGTTTCAATGCAAGAAATGTAACAGGCAAGGCCACTTAGAGCTTGGATTAGTATGTGGAACTATGATGCTGTTGCCATCACGGAGACTTGGTTAAGGGAAGGAAAGCTTTGGCAGCTTAACATCCCACCTGAAACATCTGTCTTCTGGAATGGTGGGGGAGTAGCACTACTGGTTAAAGAGAATATCACAGCTGTTCTCCGGGAGGACACCTCGGCAGGCTCATATAGCGAGGCGATATGGGTAGAGCTCAGGAATAGGAAGGGTGTAGTCAGAATGTTGGAGGTTTACTGTAGGCCACCAACTGCCAGTGGGAAATTTGAGGAACAGATATGTAGGCAGATTTTGGCAAAGTGTAAAAAGTAATAGGGTTGTTTGGTGGGAGACTTTAATTTCCCCTATATTGGCTGGGACTCTAATGCTAGGGGCTTGGATAGGGCAGAGTTTGTAAGGAACATCCAGGAGGATTTCCTGAAACAGTATGTAGATAGTCCAACTAGGGAAGGAGCCATATTGGATCTGGTATTGGGGAATGAGCTATCCAAGTGACTGATTTTTGTTTCAGTAGGGGACCTGTTCAGGAATAGTGACCACAATTCAGTAAGCTTTAGGTACTGATGGATAAAGATAAGTGTAGTCCTCAAGTTAAGGTTTTAAATTGGGGGAAGGCTAATTACAACAACATTAGGGAGGAACTGAAGAATGTAGATTTGGGGCAGATGTTTGAGGGCAAATTAGCATCTGTCATGTGGGAGGCTTTCCAAGTGCAAGTTTGATAGGGATTCAGGACCGGCACATTCCTATAAGGATGAAGCGTGGCAGGTTTTGGGAATCTCGGATAACGAGAGATATTGTGAGCCTAGTCAAAGAGAAAAAGGAAGTATTTGCCAAAGCTAAGAGGCTAGGACCAGACGAAGCAAGTGTGGAATACAAGGAAAGTAGAACGAAACTTAAGCAAAGAATAAGAAGAGCTAAAGGGGGTTATGAAAAAGTATTGGCCAGCAGAATTAAGGAAAATCCCAAGGCTTTTTAAAAAGATGTAAAGAACGAGAGGCCGACTTGAGGATAAGGGAGAGAATCTGTGTGGAGCCAGAGGAAATGGGCAAGGTATTAAATGAGTATTTTGCATCAGTATTCACTAAAGAGAAGGAATTGGTGGACGATGAGCCTAGGAAAGGGTGTGTAGATACTTTGAGTCATGTTGAGAACAAAAAGGCAGAGGTTTTGGGGTTCTTGAGAAACGTTTAAGATAATAAGTCCCCACGGCCTGATGGGATATGCCCCAGAATACCAAGAAATGCAAGGGAAGAAATTGCTGGGGCCTTAAGAGAAATTTTTGTATCCTCTCTGACTACAGGGGAGGTCTCAGAGGATTGGAAAATAGCCGGTGTTCCTTTGTTTAAGAAAGGTAGCAAGAATGATCTGGGCCAGTGTGCCTTACATGAGTGGTAGGGATATTATTGGAGAGGATTCTTCGAGATAGACTTTATTCCCCCTTGGAAATAAGTGGATGTGTGAGAGGAACGTGGTTTTGTGAAGGGGTGGTCACGTCTCTCGAACTTGATTGAGGTTTTTTTGAGGAAGTGACAAAGATGAAGGTAGGGCAGTGGATGTTGTCTACATGGACTCCAGTAAGGCCTTTGACAAGGTCCCTCATGGCAGACTGGTGCAGAAGGTGATCAGAGGTGAGCTGGCAAAATGGATAGAAAACTGGCTTGGTCAAAAGACAGATGGTAGTAGTGGAAGGGTGCATTTCTGAATGAAGGGCTGTGATAAGTGGTTTTCCTCAGGGATCAGTGCTGGATGTTTGTAATATATAAATGATTTGGAGGAAAACTAACCGGCTTGATTAGTAAGTTTGCAGATGACAAAGGTTGGTGGATTTGCAGATAGTAACGAGGATATAGGTCAGTTGGAGACTTGGGTGGGAAGGTGGCAGATGGAGTTTAATCCAGACAAATGTAAGGTAATGCATTTTGAAAGATCTAATGTAGATAGGAAATAGACAATAAATGGCAGAACCATTAAGAGATTGATAGGCAAAGGGATCTGGGTGTAGCATAGGTTTAACATGTGAGGGGCAAGGTTTAAGTGAGATGTAGGAGGCAGATTTTTTTAAAGTAGTGGGTCCCTGGAACTGTTGCCAGAAAGAGTTGAAGCAGATGGTGGTGAGAGCATGGAATGCCCTGCCTGCAGCAGTTGTGGACTCGCCTACTTTGGGGGCATTCAAATGTTTGGTGGATAGGCATACGGATGATATTGGAATAGTTTAGGTTAGAGGGTCCACTGGCTGGCGCACCATTGAGGGCTGAAGGGCCTGTACTGTGCTGTAATGTTCTATGTTCAGATCCGGTAGTCAGTTCTAAGGGACGTCTTTACAAGCGCAGGAATAGAGGGGTATGATCCCCTGGAGGGTAGGGGGTTTTAGTTAAGTTGGACAGCATGGTAGTGCAGGCTTGGAGGGCCAGAGGGCCTGTTCCTGTGCTGTAATTTTTTTTGTTCTTTATTCCCACCATTTTTTTTTTTTGTTTTAATCCCCTTTAAATCCCCTAACTGGTTATTGATCCCTTTACTAAGGGGCAAACTTTTTTTCCTTTCTATATTCCTCATAGTTCCATACACCTCAATGAAGTTCTTCCCGTTTCGGCACTAATGAAAACAACCCCAGTCTATCCGGCCTCACTTCATACTGAAATCTCCAGCCTAGGCAACGTCCTGATGAATCTCCTGTGCACCTTTCTAATGCAATGACATTCTTCCTATAATGTGATGACCAGAACTGCAAACAGTACTCTAGCTATGGCCTAACGCTACACTTTTTTTTGTTTTGCAGCTCTGACATAATTTCCCTGATATTGTATTTTATGTCTTGACTAATAAAGGCAGGTATCCCATGTGCCCCTTAGCTACTTGTCCTGCTGCTTTCAGAGATCTTAGTTCATGCACCCAAGGTCCTTGTGTTCCTCTGTACTACTTAATGTCCCACCATTCATTGTTTATTCCTTGCCTTGTTAGTCTTTCCAAAAACCTTGCCCCTTTTTGGGATAAAATTCTGTTTGCTGCTGTTCTGACCAGTCCATCTCTATTGTCCTGTAATCTAAGGCTATCCTTCTCACTATTTACCACACCACCAATTTTCATGTTATTGGTTAACTTGCTTATCCCCTTGCCCCATTCACATCTAGATCATTAATGCACACAGCAAGGGACTCACCGCATGGCACAGGCTTCCAGTCATAAAAATGTATTTGTATTCATGGTGCATATAGTCCCCACCATTAAATGGAGCTAAAAAAAATTCTCAAGGTTTGAAACCGTAATTCATTTCAGTTCTAAAAAAGACCAATTACTAAAGCTTGGCATTTTTGTTTTCCCTTCTAGTCATTTGATGAAGCTCATCTGTGTGAAACTTTGAACAAGAATATCAGTAAGGCAGGATATCTGAAACCTACACCAGTTCAGAAGCATGGAATTCCAATTGTGCTTTCGGGACGGGATTTGATGGCCTGTGCCCAAACTGGCTCTGGAAAAACAGTGAGTGCTAGAAAAAAAACACCATGTAACCATCAACTCTTAATGTGCTGGTAATATTTTATGAATTGCCCTTTTACATGTAAATTTACACTTCACCTTTTTGAGTTGGTAAGATAAAAATAGCTGAGTCGTACTCCTGATTTTTATTTCTGATGTATTTTATCCATACCGGCAGTAGCTTCCTGGACAGTGAGTGCCACCAGTGCCTTTTTTGTTTTGTGCACAACCTGTGTATTGCAACGTGCAATACCTTTTAAAATTTCTTATGCGCCAGCGTTCATGTGTCATTATAAACTGGGATAACTTGCAGCTAGTTAACATGGTGTTCCAGGTACTTGTGCAGTTAAAGGGAAAATGGTTTAAAGCATTTTTTTTTTAAAATTGCTGCTAATCTTCTACCCTCACACTGTCTTCGTAAAGGCCATTGCAGTTCTCTGCACCTTTTTCCAAGTCGCTTTTAATGCATGAACCCAAGGTAAAGGTCTTTGCTCAATATACGTGCACTGTTAAGTTAGAATAACTGATTTATAAGATTCTGAGACAAGTTAATGCTCCTCTTTTCTGTAATGATTGCAGTCAATCGGTAACTTTTTATGTAATTGACGTAGGCTGCGTTCCTGTTGCCAATGATAGAAAAGCTAATTAGAGGGAATGCAGCATCCAGTCGATTCAAGGAACTACAAGAACCAGAAGTAGTTATTGTAGCTCCAACACGTGAGCTGATCAATCAGATATATCTGGAAGCTCGGAAATTTTCTTTTGGGTAAGTAAATAAAAAAATCTGCAAGGATTTGGATTTCTGGCAAAAATACAAATTGTTGAGTCAGCATTTCTCAACAAAGTTAATATTTTAAATGTTTATTTGAACTGAACACTGAAAAGAGGTGTTCAATTTAAAAACCAAAAAATGCTGGTAAACTCAGCAGGTCTGAACAGCACCTCCCAGAATCTCTCCCTGTTTGGACTTGGGCGTGCATCCCCCTTTTTTTTGCCATTAATGGTTAATAATTCTAGAACACCCTACCCAGTAGCATGATGTGTAATTGCACCACAATAACTTCAGTGGCTCTGGAGGGTCCAACACTACTCCAAGATGGGTTTTAAGTCCAGGCCTGGCCTGGAATTAATCTTTCTTTGAAAAAAGAAGATGGTCCTTACATCAGCAGAAAGATATAAAAAGAACACTGGGGCTGTTTAGCTCAGTATGGTTCAGAATAACACCATAATGTGATTTTTGATTCACATTCCTGCTGCAGTGAACATGAGATCTGCCTGTCTGCACTTGACCCTTGTGAGTAGAAGGCAGTGACGAACCAGTGCTGACTGATGGCTTAGACAAAAACCTGCCTTTTGGCAGAGCGCAACAAATGAAGTAATATGTGCAAGTTGTAGAATGTGGGAAAGGCCTAGTGGAACAAAAATGAGGTTGGGGGTGGGGCTGAGAAAAATGACAAATATAACGCAGCAGTTTCTTGACACTATGCAGTTAAGCACCTGAAGCCTACAGGGTGAGGGAAATAGGCTAACCCCGTGAGCCCTGTCCCTGTCAACATTTGTTACAAAGGGCGTTGACTCTATTCTTGAAGTTTGTGTTGAGTACTCTTGGGAACGGGAGAGGAAATTTTGAGTGCAGAAGGAAGGTCCACTTCACATTTACAGCTTAAAATTGCCTAACCATTCCTCCCAATTTTTTGAATCCTGTGTTTTTCAAAATTTAACAGAACTGTTATAAGACCTGTTGTGGTTTACGGAGGAACGAGTACAGGCCATCAAATTCGTCAGGTTTTACAAGGGTGTAACATCTTGTGTGGCACACCTGGCAGACTTTTGGATATTATCTCCAAAGGAAAGGTAAGCTGTTGGTTATTGTATAGTAAAAGGCTATTATAGAAGCTTACTTTCAAGAGTGCTAGTAAATAGAAAGCCATATGTTGTCATATGATGGAACAACTGCGTTGAAACTGAGATTGATCATGGATTGTGCATTTAATGGATAAATTTGGATGATTTCTTGTGATACTCAAACTAGAATTTCCACTCTTAACAGAAGAAATAATTTTTTCTTACCTATCACTGTACTGAAAGAAGGAAGAATTTTTTTAAAAAACCATGCTGAAAATTCTTAATGAGACTAGCAACAACTATGAAGAGAGAAAGACTAGACATTTCAGGTCCTCTCCGCTACTGAGACTGCCAAATCTAAGGATTGTTAGTATTTTCTGTTTTTTCCATATCTACAGTATTTTGATTTTAGAAAGAATGTGTTGCTTGATTGGCCACAAGTAGGCCAAAAACCCTCAGGGTAAATGTTGGCCATTTTTATTCTAACTTTGAAAAATAATTGGCTGTGATTTGTATCCAGTAACTATTAAGATAACATCCTGTAAAATTGGAAAGCTGCTAGTAAGGTTTTGAAATGTGGGTCCAGGACATCTTTTCTTCTTGCCATTGAAGTATGGGGATAGATTTGGCCCACCATTTAAGCAGTACCATGGCAAAACAATTCCTGCCTTTTATTATATCTATCTGATTTCTTGTTAAGTTGATTGGAAAATAGAACAAGATCTACAAAGGGCAGGCCCTCTTTTGCTAGATTACCACCAAGATTCTAAAAATAAAAGTATGTTCATACTCTTTCCAATTTAAAGGTCATTGATTGATATGATGACCGCTGTTCCTCTCATCACCTCTGGCCCATACAGTTTAATGGTAGCTCATCATTTTGTGACCAGCGTTTTTATTCCGACTCTGTAGCTCTTCGTGAAACTTTTCTATTTTCATGATTTTCTAGGTTGGCCTTGGTAAGGTTCAGTACTTGGTGTTAGATGAAGCAGACCGTATGTTGGATATGGGATTTGAACCTGACATGCGGAAACTAGTCAGCTCATTTGATATGCCACCAAAACAAAACCGCCAGACATTGATGTTCAGTGCCACCTTTCCTGAAGAGATTCAAAGGTAAGTTCAAATACTATATACATTTAGAAACATTATTTTGAAAGTTTGTTCATGCTCCAGTTTGATACTGAACTACCACAGCTAGGATAAAATGTTCTTGGGCAAATTAGCATAACTGAATTTGTTTACTTTTTCAAAATGAAGTTGATTTTTGTTTAGTCTTGGTTTGGTACAATTGCCTTAATGTACATAACTGAGATTAAAAGCCATCTATTATCCATTTATATTCCAAGCATAACTGAATATAAATGTTGTAGTTAACTGTTTGTTGCCTTCAAAAACTTGAGGGAAGACCCAGACTACGTTTTGAATCAAGTCTTATATATGTGACTTGCACTTTACTTTTGAACATGGTGGACAATGTTTTGTTTGCATAATGAATGCAATTCAATCGAGTTGATTTCAATATTCAGAAAGATAAAGTTCAGAATAGTTCTCAATCAAAATAAATGTATGCTATTGTTAAATTAAAATACAGCTAATTGTGACTATTAAATTTTTCAAATTGGTTTATATTGCCAGTTATAAGTGCATGTGTTACTCATTCACCCATAAACTCAATTCAGCTGCAAGGTTAGAAAAATATTTATAATGAAAGTAAAGTTTGTTTATAAGTAAGGCTTTTACTTTTACATTAACATGCCATGAAATTCCCCTAATTGCCACAATCCGGCACCTGTTTTGGTCATGCACCTAACCAGCATATTATAGTATGGGAGGAAACTGAAGAAATGAATGCAAACACAAGGAGAACGTGTAAACGGGCAGTGACCCAAACCAGGAATCAAACTGGGTCTCTGGTACTGAAGCAGCAGTGCTACTATGCTGCCCAGAAACTTTTAATTAACTAAACATGTAATTCAGTATGTTATTGCTAATTGAAAAGAAGGGGTTCTAGCAAGGGAGACTTGTATTTGATTATATTATCTAGGATAAAGTTATTGGCACAAAAATACTTTCCTCTTGATTTTGGTTTTTCTAGAAATAGAGTTGAGGCATAGTTGATCCCTCATTTGAGTTTTTAAACTAGAAAGCTTATCAACCATCTTCCTTGGCCACACCCATTAGGGTTCCTTATGTCCACTAAATAATTTTATGCCCAGTAATGTGGTAAACGATGGTTAGCCTGAAGAGATCTAGTTTAACAGGACATGCGTTTCCCTACAACTCACCCTCGCATCCTTTTTAGCACATTATAGTCAGCATATAATTTTGACAAGTCTACTCACTGTTTCAAACACAAAAATCCCCCAGTTATTATGCCCACATTAAAACTTTCAAAAACAATTTTTTTTGCTGCTGATTGCATGTCATCTTGTTGACTCTCTAAGAGCTGGCCTCAGTTCCATTAGATTCCTGCAAGTAGAAGCTTCAGTGTCTCTTTCCCTCCCCTCCTACCAATAGAGATCACAGGACATTTAGTAAATCAATATCAATAACCACTTTGACTTCTCACTGGTTTGTGCAAAGCCAATACTAAAAGGTCAATTCTGGTACTTGGGTTTTTGTGCAACCTCCTGAACATTCCTGAGGATTCTAAAACTAACAATGCACCTCCCATGCATTTTTCAAACAACCATTTATATGCACCAAAGCATAGCCAATGTTGATCAGTTCCTAGTCTTGTGTGAGAGATGTAACATTGGCTTTTCTCAGAACTTGCCTGTTTTCTACCAAACTCATGCTTTGTATGTCCTTGTGTTATCCTTTTATTTGTTGTTTCTAGATGTAGAAAATCTGCTTAATAGCTGAATTTATACAGAAATACTCCTGGGTTACAAAGGTTTTTTAGTTTGAAATAACCAGAATATAGAAACATTTTCTCCCTGTGATAATTTATAAATGGTTGTGATAAACCACTACTTGATTTGATTTTCATTTATTGTTGTCACATGTATACAGTGAAAAAATTGTTACTTGAATGCTATACATACAAAGCACACTCTTCATAGAGAAGGAAACGAGAGTGCAGAATACAGTGTTAATCATTGCTAAGGTGTAGAGAAAGATCAACTTAATGCAAGGTAGGTCCATTCAAAAGCCTGGCAGCAGGGAAGAAGCTGTTCTTGAGACAATTGAGATCACATACCAACTGAACCTTTTTCCTGACAGAAGAAGGAAGAGAGTATATCCAAGGTGTGTGGGATCCTTAATTATGCTGGCCGCTTCGCTAAGACAGCAGAAAGTGTAGATAATCAATGGATTGGGGGCTGATTTATGTGATGGATTGGGCTACAGTCATGACCTTTTGTAATTTCTTGCAGTTTTGGCAGAGCAGGAGCTAAACCAAGCTGTGATACAACCAGAAAGAATGCTTTCTATGGTGCATTCGTAGTTAACGTGCCAAATTTCCTTAGTCTTCTGAGAAACTAGAGGTGTTGATGGGCTTTCTTAACCACAGTGTCAGTATGGAGGGATCAGGACAGGTGGTTGGTGATCTGGACAGCTAAAAACCTGAAGTTTTCAACTATTTCTACCATCTTGTCCATGTTGATGTAGATAGCGGCATGTTCTCCTCTATGCTTCCTGAAGTCAATGACAGTCTCCTTTGTTTTATTGGCATTGAGGGAGAAATTATTGTGATGTTGGAGGAGAATTTGACCACACAGTCATAGATATGTAAAAAGTACGATAGGGGGTTGAGAACACAGCCTTGTGTGGTACCAGTGTCGAGGATGATCATGAAGGAAGTGTTGCTACTTACTGATTGTGGTTAGGAAGCTCAGGATCCTGTTGCAAAGGGAGGAGTCCAGGCCACGGAGTGTGGAGATGAGTTTTTTGGGAATAATGTGCTGAAGGTTGAGCTGTAATTTAATAAATAGATATCTGACACTGGTGTATTTGTTATCTAGATGTTCCAAGATTGAGTGCAAGGCTAGGGAGATGGTGTCTGCTGTTGTGGCGGTAGGCAAACTGTAGTGGATCCAGCGGTCAAGAATAGATTCATATCATGAGTAACCTTTCAAAGCACTTCATAATGATGGATGTCAGAACCATGGACGATGTCATTGAGGCACGCTGCTTGGCTTTTTTGGTACTGGAATAATGGCTGTCATCTTGTAAGGGGAGATTGGAGATATCTGCAAATACCCCCACCAGCTGATCTGCGCAGGATCTGAGTGGTTTTCCAGGTAGTCCATCCAGTCTGGAGATTGACCTTCGAGAAGGTGGCTCTACATTGGTGACTTCATATACAATTTTCATCTGAGGCTTTCAGGGTGGAGGGCATGCTCTTGTTGATCTCTTGCTCAACATGGATGTAAAATGCTTTGACATTTTAGGATGTAAGGGATGCATTGGAGCAAGTAACTTTACGTACCTTCGTTTTATAGCCTGTAATGTATTGCAGACCTCGCCATGGTGAGGGTCCATGTGGCTATACCAGGATTCCAGCTTGGTCCAGTCTTACCTTTTGGCATCTTTGAATCTCCTTAGGTCATATGTGTTTCTTATATAGATTAGGGTTGCCAATCTTGAACACCACCTGATCTAGACTTCTGCAAGCTGTGGATATCCCTATTTATCCATGGTTTCCAGTTGGGAAACTCGTGGAGATGCTTCTTTGGCACTCAGGCTTCTACACATTTACTAATGAAGCCTGTTACTCTAGTGGCTGGTTGCAGAGTTTGTTAAATACAGACCAGTCCACTGACTTCAAGCAATCCTATAGGAGATCATCTGATTCCTCAGACCAACATTGCACAACTTCCTTTGACGGATTCTCCTGCTTTAGTTTTTGCTTGTCAGCTGGGAGCAGAAGCACAGCCTTGTTGCCTGATTTGCCAAAGTGTACTCTCAAGCTTTCGGGGTTTCTCCCTGGTATTAAAGAACAAAGAACAAAACAGCATGGGAAACAGGCCCTTCGGCCCCATGAACCCGCACCGCCACCCGTTGTTCCCACCTCTACCCGTGATCCCTGTTTATGTTTATAGATCAATGGATTGAAACCAAATTTGAGAAAATTTAGGGAGAATTTATTTTGCCAATTAGCCTAACAGCACATCTTTGGGATGTGGGAGGAAACCGGAGCACCCGGATGCAAGCACGGGGAGAATGCGCAAACTCCCACAGACAGAGGCCCAAATCCATGTGTCTGCGCAGCACAGCAATAGTCACTGAGCTGTCATGTTGCCCATCAAATAGTCCAGGTCAAGTGTACACTAACGATGTGAAGCTCTAGGATACTCTTGGGGGGGAAAAAAATCCAAGAGCAGCCCTCACGACTCATCGTGTGTATGCCCCTTGTTAAACAACAAGATGGACCAAAGCACCTGTAGGATAAAAACAAGTACATCAATATCATTGTCTATTTACACACTTCCCAGGGACTCCCAAGGCTCATGATCTCTATTTTAAATCAGTTTTCTATATCCTTCCATTCCCATTCTGTTCATGTGCCCATCTAAGTATCTCTTGAATAACTCCAGAGTGCCTGCCTCTGGCAGCGCGTTCCATACCCCCACCACCCTCTGTGAAAAAACTCCCTCTAGCATCCAAATTATACTGTGACCCCTCGTGCTATTCGAGTCCATCCTAGGAAAAAGCTTAATCCTGTTTACTCAATCTTGTACACCTCTATTAGATCTCCTCTAAATCTACGTCTTTCTAAGGAAAACAGCCCCAATTTACCTAACCTCTCCTCGTAACTCAGACCTTCCATACCAGGCAGCATCCTAGTAAACCTCCTCTGCATTCTCTCCAGAGCCTCTACATCCTTCCGGTAGTAAGGTGACCAGAACTGGACGCAGTATTCCAAATGAGGTCTAACCAGCGTTCTATACAACTGCAACATTAAAGGTCAGCTCTTGTACTCTATACCCCTTCCTATAAAGGCTATCATACCATATGCTTTCTTCACAACCTTTGCACCTGCTCTGCCACCTTCACAGACTTGTGCACCTGCACCCCAGGTCCCTCTGCGTTGATGACAAACCTGGTGTTGTCACACTTCTTACTGTGTTTACCCCAGTCCAATGCTGGCATCTCCACATTTTGCCAAAGTGTGGGCAGGTGATAAGAGCGGCATGTTTGATATTTATGTAGCAATGGTTTAGGATGTTTTGGGCCTCCTGGTGGAACAGATGTATTGGTGGTAACTTGGTAATATGCTTTTGAGCTTTGCCTAATTGAAGATGCTGGCTACGTTTAATAAGGCCTCAAGATGTTTTGTTCTAAGAGTATTTGATCTCTGGTGTGGTGATGCTCACTTTGCACTAAAATGCCACCCCTATTGCGGGAGTTCACATCCCACTCAATGTATTCTAGGTCTAGGAAGCAGAAACTCGCTAGTGTTGTTGCGTCTATGCACCACAAGGTGTTGATTAGGAGGGAGATCCCATCTTTCCTAGTCTTCACTGAGGCTGCTGTACTTCATTGTTTGTCTAGCTTGCTTTCCAAAGATTGGACATTTGCCAGGAGTAAGGTGGGGAGGGACGCCTTGGGACTGCATTGTTTTACTCTCACCTGCACGTTTTCCACACTTCCTAAAGTGACTGGTTGTCTTTGAGCCTGGGGGCACAGTGAGAGTGGTTTGCAGTGTTAAGAGTATAGTTTGTGCCCAGTGGGGTTCTTTGCTTTGGTCGGTGTTTAGATGAAGGATTTGTTGCCTTGCTTAAAATTCCTGTGTCATTATATGGGTCCAGACCGTGCTATGGCAAGGATGGGTTGAAGGCCAGTGAATGGATGACATTTTTGGGGTCATGGCTGGGTCCGCTAGTCACTGCCAGGTCCGAATCTTCCTTTGGAGGTCGGAGGATCTAGACCTGCAAGTAAATTTAAAAGAATAGTGTTAGTGATTGTTAGGCAGTGAGAGTTGATAACAGTGCGGGGTGATTGTAGAAGGAGTGCTTGGACTTGCAGTTCTCCAGGTTGGGGCTGGGGAGGAGAGAGCTGCAGCTCCAGGGATGCAGGTCTGGTTGTTGGAGACGAGCAGAATGAAGGTCCCGGCTTTGGCATTTTCCTGGTCTCTGGAAATCAGTGTAGTAAAATCATCAGTCCTGGAACTGCAGTACTGGCTGCTAGTCGCATGTACTTTATTTCAGTGGGTACAATATGTTTTGATAGAAAATTATTCCAAGCTCGTTTCGTTTGGGATTATATACTGAACGTTTTTATCATTTGTCGTTCACTTTTAGTTGCTCTTAAATTTACAGCTGGGTCCTGTATGCAGTAAGAAATTATCATGAACATGTAGAATCACATTGGAGTTGACAAAGCATTGTGTCCTTGGACCTTCATCCAGTAAGGATGAGAGGGAAAATTAAACTTGGGATCAAATGGTTGAATGAAATACCTGAAGATCGATTTTGTACAAGAGTTTCTCGATCTTGATGGAAAAATGGGAGTGTCCATGTGGAAATTGCAGCTGCCGTTTATCAACTGAGCCATTGCTGGAATATTATTGATGTGGTGTTTATTTTATTCATTCAGCGTTCCTTCCTGTGCAGTTATAGTTTTTGTGCCATGTGCCTTTGACAATTAAATTATACTTGGATAAAAGCAAAATATTGTGGATGCTGGAATCTAAAACAAACAGAAAATACTGGAAAATCTGATTCCAATTTCCACCCCTCTATCATCATCATGTTGTCCATCTCTAACACTTCTCTTCCCTCCCTTGACCTCTCCATTTCTGGTGATAAATCTGATACCAGTATCCATTACAAGCCTGGCTCCTACAGCTACCTTGACTGCAGCTCCTCACACCCCACATGTAAGGACTGCATCCGTTCTCTCATTTTGCCTTTGCGGCATCTGTTCTGATGCTATTTTCCAAAAAAGCACTGCAGATATGTCTTCCTCCTTCATCCATGATTTTTCACCCCATTATGACAGAGCTCTCAACAGCATCTGACCTAACCCCTGGGTCATTGTTCTCTCCCCTCCCCCCCCCGCTCCCGAACCAGGATAGGGTCCCTCCTGCCCTTGCTTTTCACCCCACCAGACTCCACATTCAAAGCATAATCCTCTATCATTTCCGCTAACTCCCAGCACGATGCTATGACTCAACCCATCTTCCCCTTCACCCCCTTGTCAGCACTCTGTGGGGACTATTCTCCCTGGGATGCCCTGGTCCAGTCCTCTGTCACACCCAACATGTCATCCCCTGCCCACAGGGATACAATCATAAAAGGTATAATATCTGCTGTTTTACCGCCTCCCTGCTGACCATTCCAGGTCCTAAACAGTGCTTCATTTGCATTCCCTTCAGTTTGGGAGCAGCAAATGCAATAGATCAATGCAGTCGATTCTACATTGGAAAGACCAAATACAGGCTTTGCTGAACCTTTGGTCCATCTGCAAACGGGACCCAAACCTTCCTGTCGCTTACTGCTTCAACACACCACTCTGCTTTCCTGTCCACTTGTCTATTCCTGGCCCTTTTCAATGTTCTAGCGAACACCAATGCAAACTGGAGGAACAGCATCTCTTCCAAAGCACTTTACAGTTTCCGGACTGAATATTGAGTTCAATAACTTCAGAACATGAACAAATTTTCTTGAACTTTATTCCATTTCCACTTATTTCATTCATTCTGTTTCTTCTTTTCATCTCATTCATCTGTTATTATCATCTTTCTACACCTGTTCTGCCATTCAAGCATTCTGATCTCTTAATTGATGCTTTTAGCATCTCTCTTAACTGTCTTTATCCTCATTTACATTCCCTTTGTCATTTTACAATACTGCCCCCCACCCCACAATGGAATAATTCTTTTCTGATGTTCTTTACTATCTACTCTGGGCAAAGGGTCATCCAGACTCTCAACATTGGCCCTACTGTTTCGCCACAGATGCTGTCAGACAAAATATTCCACTATTTTCTCTCGTTGCAAATTGTGTTTCCTTCATAGCTTTGTTATTAATTACTAATACTCTTATTTTTGTTCTGAATGAGTCATGGTCAAAAATCTGTCATTGAAATATGAGTGTAGGTATAAGTCACTTAGCCCGTTAAACATGTTATGCCATTTGTTGTGATTGATCTCTCTTATCCTATCTTGGTCTGCTTGCCTTCACTCCATATCCCTGTAACCTCAATGTCAATTTACTTCAGCTGTAAATTTAAATAGCATCTACTGCACAAGATATTTCTACTATTTGTGTGGTGTTTTTCTTTAGTCCAGCATTATTGGTTAAAAATCTTGCTCAAACATCAATAAGCTACATATAGAGGTCAGTTGAAAAATGTGGAAATTCCAAGTTGATCGTCGGGCTGCTAGATGATTTGGCTCGACTGAGATAGGGTGGTGCCCCCGCACGCGCACACCCCAAGTATGGTATTGCTTAATCAGTGCAGCTGATGGTGTCTGGAGGTTAGATGACTGGATCCTTTTCTCACTTCCTTATTTGGTGTACTGGCACAGAAAATTGAGTTTCTTTCTGAATCACTGAAGGTAACAGTTGTTTGGAATACTGTTATTTACAATAATTGCTATCTGACTTTTCATACTTTAGAACCAATTTAAGTAAACCATTGACTGAGCTGAAGCAAAAATGTTTACCATTGGTAAAGAGAAAAGTGATTAGGGGATAATTTAGCATGGCCAATCCACCTAACCTGCACATCTTTCAGACTTTGTGTGTGGAGGAGACCCATGCAGACAATGACCCAAAGCTGGAATTGAATCTGGGTCCCCAGTGCTATGAGGGATAGCAATGCTGACCACTGTGCTACAGTGCTGTTCACAAAACTTGTAACATGTCTGTTATCCTACAGAACTCTTCGCTCGTATGTTCTTGTTTTGCTTTGATGTGCCACTGAAGCTATTGGTTGAATGAGAAGCAAAGAAAATACCTTGAATTTCCAAATTTCAGCAAATTAATCATTATATTTACAATATAATCATAGTCTGTGCTGGCTCCTGGAAAGCATTATCTAATTAATGCCATTCTTTCTGCATACTGATGTAAATTGTTCCTCCTCTTTCAAGCATGTATGTAATTTGCTTTAGAAAGTTGGTCACACCTGTTTCTGCTACCCTTTCAGTTCATCAAAACTCAGTTTGCATATTCCATCTCATCCCCTGCCCTTTATTGTTTTGCACATTATCCTAAATTTGTGCCTTCCAGTTAATAGCCAATATAAACAGGTTTATTTAGCCTATCAAAACCCACTAATATTTTATGCTGCTCAGTTGAGCTGATGTCATCTCTCCATTTTTAACCTTGTTTGTATTATCTTGTGTGGCTAAAAAAAAACGAAAACTGAGTTTTGAATGGAATAAATTTATTTAGTTGTAAATAATGAAGTTCAAACTGGTCCAAATGTTTAATTTTCATGTTGCTGTGTTTCTTTCCTGAAGGTTGGCTGCAGATTTCATGAAGAGCGATTACTTGTTTCTTGCAGTTGGTCAAGTGGGAGGGGCCTGTGGTGATGTGCAGCAGTCCATACTGCAAGTTGACCAGTATTCCAAAAGGAACAAATTGGTTGAAATCCTCACTAACATAGGTAGGAATGATATTACTGAGTCATGGCCTCAGAGGTTTACAGCACAGAGAGGGCAATTTGGCTTATTATATCTGCCATAGCCATCAAGCACCCAATTATTCTAATTCCATTTTTCAGCGCTTAACCTGTACCCTTGAATGCTATGGCATTTTAAGTGCTCATCTAAAATGCTTTTAAGTTTTGCCTATACTATCTTTCAGACAGCAAGTTCCAGATTCCCATCATTCTCTGAGTGAATTTTTTCCTCAAATCCCTTCTAAATATTACTGTAAATCTATGTCCCCTGATTATTGACCCTTCTTACTATAGAGCAAGGTTTCTTAATTTTGTACACCATAATGACGTCTGTTCCTGTCTTCACCTCTGACAGGCTTCTCTGCTCTAATGAAAACAACTCAGACCTAACCAGCTTTTCTTCATAGCAACATCCTGGTGAATCTCCTCTGTAGCCTTTCTGGTGTATGTATCCTTTTATAACCTCTCTGCAATCTGCCTTGACTAATAAAGGCAAGTATTCCATATGCCTTCTAAACTACCTTTTAACTACCTGTCCTGTTGCTTCTGGTAGCTTTGGATATGCACCAAAAATCCTTTTGGTCGTCTATCCTTGGCATCTTATTGTTCAGTTCCTTGCCTTGTTACTTCTCTCAAAATGCATCACCTCACTCCTTTTAAAAAGACCATAAGACATAGAAGCGTAATTCAGCCCATCGAGTCTGCTCCGCTATTCAATTACCTGTGCCCCCTGACTCTACTGGAGCTCTGGTATCCCATTGGCATCTTCCACCGTGAAGACTGATGCAAAGTAATTATTCAGTTCCTTTGCAAATGCTTTATTTCCTATTATTTCTTCAGTCTCCTTTTTCCCAGTGGTCCAATGGCTATTTTTGCCTATTGCTTTTTTTATATATTGAAAAATCTCTTCCTGTCTTTTATATTACTAGCTAGCTTACACTCATATTCCATCTGTCTCTTCCACCTGCCCCGCCTTACTGTCCACCCATGTACCTTCTTTTGTTGTCCTCTGCTCGCTTTTAAAGGCTTCCCACTAATCCTTGCCATTTTGTATGCTTTTTAATTTTGCTTGTGTGCTGTTCTGGACTTCCTTTGTTAGCCATGTATGCTTCATCCTTCCCTTAGCATGTTTTCTCCTCCCTTGGGGTGAATTTCTGTTATGTCTAGCAAATAACAAACTCCTGCCATTGCTGTTCCACTGTTTTTCAGCTGTGAATTTAATCCTTTCGGGCTTAATTTTATTTGCCACTCTTCTCATCTGAAAAGCCTGTCTCTATCATCCTGTAGTGGAAAGCTTTGCTGCTCACAGTTGATCACACAATTGATTTTTCGTGGCATTGACAAACTTGCTGATCATATCCCCACATTCATGTCTAGATCATTAATGCACATTGCAAACAGTAAGGGACTCAGCACTGATTCCTGCGAGCAGAAGCCAGTATCCAGTGATGTATTGCAAAAAAAAAAACCGTTGACCATTACCTTCTGCAGTTAAGCCAAATTTAAATCCTTTTGCTAAATTGCCCTGGATTCCATGGACTCTTGGCTTCTTGACTAGAGAGGATTTGAAAATTAGTGTTGGCTCCTGCAAGCTCCTCTCTTGCCTTACACAGCAGACAGCATGCATCTCGTCTGGGAATTTATCCACTTTTTTTAAACCCACAAACTGCCATCACCTTCTTGCCTCAATGCCAATCTATTCAATTATATCACAGTCCCCCCTTCTTGCTTTCTAGACCTATATCTTCCTTTGCCATTATGATACAAGATGCAAAGTATTCAATTAATAGCTCATTTAATGTCTTTTGGTTCTACACAGATTGCCACTTTTGGCCCTATTGTTTTCCTGGTTATCCTTCTACCCCTAATGTACTTGAAGCATCTTGGGATTTTCCATTATTTTGCACTCATGTTTTTCTTCACTCTCCTCATTTTCTTTTTAAGTACCCTCCCTGCACACCTTCACTATTCGATGCTGTTTTGAACCTTTTGTATCTGTCATAAGCTTCCCTTTTCCTTGTCAATTTTGTATATTCCTTAACATTCAGTGTCATTGGTCTACTTTTTACAGGAACATGTTAGTTTTGTACTCCCTATTTCCTTTTAGAATGACTCCTGTGAATTTTCCTACCTGTAGCTGCTCCTAGCCTGTTTTGGCCAGTGACAATAGAATGTTTACTCACAATTGTCTTATTTTATTAAAACTGCGATCTTTCTCTAAAATTCAGAACCTTTCATTAAAAAAAAAAATAAGAGCAGGAGGCGGCTATGTGGCCCTTCAAGCCATTCATTATGATCACGGCTGGCCATCCAACTCAACAGCCTAATCCTGCTTTCCCCCCATAACCTATGATCCCAAGCCGTGTCTTGAATACATTCAATATTTTGGCAGCGACTGCTTCCTATGGTAGTGAATTTCACAGGTTCACTGCTCTTTAAGTGAAGAAATACAACACAGTGGTGCAATGGTTAGCACTGCTGCCTTATAGTGCCTGGGACCCAGATTCAGTTCCAGCCTCCGGTCACTGTCTCTGTGGCATTTGTACATTCTCTTCGTGTCTTTGGGTTTCCTAAGTGCTCTGGTTTCTTCCTACAGTCCAAAAATGTGCCGATTAGATTGACTGGCCATGCTAAATTGACCCTAGTGTCAGAATTAGCAGTATAAATGAGGATTATGGGTATAGGGCCTGGGTGGATTGTGGTTGGTACAGATCGAGTGGGCCAAATGGCCACTTCCTGTACTGTAGGGATTCTGTGAAATGCCTCCTCACTTCCAGTCCCTAACATGGTTTACCCTGAATCTTCAGACTATGACCCCTGATTCTGAAAACCCCCATCATCAGGAATATCCTCCCTGTATCTACCCTTTCTAGCCCTGTTAAAATTTTAGAAGTCTGTGAGATTTCCCCCTCATTCGCCTGAACTCCAGTGAAGACATTCCTAACCTTGTCTGTATCTCTTCATACATCAGTCCCACCATTCCTGGAATCACCCTGGTAAACCTTCGCTGTGCTCCCTTGAGAGCAAGAACATCGTTCCTCAGAAGACAACCAAAATTGCTCACAGTATTCTAGGTATGGCCTCACCAAGGCCCTTATGACACATCCTTCCTTCTGTACATGAAATTTCTATCAATGAAGGCCAATATACCATTTGCAGCTTTACTGCCTGCTGCACTTGCATGCTTACCTTCAGTGACTGGTGCATGAGGAGACCCAAGTCCTCCTGCATCCCCCGCTTCCTGATTTACAGCCATTCAGGTAGCAATCTGGTTTTCTAGTTCATCTTTTTCCTTTTCCATAACTAACTACCTTGAATCTTACTGAATTACATTAGCTGTCATCAAAATGTTCCCCCACTGACACATCTACTGTCCCAGCTTCTTTAAAATTAGGTCAAGTGCCACGCTTTGGTGTTCTGACTCCAGTGCTTTGATGGATGCACTAAGAATTCCACCCCCTCTAAACTTTTCACACTTTGCCTATCCTAATTAATATTGGGAAAGTTGAAATCCCTTCCC
Source organism: Sphyrna mokarran (assembly GCA_024679065.1). Lineage (NCBI taxonomy): Eukaryota > Metazoa > Chordata > Chondrichthyes > Carcharhiniformes > Carcharhinidae > Sphyrna > Sphyrna mokarran. The sequence continues at coordinate 63,724,589 of JAGIQG010000001.1, forward strand.
ATTACCATTTTATTTTTACCTTCCCCTGTCCTGTATGAGGGAGATTTGATAGAAATGTGTAAGATTTTGATGGATATAGATAGAGTGAATGCAAGCAGGCTTTTTCCACTGAAGCTAGGGGAGAAAAACCAGAGGGCATGGATTAAGAGTGAAAGGAGAAAAATTTAGGAGGGGGTTCTACGCAGAGAAATTCCACAGAGTGGTGGGAGTGTGGAGTGAGCTGCCGGATAAAGTGGTAAATGCGAGGTTCACTTTTAACACTTAAACTTGGATGGGTACATGGATGAGAGGGGTGTGGAAGGATATGGTCCAAGTGCAGGTCAGTAGACTACACAAAAAATGGTTTGGCACAGAGAAGAAGGGCCAAAAGACCTGATTCTGAACTGTAATTCTCTAATGATTCTGCCTGCCTTCTGTCTCTCCATGATTTTGTTTAGGAACATAAATGATGTGTCCCCCTTTGTTCTTAAATTCCACCCATATGGCCTCAATTGAGAAGCCAGCTAAGCCTTGCTTAGTTTTAAATTTCCTTGCACTATCATTTGATCAGCCTGAAATAATGCTGAAATAATGCTATACTTTAATTTAAATTCCTGAAATAATGCTATACTTTAGTTGTGTAAAGTAGTGGAGAGTGCCTGAGGAGTCGTATCCCCACAAAGAATCAACTGATTCAAGAGACAAAGATAAAAATTTGATAGATGGAAGAGCACATAATTCTGTACAAAAAGTGCTGTAAGTAAGACTCTGTTTCCAGAAAAATAGCCAGGAGCAAGTTGAAGGAAAACTGGAAATTGAAATACAAAGTGATGGAAAATTTATTTACAAAGAGGTTCTGCTCCAATCAAATTATTGTTTGGGAAACTGCATTTGAAATCCATATTCTTTGACTTTGCTTCCTGAACATTTCACAAACATACTTAAGAATTGTTTTATTTGTAGTTTTCCTCACAGTAGCATTTGTGTCAAGAGGGCTAAAATACAAGAGCCAGAATGTACTTCTGAGGCTGTATGAAGCTCTGGTCAGATCCTATTTGTAGTATTGTGAGCAGTTTTGGGTCCCATATCTAAGGAAGGATGTGCTGGTCTTGTAAAGAATCCAAAGGATGTTCACAAGAATGATCTCTGGAATAAAGAGTTTTTTTATGAGGAACAGTTGAGGACTCACAGATTCTCTGGTAGTGAATCTGTGGAACTCTGTTGCAGAAGGTTGTTTAGGACAGGTCATTGAGTCTCTCTTTTAAGACAGGTTATTGATAAGGGGATTGGGGGGGGCATGCAAGTGGCCTAATTCTGCTCCAATGTCTTTTAATGGTCTTATGGTCTTGTATAATATGATTGTAAATCAAGCTACCATAATACATCTAGGCCTGAATTTATGACCTCACCTTTATTGGATTTTGGGGCAGTTAATTAAATGTAGTCACCTCGTCCATTCCTTTATGCCACCATTAGGAGGTGGTGTTTAGGCAGCACATCACCAGTGGGCCATATGAGGCCCATAAGCGGGCAAGTATGTGCCCATTCAACTGCCAGTAGGATTTAACCAACAGTTGGAGAGGTTCACTTGCTCTGCACAAGTGGGTGGGATGATAGAATCTCCATTGACCTTTCTTTCTTCCCCAGTGTTGTACCCCCTGCAGCTGAGCACATGGCAAGATTTCTGGAGCTCCTGGTTAATCACAGCTGAGGTGGAACTTCCTGATCTCTATGGTCAACATCCTGCCTCTAGTGAATAAGTTAAATGGCTGTGTGGCTATCCCTAATCTTTTAATCAGGCAACAGCAAGGTGTCTGGCACCTTGTATAATTCTGAAATGCTTAGATTCTGAAATGCTTCATCTGATAGCAAAGATTAATTAGGGATGTCACCAAATGCTAGTGCAGAAATGATTTCTAGCCTCTACTGGTGTGCAAAAGAGGAGTCTCTTAACTTAAGCAGTGTTTTTACAGGTATTGAACGGACAATGGTTTTTGTTGACACCAAACGAAAGGCTGACTTTCTTGCTACCTTCCTTTGTCAAGAAAAGTTCCCTACGACAAGTATTCATGGGTAAGATTTTATCATTTGTTTCTCATAAATGTAATTATTGCTGACTGCTGAGAATCCACTGGTCTTTGACTGGGAGTGATGCTGGATATGTTCCTCTGAGCATGATTTAATTGAAACAGGACTCCTAAAGATGCATGGTGTGGAAAAGTTTGATTTTAGAAATCAAATAGAAAGCAATAGTAGGCCATTTAGCCCATCAAGCCATTCAGTTTGATCATGGCTGATTGTCTAGAAAACTCTCTTCCAAATATATTCATGGTTCTGTCTCTAATATCCCTACATTTTTGACAGACTGGATGTATCACTGAGAACCTGCCCTCGCCATTTTTCTAAACTCCAGTGCATGCAGGCCAAGTTGACCCAACCTCTCCTCATTGTCATCTCAGAAATCAGTCTGGTAACCTTCATTTCACTCCCCTCTATGGGTAGTATATATTTTCTTGGCTGAGGACACAACTGCATACTGCACTCCAGGTGTGGTTTTGCCAAAGCCTTGTATAATTACGAGAAGACACCCTTGCTCTTGTACTCTATTCCTCTTGCTATAAAGGCCATTTGCCATTCTAACAACTTGCTGCATCTACATTCTTTCACTGACTGGTGTAAGAAGACACCCAGGTCTGTTTTGTACATCAACATCTCCTCCTCCTGTTTTTCCTTCCAAGTAGATAACCCTCACATATATTTATGTTATGTTGCACTTGCCATGTATTTGTCCACTCATTCAACTTGTCTAAATCGCCTTGAAGTTTCTTCGTTCTCATAACTCCACCGAGGTTTTGTTGTGAACAAACTTAGAAATATTACTTTGGGTTCCCTTATCCAGTCATTAATTGTACTGTGAGTAGCTGAGACCCAAACACTGATCATTGTGCTACATTATGGCCTGTCTTCCTTGTTTATTCTTCTAGGTAGATCCTGAAAGATTCCATTAGGTGTATTAGCCATGACTTTTTGATAAATCCATGTTGACTTGCCTAATCCTGTTGACACCTCTATCATAATAGCTTTAGCATTTTTTTCTACCACTGATAATTTAACCTTTTATTTTTAAATAGAAGTATTGTATTTGCCACACTCCAGTCTATTGAAACTGTTCCAAAATTCTTTAGATTCTGGAAGATTACATTAGTGCATCTGCTATTTCCATGGCCACTTCATTTTAATACTCTAGGATGTAGATTATTAGACACTAAGGATTTATCAGCTTTGGTCCCATTAATTTCCCCAACACTTTTTTTTAGTTGAACTAATTTCCTTTAATTCCTCATCACTAGATCCTTGCTTCCCTGGAATTTCTGGGAAGTTTTGTTTCTTTTGGCACGAAGACAACTAAATTAGTTGTTTAATTGTTCTGTCATTTCCTTGTTTTCCACAATTGATTCCTCTTTTTTAGACTGTAAGTGACGAGTGTTTGTCACTTCTATTTTTTTAAACACATTGCAACTTTTACAGTCCACTTATGTTTCTGATAAGGTTATGCTCACACTCCATTTTTCCCTCTTTAATAATCTCCTAAATTCCCTCTTTAATAATCAAATTTGATTCATGTGGTTGCGTGTGAAAATTCATTCTCTCTCGCCAGGATATTGTATGTTCTTTAGTGACTTCCTTGCACAGGTGATTTGTGCTTTGAAACAGGTATGCATAATTCTTACATTCTTGGCTATTTTTTGGTAATAGGTTGGGAAGAAAATTATTTTTGATTATACTGTCTGATAATGAAGCATCAAACTCCTTGATGGTCTGTTGTAACTGTTATCTGGAGCAGTGGTCTGATAGTTCCTTGTGATTACCAATGTTACTTAGTGCAGTCATGACAGTTTCAGAAATTCTTGTTGCATGTATCTGATTTTTTTGCCCTTTTGTGCCCCAAAGTAACCAATTTAAGTAGGTGGCTCATATCAAATTGCCAGAATGAGATGAAAGAGGTTACTTATCATTTGGAGAGAGTTCACACTAAATCTTTTCAATGGAACAAAGTTCCCTCGTTTTGGCAAAGACTGCATGCAGATACTAGTAAACTGAAAGGATAGCAGAAAACATTGGAAATACTCAGGTTTCTTCTTGAGGATGGAACAAGCAGGAGGGAAAGCATAAAGTAGATGGAGTTTCAAAAGGCAACCACTTTAGGTGCCACACAAAAGATTACCACACAGATGAAGAGGTCATGGTATTGGGGCTGATTCGTTAGTGTGGATTGGCGAACTAAAAGGATGTGGAGATTCTGTTGTTGGACTGGGGTAGACACAGTAAGAAATCTTTCAACACCAGGTTCAAGTCCAACAGGTTTATTTGGTAGTAAACACAACTAGCTTTCAGAGTGCTTGTTGCTCCTTCATCAGATAAGTGGGAGTTCTGTTCACAATTGGTTCCTCGTGTCACACTATCTGTAACCCCCATGACTTGCCTAGATTTGCAAAATCTCACTAACTGTCCTGGCTGGAGGCAATACACATCTCTTTAACCTGTGCTTAACCCTCTCGCCACTCATTGTCTGTACCATTAAGACTTGATTACCCGTAAAGACTAGCATTCCGACCATTATTTTGTAAATTGAGTTTGTGTCATTAAATGCCCCGATTTGTAAACAGAATTTTCACTCACTTGATGAAAGAACAGTGCTCCAAAAGCTACTGAATAAACCTGTTGAACTTTAACCTGGTATTGAGGGACTTCTTACTGAACTAACAGGAGGCAGAGTCTGGATAAAGAGTCATTGTCAGATTGGCAAATCAATTAGTTGCAATACCATTCTGGGGCCTCAACTAATGCTATCTATATGAATGACTTGGAGTGAAGAGACTGCTCATCATGGCTAATCTTCTACCTCCACATCACTGGATAGCACAGGGGCAAGCACTGCTGCCTCAGTGCCAGGGACCTGGATTCGATTCGTAGCTTGGATCACTGCCTGTGTAGAGTTTGCATGTTCTCCCCATGTCTGTGTGGGTTTCCTCCCACAGCCTGAAAGAAGTGCTGGTTAGTTGCATTGACCTGAACAGGTGTTGGAATGTGGCAACTAGGAGAATTTCACAGTAACTTCATTCCAGTGTTAATGTGAATCCAATAAATGAACTTAACTTTAATTGTCCTGTGTGTTCCCTCAATTCCCATGGTGTCCACAAATAGTTTGTTGCAGGTGTGGGATGGGAATTGGGTGTTGTGGGGGAAAGAGCAACTGTTCTGAAGATCCTTTTCAGTATGGATCTGCTTTATTTGACTGGCAGTTAAGAAGTGGTAAAATAATTCCATAATTTCTGCATTTTATGGAGTGATGACAAATGAGATTCTTGCTGCGCGTAAATATTGTGCAAAAGTTTTATTGGCTTTTGTTTTGTAGTGATCGAGAGCAAAGGGAAAGAGAGATGGCACTTGGTGACTTCCGCACAGGGAAGTGTCCTGTATTGGTGGCAACAGCTGTAGCAGCTCGAGGGCTGGACATTGAGCATGTGCAGCATGTCATTAACTTTGATTTGCCTTCTACCATTGATGAATATGTCCATCGCATTGGACGTACAGGCCGTTGTGGGAATGTTGGCAAAGCAATATCATTCTTTGATTCAAATACAGATTTGCCAATAGCACGTGCTCTCCTAAAGGTTCTTTCTGATGTAAGTACTGCAGAAATATCATTTTATATTTGATAGATTATGGAAAGTAGCATCAAGACTCCAGTAACTCTCTTGTCTATTAATCTTTCCAAGTCCATTTAGTGTAGATACTACATTGCTTAGAATTAAAATAGGTTAACCTATTATTCTCATTCTGAGTTGGATATTTAACATTATTTTCCCCTTTTAAGTTATCATTCAAAACTGGATGCACAAGAATGTGAAAGAGAGAAAAGTTAAAGGAAAACAAGAAAATAAATGTTTTTGTTATTGAATTCACCTAGCATGAGCCTTTAATGTTTGGTATTTATATCGAAACTATTCCTGTAGGCACAACAGGAAGTTCCGATATGGCTAGAAGAATTTGCTTATGCGGCTCATGGGACCAGCTACCATAATCCACTTGGAAAGGTGTTTGCTTCGGTAGATACGCGCAAGGTTAGTTTATACTTTTATTTCAGCCATTTGTAAACTGAGGTTGATCAAATTTTTTTTACCTTCTGGAAGTTTCAACTCGAATCTACTTTTTTGTTTGTACCCTATTCCCAAGCATTTGGAACAGAGCACACATTTTGATATCATCTTGTATGTGGGAACTTGTCTTTTGAGGTGGATACCAGATCTGATTAAACAATAAGCCCAATTGTCTTTACTGATACTTGTCAACTGACCTGACCTTTATACTAAAGTAAACTTTTTGAAAAGTCTAATTTCCTGTTTGAATTATTGTCTCTCTCCTCTGGTGCAGTTTGTGCTAATAAATGCAGAAATGGAGAGTATTTTCTGTTGTGCAAGTAGTCATATAGCAGGAAATGCAGCAGAAATTTTTTTTTTGGCTGATAAAACTTAATAAAAAGACAGTACATTGGGGTGGAAGAGAAATATGCATTCCACCTTCCTATTGTGTGATTGTTTATGCTAATTACAACTTTTTCTATTGGTTGCTGAATTATTTTCATTTTGGCTTTTGAAATTGGTCTCAGCGAACCTAACTCTGAGATATAAAGTAGGATATAATGGCTTTGCATTGAGGCAGGAGAAGGCCATTTGGGCCTTTGAGCCTGCTCCGCCATTTATTATGATCATAGCTGATCATCAAATTCGATACCCTAATCCTTCCTGAAATCGCAATGTTTTGGCCTCACTACTTTTTGTGGTAGTGAATTCCATGCATTTATCACTGTCTAGGTGAAGAAATGTCTTCTCATATCATTCCTAAAAGACTTACCCTTTTATCCTCAAATTATGACCCCACCCATCAATCTTTCGAACTGATAGCAGGAGTGGTTAACACTGCTTCTTCACAGCGGCAGGGACCCTGGTTCAATTACTTGGGTGACTATGTGTAGTTAACACATTCTTTCCTCTTGTCTGCGTTGGTTTCTTCCAAATGCTCTGGTTTCCTCCCTCAGTGTGAAGATGCATGGATTAGGTTGGCTGTGCTAACTTGAACCTAGTGTCAGAGGTATTAGCAGGGTAAATGTGTGGGGTTACAGGAATAGGGCCTGGGTGGAATTGTGGTCAGTGTAGACCCAATGGGCTGAATGACCACCTTCAACATTGTAGGGATTCTGTTATAACCTGCCAAACCATGTTAGAATTTTATTAACTTAAGATCTGCTCTCAAACTCCAGTAAACATAATCTTAACCGAGCCTTGTCTCTCCCCACGTGATGGTCATGCCATCCCTGGAATCAGCATGATAAACCACCTTTGCTCACCCTCTATAACAAGGACACCAAAACTGCGCACACTAATCCAGGTGTGACCTCCCCAAAGCCCTAAACAATTGCAGTAAAAGTCCTTAATCCTTTTGCTCAAATCCCCTTGGTATGAAGGCCAACATACCATTTGCCACCTTTACTTACTGCTGTGACTGTGTGTTTACTTTCAGCAATTGATACACGAGGACTCCAAGGTCACAGAGTATCCACTTCTCTCAAATAAGTGACTCCTTATTGTTTTGCTGTCAGTGCAAACCTCACATTAATCCACATTATATTACATCTGTCATACACACATCCACTCATTTAGCCTATCCAAATCACGCTTTGTGACATTAAAGGGAATGTATTATTCAGATTCATGAATGATCAAATTGAGTGTTATTAAATGTTTAGTTCTCTAAATTTCTTTTACAAATTGAAAAATGATTCCTTGTTAATAGCTGTGTCAGAAGAATCAAATTTCCTATCCATACAGGAATGAATTCAACCCCTTGACTCAATTTTTAAAAATCCTCAAGTCTTGTTTTTAATTTTCCCTCCTACCCCAACATGATCTGCCCTCTCCCTAACTCAATCTCCTGCATCCTACAACTCAGACAGCTCAATCCTCCAATACTGGTCTATTAAGTGCCTTTTTTTTTTGCTCCACCATTGATGACCATGTTTTCAGTTGCCAAGCTTTGGAATTCCCTCCTTAAATCTCTCCTCTCTTTTGATATACTCCTTAAAACCAACTGCATCTACCCTAATATCTTGATGGACAATAATGCTCTTGGGAAGTATCTCAGGGTGTTTTAACATGTTAAAGGTGTTGAGAATTGGGGCACATTTAAGATTTAATAAACAAAGTAAATATGGGGAGTTGATCAGAGGCTGATGAAATGATGCAAATTAGCCCATCAGTGGAAAACCAAACATTTTACAAAGAACAACACAGCACGGGAAACAGGCCCTTCGGCCCAACGAGCCCACGCCGCCATCCTAACGTCTTAATGACATAGAGACCAATATAGGGACAATTTGTTACCCAATCAGCCTAAGAGCACATTTTTGGGATGTGGGAGGAAACCGGAGCACCCGGAGAAAACCCACGCAACCACGGGAGAACGCGCAAACTCCCGCAGACACAGGCCCAAATCCATGTGTCTGCACAGCAACAGCGATAGTCTCTGAGCTGTCATGTTGCCCATCAGATGGTCCAGTTTAAGCATACACTAATGACGTGAAGCACTAGGCCACTCCTGAAGCAACCTCCAAGAGCAGCCCTCGCACGACTTGCCGAATGCATGCGCCTTGTTGGTCAACAGGGTGGACCGAATAGCCTGTGGAAACAAATAAAGTATTTAAACAGTCCTCCTATATCCCTCTATCTGCAGACCGCTCATGTGGCTGTCCAGGAGACCCTTAAACAACCCTAGCGTGCCTGCTCCCACCACCTTACTCGGTAGTGCATTCCACACCCCCACTACCCTTTGTGTGAAAAAATGCCCTCTAAAATTAGTCTTAGCCCCCTTCACCCTAAGGCCGTGACCCCTCGTTCTATCAGAATCGAATGGTGGAAAAAGCTTACCACCATTTACTCTATCTATACCCCTCATAATCTTATATACCTCTAATAGATCCCCTCTCAGCTGACGTCTTTCAAGGGAAAACAACCCCAGTGCGTTCAACCTTTCCTCGTAAGACAGCCCTTCCATACCAGGCAGCATCCTGGTAAATCTCCTCTGCACTCTCTCCAGGGACTCCACATCCTTCTGGTAGTACGGCGACCAGAACTGGACGCAGTACTCCAAGTGAGGCCTAACCAACGTTCCACACACTTGCAACATCAGGGGCTACGTGTGGGGCTATGGAGATGGTAACTTCAAAGTGGAGAAATAAAGAAATTGACACACAGCTGCCCACAAAGCAACTCCACAGAGGGATAAAATCACAATATAATACAACTATATTGTGTTAACAAAAGGGGAGAGTGACATTAGCAACCATAGAACTGCAGCAAGTTGCAGCTATAGCGTCCTGAGAGAAGCAACCATTTTCTGCCTTCGCTGAACTGAACTGTACTGTTTCCCAAGCACGGCCATCTTAACCTGGTTGTGGTAGTTATTTGCTGGAGTTAATTCATAGAGTTGCTTGAGATTGGATATTGTTTGGGAAAAGGGACCTCTTAAAGATCAGATAATGTTAGGTAGGTTTGGAGACCAAGGGATAGTTTCATGTAATATTATAGGGATGCCTATCCCTAGCCCTGAATGCCGCAGTGTATTCTAGTCCTTGTGTGCTTTTGCTTTCCTTTTGAGTTGATTCCTAATATAATTTCTTAATGGCTGTTTCACCTGGATTGTACATCATTCTTCTAATACCAAAAAACACATACCAATACAAACTGATGTTCTTAGTTAATTCTCTGGGATACCCTTGCTTTTAGTACCAGCATGGTTCATAACATGTCTGTTCATTTAGATTGTGGTTCTTTTAAACTTCACTTCCATTTGGTTTCTTTCTCCTAGTACCTGACAACCTTCTGCCTAAAAAAAAAAATCAATTTTCCCATCTTCAGTTTCATTTAGTTCTGTATACAGAGCCTTTTTTAAAAGCAAGTTCCATCTTGCTAAGATTTGATGTATAATGTACACTTGAGACATTCTCGTACTTGGTCCTTTCCTTGGTGTGTTTTAAAAAATAAAATTTTGTCCTACTCTAGATTCTTCTAGAGCCATCCATAAGTGAGAAATTTGTTTTTGTTTCCTTTGCTTGCGTTCCATCACAATTACCAAAAATATGTCATTGTTTGTTTTTTAACCATGAACAAAAAACACCAGGACTTTCTTATTCAAAAAGCCACAAACAACAAGGATCTTGAGGATACTGATGGCTATATACACATTAGCTCACAATACTAATGTTTATTCTATTTTAATAGAATAAAATTAAATTCTTTCAATTTTAGTTTTATCATAGAATCCCTACTGTACAGAAGTAGGCCATTCAGCCCATCAAGCCCGCATCTAAAACAAGCCCATCCAAACCCTATTCCCTGTAAGTCCGTGTATTAGCAAATGTGAGGTTATTCACTTGGCAGAAATAATAGGAGGGATTATTATTTAAAAGGCAAAAAGCTGCAGCATGCTACAGCACAGAGGTACCTGGGGGTCCTTGTGCATGAATCACAAAAACCCAGTCTGCAGGTGCAGCAGGTAATCAAGAAGGCGAATGGAATGTTGGCCTTTATAGCGAGGGGGATAGAATATAAAAGCAGGAGGTCTTGCTGTAACTGTACAGGATACTAGTGAGGCCACAGCTGGAGTACTGTTGCAGTTTTGGTCGCCGCATTTGCAGAAGGATATATTGGCCTTGGAGGGAGTGCAGAGAAGGTTCACTAGGCTGATACTGGAGATGAGAGGGTTAGCCTCTGAGGAGAGATTGAATAGACTGGGTCTGTGCTCAGTTTAGAAGGCTGAGGGGGGGATCTTATAGAGACGTAAGATAATGAGGGGGATAAATGGGGTGGAGGTAGAGAGATTCTTCCCGCTTAGAAAGGATAGCAGAACTAGAGGGCATAGCCTCAAAATAAGGGGGCGGGGGGAGTTTAGATTGGAGTTGAGGAACTTCTTCACTCAAAGATGGTGAAACTCTGGAATTTTCTGCCCGTTAGAGGCTACCTCACTGAATATATTTAAGTCACGGGTAGATAGGTTTCTGATAGACAAGAGAATTAAGGGTTATGGGGAGAAAGCAGGAAAGTGGAACTGATCCACTTCAGATCAGCCATGATCTTATTGAATGGTGGGGGCAGGCTGGAAGGACTAGATGGCCTACTCCTCTTATTTCTTATGTATTTACCCTTCTAATGCTCTTGACACAAAGGGGAAATTTTGTATGGCCAATCAATCTAACATGCACATCTTTGGACCGTGGGAGCTCTCAGAAAACCCACGCAGACATAAGGAGAATGTGTAACTCCACCAGATAGTGATCTGAGGTTGGAATTGAACCTGGGTCCCTCAAGCTGAGATGACAGTGCTAACCATCATGCCATCCTAAATCTGTTTTCTGACTTGAATATATCTATTTTGTAGATTTCCTTTTGTCCCGGATAGTTCTGTTTCCTAACTTGCCCAGTTAACTTGAGTCACTCCCTTATTTGCATTTTTCTATTTTTGCATGGAACCTAACTGTATTATGGTCACTTTCGCAATTGTTCTCTATAGTCATTAGTGATTTGACTTGTTTCATTTCCCAGAACAAAATTAAGCAATGCTGCTAGCCTTGAACTAAAACTGTGCTAATAAAAGAAGCAATCACAACAGATCTTTATCCACATTCCTGCTATTTTCCATGGTTTAGTTAAATAACCTAACTTTTTTGCCCTTGTTCTCACTAAACTCTAATTCTAAATCTCCTCTGTTTCTGTTGTCTGGGGGGCAGTTTGAGGACCCATAAATTGTTGTTTACAGAGACTTGGAGAATCTGAGTTTAAAGAAATGGTATCCTACTAACTTGATTGTAAATTATGGGATAATGGGGAAAGTTAATAAGGATATCATGTTTGCTGTACGTAGAATTTAGCAAGACTTTTGGAAAGATCACATTTGGCAATGTTGGGGAAAATGTAAGATACCATGAGAAACAAGGAAAAGTGGCAAAATTCTTATTGGGGAGCCTTGGAGTGCATGTCCACAGATCCCTAAATATAGAAGAATAAATGGATATAATAATTAAGACTGCAATGGAAACATGGAATACTTTCGTTTATTAGAATACAAGCATTGGGGAGGTTACGCTATAACATGCAAAAACACTAGGCAATAGCAAGAAGGCTGTTAGCAGTTCTGATCACTTCCAGGAAAGTGTGATCACTCGAGGCTACGGGAGTGATTTTGGGTGGATGTTTGCCAGGTTGAGAATTCTCAACATAAAAAAAAAACTGTATAGGCTGAGATTGTAGTCTTTGGCATGGAGGAGGGCAAGGGGTGATATTGTGAATTTAAATAAAGTGGCTAAGAAGAAACATTGGCAAGAGAAATCACTAACGGGGTGGGGGGAGACATGGATTTAAAGTAATTTCTGTGCAAATTGTTTTAAATGGCAACCTCATTTTCTCTTCCCACTTTTTTTTGTTGTAGGGCCAGGGTGTTAACAGAAACTTCAGTGGCTACAAAACAAATATACCAGTGATGTATGGAGGAAACGAAGAAGAATCTTGGGACTAACTCCAACACTTGATTTGCTTAGAACTCTAAATCAACGTCTTCTAAAGATTACTAGCATTAGTAATTTGAAGCAAGTTTTCATTGTTGACTTGTTTTGTAGGGAATTTGTAAGTGTTTACATTTGGTTATGCACATTTTTGCTTTAATATTTAAGTTGTATCACAGTGATCAGATATTGCAATGCCTTGGTTGTGTGTATGACTTGGGAAATAAAGTGCAAGATAGGGTTAATATTGTTTAGATTTGCAAAACCCATTACGTCTCCTTTTTTTAATGTCATCTTTAAACTCGAGCCTTATGTAAGCCTTCCATTTGAGTGTACATTACTATTAGTAACAACTTGCATTCATTTAATGTAACTTTAAATGATGTTTGATGCATCCCAAGTGCTTATCCAGAACATTATTAAACCCAATTGGGTACTGGGCCAAATAAGCAGACATTATTACAAATGATCAAAAGCTTGGACATAGAAGTAGCCGTTAGGGAGTTTGTATAAAGGAAAATGCCAGAACCTAGGGCCTGTGCAGCTGAAGGGTCAGCCATCAATAGTGAGCACTTAAAATTAGGACTGAACGAGGGTGGGTGTTGGTGGAGGCTTGAGCAAGATTGCAGCTTTGAGTTTTATACAGCATTTCTGATGTGCAGCATTGCCAAAAGAAACTGCCCCAATACAATCACAGTTGTAAAAGCAGTCTATACGCATGTTTAATTTTTTAGCAGTTTTTGATTAGGAATCAGCTGCTCCAAAGGATCAGAGGTTGTTAAATCCAAATTAAAGGGATGCCTATTGTGTGAGGGGGCAGTGTTACTATCAATATTTTGTGTACAAATTTGATCAAAGATAATATAAAAGGAAACACTGAACAAATTGAAGTATGGTTGCCTAATGTACAGTTGAATAAAGTGGATGCAAGGTTGGTTATTAGGTGTCATACTTCAGCCATGTGAATAATTGAACACTTCATTGTCTGCAGGGCATGGAATGAAAAGGAGAATGTTTAGAATGGAAAGCTAGCTACTATATTATTACTTGCTGGACACTTAACCTATTTTCATGTGTACTATACATGTATAGGTGTAAATGCAACATGCATTGTAGAGTCAGAAGCTTTCAGGACCCCAGTGCTTCAGTACTGGTTATTATGTGCATACTTAAAGTTCAGTCTGTAGAAATTTGTTTGACAACCAGTTCTCATCCTGGGGAGAGTCGGGCCTAATCTAGAGAACAATTTGTCCGATCAAATCTCTAATGTTATGTCTATAATTGCTTCATGCAATCGATGGTCCAGGTCACCTCTCAGGGGGATATCCCCTCTGAAGCATGCTCATTGTTTTGCCCCTGCAGTGCAAGAGAAATTCCAAAACTAAATGACAACCATGCGGTGATGTTGCATTGTAAGTGAATGTGAATAGGGACTTTTTAAAAAAATTAAAAAGGCTTCAAAATTGAGTTAATGGATAACTCAAATCTAAAATATTTATGATCATGAATCTTTAAAAAAAGAGCCTGTGGTTATACAACAGCAGAATGATTTTCTGCAGCAACATTTTATGGTACATGAGTCCATTGCTCGAGCATTGTAGTTTCCAGGGTAGACATGTTCTTCCCCCAACTCCTAAGTAATTTTGAGGGACAAAATATTGGTAACTTTAGTTATAGACTGCATGGGGAAAGTTCACCATGATTTAAAGGGAATTTTTAAACTATGCTGCTTTTGTTTAGAGAATAGATTTTTGTATCCATGTATGTCACTTACAGTAAGCATGTATGAACCAATCCTGAATGTGCTAATTGGTAGGTTAGCAGTCAGTTTAGGATAATCAATTGAGTACATAATGTGGCTCATGTACACGTGCTAAAAGTAGTATATACAGAACTAGGAGTAGGCTATTTGGCCCCTCATGGCTGATCATCTTGTGGTCTCATCTCTGCTTGTCTATCTGCTCACCATAACCCTTAATTGTTTTGCTGTTCAAAAAATCTCTGTCTATGCCTTAGCATTTAACAAGGTAGCCTCAACTGCTTCATGGGGCAGGGAATTCGAGGTTCACAATGCTTTCAGTGAAGAAGTTCCTCCTTACCTCAGTCCTAAATCTGCTCCCTTTTTTATTTCGAGGCTATGCCCCCTAGTTCTGGCTTCACCCACCAGCAGAAATAACCACCTTGCTATCTTATCTATTCCCTTCATAATTTCGTATACAAGGTTCCACCCCCCATTTTAAATTTCAATTAGTATAGTCCTAGTCTATTTAGTTTTTACTCTTTCCTCTCAACTTCAGAATCAACCTAGTGAATCTCCTGCACCCCCTCCAGCACGACTGTATGCTTTTCAAATAAAAAGAGACCAGAATGGTACACAGTATTCCAGGTGTGTCCTCACCAGCACCTTTTTTATACAGCTGCAATATAACCACATTGTTTTTAAATTCTATCCCTCTAACAATTAAGGACAAAATTCTGTTTGCATTCTTAATTACCTGCAAACCAACTTTCTATGTTTCATGCACAAGGACGCTTGGGTCCCTTTGCACAGCAGCATGATGCAATTTTTTTAACCGTTTAAATAATTGACCACTTTGCTGCAGTTATTCCTACAAAAATGGATGACTTTACATTTATTAAGATTTATACTCAGTCTTGCACCTTTGAATTACCAGCTGCTATGGGAGCCAAAATTCCCTATTGGCTTGTGAACCAGTCAGCATCCTTTTCTATATTGTATAAAAGATTGTAATCATTTGAAATTTGGCATTCTTGCTTTTGTCTCAAGTACAAGACAGAAATCTTTGGCACCATTTCTCTTCAGCAATATTCAATTTCAGTTAGAGATTTGAGAAGTTGGGATTATTGCTTGAGTGGAAAAAGTCAATGTTTTTAATTGAGATGAAAAATAAGGACTTTTATAGCAAACAACTTCAGGAAGAACATTGTATAATTGGTACATTTGATTTATTGTCTTTTTAGTATACAGTGAAAAACATTGTTTCTTGTGTGCTCTACCAAAATAGAGGAGAGTGCATATTGTAGTGTTACAATCATAGTAGGGTGTAGAGAAAGATCAATTTAATGTCAGGTAGATCTATTTCAAAAGTCTGGCAGTAGGGAAGAAACTTTCTTGAATTGGATGGTACATTCATCAGACTTTTGATCTGATGGGAAAAGGTGGAAGGGTATGTCTGGAGTTGTTGTTGTATGCTGGCTGTTTTTCTAAGGCAGTAGGAAGTCCAGATCGAGTCATAGAATCCTACAATGCAGTAAGAGGCCATCAAGTCTGCATTGACCACACTCCCACCCAGGCCCTACACCATATGCCTACATATTTTACCCACTAATCCTCTGATCTACACCTCTCAGGACACTAAGGGGCAATTTTAGCACGGCTAATCAACCTAACCAGCACACTTTTTGGACTGTGGAGGAAATGGGAGTACCTGGAGGAAACCCATGCTGACATGAGATACAGTGACCTGAGCTGAGAATTGAACCTAGGTGCCTGGAGCTGTGAAGCAATAGTGCTACCATGTCACCCACTCAATGGATGGGAGACTGGTTTGTTGATGGTTTAGGGCTTCGTTCAGTATCCTTTGTAATTTGTGGTCTTGGCCAGAGCAGAAGCCATATCAAGCTGTGATACAACCAGAATGAATGCTTTCTATGAAGAATCAGTAAAATTGGTGAGATATATAATGGGTATGCCAAATTTCTTTAGCCTTCTGAGAAGGAAAAGGCATTGGTGGATTTTCGATATGGAGGGATGAAGATGGGTTGTTTGTGATCTGGACACTTAGAACTTGAAGCTCTTGACTATTTCCACTTTGTCCCCTTTTAATGTAGATGGGTGTGTCCTCCACTACATTTCCTGAAGTCATTGCCATTGCGTCAGTTCACCAGATTCTTTCTCTTTCCTGTACTCCATCTCATTATTACAGTGGGTTAGATCTCAAATAGTGTTGTTGCCAGCAAACTTGAAAATGAAGTTAGAAGGACATCATAGATGTAAGTAGTAAGGGGCTGAGGACCCTGCCTGATGGGACACTGATATTGAGGATGATTGTGGAGAAGGTATCCTTACCGATTGCAATCTGTGTTAGGAAGTCCAGGATCCAGTTGCAGAGAGAGGAGCTGAGCCCCAGGCCATGGAGTTTGGAGATGAGTTTTGTAGGAATAAGCTGTAGTTAACAAATAGGAGTCTGAGTGATGTTGTTGTCTTAGTGTTCCAGGGTTGAATGCAAGGCCAAAGAGATGGTATGTGGTGTGGACGTGTTGCAACAGTAGGCAAACTGCAGTGCAATCTGGGAAGCTAATGTTGATTCTTGCCATGATTCACTGATGGATATCAGAGCCACTGGATGATAGTCATTAAGGCACGCTATCTGGCTTTTCTTCAGCACCAAAATGATGATTGCCTTCTTGAAACAAATAAGGACCCTGGATTGGTGTAAAGAAAGGTCAGATATACCCCCACTAGGGGCCCGGTACAGGAGCAGGCTATTTATCATAGAGTCGATTTAAAGGCTCCCTACAAAAGTGATTTTTAGCTTGTTCACTATCTTGGCTTTCTCTGCTGTACTGCATTTTTTTTCTTCACTTTCTCAATTCCATTTTGAAAGCAATGATTGAAACCCTCCACTAACTTTTAAGGCAGTGCATTCTACATAGCTGTGTAAATTATTTCTTTTTGCCTTTTTTGATTCTTTTGCCAATCACTTTAACCAGAGGACACAGATTCTACCAGAGGATCTTGTTAATACAACATATTATTAGAATCTGGAATGCACTGATTGAAAGTATAATGGAAGCAAATTCAATAATTTTCAAAAAGGAGATTTTTAATGATGAACAAACAGGATAGCAACACTATTTGATAACTGAAATCCCACATAAGTGGTATGCTGAATGCCTCTTGCTAGCTTATGAAACTCTTGAGATGTTTCTTGACCCAAGAGCAATTGAAATCTGCTGCAATGATTTTATTGTCATTGCCCTGATCTAAATGCAGATTTTCGTGTCTATATTAGATCTGTAAATCAAACTTTAATGTCTTGTTATTTTTAATTTCTAGCCATACACTGGTTCTATACATCAGTGCTCTCTACAGTTGTGAGCATTCCTTCCTTCAATATTATGGTGCCTATTCATGATCTATTAAATCTCTGCTTCTCCAACCCAACCTTGTAAACAAATGTTTACAAATCCTTTTCCTGTGGATACCTTTGCCCAGTCTGAATTATTTACAGTTATTTAACCAGGCTTTCTTAGTCAAAAATTTGTTAGTTACTAAAACCTGAGGAAAAAATAAATACACACGTTAATACTTACACATCAAAAATGGAGAGAGAAGTTGAGTCCAGAAATAAATTTTAAAAAAGGCACATCAGCCCTTTGGCTTGCTCTTGTCTGTAAGGTGTAGATGGTGGCATGTTGGAAGCATTCAGTTGGATAGTTTTGTTGACAGAGGTTTGCAGCCTGTTGGAGACATTGGTTGGCTTATCCCAGAAGGAGGGATCCTGATTCTTGTAGCTGAAGAGGCTGCCTTTCCCTTTAGTTTGTGGTTTCTGCTAAATATTTGGTCCCAGGAAAAGAGACCGGAAAAAATACCTTCAAGATTGGCTGGTATTTATTGC
Organism: Sphyrna mokarran; assembly: GCA_024679065.1. Classification (NCBI taxonomy): domain Eukaryota; kingdom Metazoa; phylum Chordata; class Chondrichthyes; order Carcharhiniformes; family Carcharhinidae; genus Sphyrna; species Sphyrna mokarran. The sequence continues at coordinate 63,742,823 of JAGIQG010000001.1, forward strand.
TGTCGCACCCAGCACTCTTCTGCAGCTGACTTTTTAACCTATTTACCATTGTATTCCTGGGAGGGCTAAAAAGGGTATATGTTGTGCTCAGTCCATTTTGCTTGCATCTCTGACCATTTTATACTGAGAATATCAACAGGAGATAGATTTTGGATAACAGCTGAAATGTGGGAACCTGTATCCATTGTGTTTGCAACTACACGAGATAAGGTTAGCCTTTTTCATTTTTCATTTCTTGATTTCAGATCTTTCAAGTGTTTCTGTTTGAAGCAGGTATTGATCTCTTCAGGCATGGCATTCTATGTTCTGTTGTCAAGTGTAATCCATGTAGGACTTTTCCAGACTATGGTCGCTTTACATTATCATTAATAATAATGTAAAGTGGATAATGTAATGTAAAGCATCATCAAAAGGTGATGACCTTTTGATCAGTGTTTTTACATGTATTTATTTTAAAAGTATAGGTCTTCCTTAATTTCAGTATGCCCTTGGGTAGTCTGCAGACCACACTTGTTTGTACCTTTTGTCAGAACATTAGCCCTCTAACCTTGCAGATGAGCTACTTTCCCAGAACAGGTGCTAAAGCTGTATACTCTTGCCTTATCCTTTCAGGCTGTATTTTAAATTCTCTAATTATACCCTCTTCAATTTAGAGCACAAACAAGAGCATAGTTTTATGGTCAACTGATTCTGTTCTGTCATTCAGAATTAACCTACCCTCATAACCCTTCACTTCCTGAAAACTCCATTTCTATTCATTGGGATCTCTTTAGGGGCAGGTGTGACCTGTACAGTAAGCATGGGTGGCACTTGAACCCTAGAGATACTAATATCTTGGCAGGTAGACTAGCTAGGGCTACGGGGGGATCTTTAAACTAGAAAAGCTGGAGGGTGGAATACCGATGGGACGGTGAATAAGGAGGTTAGTTCCCAGGTAGGGAAGGACTGTAGGCACTCTGAGAGGGGGGTTAGGCAGGTGGTGGAAAAGGGAAATATCCTGACTGAGGGGCTGCGGTGTGTCTATTTTAATGCCAGGATGCAGTAAATAAGGTAGATGAGCTTAGGGCATGGATTGCTGCTTGGGAGTGTGATGTGGTGGCCATTACAGAGACTTGGTTATCTCAGGGACAGGACTGGGTACTTCAGGTGCCGGGATTCAGGTGCTTCAGGAGGGACAGGGTTGGGGGCAAAAGAGGTGGTGGTGTGGCACTGTCGATCAGGGACAATGTCATGGCTGTAGAGAAGGTGGAAGACGGGGAGGGATTGTCTACGGAGTCTCTGTGGGTGGAAGTTAGGAACAGCAAAGGCTCTAACTTTGCTGGGTGTATTCTATAGGCCGCCCAATAGCGACAGGGAACTTGAGGTGCAGATAGGGAAACAGATCCTAGACAGATGTAGAAATAACAGGGTTGCCGTGATGGAAGATTTCAATTTCCCAAACATCAACTGGAATATCCCAAGGTTAAGGGGTTTGGATGGTGTGGCGTTTGTTAGGTGTGTTCAGGGAGGTTTCATGACACAGTACGTGGAAAAGCCTACGAGAGGAGAGGCTGTACTTGACCTGGTGCTTGTTAATGAGCCAGGGCAGGTGTTGGATCTCACGGTAGGTGAGCATCTTGGGAATGGAGATCATAATTCTGTCTCTTTCACGATAGCAATGGAAAGAGATAGGATCAGGCAGGCGAGGAAGGTGTATGTCTGGAGTAAGGGGAAATATAAAAACATTAGGCAGGTAATTGGATGCATAAACTGGAAGGAGGTGTTCTTGAAGAGTACAGAAGGAAAGTGGCGGTTTTTCAAGGAATGTTTTTCTGGGGCACTGCAAGACAATGTTCCAAGGAGGTTCTGGTAGGACGTGGGAACCGTGGTGCACGAAGGTAGTGGTGAACCTAGTTAGGAAGAAAGAAAAGGTATGTAAAAGGTTCAGAGAGCTAGAGGATGTTTGGGATCTAGAGGAGTATAAGGTGTGTAGAAAGAAGCTTAAAAAGGAAATTAGGAGAGCCAGAAGGGGTCATGAAAAAGCCTTGGCAGGTAAGATTAAGGAAAATCCCAAGGCCTTCTACAAATACGTGAAAAGTAAAAGGATGAGAAGAGAAAGGATAGGGCCTATAAAAGGTGAAGGGGGAAAAGTCTGTGTGAATCCGGAAGAAATGGCAGAGATGCTTAACAAGTACTTTGCCTCGGTATTCACAGTGGAAAGTGAACTGGGAGATTGCACTGCAGGTTTGAGGCATACGGAAAAGATTGAGTATGTGGATGTTAGGAAAGAGGATGTGTTAGACCTGTTAAAATCTATCAAGATAGACAAGTCGCCGGGACCAGATGGGATGTACCCCAGGTTATTGTGGGAGGTGAGGGAAGTGGTTGCAGAGCCTCTGGTGATGATCTTTGTGTCGTTCATGGAAACGGGAGAGGTTCTAGAGGATTGGAGGATTGCGGATGTGGTTCCTATCTTTAAGAAAGGGAACAGGGATAGTCCAGGAAATTACCAACCGGTGAGTTTGACTTCAGTGGTTGGTAAGCTGATGGAGAGGCTTCTGAGGGATAAGATATATGAATATTTGGAGAAGTTTGGACTGATTAGAAATAGCATGGTTTTGTCAAGGGTAGGTCATGCCTTACGAGCGTAGTTGAGTTCTTCGAAAATGTGACTGAACACATTGACGAAGGAAGGGCGGTGGACGTAGTGTACATGGACTTTAGTAAGGCATTTGATAAGGTCCCACATGCAAGTCTTCTGGAGAATGTGAGAGGGCATGGGATCCAAGGGGCTTTGGCCTCGTGGATCCAGAACTGGCTTGCCAGCAGAAGGCAGAGTGTGGTTGTGGATGGGTCTTGTTCTGCATGGATGTCAGTAAGCAGTGGAGTGCCCCAGGGATTTGTTCTGGGACCCCTGCTGTTATTTTCATAAATTACCTGGATGAGGAAGCGGAGGGATGGGTTAGCAAGTTTGCCGACGATACAAAGATTGGTGGTGTTGTGAATGGTCTGGAGGGATGCCAAAAGTTGCAGCGGGACATAGACAAGATGCAAGACTGGGCGGAGAAGTGGCAGATGGACTTCAACGCAGATAAATGTGTAGTGGTCCATTTTGGCAGGAATAATGGGATGAAGGAGTACAATATAAGGGGTAGGAGTCTTAGCTGTGTCGTGGAGCAGAATGATCTTGGGGTCCGGGTCCATAGGACTCTGAAATCGGCCTCGGAGGTGGAGGAAGTGGTCAAGAAGGCGTACAGTGTACTGGCCTTCATTAATCGAGGAATAGAGTTTAGGAGTCAGGAGGTAATGATGCAGCTCTATAAGACTCTTGTCAGACCCCAGTTGGAGTATTGTGCACAGTTCTGGTCGCCTCACTATAGGAAAGATGTAGAGGCTATTGAGAGAGTTCAGAGGAGATTTACAAGGATGCTGCCTGGATTGGGAGGCAGGCCTTATGAAGATAGGTTGAGGGAGCTGGGACTCTTCTCACTGGAGAGATGTAGGTTGAGAGGCGACCTGATAGAGGTTGATAAAACGTTGAGAGGAATAGATAGGGTGGACTCAGACTATTACCCCAAGCTGTAATGGTCACTACGAGAGGACACAGATTTAAGGTGCAGGGAAGTAAATACAAAGGAGATGTCGGGTAGGTTTTTCACTCAGAGGGTGGTGAGTGAATGGAACCGACTGCCGTCAGAGGTTGTTGAGGCAAACTCACTGGAGTCTTTTAAGAGACTTCTGGATGAGTATATGGAAAAGAATAGGATAGAGGGTTATAGATAGGTATGTGGATTGGTGGATGTGATCGGCGCAACTCGTGGGCCGAAGGGCCTGATTGTGCTGTATTGTTCTATTCAGTGATGAAGTGGTCACAATCCTCCAGGGTAGAAACATTTTTTGAATGAAGTAATTTTTCTGCATTTTGGTCCTAAATTAGTGACTTCATATTTCTGCAGATGTGCCTTATGTTTTAGATTTCCCAACCAAGGGCAATGATTCTCAGTATGTACCCATCAGAATTTTGCAGATTTTAATGAGATTGCCACTGCAGAATATATACGCCCAATTCTCATTATCAAACAATGCCCTTCCAATTTAGTGAACTTTTGCTATTCTTCAATGCAAACAGGGGCAGTGCCCAGATAAACATGTAGCTGCAGGGATGGTGTAGGAGAGGGGATTTAAGTTGCATGGATAATTGGAGCACATTCTGGGAAAGGCGAGACCTGTACAAACAAGAGATTTGCACTTGAACCAAAGGGGCACCAATATCCTGGGAGAGAAATTTATTATGGCTTTGCAGGGGCAGGGGAGGGGTGGAGTGTGCTTTAAACTGATCTGTCGGGGGATGGGAAAGCGAGCTGTAGTCCAGAAGTCAGTGTTGAATGTACTGAGGAGAGTATCAAGATCGCAGGAGTGTATCAGTAGACAGGAAGATGAGTTGAAGTGTGTCTACTTCAATGTAAGAAGCATCCAGAATAAGGTAGATGAACATGGAGTGTGGATTGGTACTTGGGACGATGATGTTGTGGCCATTGCAGACACCTGGTTAGAATGGTGACAGGAATGGTTATTAGGAGTTCTGGGGTATAGATGTTTCAGTAAGAGTAGAAAAGGTGGTTAAAAAAGGGTGGAGGAGTAGCATTGTTTATCAAGGATAGTTTTAACAGCTGCTGAAAAGCAGTTTGAGGGGGGATCTGCCTACTGAGGTAATATGGGCTGATGTTAGAAATAGGAAAGAAGTAGTCACATTGTTAGTTTTCTATAGGCCCCTAAATAGTAGTAAAGATGTGGAGGGGGAAATTGCAAAGCAGATTATGGATAGGTGGAGGTCAGAGTAGTTATGGGTGACTAACTTTCCAAATATTGATTGGAGCATTTTGTAGGTTGAATAATTTGGATAGTTTTTGTATAATGTGTGCAGGAGGGTTTCCTGACACAATATGTGGAAAGGCTGACAAGAGGTGGGGCCACATTGAACTTGATACTGGGTAATGAACCAGGCCAAGTGTTAGATTTGTTTGTGAAGAGCACTTTGGAGATAGTGACCACAATATGGTGTCCTTCATTATTGCAGTGGAGAGGAATTGAGCCATATGGCAAGATTTATAATTGGGAGAGGAATAATTATAATGTGATTGTGCAAGAATTAGGGAACATAGATAAGAACAGAAACTGTCGGGGAAAGGCACAGATGAAAACTGGAGCTTTTCATCTGTCCTTAGCAGGCAGGGAGGAAACCATGGCTCACGAGATTGAATGTCTTGTCAAGAGGAAAAAGGAAGCATATGTAAGGATGAAAAAAGGTGACTATCTTGCTATAAGGTAACAAGGAATGAGCTTTTTAAAAACAGGGGCTTAGGAAAGTTAGGAGGGGGCATGAGAAGTCCTTGGCGGGTCAGATCAAGGAAAACCCCAAGGCTGCTTATTATGTGAGAAATAAAATGATCAGGATGAGGTTAGGGCCAGTCAAGGATAGTAGTGGGAACTTGTGCACGGAGTCAGAAGAGATGAGAGAGGTGATGAATGAATACTTTTCTTCAGTGCTCACCAAGGAGAGGATGAGGATGTGTGATACAGGCTGATAGGCTGGAGGAGGTAGATGTTGTGAAAGAAGATGTGTTAGCAGTTTTGAAAAATCTGAGGATTGATAAGTCCCCTGGGCCTGATGGGATATATTCTGGCATTCTTTGGGAGGCAAAGGATGAAATTGCAGAACCTTTTGGCTTTGATTTTTGGGTCCTCACTGCCTCCATGGGGATAGTGCCAGAAGACTGGAGAGTGGTGAATGTTGTTCCTCTGTTAAAGAAAGGAAATAGGATTGACCCTGGTAATTGTAGTTGGTTAGTCTTACTTTGGTGATCGGTAAGTTAATGAAAAGGTCCTGATGGATAGGATTTATGATCATTTGGAAAGATGCAGTTTAATCCTGGATAGTCAGCATGGATTTGTGAAGAGTAAGTTTTACCTCACAAATTTGATTGACTTCTTTGAGGAGGTAATTAAGTGTGTAGATGAAGGTAGAGCAGTTGATGTCATATACGTGGATTTTAGTAAGGTGTTTGATAAGGTTCCCCATACTAGGCTCATGAAGAAAGTATGGAGGTGGGGGATAGAGAAATTTGGCTGATTGGATAAGTAACTGGCTGTCTCCAGAAGACAGAGGGTGGTGATTGATGGAAAATTTTCAGACTGGAGATCAGTTACTTATGGTGTACCATAGAGATCAGTACTGAGTCCTCTGCTATTTGTGATTTTTATCAATGACTTGGAGGAGGGGGCTGAGGGTGGGTTAGTAAATTTGCTGATTGATTGATTAATTAATTAATTAATTAACAGCTTCTTCCCTGCTGCCATCAAACTTTTGAATGGATGTAACCTGCGTTAAGTTGATCTTTCTCTATACTCTAGCTATAACTGTAATACTACATTCTACACTCTGTCCTTTCCTTCTCTATGAATGATATGCTTTGTACAGTGCATAAGAAACAGTACTTTTCACTGTATGTTAATACATGTGCCAATAACAAATCAAATCAAATCAAATCAGATGAGGATCCTGCAGCTACAGGCACATAATCACACATAGAATGTCAGGCAAGGCAGGGAGAGAGCAAGTCAGGGCCATTCTTCATTTTTGGCTTATTCGCCTAAACATGAATTAAAAAACAATTGTCATGTAATTTCCAATAACTAATTGCCTTTTAACCAGTTGTTTCACCCCATCAGTTGTTCTCACTGCTATCATTATGGATGAAAAGGGAATGGTTTAGGTTAGAGGGTCATTGCTTTTCTTTATTGGTCGGTGCAACATCGAAGGCCGAAGGGCCTGTTCTGCGCTGTAATGTTCTATGTTCTATGATGACACCAAGATTGGCAGAGTAATGGATGAGATAGAGGGCTGTTGTAGGTTGTAAAGAGACATTGATAGGCTTCAGAGCTGGGCCAAAAAATGGCAATGGAGTTTAACCCTAATAAGTGTGAAGTGATTCATTTTGAATGTGGTAGTGATAAATTTGAATGCTGATTACAGGGTCAATGGCAGAGTTCTCAGGAATGTGGAGGAACAGAGATCTTGGGGTTCATATCCACAGATCTCTGAAGGTTACCACTGAAGTGGATTGAGCCATGAAGAATACCTATCGTGTGTTAATGTTTATTAACAGGGGGTTTGAATTTAAGAGTTGTAGAGTTATGCTGCAACTATACAGGACTTTGGTGAAACCACATTTGGAATAGTGTTCAGTTCTGGTCACTTCACTAATAGAAGGATGTGGAAGCATTGGAAAGAGTGCAGAGGAGATTTACCAGGATGCTACCTGGTGTGAAGGGTAGGTCTTATGAGGAAAGATTGAGGGAGCTGGGGTTTTTCTGTTTACAGCAGAGGAGGATGAGAGGTGACTTAGAAGTTTACAAGATGATGAGGGGGATAGATAAAGTGGACATTCAGAGACTATTTCCTCAGGTGGATGTTGCTGTTACTAGGGGACATAACTATAAAGTTCATGGTGGGAGATAGGAGGTAGAGTCTTTACTCAGTGATTGGGGTGTGGAATGGACTGCCTGCTGTAATAGTGGAGTCAGACACTTTAGGAACTTTCAAGCAGCTAGGCATGTGAAGCACATCAGAATGAAAGCTTGATCAAGGGCCAAAGGGCTTGTATTGTGCTGTACTATTCTATGTATCTTTAAATGTGGAGATCAGAATTGCACACAATACTCTAAATGTGGTCTTACCATGTACAGTAGTTGCAAGATTACTCTTGTGCTTCTGTAAAATGTCATGTTGCTCTTTATTACTTTCTAATTAATTGTTGCATGCCAACTTAGTGTTCCTTGCACAAACGTACCTATCACTTTGAACATCAAAATGTACGAGTTTCTCACTTTAGATTTTTGCTTTTTTTATTATGATTGAAGTGAATAACTTTACACTTTCATACTCCATCTACAATTTTATTACCCACTCACCATCCTGTCCATGTACTTTGCAGCCTTGATGTGTTTTCCCCAAAGCTTAGCTTTCACCTAGCTTGATATCATGGTCAAATGCAAGTACGTTGCATTCTGTCCCTTCAGAGTAATTAATAAATTGCAAGAAGCTGAAGCCCCAGCATTAATCCTTGTCTAACTCCAATATTCACTATACACCAGCTTAAAATTGTTTATGCCTATTCTTTTCCTATGTTACCCAGTCCTCTGCCTATCCTAATATTATGTCCAGTCCAATGAACCCTTATCTTGCCTATTAACCTTTTTGAGCAGCACCTTATCTGATGCCTTTTAGAAATCCAACTATACTACATCTATTGGTTATTAAAACCATGTTGACTATTCCATTCTGAACTTATTGCTAAAATTTCCTTATTAATAGATTCTAGCATTTTCCCAACAATTGATGTCAGGCTAACTGGCTTGTAGTTAACTGTTTTCTGAAACAACTTTCTTGACAACTTTATTTAGTGGGACCATTCCCCAGTCTAATGGAAAATCCATTTGCTGCAGTCCATCCGTTATCTTCAGCTATTTCTTTTAGAACCTAAGGATGAGACCATCTGATCCCAGTGATTTGTCAGATTTTAATCCCTCAAGTTTCTCCAATACTTTGTCTCAGCAGATATTAATTTCCATCATTTTTCTCAGTTTTAGCCCCTAGGTTATCTAGCATGTGATGAGTTTAAGAAATTAAAACAATCACAGGGTGTCAGGTCTGTGATAGTTTAGTCCATTGGCTATCATGTTGACCACACTAAGTGGCTATCTCTGCCATGATCGTGATTTCTTTCAAGTCTTTTCAAAGTTAACTAGCCATTAGGAAGGAGCAAAACATCAGCACACTGCAGCTGCAATGGAAAATGACCGTATATACAGAGGGATTTAGGCGTGTAGGTCCATAGTTCCCTGAAAGTGGCAAAACAGATGGCCAAAGTTACAGCATTGAGTACAAGAGTTGGCAAGTCATTTTGAAGCTATATAAAACCTTGGTTAGGCTGCATTTGAAATATTGCATGCAGTCTTGGTCATGCTACCAGAAGAACGTGGAAGCTTTAGAGAGTGTGTGCAAAAAAGGTTCGTCAGGATGTTGCCTGGTCTCAAGGATGTTGTCTGAGAGGTTGAATAAACTAAAATTGTTTTCACTGGAAGGATGAAGGCTGAGGTGAGACCTGAGAGGTCTACAAAATGATGAAGAGCATATACAGGGTGGATCGTCAGAGGCTTTTTGCTAGGTACAAGTATCAATTACAAGGGGGCACGGATTCAAGTTGAGAGGGAAAGCTTGAGAGATGTGTGGGGCAAGTTTTTCATTCAATGTGAAATGGGTGCCTGGAATGTTGCCAGAGGAGGCAAATTAGCAACATAGAAGAGGCATCTGGATGGGTACATGAATAAGGAGGAAATGGAGGGATATGCATTGAATAAAGTAGACCGTTTTTTTGTTTAGTTAGGGTATCATGATTGGTACAGGCTCAGAGGGCCAAGAGGCCTGTTCCTGTGCTGTATTTTTTTTGTCTCCAGTTATTGTGTTTCTGGCTGAAGTTCTACCCTTGCTCCCAGCTTGAGCTAGTTTGTGTTTTTGATGTCAATGTAATAGAACATAGAACATAGAACAATACAATTTAATCAATTTGATTTTCCTGTCAGGGTACACATCACAGTAATTCAAACATTTTAATGGTCATATTTTTCTGGAAATCATTTTTTCTCCTCATTTCCTGATCTGTAGATGGCCACATATACTGTTAATACCACCCCCTTCCATTTTAACTGGGTCTCAACTCAAGTTCTGAAATCTTGAGTTTAAGTAAATTTAGAGAAATTTTCCACAGCTTTGTCAAAGTTAACATTTGTTACTCAACTCCTACATCCTTCAAGAACTGCATGCCACTTCTTTTCATGCTGTCTTACCATATGTTGTTTTTGTAAATTTTACTAATAATTTCAATTAAACCACTTTATTCCTGCTCTCTGCACCTAATTCCCATTCAAGTCAAATTGCCAGTTTTTAGGACCTGTTTTCAACGTGTTCATCTTCACCTATTTATTCTTGCTACACTTAACCAAATTAAATCACAACCAGATCCACCATGTGAGAACATAACTAGGAGCAGGAATAGGCCATCTAGCCCCTCATGCCTGCTCCGCCATTCAATAAAAAGATGGCTTATCTTTACGTGGACTCAGTTCCACTTACTTGCCCACTCACCATAATCCTTAATTCCTTTACTGGTCAGAAATCTATCTATCTTTGCCTTAATGTTTAATGAGATAGCCTCAATTGCTTCACTCAAAAGTGGATGCAGTTGAGGGCTAAATTAGTTGTGGCCTGTTTTGGGGAACAAAACTCAGTATGTTTCCAGCTGTGTCTGAGTTGAGAAGCTTGAGGACTATCCTAATCATTTCCACTTTTTCCCCCAAGATTTCACAATTGCTACTAAAATTATCCACTAACTTCTTCTGCAATGACTTTTATTGCTGCTCTGACTTATTGTATTTTGTCTTATTTTCATTTAGTCTTTCACTTTGTTTTTGCTGTTGGTTAAAATATTGTTTTGACCCAAATAAACTCTGACACTAAACTCAGCTGAATCTAACAGCCCAACTTGTCCATGCCACCTTTTCTTTTAAACCCCCAACTAATCCTAATTGCCCACATCCCTCCATACCCTTCCTACCCATGTAATTATCTAAATGCTTTTAAAAGACAAAATTGTACTCACTTCTACTACCACCTCTGGTAGCTTTTTCTTGATACTCACCATCCTCTGGACACTTCTGTATTTCTCCCTTCGCATCTTAAAACTATGCACTCTAGCTTTAGACTTCTCTAAATTTGGGAAAAGATATTGACTATATAGCTGATCTATGCCCCTCGTTATTTTAGATCTCTGTAAGATCATCCCTCAGCCTTCTATGCTCTAGAGAAAAAAAGTTCCAGTCTATCCAGCTTCTCCTTAAAAATCAAGTCCCAGTAACATCGTAATAAATCTTTTCTGCACTCTTTCTAGTTTAATAATATTCTCCCGATTAAAAAGGGTGACCAGAACTATACACAGTATTCCAAGTGTAGCCTTACCAATGTCTTGTACAACTTCAACAAGACGTCCTAATTCCTGTATTCAATATTCTGATAATGAAACCAAGAATGCTGAATGCTGCCTTCACCATTCTGTTCAGCTGTGACTCCACTTTCAAGGAGCTATGAAGGTGTACCCTTAGATCTCTTTGTTCTGTAACTGTCCCTAATGCCCTGAGTAAGTCCTACCCCCTTATTCAATCTATCAAATCACACTACGTCACATTTATCTAAATTAAACTATCTGCCATTCATCAGCCCACTGGTCCAATTGATCAAGATCCCTTTGCAATTGGATCTAACTTTCTTCACTGTTCACTATACCATTAACCTTCACGTCATCTGCAAACTTACTAACCATGTCTCCTATATTTTCATCCAAGTCATTAATGTAAATGACAAACAACAGTGGACACATCACTGATCTGAGGCACACAGCTGGTCACAGGCCTTCAGTTTGAAAAACAACTCTCGACAACCACCCTCTGGCTTCTGTCAAGAAGCTAATTTTGTGTCCATTTAGATACCTCACAGTGGATCCTGAGAGATTTTTAACCTTATGCAATAACCTATCGTGTGATACCTTGTTAAAGGCCTTGCTAAAGTCCACATAGACAATATCAACTGTCTGCCCTCATCTATCTTCTTGGTTACCCTTCAAAAAAAAACTCTAATTTGAGAGACATGATTTTCCACTCAATGCCATGCAGATTTCCCTAAATCTCCATGCATCTCTAAATGACTGCAGATCCTGTCTCTCAAAATACTAGTGATGCTAGAAACAAATTAGGAGTAGTCCACCCAAATTCTGACTGGAGTTATTTTGGGAGAGAGTGTGCAATATGATTAATGGATAACATTCAAATTCATCTACATCTCATAACCAAGATCTAACTTAAGTCCCAGTAAAATGTTACACCAGGCTAAAGTCCAGTAGGTTTATTTGGTATCACAAATGTGACCATATTCCAACCATTTTCTTGGAATTGAGTCTGTGTCTGTATATGCTCTGTGAGCCTCACTCTCTACTCACTTGTGGGAGCAACACTCCAAAAGTTTGTGATACCAAATAAACTGTTGGACTTTAAGCTGGTATTGTGAGACTGGACCCACCCAGTCCAACACCAGCAACTCCACATCAAGTTCAGTTATATTGACAATAAGTGATATTGATGATATTTATGAGACTGAAGGAATTTGGTTAGATTAGAGAAGTCAGGGCGTGTCTCCTTGGAGAAGAAAAAATTAAGAGGCATTTAAAATCATAGAAGCCCTACACTGCAGAAGGAGGTTTGTTCAGCCTATCAAGCCTGCACCAACAACAATCCTACCTAGACCCCCATCCCTGCAGCCCCATGCATTTGCCCTGCTAATCCCACCAACTCAAGGGGCAATTTACCATGGCCTATCCAACCAGCCTGTACATTTGGACCGTGGAGAAAACCCATGTATATCTGGGGAGAATATGCAGACCCCACACTGACAGTCACCCAAGGCTGGAATTGCACTGGGTCCCTGGCATTGTGAGGAAGCAATGCTAACCACCATGCTGCCCAACCAGGCATCTTGATAGAATTGATAGGAATAAACTATTCCTGTTGGCAAAAAGCTAGAGAACCAGAGGATGGATCTTTAGGGAGTGGCAAAAGATACAATAGCAACATGAAATTTTTTTTTTAAACTTGGTGATGGGTGGTTAGGATCTGAAATGCATTGTTCGTGAGTGTGGAGGAGTTATTCAAAAGGGACTTTAAAAACAAAATTATTGCAAAGCTACAAGGAAAAGGCGCAGAAGTGGAAGTAGCTAATTAAGCATGAATATGATAGGTGTCATGGTATTGAGTTTGATGCTTGTATGGGGAAGATTTGCTGGGCCCAACTGGTCTTCTATCCATCAGTTTTAGCAATGACACCAACTGTGTGTCTCTGGCAGTACGGTGGCAAAGTGATTAGCATTGCTGCTTCACAGTGCCAAGGACTTGTGTTCGATTCCCAGCTTGGGTCACTGTCTGTGGGCAGTTTGCATGTTCTCCCTATGTCTGCATGGGTTTCCTCCAGGTGCTCCTGTTCTGAAAGATGTGCTGGTTGGGTGTATAACCTGAAAAGGTGTCAGATTGGGTGACTGGGGAATCAAGTAATTTCACTGGTGTTAATGTAAACCTTACTTGTGACTAATAAAGTAACTTTAATCAGGCAAACACTTGTCAAAAATATTAAGATTGGTGGCAAAGTCTTGGTCAAGGAATTTGAGGTGTACTCTGAAAGTGCAGAAAGCCACTCATGATGGGACTGGGGTAGGGGTACACGAGAGGTTGGAGTTGGAAGGTCACTGCATTGTGCGAGGACTCAGTAAGAAGTCTGACATCACCAGGTTTAAGTCCAACCGATTTATTTGATAGTAAACCCACAAGCTTTCAAGGTTATCCTCTTCGTCAGGTGAATGAGGTGTTTTGGTGTCAAACAAACAGCACATATAACAACACAGACTGTTTACAGATTACTGATTAGGATGCAAATCTTTACACTTAACCTGCTATTCAAGTCTTAAAATGGCTAACAATGTGGGAGGACTGTCATTCTGGAGCATGTTACAGAATTGGGGATGAGAATTTAATATTCCATACATGGGAGAGTAATTGAGTACAGCTGACTTACAGAATGATAGGGTATGAGCGGCAAAGTTCTGGGTGAACTGAAGTTTATGGAGCATGAAGGAGAGGGAGCATTGAAGTAGTCAAGCCCGGACCTGACCAAAGCATTCACGTTCATACCACACTGTTGGTGATGGGCTGTCACTATTATTTGTGCAGGGTTTTCACACGGGGGAGAATTGAGACATCTGGGAAGTGAAAGTGAGAGAAGTTAGACGCGAAAAAAAAAGGGGAAAAGAAGAATTCGGATCTCGTAGAGCAACGAGGAGAGCGGAATTGTGGCAATCGGAGCAAAAGATAAGTTCCACACGTGGAGAGTGGGGAAGTCAGATATAAGGTAAGGAAAAATGTCAGGGGATTGGAGACATTTCTCACAAAGAGAACACAGAAACAGTCAGGCGAAGAGATAGCTCAGACATATAGGGAATGATAGAACTACAGGGAAGAAAGTTCAGACACTGAGAGAAGATAGCCAGGTCCCACACACGGAGGGGGGGAACCGGACGGGAGAGCAAACGTCACGGAAAGAGGCAGAGATTTAAACTTTCAGCTGGGCTCAGAATGATATTGGCCGAGGGATGGAGAGAGAAGCCAATTATAGGGACGGGGATAGTGAGAGGGAAAGCGGATTTCGGGATAGAGAGATACACTTTGAAACGTAATTGTTCCAGACCCATTACTGCGAATAGATTTACACTTGTGCATTCGTGAGAAGCAGTTTGCTAAACATGAAACTGTAAAGCATTTTGTTTCAGTAATTCGGGGTTTTGTTCTGACCTAGGGTCGGCTCGTTCCAGTTGATTTTGCATGCACTATTTCCAGTGCAAATCGCTTCAACTCTGCCCCCTGGAAGCGTCAGCGTGTTGACTTTTATTTCAAGTCAAAAGAGGCTGGAGGAGTTTCCAGAGCTGAAAATCAGTTACAAGTTATAGGAAGCGAGAGGTGGAAAATACATAAAAATGTACTGGCTTGGAAACTGAACATTAGTGGTTGCGACTTCTTTCGCACAGAGGTGGAATTCCCCCGCGTGATTTGAGCCAAGTCATTTCCCTTGTATTCTACAAGAATGAAGTCTGTTATCCTTGACATTAAATTGGTGTTTCCGTGATTGTTCACATCCCCATCAGACTTCTACTTACTCACGTTTTCTGCCAAATCGGTTGAATCGCCCTACTTGACGAGGTGAGCGATTTGTCTTTCAGAGATGACCAAAGTATCGTAACTCGAATTTTATAAGTGAAACTTGATTTTGGGTTCACAGTATACATAGCAATTTGTAGCTCTAAATATAATGAATTATAATGTCTTGATGTTCTACATTAGTCAGTTGTGACATATCCTAATTTAGACTTTGTTGCTTTGTAGAATACCACTGTTCTCAGGTACTGTGGATTTAAGGTGAGCAAATCTGACAATTTTAAGGCTGTAGTAATTAGAATGGTAACCTGTGCAGTTAAATCAGCGCTTTCCAATTTACTAATTTCAGTAAGATGTATTATCAGTCTTAATATGGAGTTACACAGTTAATATATTAGCAGACTGTGGTTCTTAATTCTCTGTATGTGCACGTGTTGCTTTGGTGGGGGTGGGGATAATATTCCAAATGTTTTTCTTACATTTGGCCTTTTGGCTATTTGAACTGATGAATCCTTATTCCTCACAAACCAGAAGGTGTTTTTAATTCTCCAACGCCTGGCAAACTTGCAGTGAATCTAAGTCTAGGACAGAAACGTCCTGTGGCTGTATCAGATATAGTGTACTCACGTGATTGTTCTTCTTTAGAAAACAATTAACTAAACACTTTAAGGCAAAATACTGTGGATACTAACGTTTGAAACAAAAAAGAAAACGCTGGAGAAACTCAGCAGATCTCTAAAGAGAATAGAGCCAACGTTTGGAGTCAGGTTAACCCTTTGTTGGACTATTGCTTAAAGAAAGATTTGCATTTATAGGGTGCCTGTCACCACCACAGATTGTTCCAAAATGCTTTATAGCCAATTGAGTACCTTTTGAAGTGTAATAGTTGTTGCAATGAAAGAAATTCTAATTTGTACACAGGAGGTCCTACAAAGGGCTATTAAATAAATGACCATGTTGGCCAGGAAATGGGAGAACTTTCATGTTCTTCTTTGAAATTATGCTTTGGGATCTTTTGCATCCACCTGAAAGGCAGATGGAGTCTGGCTTAAATGTCTTATTTGAAAGGTATCACCTGAGACAGTGCAGCACTCCTTCAGTATTGCACTCAAATGTCATCCTAGTCTATCTACATTTTTTAATGGTGGGTCTGTTGTCATGTAGCCAAGCTGAGACCTTAAACTGTCAGAATAAACCTGACTTTTTCTGTACTGTAACAGATAAAAAGTTGATAACATGATATATACAAGATGGGGTAGCATGGTGGCATAGTGGTTAGCACTGTGTCAGGGATCTGGGTTTGATTCCTGGCTTGTCTGTGTGGAGTTTGCACTTTCTCCCCATGTCTGTGTGAGTTTCCTCTGAGTGCTCTGATTTCCTTCCACAGTCCAAAGATGTGCAGGTTAAGTGCATAGACTTGAACAGGTACTGAAGTGTGGCGACTAAGGGAATTTCACTTTAACTTTAGATAGTCTTGGAAATGGTGAACATTTCAAATAACAAAATTATGTCAAGGAAATGTCTGGAAATAGTAATAACACAATTGATTTTGCAATGTGTATTTGTTTCTAAAGTCTGAATTAATAAAGTACAATGTGCATTATAAATAAAGTTCTGTGTTTATTTGCGTAAACATTTACGAAACAGTTGAAATATTTAATTTTCCATATTCACAACTAAGAACTTGTGTATTTAGCATTAGTATTCACTTTTAGCATATTTATTTCTTTAAGTGAAAGTATAAAAATGTAGAAGAAAAGTCTGTAAAACAGAGCTCAAATCATAAATTCCTCAACTATATGCTTCTGTATTACTACTACTGACATTGCAACAGTAGGAAAGGTTGTAGAAGGAGGCTGGAAGCAAAGATTCCTATTTGCAATGTCTGTGCAATTGTGTTCAATGAAATATTTCCATTTGGGTTGAATTTTCTATTTTCTTCTTAAATTGGATGCCACCAGTTGCTGAAACACTTGTGTCTTTTAACAGCACCTTTAAAATGGTGATGCATTTTGAGCATTCTTCTGCTTTAACAAAGAATAAGTTCAAGACAAAGATGTGAAGTTCTTACCAGCCAAATTGTCTCAGTTACATTGTCTTTATAATGCACACTCGGTACTTTATTAATTACTTTAGAAACAAATATACATTGCAAAATGAATTGCGTTATTACAATTTCCACAAATTTCTTTGACGTAATTTTGTTATTTGAAATGGATATTTACAACCATTATTTTGTTTCGACAAATTAGAGTACCTTATCTTTAGCTTCTTGCATTTGTCTTTTGTGTGAAGGGATGCTTTGATTAACTTGGCTTCTTAGTTTTATTAAAGTGAGTTAGTGTGGTCCAAAATAAGATCTTCCACGAATACATGTTCACCTTATTTTTAAAAATTGAACTAAAGTATAGTTAAGAGCCAAGAAACTTTCCAACTTTTCTGAATGCGCACAATTATTGAAAAGAATTTAGGGATAAATAGATGCAACCTGGCAAAGTGCCCTAATGGTATAAAAACTGGATGGGGATAGAATTTGATTTACAGGACTAACAGATAATTGTTTCATTAAAACAATTACAATAATGGATGTAGTAAAGATGGTGCTATACATCATTACACAATTAATATAGTATTTGTATTAATTGTGAAATTTTGTTTGCCCTTAGCTTATGTTATGATAGCACTAGGGGATTTTCACGTTAATGTAAGCATGCTTGTGACAATAATAAATGAACTTTAAATTTAAAACACTCAATTGCTGATCTTATCCCTGAAAACATGGTACAAAGTTGCTTTTTAATAAGTGAAATTGTTTATTCAGCCTTGTGGCATTGTACTTGACTACATTTTCCATTTTATTGTATTTTTAAGAATATTCAGAATATTTTATGAAACTTATACAATTGTACATTCATACATATTTTAATGAAGCAATTATACATACGTCAAAATATTCATAACTTTAAGCTGTTGTTGATTAAGGGAACAAACAAATAGATATTTTACGAGATTATACAGAGTAGCAATGAAAGGTTGTTTATCAAACTGGAGAATGATATAGATTGGGGTTCCTTGGGGTTGTTATTAGACTATTGCTTTTTTCTTGATATGTACAAATAGCCTAGCTGCACAGGGCACAATTTTAAAAATTGCAGATGGCACAAAATTAATATATTGTGAACTATGAGAATAGTGATGAAATCTGAAAGAACTTAGGCAGGCTCATGGAATGGATGGGTGGGTGGCAGAGGAAATTTAATACTGAAAGAATGAAGTGATATAATTTGAGGAGGAGAATGAGGAATGGAGTATAAAATAAAGGGTACAATTCTAAAGGGGTCGCAGAAGCAGAGAGCTGGGATAAATATACACAAATCGTTGGCTGTGGCAGGACATGTTGAGAAAGTGGTTAAGTTTAAGTTCATTTATTAGTGTCATAAGTAGGCTTACATTAACATTGCAATGAAGTTACCGTAAAAATCTCATAGTTGCCACACTCCGGCATCTGTTCGGGTTAACTGAGGGAGAATTTAGTTAGGTCAATGCATCTAGCCAGTACATCATTCAGATTCTGGGAGGAACCCAGAGCTTAATAAGGCTTAAGAAAATCAGGACTTTTAAAATAGAGGTAAAGAGTAAAAGTGATGAGCCTTTATAGAACTGTCTTGATTTGTTGCATTGTGTTGTCAAGTTCTGGGCACTGCAGTCTGGGAAGGAAATGAAGGCGTTCAAAAGAATGAGGAAAAGATTTTTGAGAACGGTTCTGGAATGCATTGCATGAATAGGTTGGTGAAGTTGGGGCTTTTCTCCTTAGAGAAGAGAAAGTTGAGAGATTTGATTGAGTAGCCCAGACCGAATATGTAGGATAGAAGGGTTGAAAACCAGAGACATACCCTACCAGTTGCCAGAGTATGGCAACTAGGGGATTTTCACAGTAACTTCATTGCAGTGTTAATGTAAGCCTGCTTGTGATTAATAAATAAGTAAATAGGGGAGAAAATCGCAGGGCAATAAGGAAAGGGCAGGAGAATGGAAGATTAGATAGCTGCTGGTTGAATGGCCTCCGATGCTGATATCACAAATTTTACCATAAGAGCTACTAAGATTTTAGATTTGGGTGAGACAGATTTCGGTCACATCTTGTAGAGAGGTATAGTTGAGTGAAAGGTTGGTGTGACCTGTACTGTAAGGAGAACCCAGGTGAGAAAGCAAATGAGGAAAAGCAACAGATGCAATATAATTATTACCAATAAGAATAACGATAGAGACTGTCAGAAAGACATCTGGAATAAAGACCTTAGAATCGTAGCATAAAATCATGGAATCCTTGCAGTGCAGGAGGAGGCCTTTTGGCCCTTTGAGCCGTGCTGGCCGTTGTTCTACCCGGGCCCTGTCTCTGTGGCCCCATGCATTTGCTCCACTGTGGGTGGGGGTGGGGGTGGGGGTGGGGAGCAGCTGGAATGCCTGGGCGGGGGATTTGTGCCGGTGCAGGAGTGGTGTGCGGATGCCGCATACACTGTCACTGGAGGTTGGAATTGAACCCAGGGTCAGCGGTGTGAGTACTGTGCCACCATGCCACCCAAACCTTGGAATCAACCAGTCATCTTGAAGGAACATTGGAGGGGTGAGACCTTGTCATTGTGATCCATACTGTAACATAGAGATGAACAGAGAGGAAGTCCTGCTTGAAAAGCAGCAAGAACAAGAACTAGACTAAAGAATATGACTGAATGCAAAATGGTATACGTATAGACAGATTAGAATGGTGAACATGTAGCTGAAAATATGTAGGAAAGAGAGGTTCCATTTTATGGGGCACTGGCACCAGTACTGGGACATGAAGAAATTGTACAAGGCTAGGGTCAAGAGTACCAGCTCAAAAGGTGAAAAATGTGGCCACAAAGATTTTAAATGGCAGAAGCAATGCTAAAGTGAAAAGATTGTATGAATAATGGATCAAAATCCAAAAAATGAAAAAGAGTGGATTACCATCTGGCTATTGTGCTTTAGGTGCTTATGGTAAAGAGAAGACTTGGGCTTGGGTCACTCACTGTTGGTGTGGAGTTTCTCCCCATGTCTGCGTGGATTTCATCTAGGTGCTCTGGTTTCAAAGAACAACACAACCCTTCGGCCCAACAAGCCCATGCCACCATTTTAACATCCAATGAGTGCCTCATTCCAATCCTTCTACTACCTATAACTTTTGCCTAGGCTTCTTGGACTCCACAATAAAGGTGTGCAAATTTAGAGAATTAGTGTGTCACATTATGGGCGGTCTAATTTAGGATCAATTTGTTAACACTAATCAGCACGTTTTTGGGATGTGGGAGAAAACCGGAGTACCCAAACAAAACCCACGCAAGCACGGGGAGAATGTGCAAACTCCCACAGACACTCACCCAAGTTGGAGATCCAACCCAAGTCCATGTATCTGCATAGCAAACAGTGATTTCCTCCTGTAGTCTAGATGGGTGGATTGGCTCTGCTGGGTTGCCTGTTGGTGTCAGGGGGTCGGATTAGGGTGGATACTTGGGGTTGTGGAGGTGGGGCCTGGGTGGAGTTGTGGTCAGTGTAGACTCAATGGACGAGGTGGCCTCCTTCTGCATTGTAAGATTCTTTGAAGACGAATTGATTTACGGCGATGAAACCAGAGAGAAGAATAAGAATGTGAGTAAAACCATATAGCAGAAGGACATATAAAGTGTGCATGAAAAAAGTACAGAGGATAAAGAGCAAATTCATCATGGGAGATGTTACGTGAAAGCTTTTACTGAGACATGGCTGCAAAACAGTCAAAATTAGGAACCGAATATATCAGATTTAAGGTTGACAGAAAGATTGTGAAAATGGTAGAGAGGAGAAGTAGCCTTAGTGATTAAGGATGAGGTTATAATAAGACAAAATCAGGCAATGAAGACAGTTAAATAAATACTGGTACAATGGTTAGCACTGCTGCCTCTCGTCGCCAGGGACTGGATTCAATTCCCAGCTTAGGTCACTTTGTGAAGTCTGCATGTTTTCCCCATGTCTACGTGGGGTTTCGTCCTGGTGTTCCTCCCACATCCGAAAAATGTGTTGGTTAGGTACATTGACCATGGTAAAATTCTCTCTCAGTGTACCCGAATAGGCACTGGAGTATGGCAACAAGGGGATTTTCACAGTAACTTCATTGCAGTATTAATGTAAGCCTATTTGTGACACTAATAAACTTCAAAAAAAATTTCAAAGGAAATGAAAAATATAGTGTAGTGAAAAATAGTTGTAGTGGAAGTATGTAACAGCCATCTGAAGTGGTAGAAATGTGTTAATGCAGATGTTGGACAAACATGCAGTAATTCAGAATGGTTTCAATTGCGAGTTTTAACTTTTATATAGATTGGGATCTGCAGAGGTTAACTTGACAGAAAATTAATAAATTTCTTGGGTGTATTCTGGATACTTTTCTGCACAAAATCCCCTAGGACTAGCAATGGGCAGGCTATAATAAGTAACGAACCAGATTTCATTGTTAGCCTTGTTGCATGAGTATTTATCAAAATACAATCATATGATTGCTTTCAACGTAGCATTTGAAATAAAACTTGAAAATTGACTGCTAAGATTCTAGATTTAGGTAAAACTGAGTTCATTGTGTTGAGATGGAGACTCCACAGTAAGCTGGGCAAATCTAATAAACAGTATAGCAACAGAAGATCAGTAGGAGGTATCTAAAAGTAATTTAATGTGTTACAAAACCATTTTCTATCTCTAAGAGATAAAAGCTCTACTTGCCAAAAATGCATCTGTTAATATCTAAAGCAGTAGGAAACAGCATAAGACCAAAGAACAGATATGCAAAATGCAAAAAAATGGCCCACCTCCTAGAAAATGTGAAAGATACAAAGAACAAATGATGACAAAACATTAGCAGGGTGTTTTAAAAGAAAATTGCCAGGATTATCAAAATCAACACATGTTTAATACAATAAGAAAAACAGGGTGGTCAGGAGCAGGGTGGGCCCTTGAAAATTGATAATAAGCAGTGGCATAGCGGTTAGCACTGCTGCCTCACAGCGCCAGGGACCCAGTTCAAGTCCCGACTTGGGGTCACTCTCTGTGTGGAGTCTGCACGTTCTACCAGTGTTGTGGGTTTCCTCCAGTTAGTCCGGTTTCCTCCCACAGTCCGAAAGATGTGCTGGTTAGGTGCATTGGCCATTGGGTGGCATGTTGCCACAGTGGTTAGCACTGCTGCCTCTCAATGCAAGGGACCCTGGTTCGATTCCAGTTTTGGTCACTCTCTGTGTGGAATTTACACTTTCTTCCTATGTCTGTGTGGGTTTTTTTCTGTGATACAGTTTCCTCCCACAGACCAAAGATGTGCTAGTCGGGTTGATTGGCCATGCTAAAATTGACCATAGTGTCAGGGGGATTAGCAGGGTAAATATGTGGGGTTATGGGAATAAGGCTTGGGTGGGATTGTGGTTGGTACAGACTTGATGGGCTGAATGGTCTGTTTCTGGACTGTAGGGATTCTGTGACACTGATATAAGGTCATTGGCAAAAGGAAAATCTCTTGCACAGGAAATGGTTGGGATTTGGAATGCACTGCCTGGATGTCTGGTGAAAGCAGATTCAATCATGATTTTCAAAAGAGAACTGGATAATTAGTTGGAGAGAAAAGAAATATGCAGCTATGGGGATAAAGTCAGAGGAATGGGAGTTGCCATCAGTTTCAGGGAGCCAGTGTGGCCTTGTTGGCAAATGGCCCCCCTCTATGCTGTAACCATTCTATGATTCTATGATCATGTACATTCCCGTATATAGTTTTTCAAATCATTACGTATCCTGATTGTACAACACATTGGGCCAAATAAAGTGGTGCATCACATTGAACAAATACCTTAGGCAACCTTTTATGAATTATTTTGATCTACATGAAATGATCCAAGGATGATTGCATCTAGTCTTAAAACTAAAAGACTGTTAGTATTTTATTGTCCTCGCCGTGGAATGATACAGATATATTTAATTGCACTATAATCATTGTGTAGTCTTTTATGTATTGTCTCTACACTGATGTTGGAGTTTCAATAATGGAGAAATGAGCTCTGGTTATAAGGCCTTGAACTCAGCAATGTAGTTGACTCTCAATTGCCCTCGGGCAACGAGGAATGGGCACTAAATGCTGGCCAGCCAGCCATGTCCCGCAAATGAATAAAAAACAGAGGTAAACCATCAAATCCTAAGGTTTTCTCGGTTAGAGCGTTCTCTGCATTCAGCTGCTGCCCTTGGAGGAAGGTGAGAGTTGGAATGTTCCAGTTCAAACTAATGTTTCAATGAGAAATATGTTGGGAGCAGCAGCGGCTGTGTTTGTTCATGTCCAGCAATCCAAGCAATTTATTTTGTTGCTGTAAACTGATTCTAAGCCATGTATGAATCTTGCGTGACGAGCAAAGCCATAAAGTAAACTTGTTCATCTCACAAGTCTTCTCAGTAGCAAATCCGATACTTTGGGATCGGTATTTGCTGTATGACGGCGTGTTCTAGGAACATTAGAAACAGAATGACGTTTATAACCGTTTCAGGAGAAATCTGTTGTCAGGCCTGTGCCTGCACAATGCATTAACCAGCTACTAGAAGAATATGATGTGGAGTTGCCGGCGTTGGACTGGGATAGTCTCACGACTCCAGGTTCCAACAGGTTTATTTGATAGCACAAGCTTTTGGAGCACTGCCCCTTCATCAGGTGAGTGAATGACTCACCTGATGAAGGGCAGCGCTCCGAAAGCTCGTACTACCAAATAAACCTGTTGGACTTTAACCTGATGTTGTGAGGCTACTTACTGTGCTAGAAGAATAGTTCTCAAAAGTTTTTAGTTGAAGGAACCTTTTACAAATGAATTAGAAATTATGGACCCCCCCCCCACACTCAATACTATATATATTGTAATTCCTATATATTGCGTATTCTGTTGTTAAATGAACACAGTAAGGTTATTCACCTTGGTCATTTATTGTGGACATCATGGGGCAGCACGGTGGCACTGCTACTCACAGTGCCAGGGACCTGGGTTCAATTTCAGCTTCGGTTCACTGTCTGTGTGGAGCTTGCTCATTGTCCCTGAGTCTGCATGGGTTTCCTCCGGCTGTTCAGGTTTCCTCCTACAGTCCAAAGATCTGCAGGTTAGGTTGATTGGCCGTGCTAAATTGCTTAATGAAAGGTAAAGTTTACCAACAGCCTTGCCTCCAGCAGGCTATCAATTCTAACAAAGGGCAACCTAAGCTAAGGTCCAAAATGGTGATAACAGGGTTCTATTATACTTATCAAGTGATTATCTGAAAACAGTAATTTTAATAATGTTAGTTCAGGAACTTATTTTTGGGGGAAAAAGTTGCAGGGTTCTGGGGAAAGAACTGGGCAATGGATTGGCTATCAAAGATGGGCCAAATAGCTGCCTGTAATTTTATCATTCTATGAAGATTGTTACAAATTTGTTTTTGCAATTATAAAGACTTCTGTTCCTCCAATTTGCCCTCTCCTGAAAATGCTAGTTGATCCTTGTGTAATCTTAACTGCTTTTCCAAAGTGAATGAGTCAAGAAAGTGTGGTTTTCAAATGTCTGTGAGAATTCTTGCTACAATTGATACTTGTGGAGAAATTGCAAATATTAACATATTCCTTATTATAACAGTTAAAAGAAAAATGTCAGCTACCCAAAAGAACCTGCGGCCTTGAATTTCACAGAATTGTGACGGTATAGAAAGAGGCCATTTGGCCTATCGTGTTTCGATTCAAATAATGATCTAATGCCTTAATTGAATCTGTCTCTACCACATTTCCAGGCATGCATTCCAGACCTGAATCACTCATTGTGTGAAAAAATTTTTTTTTCCTCATCATATTTGCTTTAATCACTTTAAACCTGACCCTTCTTGCTTTTGATCCTTTTACGAGCAGGAACAGTTTTCCTCCATCTACTCTGTACAGCCCCCTTATGATTTTGAACATTTCTTAGCCTTCTTCTCTCAAAGGAAAACAGTCCCAACCTCTCCAAACTATTCTCATAACAAGTTTTCCATTCGTGGACGCATTCTGGTAAACCTCTCTGCACTCTCTCCAATGTATTCATAGCCTCCTTATAGTGTGGTGCCCACAACTATATACAGTACTCCAGCTGAGGTCCAACTTGTGTCTTGTATAAGCTCAGCATAACCTCCTTTTTCTTGTGCTTTATGCCCCTATTAATAAAGCCCAGAATAGTGTATGCTCTCTCTACCTGTCCTGCCTCCTTCAATGAACTATGTATGTGTACACCAAGGTTTTTCTGCTCCTGCATCTCCTTATCCCTTATTTTGTATTGTCTCTCCATGTTCTTTCTATCAAAATGCATCACCTCATACTTCTCCATGGCGTTTTTCAAAATGTCTTATGACATCTTTGGGAAATCTGATTTAACTCACCTGAGAAATGACTTAAACAGCTGAAAATTGTCTTTTAGACTGCTTCCCCAAACGGTTCTTCCAATTTCCCACTGAAATTGCAAACAGACAATCAGGACAATCTTGAAATTTGGAACAACTATTTTTGTTGCAGGAAGCTTTTAGAATGTAAACCACATAGTACTGAAAAATATAAAATTCAGAATTGCCAAGACAAATGAAAAATGAGCTCATGTGTCCACAAAGCATCATTGTAAACATGGTGAAGTTAAATGCCTGGCTGCTGGCATGGTACACCCCTCACATAAGCTGAAATCTTACTTAGCATCAGGCACAAATAAATTGAGCAGGAATCTGATTTTTGCAGTGTACTAAGAGTTCCATCTTGATAAGGGAGATGTACCACACCGTAGAATCACTCAACAATTGTGCAATGCCAGCCATGTTGGCCAAAGGTTTTTTGAACAGTTAAAAAATGGCCTTTTTCCAAATAGGCTAACAACCCATCCTACTTTTCCAAACTGCAATGGATTCATTTTACTTTCACCATTACAGAGTCCTGACATTGACATTGATTATGCCTACTCCAAGATGGTATGCATTCGGTGAAAAGTAACAGATATAGACACACAAGTTTAGGGTCTGATGGAAAACCTGGAAATGGATTTCTATAATTAATTAGTAATTAAGAGTCATGAATGAAGCCCAGTCCATCACTCAAACTCGCCTCCCATCCATTGACACTGTCAACACTTCTCACTGCCTCAGAAAAGCAGCCCGCATAGTCAAGGATCCCATGCAGCCTGGACAAATTCTCTTCCACTTTTTTCCATTGGGAAAAAGATACAAAAGTCTGAGATTACGTATCAACCAATTCAGGAACAACTTCTTCCCTTCTGCCAATACTTTTGAATGGACCTACCCTGCATTAAGTTGATCTATCTTTACCCATAGCCCTGACTGTAACACTACATTCTGCTCTGTCTCCTTTCCTTTCGTTTCCTTTCCTTTCCTGTATGCTTTGTCTGTGTAGTGCACAAGAAACAATACTTTTCATTGTATGCTAATATATGTGACAGTAATAAATCAAACAATTGCAACGAAAAAAGCATCTTGTCTCTCCAACTCATTTTCTAATTTGTTTATCTTTGATTCACAGTGAAATCCAGGTTAAGTAATATATTTTCCTTAGCTTGACCGAGTCTGTTTCTAATCTTTTGCTTTAATACAAGCTTCATCAGCAGAGGCAATGATACGCCCTAACTGTTGTAACAAAACTGATGTGCAAAGAGATTTATGTTCCAGATATCGAATTTGTATATTCAGATGCACATAACTTTTGTTCATTCTGTCAAGTGATGGCCTCTAATTGCTTCCTGGTTGGTGATGTAGCGAAGTTCACACCCACAAAAAGTGAGAACCTCAATTAATTCTCCACTTCAAAGAATCTCTAATTTTTGCCTCGAATAATAACATCACTTTAGGGCGGCACAGTGATTAGCACGGCTGCCTCATGGTGCTAGGTACCCGGGTTCGATTCCTGGCCTGGGTCATTGTCTGTGTGGAGTTTGCACATTCCCCTCATGTCCGCAGGTTTCCTCCAGGTGCTCCGGTTTCCTCTCTCAGCCCAAAGATGTATGGGTTAGGTTGATTGGCCATGCTAAATTGACCCTAGTTTCAGGGGGATTAGCAAGCTAAATATGTGAGGTTACATGGATAGAGTGGGACTGTTGTTGGTGCAGGCATGATGAACAAAATGGCCTCTTTCTGTACTGTAGGAATTCTATGATCTTAAACTTTGGACAACACAGCATTACATGCTAAGAGAATCAGACTTTCTGATGATTTCTACATCTTACTGTTAATCTTACATTCAATAATATCAATCAATATCTCAAATCAGACATTGTGGTTATAAATAATCATTTAGAAACTATCCCAGATAAATGGGTTTGGTACTGAGAAGAAACAGATTCTGTCTCAGCTGTTATTGTTAATGAGCTTTTTCCAAATATACAATGATAAATGTTATCACTGAAGTGTTCAACCTTAGCCTTTCGCTCTGCTGTGCGGTCACAAGTTTGTAATGATTTTGATTTATTTGAACTAGGATTTATGAGTTCACTTATTTGAAATAAAAACAATTTTAAATCACACCCAATTTAGAAACCTAAACACATGTCAAGAAAAAACACTTTAAATGGTGAATTCAGAAAATTTATTAACTATCTGAAAGGTTACAAATTAGAAAGATAAAAAAGCAGCATCAATTAATGGTAAGAGGAGAAAGTTTAACAATTGAACAGCCTTCTCAGAGCAGGATGTGACTTGTTAACCTTGATGGAAGGAATTAATAGGTTCCTCTTCAACTTTAAAAGACAGGCAGCTATGTTAATTAATTATTGGCTAATACTCAGACTAACTCAAGATAAGAGATATAACTTGAGAGAAAGCATGGTCTTAAAATTGAGACAATGATCATAATTAACTAAAAATCTTACTTCATTATTGACAAATTATAGACCAACTGGCTATTTTCCAACAATTAACTGAAGTAGGCTTTTAGCATCTTTAAGGTATAAAAAAGGGGTCTTGAGAAACCACATGGATAGAAAGAGATGTTCATGGAGTCTTAGAGGTTTACAGCAGGAAACAGGCCCTTTGGCCCAACTTGTCCTTGCCGCCCCTTTGTTTTTTAACCACTAAGCTAGTCCCAATTACCAACTGGCTATTTTCCAACAATTAACTGAAGTGAGCTTTCAGCATCTTTAAAGTATAAAAAAGGAATCTGGAGAAGCCACATTGATAGAGAGACATGCTCATAGAGTCGTAGAGATTTATAACAGGGAAACAGTCCCTTTGGCCAAAAACATGGATAACACGTAAAATCAACACCTCTCTAAACGTTTCTCTCTACCTTTCTCTAACAATAACCCTAGGGGTAAAGGTTCATAGCTCCTTGAAAGTGGACAGAGTGGTGAAGAAGGCATTCAGCATGCTTGATTTCATTGTCAGAACATTGAATACAGGAGTTGGGACATTGTTCAAGACATTGGTAAGGCCACACTTGGAATACTGTGTACAGTTCTGGTCACTCTAGTATAGATATTAAATTAGAAAGAGTGCAGAAAAATTTACTAGTATGTTACTAGGACTTGATTGTTGGAACGAACTGCCAGAGGTGGTAGAGGCATTTTGAGAATCTATTAATAATAGATTTATTATATTTACATTTACACAATTATTTATAATTGTGAAAGTTATAACTTTTCTGTGCCAGATTGCAGTTCTAGCCTTTCCAACATCAATTACTTATTCTAAAATTAAGGCTGTTTACTTAACTAACAAAACAGAAAATGTTGGAAAATCTCAGCTGGTCTGACAGGATCTGTGGAGAAAGAATAGAGTTAACATTTTGAGTCAGGATGACCCTTGGCTCTATTCTCTCTCCAAAGATGCTGTCAAACCTGCTGAGATTCTCCAGCATTTTCTGTTTCTACTTCAGATTCCCGCATCCTCAGTACTTTTGCCTTTGACTACTTAACTACTTAGCACAGAATGTTTAATAGCATGGATCACCTGGCATCAACCTAGGCTATTCCTTCGCAGTTGCTGGGTCGAAATCCTGGACTTCCCTCCCTAATGACGTTGTGGGTCAACCCACATCACGTAGACTGCAGCTATTCAAGGTGGCTCACCACCACCTTCTCAAGATTAACTAAGAATGGGCAATAAATACTGGCTAGCCCATGTCCCGTGAAAGACCAGCATGATGACACAGTAATTTGCACTGCTGTCTCATAGTGCCAGTCATTTGGGTTCAATTCCTGGCTTGGGTCACTGTTTGTGTGGAGTCAGCATGTTCTCCCTATGTCTGCGTGAATTTCCTCCAGGTGCTCCCACAGTCCAAAGACGTGCAGGCTAGGTTGATTGGCCATGCTAAATTGCCTTTAGCATCAAGGGGACTAACTAGGGTAAATGCATGGAGTTTTGGGGATAGGACCTGGGTAGGATTGTAGCTGGTGCAGACTTGATAGGCTGAATAGTCTCCTTCTGCACTGGAGGGATTATGAGATGCTATGAGCATATTAGTTCAAACTACAAATTGCAGGCGCACTAAAACAATTAATCTTGAAACTACCAAAATGAAGTCCCGTCTCAATTTAACTTTTTGTACGGCTTCATAGACCCCTAACAATTATATATAATTAAACATATGCCTTTTGATGCTGTTGCATGCCCTAGTGTGACAATCTTGCTATTACGAGAGTCTGACAAACGTTCACCAGATGATTCCTGGAATGGCAGAACTGATATATGAAGAGAGACTGGATCAACTGGGTTTGTACTCAGCGGAATTTAGAGGAATGAGAGGGGATCTCGTAGAAATGTCTAAAATCCTGATGGGACTGGACAGGCCAGATATGGAAGAATGTTCCTGATGTTTGGGAAGTGCAGAACTAGGGGTCACAGTCTAAGAATAAGGGATAAGTCATTCAGGATTGAGATGAAGAAGAACCTTAGTTATAAATCTGTGGAATTCCTCACTGCAGAAAGCTGTTGGAGCCAGTTTATTAGATATGTTCAAGAAGGAGCTGGACATGGCCCTTGTGGCTAAAGGGATCAAAGGGTATGGAGGAAAAGTGCATGATCAGCCATGATCGTATTGAATGGAGGTGCAGGTGTTATTGGCCTATTCCTGTACCTATTTTCTATGTTTCTACGTTAACCTGTGGCCTTGATTAAAAAAAATTAAAATTCTAAAGCACTTTACACGTTACTCTGACGGTCTCGAAGTATTTTACAATCAATTACTTTTGAATTGCAATAACTGTTGTAAGGTGGGTGTAGCACATAATTTGGATACAGTAAGGTCCCACAAACAGCAAAATGATAATGATCAGATGACCTGTTTTATCCATAATATTGGCCGAGGGAGAAATGTTGGCCAGCACGCCGTGAGAAGCTCAAACTTGTGGGATCTTTTACTTCCACCTGAGAAAACAAACAGGGCCTCAGCTTAACATCTCCTTAGAAAGACAGCAGCTCAGACAGTATGGGACTTCATCAGTACTGCACCATAGGATGTCTTGTGGTTCAGTGTCCCTACCTGAGCTTGTTGGCTTTAAAAAGATCGTACGTGACACATTTCAATCAGCCCAAGATTCCTTCTGTTATTTTCCAAAATGGACAAAAAATTATGTGAAGATGTACTTAAAAAAAGTATTGCACTGGATTGTCAGTTCTGATTTTGCGTTACGGCTACATGGAGTCTGAACGAACAGATATCTCACTTGGAGATTATCTGCGAACGAGATAAATTCAGCAAGCTGTTAACAAGATTCAGATAGACTTGGAGGGCAGAAACCTCTCACGTTAGAGAGCAGTGGCAGAAAACGTTAGAAGGTATGCACAGTTCTGGCAGCATCTGTAGTGAAAGAAACAGCAACCTTTCAATTCTGCAACCTTTTTTCAGAACTGGAAGAAATTAGGAATGTAATAGGTTTTAAGCAAATGAAAGTGTAGGAGGAAGGGTGAGAATAGGAAGAAAAGCAATAAGGAAGTTCAGTGATAGAGCAGAAAGCTAGAGAGAAAACTTATTTCTTCACTTGTCCTGTTAATGTGTCCTTTGGCCTTATACCATCCTTTATGTTTAAAGGAGATATGAATGGCAGGATTCTAAACAGCTCTTATTTGAAAGCAAACAAGAGAGAACACAAGCAAAACAAATTAGCAAATTGACAGTGTCTGAACGTTTAAGGTAATGGATTGTCAATCAAGCAGCCTGCTTTGTTCTGGATTGTGTTGAGCTTCTTGAGTGTTGTTGGGAGCTGCACTCATCTAATTAAATGGAGAGTCTTCCATCATACTCCTGACTTGTGCCTGGCTGCCTTGTAGATGATGGACAGGGTTAGGGGAATCAGGAAGTGAGTTATTCTCTGCATCTTGTCAAATGACTTTTGGAAATCCTTTATACAATCATGGAATCCCTACAGTACAGAAGGAGGCCATTCGGCCCATCAAGTCTGCACCGACCACATCCCATCCAGCCCTATTCCTGTAATCCCATACATTTATCTGCTAATCCGCTTGACACTAAGGACAACTTACCATGGCCAATCAACCTAACCTGCACATCTTTGGAGCATGGTGGAAACTGGAGCACCCAGTAATCTTATTAGTTAGATCCTCAAAAAAAATCTTGAAGTTTGTGAAACACTATTTCCTTTTTGTAAGATCATGTTGACTTTGTCTGGTCATGCTATGATTTTCTAAGTGTATTTTTAAGACTTCCTCAATAATACTTCCAGTACTCATGATGATTGATGTCAGGCTAACGGTCCTATAGTTTCCTGTTTTCTCTCTCCCTCCTTTCCCCAATAGTAGTGCTACATTTATTAACTTCCAATCTGCCGGGACTGATCTAGAATCTAGGAAATTATGGAAAAGCATACCCAGCATGTCCTCTATCTCCAACCTTGGGATGGAGGTAATCAAATTTGGGAGATTTGACTGCTTTGGTTTCCTAAATGCAGAAGGAGATGTTCATATTGGAATCCTGAACCAATGTCAGTTTTAGGGACCTTCCCATTTGGAACCAGCTCCACCTGGCTTGGAAAATTCTGCTCTGTGTGGGATAGACTGCATTTCCAAGGAATAGAAATTATAAGATCCATATGTTCTAATGCAACATTGTATAATCTGTTACATGACTGTTTATGCCTTTGCTATGGGAGCTTCACCAGTCTAGTGCTGACAAGGAGAAGCCTTGTGGAAAATCACAGCTTTTATAATTTAGCATGAACAAAACCTCAAGAGTATAGAATGATTTCTTTATTCTTTATTTTGGATCATTTAACACAATATTTATGCTGTAGACCAGAACAATCAAATTGAATTTTTGTTAAATGGAATTTATCTATTGGAATAGATAATGCTATGATTACATTTTGTTAAAATATTAGTTCAGTGTTGAAGTTGGAGGAGTCTTGGATAGGGAATAGGGACAGGGCGTTGTCAGCACAAAGAAAGCAAAGAAGTGGAAGCAATTATTGCCACAGAATTACTGCATGGAAGAAATAGCAGGCAGGAAACAAATTTACACAATTTACTGCACTTGATAAGAATGTTGAATAAAATACACCAGTAAAATGGCATGGTTGTGAAGCTTTATGATTTTACAATTATATATCCACTAGAATTAATTTTTGGAAGCATTGATAGAATAGTTTAACATTCCAAGCCCCAAACTTGATTGAGGTTAAACAATTTTGGGCAATCTCACTATGTTTACTATCAGATATTGATCTATCACAATATACAGTGCACATATTAACCCAATTAACATTCAAAGGTAAATTCACTAATCCTGTTTGTCAAGTAGGGCTGGAACATAACACTGAATCTCCAATTAGTGTTTTTTTTCTCTCTCTGTGGGGAATGCAGGACCTGCAAAGACTAATTACAGGACTAATTATAGACCTTGAAATCGCCAGATTCATTCAGAGGATGACTTGCTTTTGAGAGAGTGGGTCAAGTAATAGATTTGTTCCAGAATTGAGGAGGCCATTCGGTCTATCTAGTCCATGTTCATTAAACCAGTCAGCCTCATTCCTCCTGTTCTATCCCTTTAACGTTGCTACATAGAACAGAATGTTTTAGCCTCAGCAAGGGGAAATAATTGAGAAATCCAAGGATAGGGCGCCCAAACTTTACCTCTTTAAATTATACACTTTCTTTTAATTATCCTTTATAATCCTACATTTTACTTCATTTTCTATGAAACTGAACATCTTTATAACTTCAACCTTTTATCTATATAACTTCAACACTGTACTATAACCATGCACCTATATCAACTTCAACTACACATCTTTATAACTTCCAACACTGTACTACAACTGTACATCTATATAACTTCAACTATGTATCTTTATAACTTTGCCCTACATCAACCATCTATCTTTACAACTACGATACTGTACTACAACCATATATCTATAACTTCAACTGTACATCTTTATAATTTCAGTGTACATCCACCTTTATAACTTTATCTTTATAACTTCAACAATACATTTTTAAAATTTTAGCCGTACATCTTTTTAATTTCAACATTGTACATCACTGTAAATCTTTATAGTTTCAATACAGTACTTGAACCATGCATCTTTATAACTTCATTGTATGTTGACCATATATTTGTATATTTCAACACTACATCTTTATAACTTCAACTCAGTACAGCAACCATGCATCTTTGTAACTTCAATCATACATCTTTAAAACTTCAATTAATGAATTGAAGGGCTGTGCTACCCCTGGGGGAGGGGAATATAAATGTTACATAATATATATCATAAAAGAATAAAACTATTACATAACATATATATATATAATATAACAATTGCAGTGTAGTATTGTAATTCCTCACAGGATCTATCAAAATCCACTAAATAAAATGCAGTTTCAGCCAATGGATGTCCATTACAGAAATTCTCCTATAATAAATTTTAAAACATCTTGGGATACTTTATGGCTAGTTCTGTTTAAAAGAAAATTGTTATTGTTATAGCTTTGTTGGCATCACTATTGCTGAAACATGACATGTTGCTGCGTTGAGAAGGAAGAAGTGCCTCAGAACATGTTCATGCTAATCACATTAACCTGCTCACAATTTATAAGTTCTAACATTTAAAAATGCAAGCTGTGTCCTTCCTTATTGTTTACTAAATCCTCCTTGTACCTTACTAACTTTTGCTAATGTTTTCATGTGATGTGAACTACAGAGATCAAGTAACTTGTGATCGTATTTATTCTAGTTTTCTTTCTGGAACTCTGCTCTGTAATGTAAAGGATTCAATGATTTAGTAACAAACAACACTGGAAATATATCAACTTGCCACAGAATTGTGGTGCAAATTTTAATTTTATACATTAATGTTTATTGCACAACAAAACTAGGGCATAAGTGAAATACTGCAGATGCTGGAATCTGAAACAAAACCAGAAAATGCTAGAAAATCTCAACAGGTCTGATTGCATCTATGAGTAGAGAATAATGTCAACTTTTCGCGTCTGGAAGACTCTTCATCTGATTAAAACATGAAGCAATTGGCATTTGCATTTTTGAACAAACAAAGCTTAGCCCATGATCAGTTACTTTTGCCAAATGCTCACTTCTAAAATAGTTTGCAAAGAATACCTTTCCTTGCTTGAATACCACTACCATAACAGGATGCTGCATAATGCTGGCAATTCTATACTGTTGTCACTTCTCTGACGCAGCGATTGTACAACAGGCTCAGAAACTATCCAAGGGTGGCAGAAGAAACAATAGGTGCATGTGTCAAGAGCTTACGACACCCTTCAGAAAGCATTAAGGAAGAGAGATCATAAACTATTCAATGGATTCATGCATTCAGTTTTGTGCTTTCCATAAACTCTCATCCTCTCAGTTTCGATTCATTTATTAATTCATCTGAAACATGTACATATCACATGTCCACAGAGACCAGCCAGGTCCTTATAGCCTGCACTGAATGTCCCCAAGTTACTGATGCTTATTGTCAAAGGGCTGAGGAAATAAAAACATATGGTAATTAGAAGTGCTTCAAATCAAGTTGAAGGAAATCTCCAGGAAAAGCTCATACAGCCAAATATATTTAGTGTAATTTATACAGCATTTAATGACAATGTGAAATCACTAAGTAGTCTCACAACATCAAATTAAAGTCCAACATGTTTATTTGGTAGCATGAGCTTTCTGAGTACTGCCCCTTCGTCAGATGAGTGCAGGACTTGTTTCACAAATGGGGCGTGTATCGACACAAACACAATTACAAGATAATGGTTAGAATGCAATTCTTAATGTGAAATATTTCAAGAATATTGTTGATTTTTTTCAAAATGGACAATCGAGAAAAGTGTCCATTTTTATATGTTCAATTGACAAAGTATAAATTTGAGAGTGGAGTCTGCATTTTTTTCTAAATGAAGAAAACTTTCACCAATTGAACAGCCCCCTCAAATGACCTTGCATTTTTAATTGTCTTAGTGCAGTTGTTTGAGAATTCCAGCAATTTTTCTGTAAATTTTGATTACTTTAATTTATTTCTATGATTATAACAGGGTTAAACACAGTAAGAAGTCTCACAACACCAGGTTAGAGTCCAACCAGTTTATTTGATAGTAATCTCACAAGACAGAGTAGATTCAGAAAGAAAGAATGTTCCCAGTGGTGGGGGAGTCTAGAACTAGGAGCCATAGTTTGAGAATGAAGGGGAAATCTTTTAAAACTGAGGTGAGGAGAAATCTCTTCACCCAGAGGATGGCGAAATGTGTGGAATTCACTACCACAGAAAATAGTTGTCTGATTTCAGCAGGAAATTAGATATAACTCCTGGTGTTAAAGAGACCAAGGGATATTGATGGAAGTGGGGTGGGGGGTCAGGATATTAAATTTGATGATCAGTCATGATCAAAATGAATGGTGGAGTAGGCCTGAGAGGCTGAATTGCTTATTCCTGCTTCTAGTTCTACATTTTTAGATATTGAACTTTGGAACAAATAATTTAAAAATCTGAATGCATTTTGCTTCATATGACAAGATTTATGATAAAGCAGTGATCCAAGTTGGCAAGTCCAAAAGTACCTTAAAATATAAGAACACAAGAACTAGGAGCAGGAGTAGGCAATTCAGTGCCTTGAGCCTGCTGTGCTATTTAATATGATAATGACTGATCTCATCTCAACCTCAACTCCACTTTCCTACACATTCGCCTTTAACCCATTACTAATTAAAAATCTGTCTATCTCCTTCTTGAATTTAATCAATGTCCCGACATCCACCACACTGTGGGGTAATGAATTCCATAGATTTGTGATCCTTTGAGAGAAGTAGATGGAATTTTAATGTCCTGCATGTCACAAGAATTGGAGCAGGCAAGGAGTGGCCATGGAAGGATCTGTCGACCTTGGGCAGAATTTTACAGTTTTGGGGCAAACAAGCCTGTAAAATCCCAGTTGTAGTTTCTCTTCATCTCCAATTTAATTCTGCTACCCCTTATCCTAAAACTATAATCTCTTGTTCTAGATTGGCTACTTTCTCTCGTGGGGCATTCTTCATCTACTTTGTCAAACCTTTTATCATCTTATAAGCTCAATTTGATCTCACTTTCTAAACTCTAGAGAGTATAGGCATAAACTCTCAGTCTCTCTTCATTAAGACAAACCCTCCATCTCTCGAATTGATCCACTGAACCTCATCTGAAATGTGTGTAATGCCACTAAATCTTCCCTCAAATAAGAGGACCATCGTGCTCCAGGTGCGGTCTCACCAGTGCCTTGTATAGTTGCAACACTTCCTTATTTTTATATTCTACTCCTTTATAAATGCTAAAATTCCATTGTTTTCTTTATTACCTGCAGTATCTGTACACTAGTTTTCTATGACTTATACATGAGGACACTCAGATCCCTCTGCACCAAAGCAGAGTAACCATTTAATTTTTATGACCAAAATGGATAACCTCACATTTATCCACATTAAACTCCATCTGCCACATTTGGCCCATTTGCCTAACCTATCTATATCCACTTCTAAGTTTCTTATTTTCTCATTGCAACTTACTAGCCCACCTATTTTAGTGTCATTTGCAAATTTAGCAATAATTTCTATCCCTGTATTCAAATGATTAACACAGATTGTAAATATTGAGGGCACAAACTCTGTGGCAGCCTACTAGTTACATCTTGCCAACCAGAAAAAGACTGATTCATCCCAACTCTCTGTCTTCTGTCGTTTAGTCAATCCTCTATCCAAGCTAATAAATTACCCCTCACCATGTGATCTTACCTTGAGTATTAACATTCTGTGAGCCATCTTATCTTTGCTTTCTAATTCTGCCCCTGTTCATTGTCCATTGATTTGATTTTGGCTTTATTTCCCAACTTCCCTCTCTCTTTTGAAGCTTGACCAACTTTTTTTGCATGGGGACCAAATATCAATTTCTCTCAAGCTCAGAAGACTGCTGAGAAAATGTTTGAAAGATAACATTTGACACAACACTAAACATGAACTATGAAAAGGGAAACAACTTGCTGAGCAAAAGAAAATAACAACAATAAATTGACAATTAAAAAAAATAATAAAAAAGATGACCATTGGAGTGCAAAAGGGTGAAAATATGTGCGAATGTCCATCTCACTCCAGGGTGAGCAGGGTGCTCACTCAATCATACTCTCAGTTATTTTGAAATATCAGAATGTACAGTGAGATTACAATTATTTCGAACCATAAAATTTTGGTTGGTAACAATGTGAATATTAATGAAAAAAAGTTCTGGACAACATTCTTTCAGGCGCAAACAATTTATGAAGAATGCCAAAAAAAACATTCAGGCACTTTCAGAATGATAATGGAATCCCCCAGGCGCCTGTGTGAGGGCCACAACATTTTCCAATTTAAATCAATTACCTAGACAAAGGGAGCAAATGTGTGGTAGCCAAATTTGTAGAAGTCTCAAAGTAGGGAAGTGTGTTGTGAAGAGAACATAAGGAGGTTGCAGATAGATTTGGATAAGTTGAGTGAGTGGGGAAAAAAATCTGGCAGACTATGCATAATATGGGAAAATGTGAAGTTGTTCACTTTGGCAGGAAGGATAAAAAAGTAGATAATTTAAAAGGAGAATGAGCACAGAATTCTGAAGTGCAGGGGGATTTAAGCCTTTTGCGCATGAATCACAAAAACATAACATACAGGTACAGCAAGTAAATAAAATTACGCGAGGAATTGAACATAAAAGTAACAATAAAAGGAAAGTAGTGCAGATGCTGGAAATCTGAAATGAAAACAGAAAATGCTGGAAAAACTCAGCAGATCTGGCAGCAGAGTTCTGAAGAGTTATATGGACTTGAAATGCTCTCTCCATAATGTTACTAAATATGCTGAGTTATGTCGTGCCTCAGTTATTCAAGGCATTTAGGAGACCACATCCTCAGTAAAGTTTTGGTTTCCTTATTTAAGGAAAGATGTAAATGTGTTGGAGGTGGTTTACAGAACATTTATTAGATTGATACCTGGAATGAGTGGGTTGCCTTATGAGGATAGATGTAAAAACTGGGCTTGTTTCAACTAGAATTTAGAAGAATGAGGGATAACTTGTTTAATGTATACAAGATTCTGAGCGCTCTTGACAAGTTAGACATGAAAAGATGTTTCTCTTTTTGAGTGAGTTCTGAACTAGTGGGAGCACTGTTTTAAAATTAGGCGTTGCCTTTTTAAGACCTAGATGAGGAGAATTTTATTCTCTCAAAGGGTTATATGACTTTGGAACTCTGCCTCAGAAAGCAGTGGAGGTGGAGTGGCTGAATATATTGTGGATAGGTGGAAATGTGGAATTCTAAATACAAATAAATCAGCATGATCTTATTGAATGTTGATTCAGTAATGACCTATTTCTGCTCTTATTATCTGAAACACCATGGCGCTGTAAAATTTAATTTCAGATTTCAGGGTTTACTTGTTGGACATTGGTTTGTTAGTGTTTATTGAGGTGGCAATGGGCTAGTGGTATTATCATTAGACTATTAACCCAGAAACTCAACTTATGGACTGGGGACCCAGGTTCAAATTCCACCATGGCAGAAATTTGACAGAAAGATATCTAGAATTACTGAATAAAAAAAAATTGAAGGACTACATTTCATGGTTATATCAATTACGTCTGCATATTTTATGTCAAGACTTTGGAAATGATCCACAATGATGTTAGCCAAACCAATGATCCTATTTCAGGGGTAATTAATTTAGAGATTATCCAATTAGTCCTTTGGTTACACAAGTTGAAAGTGGTGTAAAGAAATGGTATAGGTATTTGAAATTCAGTGCAATCAATTGGTACATAACCTGCAACATTTGCCTTTACATCAAATAATGCAAATGTAGTAGATCCTAAATACAACAGAAAATGCTGGTGGAATACTAGATTGGCCTAGAATAGCCAGTTTAATATTTCAGCTGTAAATCTTTTGACACAAATTCCAATACAAGATCAGGAGTCACAATATCAATCTGCATTTCTGTTTTCAGATGATAACTGATCCATTGTCCATTTTCAACGTATTTAGTTCTCAGTTTTGAAGAATTGAAATGGTTATCAATAATACTGCACAGTTACACAGTGGATAAACAAATATTCCTCAGGATCAATCAACAATGCGTAAGTATTATCAAGTAATTCAATGAGAGAATAATTGTTTGTTCTCACTACTGATGACCGAATTAGCTAAGTGTTTGCAGCATTTTCTGTTTTCATTACTATTAACAAATATTTATATTAAATCGACAAATGCTGGGTAATCTAATTCAGAATTTAAAGAATAAATTTAGAATAATAGCCTTAATGAAAGTGACCACTGCAATCTATGCTCACAACTTTTTTTTGGACGATCACTCATAATGGATCCTCACAAATTGAATAATGGATCCCGAGATGCGGAAGAAGAGGTATTTGATTATAGCTTTTCATTTTAAATGGACATCTTCATTCTTCATCTGTGCCCCAGTGTTGGCAGCTAAGCCTTCAGCACTATGAGCTTCATACTAAAACCTTTCTCTTGTCTAACTCTTTTTCTTCTATAAAACTGATATCTTTGATCTTGCTTTTGGTCATCCTTCTTTGTTTCTCCTTTGCTTTACATCCGTTCTTTTTTGGTGATGTCAATAAAATGCTTTGGGTTGTTTCCTATTACCTCTGGTAGCTTGTTCCAGACACTCACCATCTTTTGAAAAAATTGCCCCTAGGATCTTTTTGTATCTCTCCCTCTCACTTTAAACCTCTGCCCTCTGGTTTTAGACTCCCATACCTTTGGGAAAAGATATTGACTATCTACCTTATCTATGCCCCTCATTACTTTATAGACCTCAAATAGGTCACCCTTCGGCCTCCGGCGCTTCAGGGAAAATGGTTCCAGTCTATCCTACTTTTCCTTATAACTTAAACCTGATAACATTGTTTCTGCATTCTTTCTTGTTTAATAATAACCTTTCTATAATAGGGTGACAAGAACTGTATACAGGTTCTGTGGGAAGGAGTTGAGGGTTGGGAGCGACGGAGGGAGTGTTCCTTGTGGAATGCTGATGGATTAGAGGGGTGAGAGGAAGATCTGTTTACTGGTGGCATCTTGTTGGAGTTGACAGAAATGGTGGAGGATAATCCTTTGAATGTGGAAGCTGGTAGGGACCAGAGGGACCTTGACATGGTTCTGGGAAGGAGGGGAAAGGGTGATGGCAGAGGTGCAGAAGATGGGGCAGACACAGTTGAATGTCCTGTCAACTACTGTTGGGAGGGAATCCTTGGTCAAACAAAAAGGCAGACATGTTTTTGAAGGTGAATCGTTATGGCAGAGGAGGAGAAACTGGGAGGGTGAGATGGAGTCCTTAGAGAGAGTGGGGTGTGAAGAGTTGCAGTCAAGGTAGCTATGGGATTCATTTGATTTTAATGAACATTGGTGGTCAATCTATCATCAAAAGTGGAGATGAAGAGGTTGAGGAAAGAAAATATTGGAAATTCGTGAGAGAGGGGTGGAAATTAGAAGCAAAGTTGAAAAATATTTCCTGGTCCCAATGATAGAACATAGAATAGCATTGGCAAATTTTCCCCCCCAAGATATTAGTACCCCTCTTGTTCAGGTGCAGACTATCCCTCTTATAGAGGTCCCACTTACCCCAGAATGAGCCCCAATTTTCCAAGAATTTGAGCCCTTCCCTCCTGCACCATCCTTTAGCCACGAGTTCAAATGTTTTCTCTCTCTCCATTCTTCTCCATGCTCTCCCACGGCACAGGTAACAAACCAGAGATAACCACACTGTTTGTTTTAGCCCTAAGCTTCCATCCTAACTCCCTGAATTTCTGTTTTATATCCCCGTCCCTTTTCTTACTTATGTCATGGGTACCTACATGAACCACAACTTAGGGCTGGTTCCCCTACCCCGTAAGGATCTTGAACACTCGATCAGAGACATCACGGACCCTGGCACCCAGGAGGCAACATACCAACTGTGAGTCTCACTCATTCCCACAGACTCTCCTATCTGTCCCCTTAACTATGGAATCCCCAATCACTAATCCTGTTCTTTTCTTCACTTTTCCCACCTGAGCATCAAGGATAGGCTCTACTCCTGGCACCTGTACCCCATGGCTTACCTCCATTGAGTCTTCCTCCCCAACAGCATCCAAAACAGAGTACTTATTTTGGAGAGTAACAGCCTCAGGGGCTCGCTGCTTTAACTGCTTCTTACCCCTTCTAGCAGTCACCCACGTTATCACTTTTAGGAGTAACTATCTCCCTGTAACTTTTATCAATAGCTGCCTCTGCTTCTTGAATGATTCTTAGTTCCTCCAAGGTCCCTAACACGTCCTCAAGGAGCTGGAATTGGATGCACCTTCTGCAGGTGTACTCAGCCAGGACATTACCGGTGTCCCTCACCTCAAACATCTCACAGGAGGAACATTGCACTGCTATCCTTGTTATGTCCCTTACCAAGAAACAAAAAAAACTTACCTGCTCTCATTCTCTCTTTTTTTTTAGGTTAGAGGTGGGGGAAGGGTAGGATACTCCCGACATGTAGAGTATCAGGATTCCTCACCATTCCAATTTATGGGGGGGAAGGAAAAAAAACTGCTATCCAGGCCTCCCTGCTACTACTCCTGATATCCAGTATAAAATTTAAAAAAATTAAAGAAATTAGTTTAAAAAAAAATCACAGTACTTAGTCTCAAACTCTCCTCTCACCAACACTGCCTCTCTGGTGTGCTCCCAAGGAACAATGAGCATGAAGCAGCACTGATATATTCATCAGTGTAATGGAGGAAGAGGTTTTTTGGCGGGGTGGGGTGCTTGAGTAAGCCTGGGACAAGAAATACAGGTTCCCATAAACATATCTTTCATTTGCAGGAAATGAGACAATTTAAGGAGAAATTGTTGAGTGACAGAACAAGTTCAATAGAGGAGAATGTAGTTGCTAGGAATTGTTCAAGATGGTTAGGAACTAGGAATCCTGCGATGAGTAACTCATCTCTTGTTTCCCCAAAGCCCGTCTACAATCTATACGGCAAAAGTCAAGAAAGCAATGGAATATTTCCCACTTGCCTGGGCAGTCCAACAACACTGAGAAACT
Source organism: Sphyrna mokarran (assembly GCA_024679065.1). Lineage (NCBI taxonomy): Eukaryota > Metazoa > Chordata > Chondrichthyes > Carcharhiniformes > Carcharhinidae > Sphyrna > Sphyrna mokarran. The sequence continues at coordinate 63,785,265 of JAGIQG010000001.1, forward strand.
TGGCATCATTCAGGACATAACAGCCCGTGTGATTGGCACCACCTCCACTAAAAACGTCTACTCTCTCCATCACTGACGTGCAGTGGAAGCAGTGTGACCCATTTACATGATGCACTGCACCAAGCCTCTTTAGGTACTACCTGCCAAATACATCAATTATCCATTTAGATGATAGCAGATGCATGGGAATACCACTACCTGCATATTCCCCTCCAAGACATTCTCATCCTGACTCAAAAATAAACCCTTCCCAGCAGCATTGTGGGTGTATCTATAACTCAGGGACTGCAACAGTTCAAGAAGCCTGCTCACCACCACCTTTTGAAGTGCAACTTAGGATGGGCAGGCAATAAATGTTGGACTAGCCAGCAAAGCCCGTATCCCGTAAATGAATTTAAAAAAAATCCACAGCAGGGGTGAAAGCAATCTGATAACCAATTGGCCCTGGTGCCTTTGATTTTGACAATCATCAAGGACCCTGCCTTTCTTTGGCAGTTCTCCTGAGGACCACCTGCTCCCTCTGCAATGACAGGGGACAAAGTTGAAGGGGTCAGAGACAGAGGGAATTCAGAAGAGCTGGACAAACTCTGAGATTCCTGAATGGGGGTCCCAGGAATGTCCAGCTGCTGCTCCTCCTCTCTTTGACTGCGCAACTCCTTGATGGGAAGGGGCAGGTGGAGGGAGAGTGGAGTGCTCTGTACCCTTCTTACTTTCTTATTGGTGACATCTGTAAGTGAGAGAGGAGAGCATGAGTGACAAGAGGAACAGCCTCCAACATGGAGCCTCCTTTTTTTTTAACCATGCACGGATCCTTACTGGATGGAGGCCTCAATCCATCCTCCCCATCTCTAATCCACACTTGCCAACCTGGCTGGACTGCCTACTCTACGAACTCTCTGTGAATCCAGATGTGTCCTCTCCTTGTTTTCATGCATTCTTGCCAGCTGTAACAACATATTCTGTACAAAGACAACAAGAAGGCAGGTTTGAAAGGAATTGTATGTAGCAGCCATTTGTACACAATATTCATTTCTCAATCCTTTCACTCAGAGATAATCCACTGGATTGTGTGACTTGGCACCAACTTGTGCCACCCTTGAAACTTCTCTCTCCATTGATGCTACCTGACCTGCCGAATATTTCCTGCACTTCCTATTTTCATTTATAGTTAACTGCTGACCAGGTTTTATATTTGTACCGTATTTGTAATAACCCATTTTAGGAGTAATGTGCAATGTAAATTGATTTGAGGTTCCTTTCTGTTACATGTATTGCCATTACTAACAAGTCCCAACTTCTCACTCTGAACGACTTTCTACCACACAGTGTAGTATCTATCTGCTAAATCATCAGAAGAACTGAAGAAGTCAGTCTGTCTCTGTTCCAGGCTTTATTGTACTATTTGCAGAATTTCAAACATGATTTGCCAAACCTGGAGACCTCAGACCGGCAATGATTCACATAGTGCTGCCAAGTTATGGTGGGCAGTATTGAACATTGGGAATACATTATAGTGCTGAGGCCTCTTGAGTTCTTGACTTGCTCTCTGCAATTGCAAATTTATCCCTTGGAGAATTTCTCTCACAAAGATTCCAACATTTATTCTTGTAGTGCAGGGGATCATTATGGAAAACAATGCATTTGGATGCTTTTTATCGTTTATGCTTTTTGCTTGCAAAAGGTCAGGAAAACAAATTTGAAACAGAGAAAAATGAAAAGGAAACAGCTCATAACAATATCTGGCAGGGCGTCAAGAGGAATAATATTCAGAAAGTTTAGTGTGCTTTTCCGCTCAAACTTTAAAGAAAAATCCATTGTGGTTATGACCCCTAATAGAATTTGAGCTAATAACCCTGACCGGCCGGAACCTCTGGAGATCTAGCAACTAAGCTGAGAGTTCCTGCCTTTGTCCCATTTCTTATGAAACTATATAAATATCTGACACTTAACTGAAAGAAAACCAGACAGCTCAAATGTTGGACTTATACTAACATCACAACCATATTTTGGAGACAACTGATATTTTCTTTGTATATTCTAAGGGGAGAAATGGCTTACTCCTGTTTCTTCTGGCCTTACTAAAAAAAGGGTGCTTTCTGATTTTATTATTCCTGATACCCTTTTTAAATAATACTTACACTACCAGACATTATGAGATGTTTAAATATGCTTGCTCTCAGTTTTGCCCCGCCTTGTGTTTAAGAACAAGTGGATAAAAGGTAACACAGTCACAGGCAGAGAAAAGGATCTTGTAGACAAATGTAAAGATAGAATGATAGAGATGCTGAGGACGTGAGCAAGTTGCCTGAAGAACAGAAAACACAGAATTTGTTTAAGCTTTAAAAGTATTAAGAAAGTAGCTAGAAAAGCAAACAAGTAGAATTGCTTTCTTTGCAAAACCAAACTAGGTAAAACTACCTCTTAGAAATATTCTTGTTTAAGACACTAGCTGGCATTCCAAACTCCCCACCTCCCCAACCAAACCCTGAGGTGGGGCTGACAAGCCATTGAAGTCTCCATTCACATTGATGGAACTGGAAAATTTTGCCAGCGTGAGGGACTAGAAAAGAACAAAAGTCTTAAAGGTTCTAATTCCCTTGTAGGACATTTATTCTTTGTCACACTTTCTTACCAGAATTCGGTCACTAGTTGATGACTCATTTCCTTAGAATAACCCACAGCTCAGTGATCCAACCTCTGACCAACTTTTTAAGACATACAGCTTTCATTATTAAGGACTGACAGCAATATTTCTTGGTGGCTTCAATTTCTTAATTGGCTATATAAATAAAAAAATTCAAATATATTGCATGTTATGTACAATCTCCATGTTTAACATATAATCTATACATGTAATAGTCCCGACTGGTGCTTTCTGGGCCAACATCTGTATCCTATTGATTTTACTCGGGCTTTATATTTTTGGCTGGGTTTGCCTAACAATTAACACTTTTAGCATAAATGGTAAGTTTTTTTTCAACAATGCAGAAATTCAATACAGATATATCACTTGTCTGTTATTCACTAATGCTAATGCAATGATTAAGAGTCCTTTGAGCTCATAATTAGGGAAGTGATTAACATCCTTGTGTAATTTTCTATAATGTTAACTTTCTGAAACTGCTCTGGTGAGCACCAGACCATAATGCCGTAAAATTATATAGCAAATTCACTAAGAATGTAGTGTAGAAGTTGAAACAGCATGATAAGTTAGAGCCTGTTATTGGGTATTTACCTGTTGAAAACATTGACATTTGACAGTCAGGAATCTGGGAAAAAGTCTCCACTAGTTAGAGTCATACCTCACACCAAGGAAAATGGTTATGGTTGTTGGAACCCAATCATCTCAGCCTGAGATATTGCTGTTAGAGGTCCTTAAGCACATATCAGTGGGCTAACCACCTTCAGCTGCTTCATTAATGAGCTAAGTTCAGCAATGGGAATATTTCTCATGATTGCATGGTATTCAATTCCATTTGCAACTCTCAAATGCCATAGCAGCCTGCGTCCAAATGTAGCAAGATCTGGATAATATTGCCTTGGGCTGAAAGGTAGTCAGTGACAGAGAATATAGACCCAGTTTCCCCTATCTTTCCTCATAATCGTATGATCCCAGCTGATGTCACTACTGGATCCAAAACCTCAGGGTGGAAGCTGGCTTGACAGATCTTAATTTTTATTTTTTTTGTTTAGAATAGTGGGGGATGGTTACTGGGTAGAGTCACAGGAATGGCTGATATACTTTTAAGAGAAAGATAAAACATTTATTAAACAATTGAGTTATAATACAACACCCCAACTATACCTTTGCAGACATATACAGATTCATAAGGATAACACCAGTTACAAAATCTATCTTGCACTTTAATGTTTACTGTAAGTATACAGTCCATTAAACCAATAGGTGAACTGTGGTCAAACACACCCATACTCTGAAACCAAGTGGCAGATGCCATCCCAAACAACTTCTACTGATTTCTTGACAACTCCTAAGTGAGCTCACTGGAACTCTGTCTTTTATTTAACGGTTTCCAATCTCTTCTCTCTAAGAACGTACGTTGGAATCTTTACCCAAACAACACTTACTGTCAAATGTCCTCACAAGGATCCATCTTCAAGGTTCAACCTTTCCTTCTATGTTCCTCTGCCTTGGAGCATCATATGCATTCAAACTTTGCCTTCCACACATTCTCTCAGATACATATCCATGACAACAGAACACCATAGCTTTACAGACCCATATCAAGGAGTTACAGACCTTTGGCTGTCTCTTTGGATCACTAGCTTTTTGCAAATGTGTGTTGATTTACATCTGCTTTCTGCAAATTTGTATTTTACCTTAGAGCTCTTTTGCTCTGCTTCTTATTCTTAATTTCATAGAACAGAACCTGTTCATGATCCCTGACTTAACTGTCATCTTGAGATTTTTTTCCAGTCCCTCCCTGGTGTTTGGAACCTTTGTTGTTGTTTTGGGACTTCTCTGTACCGTGTATGTTCTATCTGTATCAGTAATTTCTTTGAACTGGTGTTTTATTCTTGGTCTTTCTTCCAACTAAACTGAAACTCTTCTGTCTTTGTGGGTCCCTTATTGTTCGGAAACAACATAATTTCCCGCTCTTTAAGAATTGTAAAACTGCATTAAAAATGCCAGCATCTTTTAGAAGTCAAGAATCAGGTGTTGAAGGAGCGACACTCTGAAAGTTGGCGATTCCACATAAACCTGTTAGACTTTAACCTGCTGTTCTGAGACTTCTTCCTGTGCCCACCACAGTCCAACACCAGCATCTCCACCTCATCCTTAAGACACAACTACAGATATACATATTAAAATTAAACCTTAAAGCCATATTTTATTCCTAACACCCAAAAAATACCAATATAACTTAAAACTATCTTTATTTCCTAATAGTGGGACAGTCCCACCTTTCTGGGAACAAGTCTAGTGAAAATTTGTTGCATTCCTCTATGGCAAGAGTATCGCTCCTAAGATATGGAGACCTAAACTGCACCTGTACTCTAATTGCGGTCGAAACAAAGTTCTATTGAATTGAAGCAAGACTTTGATACTTCTGTACTCTTGCAATAAAGGTTTACAAACCATTAGCCTTCTTACACCTGCAAATTTCAATGCGTTATCGATGAGTAAAGCAAGTTTCTTTGTACATCCACACCTTCTACTTTCTTACTATTTAATAAATACTTTGCACATTTGTTTTCCCTACCAAAGTAAGTAATTTCACATTTCTCTGCATTATATTCCAACTGCCATGTTCTTACCCATTCACAAAAGTCTGCCCAAATCCCCTTAATGCTGCTTTGCATCTTCCTCACAACACATGTTTCTGCTCGGCTTTATGTCATCTGTGAACTTGGAAATATTATGGGTAGTACAGTGATTAGTGCTGTGGCCTCACAGTGCTAGGGACCAAGGTTCAGTTCTGACCTGATGTGACTGAATTGATTTGATTTGATTCATTGTTGTCACATGTATTAGCATACAATGAACAGTATTGTTTCTTACACACTTCACAGATAAAGCATACTGTTCATAAAGAAAGAAACAAGAGTATGCAGAATGTAGTGTTTCCTCTGGGTGCTCCCGTTTTCTCCCACAATCCCAAAATGTGTGGGTTAGGTTGGTTGGCCATGCTAAATTGCCCCAATTGTGTCAGAATGATTAGCAGGGTAAATACGGGGGGTTTCAGGGATAAGACTTATTGGATTGTTGTCAGTGAATACTCGATGGGCCAAATGGCCTTCTCCTGCACTGTAGGGAATCTATAATGATTACATTTCACCCCCCATTTAAATCAGTAACACATTTTGCGACTATATGGAGCCCAAGTACTGATCATTGCGGTATCAAACTAGCCATAGCCTGCCAATTCAAGAATGACCCATTTATTTCTACTCTTTGTTTTCTGTCTGATGAATAATCCTTAATTCATGCCAGCATATTATTTCCTATCCCATTTGTTTTATTTTTGTTGATCGACTCCTGTGGGCTCAAGGCTTTAACAAGTGCCTTCTGAAAATCCAAGTATATTCTGTCCACCAATGCCTCTTCATTAATTCTGTTAGTAACATTCTCAAAAAATTCCAACAACTTCATTAAACATGATTTCCCATTTATAAATGCATGTTGAATATTCCCAATAAGATAATTATTATCCAAATGTCCATTCATCACATCCTTTATAATAGATTCTAGCATTTTCCCCACCATAAATGTTCCTTGTTTTCTCCAATCCTCTCTTCTTAAATAATGGGATGATGTGACACTCGCTACCTTCCAATTTGCAGGAATTCCAGAATCTGTGAAATGTTGGAAGATAATCACCAGTGCATCCACTATCCCTTTCAACACTCTGAGATACAGAATATCAAGTTCTGGGTTCTTCGGTCCCATTAATTTTCCAATAAATGTTCTCACTAATTCTGTTCAAATTCTTAATCTCCCATGTCCTTTGGATCTTTAATTTTGGGAAGACAAACTCGACATGACATATTCATTTAGCTTCTCTGCCATTTCTCTATTCTATCTTACAAATTCTCTTGATTCAGCCTATAATGGATCCACATTTGGCTTAGCCAAATATTCCCTTTGTAAGTACCTAGAGAAGTTTTTACAGTCCATTTTAACTAGTTTACATTCATATGTTATTCTTCCTTTATCAGTTTGTTGGCATTCCTTTGGTGCATTTCAAAATGTTCCTAATGCTCAGATTTACTAATATTTCTAACAACTCGATGGGCCTTTTAATCTTAAACACTCTTTAGCTTCCTTTCTTCACCATGGTTGACTTGCCTTTTCTTTTTGGATTTTCATGCCTGAAAGGCATAATTGCTTTAAACTGTGTGATAATTTTTACAGACTATCCACTGTTTGAGTACTATCATACCTTTAATATATTTTCCCAATCCACCACAGCCAATTTGTCCGTCATAACTTCATAATTTCCTTTGTTCAACATCCTGACTTAAGATAGATTCTATAGATGTTGCCTGGCTTGCTGGGAATTCCTAGCACCTTTTGTTTTTCTACCATTTACCTGCCTTATTGCTTGCTGTACCTGAATGTTGACTTTGTGATTTCTGCACAAAAATATCCAGGTCCCTCCAAATGCAAACATTTCCCAGTTTCTTACAATTCAATAATGTTCCACTTTTTTATTTTTCTTATCAAGTTGGATAACATCACACTTTGTTGCAGTGTCTTCCATCACTGAATCACCTATTCCACTGTAGCCTCTTTTTTTTTATCTTCACCACTTACTTTCTCACCTAATTTTTTATTGTCAGCAAACTTGGCTACATTATACTCCATTTTCTTATTCTACATCATTAATATAGTTTGTAAACAGTAGAAGCTGAAGCACTGATTCTTCCAGTATCCTACTAGCTACAACTTGCCAACTGGAATATGGCCTGTTTATTTTCAGCCTCCGTCGCCTGTCCAATCTTCAATCTATAGAAGTATATTGCTCCCAGTCCCATGAATTATAATATTGTTTAATAACCAATTGTGTGGCATTTTTTCTAACACTTTTTAAAAGTCCAAATGCTCAATCTCCTTTGGTTTCCCCCTTATTTAAAAAGTCTTGTGGCAATATGGTGAAAGAAACATAGCTTCAGATCGATAACCTTTCATCAAAACTGACTGCATTGGTTCTGGGAAAAAGCTTATCACCATTTGAAGAGCAACTAGAGATGGACAATAACTATTGGCCTTGATAACAGTACTCAAGTCTCATATACTTAAAACCACTGGTATTCAGTCAGATGTTTCTACCCTTTACAGGGATTCATTGAATGATAGATAAGTTGTTACATGTATAGATTTGTTAAGGGGAGGTCGTGCCTTACAAATCTGGTAGAATTTTATGAGGAGGTGACAAAATCAGTGGACAAAGGGCGAGCCGTTGATGTTGTCTATTTGAATTTTAGTAAGGCGTTTGACAAAGTCCCTCATGGGAGGTTAGTTCGAGAAGGTGAAGGCAAATGGGATACAAGGACAGGTAGCTAGATGGATAAGTAATTGGCTTGGTAATAGGAGACAGAGAGTAATAGTGGAAGGGTGTTGCTCTAGCTGGAGGTTGGTCACTAGTGGTGTGCCGCAGGGCTCGGTATTGGGACCTCTTCTATTTGTAATAAATATAAATGACTTGGAAGAGGGAATAAGTGGAGTGATCAGCAAGTTTGCAGACGATACAAAGATGGCTGGACTTGCGGATAGTGAGGAGCATTGTGAGGCGATACAGCAGGACATAGATAGGCTGGTAGCTTGGGCAGACAGATAGCAGATGGAATTCAATCCTGATAAATATGAGGTGATGCATTTCGGGAGAAAGAATGTAGAGGGGAGGTATATGATAAAAGGTAGACCTATTAAGAGTACAGAAACGCAGAGGGACCTGGGGGTGCAGATGAACAAGTCTCTGAAGGTGGCAGAGCAAGTGGAGAACATAGAACACAGAACATAGAACATTACAGCGCAGAACAGGCCCTTCGGCCTTCAATGTTGCGCCGACCAATTATGCAAAAAAAAGCAATGACCCTCCAAACTAAACCATTCCCTTCTCTTCCATAAACTTATCAACTAACCTCTTAAACGCCACCAAACTTGGCGCATCTACAACTGCCGCAGGCAGGGCATTCCACTCCCTAACCACCCTCTGGGTAAAGAACCTACCTCTGATATCCGTCCTATAACTATCACCCCTTAATTTAAAGCTGTGTCCCCTCGTGCTAGCTTTCTCCATCCTAGGAAAAAGGCTATCACTGTCCACCCTATCTAAACCTCTAATCATCTTATATGTTTCAATAAGGTCTCCTCTTAGCCGCCTTCTTTCTAACGAAAACAACCTCAAATCCCTCAGCCTCTCTTCATAAGACCTGCCCTCCACACCAGGCAACATCCTGGTAAACATCCTCTGTACCCTCTCCAATGCCTCCACATCTTTCTTATAATGTGGGGACCAGAACTGTACACAATACTCCAAGTGCGGCCGCACTAGAGTTTTGTACAATTGCAACATGACATTGCGGCTCCGAAATTCAATCCCCCTACCAATAAAAGCTAAGACTTCGTATGCCTTCTTGACAACCTTATTGACTTGACTGCCTACTTTCAGGGATCTATGCACATATACACCAAGATCCCTCTGTTCATCAACACTATTAAGAATCCTACCATTAGCCGTATACTCTACACATTTATTATTCCTGCCAAAGTGCATTACCTCTCACTTTTCCACCTTAAACTCCATTCGCCACCTCTCGGCCCAGCTCTGCAACTTGTCCAAGTCTCTCTGCAAACTATAACACCCCTCTTCACTATCTACCACTCTACCGACTTTGGTGTCATCTGCAAATTTACTAATCCAAAACAAAGTTAACATGAAGGTTGTGAAGAAAGCATATAGTATGTTAGCCTTTATAGGAAGGGGTATAGAGTACAAGAGCTGGCCTTTAATGTTGCAGTTGTATAAAGCGCTGGTTAGACCTCATTTGGAATACTGCGTCCAGTTCTGGTCGCCTTACTACCGGAAGGATGTGGAGACTCTGGAGACAGTGCAGAGGAAGTTAACCAGGATGCTGCCTGGTATGGAAGGTCTGAGTTATGAGGAGAGATTAGGCAAATTGGGATTGTTCTCCTTAGAAAGACGTAGACTTAGAGGAGATCTGATAGAGGTGTACAAGATTTTGAAGGGGAGAGATAGAGTAAACAGGGTTAAGCTTTTTCCTAGGATGGACTCAAATAGCACGAGGGGTCACGGGCTTAGGGTGAGGGGGGTAAGGTATAATTTGGATGCTAGAGGGAGTTTTTTCACACAGAGGGTGGTGGGGGTATGGAATGCGCTGCCAAGTAAAGTGGTGGAGGCAGGTACTCTGGAGTTATTTAAGAAATACTTAGATGGGCACATGAACAGAATGGGAATGGAGGGGTATAGAAAACTGATTTAAAATAGGGATCATGAGCCTTGGGAGTCCCTGGGAAGTGTGTAAATAGATGATGATATTGATGTACTTGTTTTTATCCTACAGGTGCTTTGGTCCACCTTGTTGTCTAACGAGGGGCATACACGCGATGGGTCGTGAGAGGGCTGCTCTTGGATCTTTTTCGAGAGTATCCTAGTGCTTCACGTCGTTAGTGTACGCTTGACCTGGACCATTTGATGGGCAACACGACAGCTCAGTGACTATCGCTGTGCTGTGCAGATACATGGATTTGGGCCTATGTCTGTGGGAGTTTGCGCATTCTCCCCGTGCTTGCGTGGGTTTTCTCCGGGTGCTCCGGTTTCCTCCCACATCCCAAAGATGTGCTCTTAGGCTAATTGGCAAAACAAATTCTCCCTAAATTGTCTCAAATTTGGTTTTTAATCCATAGATCTATAAACATAGACAGGGATCGCGGGTAGAGGTGGGAACATTGGGGTGGCAGTGCAGGCTTGTTGGGCCGAAAGGCCTGTTTCCCGTGCTGTTTTGTTGTTCTTCTTTGTTCTTCTTCTTCTTTGTATGGAGTCAGTCCATATCTGTGGCAAGGACAGAAAGGTTTATGTTTCAGGTAGAACTGTATTTCTGTTTGTGTTTCAGGTGTTCATCATTAGTGTTTTTTTTTTGTTTTTCATTGATTTTAGTTGTCAGTAAATGTTTATTTTACTACTAAAAACCAATTCATTAAATTTTACAGTTTCCATGGAAAACACCATTTCTGCTTGGGCATGGGTGATATTTTCCGTAAGTGCATGCGTTGCTGAAGGTGAGAATAATAAAAATTGAATGCATGATGTACATATTGTCATGATCTCTTCTCACACATCAATACATACATATTTCAACATACAATGTATTCATATCTCCACGCCTTTTGCTTCTATCTGTCGTTTCTTTTCATCCCATGGCAACGGAATCCTGCTTTTGCCATTGGCTCCAATTTGTAAATAGTTTTTGTGTTTTCTCTGATCGTCTTCATGTTTCAGTTGCTATTGAGTGTGTTGGCTAAAAGGTAGCAAGTCCTCGGTATTTCCCAAAAACCTAGTCTACAGTGAAATCCAAGGAGCAGGTACAGGGACCACTGTTAAAACGATATCTCCCAAGCAAATCCCAGCAAATAATTGTCATCACTATCTTGTGCAGAAAATGACACAATAACAGTAACTGGAAATCTAGTTGAATATAATGGATATCCAAAATCCTGAGTAATGCCTTCACTTTCAGAGGATATACCTCCTGTTATCTCCTCTTCCATTAACTAATTATTTACTCTTTAAGTTCAGTTGGATAAAATAAATGTCTGAGACAATGTATTATAACAGTGACTACATTTCAACAGTAATGAATTATTTCGAAAGCACATTGCAACATTCCGAGATTAGGACCTACACTATACATCTGCCTGTAATGTATGTATCTCTTTCTCTTTGTCTCATTGTCTGTCTTTCTTTATTGTGACACTGCATTGCAGTCTGGGTCAACAACAGAAGGTTCAAAATTTAAACAGGAAAACAAATAATGCTATAATTCCGAAAGCTAGTTGGTGAAGGATGGAATTGGAGCCAATCTTTGGGCACTTTTATAAGCATTTGTTTATGGTTACACGTTACAAGCACACACCTCCCAACTCAGCCAGCACAGTTTCAGTCTGTGTCAATTTATTGAGGCACAAGGAATCCTCAGTTAATGCTCGCTACCTGCATACATTTAAACACCAATTAATATACATATAATAGCTTATATGAGAAAAAGAATAAATAAATAAAAAGTGCATGAGAGAAAATGAAAGATACTATTGATCTTGGAACACTGGACTAGGAAACTACAGGGACTGGGAACATCTGAAATGTGGAGCTTATTCAAGGAGCAGCTACTGTGAGTCCTTGATAAGTATGTCCCTGTCAGGCAAGGAGGAAATGGTCGAGTAAGGGAACCATGGTGTACTAAAAAAGTTAATTCGCTGGTTAAAAGGAAAAAGGAGGCTTATGTCAGCATGAGGCTTGAAGGCTCAGTTAGTGCAATGGATAGCTATAGATTAGCCAGGAGGGAGCTAAAGAGTGAGTTGAGAAGAACTAAAAGAGGACACGAGAAGACTTTGGCTGATAGGATCCAGGAGAATCCTAAAGCTTTCTTTAGATATGTTAAGAATAGAAGATTGGTTAGGGCAAGATTAGGGCCAGTCAGAGACAGCAGTGGAAAGTTGTGCGTGGAGCCTGAAGAGATTGGAGAGGCACTGAATAAATATTTCTCTTCGGTATTCACGCAGGGAGATGTAAATGTAGTTGTGGAGAACACTGGGATACAGGGTTGCAAACTGGAAAGTATTGAAGTAGATAAGGAGGATGTGCTAGATATTCTTGAGGGTTTGAAGTTAGATAACTCCCCTGGGCCGGACGGGATTTACCCTAGGATTCTCTGGGAGGCGAGAGAGGAGATTGCAGAGCCTCTGGCTCTGATCTTCAGGTTGTCGTTGGTTACGGGTATAGTGCCGGAAGACTGGAGGATAGCGAATGTGGTCCCATTGTTCAAGAAGGGGAATAGAGGCTTTCTGGGGAATTATAGGCTGATGAGTCTTACTTCTGTTGTGGGCAAAGTATTGGAGAGAATTATTAGGGATAGGATTTATAGTTATTTAGAGAGAAATGAATGATTGGGGATAGTCAGCATGGTTTTGTGAAGGGTAGGTCGTGCCTTACTAACCTCATTGAGTTTTTTGAAAAAGTGACCAAAGAGGTAGATGGGGGTAAGGCAGTTGATGTGGAATATATGGACTTTAGTAAGGCATTCGATAAGGTGGCCCATGGAAGGCTTTTGCAGAAAATGCAGATGTATGGGATTGAGGGTGATTTAGCTAATTGGATTAGGAATTGGCGAGCAGATAGAAGACAGAGGGTAGTCGTTGATGGAAGATATTCATCGTGGAGTTCGGTTACAAGTGGAGTACCTCAGGGATCTGTTTTGGGGCCCCTGCTGTTTGTAATTTTTATAAATGATCTGGATGAGGGTATTGAAGGATGGATTAGTAAATTTGCGGATGACACAAAGTCGGAGGAGTGGTAGATAGTGAAGAGGGGTGTTATAGTTTGCAGAGAGACTTGGACAAGTTGCAGAGCTGGGCCGAGAGGTGGCAAATGGAGTTTAATGTGTAAAAGTGTGAGGTAATTCACTTTGGCAGGAATAACAAATGTGTAGAGTATAGGGCTAATGGTAGGACTCTCAATAGTGTTGATGATCAGAGGGATCTTGGTGTATATGTTAATAGATCCCTGAAAGTTGGCAATCAAGTCGATAAGGTTGTTAAGAAGGCATACGGAGTCTTAGCTTTTATTGGTAGGGGGATTGCATTTCGGAGCCGCAACGTCATGTTGCAACTGTACAAAACTCTAGTGCGGCCGCACTTGGAGTATTGTGTACAGTTCTGGTCCCCACATTATAAGAAAGATGTGGAGGCATTGGAGAGGGTAAGAGGAGGTTTACCAGGATGTTGCCTAGTATGGAGGGCAGGTCTTATGAAGAGAGGCTGAGGGATTTGAGGTTGTTTTCGTTAGAAAGAAGGCGGCCAAGAGGAGACCTTATTGAAACATATAAGATGATTAGAGGTTTAGATAGGGTGGACAGTGATAGCCTTTTCCCTAGGATGGAGAAAGCTAGCACGAGGGGACATAGCTTTAAATTAAGGGGTGGTGGTTATAGGACGGATGTCAGAGGTAGGTTCGTTACCCAGAGGGTGGTAAGGGTATGGAATGCCCTGCCTGCGGCAGTTGTAGATGCGCCAAGTTTGGTGGCGTTTAAGAGGTTAGTTGATAAGTTTATGGAAGAGAAGGGAATGGTTTAGTTTGGAGGGTCATTGCTTTTTTTTTTCATAATTGGTCGGCGCAACATCGAAGGCCGAAGGGCCTGTTCTGCGCTGTAATGTTCTATGTTCTATTGAAGTAGGAGCTATAATGTGAAAGAATTTGTGAAGGAGAAAAAAATTCAAGTTGAAAATGAATTGTGGCAACAAATTTTAAGTCAGCATCGCAGTGGTAAAATGTTGTAATTAAAACTGAAAGTGAAATTGATGGAGCTGAGAATCAGGAGAAGTACAATAATTTTACAAGATACAGGTTTGATTATGATCTTGGAACATTGGGCAGTACAAATGACTATTTTGCATGAAACCCACCAATATAATTTGGATATAGAAGCTAAAAGCACAAAAATTTCCCCTTTTACTGGAATACAGACATTATCTGCTTTCCAATGTCACACCTAAGGGACTATTCAATGTGTGACAGCCTGTACAGGATACAGGGAGCAAGGCCAAATCAACTGATGTCCATCCACAAACTTTCCTGTCGAAAGTCACTGAATAACAATCAGGAAATGGGAACAGTGGCTGAATTCACCTTCCCTTTCCCTAGGGACAGCGAAGTCAATTGAAACACATCCTGTTTTGATTGAAATTAGTTAATTCAGCACATGTGCTGGGAATTGAAGGAGATGTTGGATTGCGTTAGTGGAATGTGGGTGGAGCCTCACTAGAAAGGGTCACAACATTATGAACAACAAGAAGAGCAAGCAACGTTCATATAGAAGCGTTAACCTATAGTGGAATCTTTCAAGCCATTTAACAGGAGTATTACAAAGACAATGGCCGAAATTCTCTGGCCGTTCACACCAGGCTGCTGCTTCCAGCGAGAACGGAGAACCTCGCGTTCAGCCAAATCTTCATTCACTGCAACGCGATGGGAGAATCCCAAAGTTGGAGAATTCCAACCCAATATTTGGCAGGCATCATCAGGCCATAGGAGAGGATATTAGGACAGATGAGCAAAAGCTTGGTCAAAGAGGTAAGTTTTAAGGAAGGAGAAGGGGATATAGAACAGCAGAGAGATTTAGGGAGGGAATTTTGCATTTTTAAGACCTTGGCACTGAAAGCATGGTCACCAATGGTGGATTAATGGAAATCAGGGATGAGTTAGAAAGGCCAGAATTTCAAGCACATAACGTTCTCAGTGGGCTATAGGGCTGGAGTAAGTTATGGAGATAGAAAGGGGCATGCCATGGAGGGAATTGAAAATAAGGTTAAGAATTTTAAAACTGAGGCATTGCTGGACTGGGAACTAATGTACTCCATGAGTACAGAAGCAATGGTGGATGAGAGTTGGGGCATATTAAGATGGTAAGGGAATACACAATAAATAGTGGTAAATTTGTGGTAGATTTGTGGTAAATTGTGGTAAATTGTGTAAATTTGTGGTAAATTTGTGGTAGATAGTGAAAAGGGGTGTTATAGTTTACAGAGTGACTTGGACAAGTTGCAGAGCTGGGCCGAGAGGTGGCAAATGGAGTTTAATGTGGAAAAGTGTGAGGTAATGCACTTTGCAGGAACAATAAATGTGTAGAGTATAGGGCTAATGGTAGGGCTCTTAATAGTGTTGAGGAACAGAAGGATCTTGGTGTATGTGTCAATAGATCCTGAAAGTAGGCAGTCAAGTGGATAAAGTTGTTAAGAAGGCATATGGAGTCTTAGCTTTTATTGGTAGGGGGATTGAATTTCGGAGCCGCAACGTCATGTTGCAACTGTACAAACTCTAGTGCGGCCGCACTTGGAGTATTGTGTGCAGTTCTGGTCCCCGCATTATAAGAAAGATGTGGAGGCTTTGGAGAGGGTACAGAGGAGGTTTACCAGGATGTTGCCTGGTATGGAGGGCAGGTCCTATGAAGAAAGGTTGAAGGATTTGAGGTTGTTTTCGTTAGAAAGGAGGCGGCTAAGAGGGGATCTTATTGAAGCATATAAGATGATTAGAGGTTTAGATAGGGTGGACAGTGTTAGCCTTTTTCCTAGGATGGAGAAAGCTAGCACGAGGGGACACAGATTTAAATTAAGGGGTGATAGTTATAGGACGGATATCAGAGGTAGGTTCTTTACCCAAAGGGTGGTTCGGGAGTGGAATGCCCTGCCTGCAGCAGTTGTAGATGCGCCAAGGTTGGTGGCATTTAAGAGGTTAGTTGATAAGTATATGGAAGAGAAGGGAATGGTTTAGTTTGGAGGGGCATTGCTTTTTATTTTGGTCGGCACAACATCGAGGGCCGAAGGGCCTGTTCTGTGCTGTAATGTTCTATGTTCTATGTAAATAGTCGGATACCAAAAAGTATAAAAAAACCCCTACAGTTCAAGTCCCTGATGATAGTAGGATAGGTCAGAAAATAGTTAAAAAGATGTACTGGATACTAGAATATAAGCTCAGGAAGGTTAAAGCTGTATAAGTCACTAGTTAGGTCACAGCTAGTGTACTGTGTCCAATAACGTTACAGCTCAGTCAACACATAAAAGAAAGATGTGATAACACAGGAGAATGTACAAAAGAAATTTGAGGATGCTACCAGGACTGGAGAATTTTAGCTATGAAGAAGGATTGAATAGACTGGGGTTATATATTCTAAAACAAAGGAAGCCAAGGGAAGATTTAACTGAGGTGTATAACTTCTAGTGCATCAGGACAGAATGGCGAGGAAGGACTTGTTCCCTTTAGTAGAGCGGTCAAATATCCAGGGACCTAGCTTTAAAGTAATTGGCAGAATGATTACAGGGAAGTTGAAGAGACTTTTGTCCTTAGAGGATAATGGAGGTTTGGAACTTACTGCCTGAGAGGATGGTGTAGGCAAAAACTCTCATTGCATGAAAAAATATTTGAATTGCTGTAACATACAGGGAAACAGACCAAGAGCTGAAAAGTGGGATTAGCTCTTTTGCTTTTTTGCAGCTGACTCCGACATGATGGGTCAAACAGCCTTCTTCTGTGCTTCAAATGTTCTATGTTTCTGGGAATCTTGAGGTGTAAAGGTATAAGGCTTGGTGTAGTAAATGAGCTGAAAGTAGGAAATCTGCCAAAGAACACATCATGCTTTCCCATCAAAGAGGCACTCACAACTGCAAGTACTCTCAACTTGCTGTCCAACAGTTCATTCAATAACGTTATCCAGCAATGTGATTGATCCCAACAGTGTTGCCTGCTGTTGACATGCTGTTTTTCCCTTGAATTCACAGGTAAATTGTCACGACTCTGCCATGATGTCAGTTCAACAAAAGTCTTTAAACTACAATCAAGTGCATCGCTGTCATGTGGATTACGAGAGGATTGCCTCAAATCATTGGGTGCAAATGCAAGCCACATATTCTGGAAAATGAATGGTACCCAAATTCCACAATGGCAGTATGATTTCAATACAACCGTTTCCCGTGTAACCTTCCAGGTAGTGAAAGGTTATTTGACGTGTCATATCAACATGAAAGGAGTAACAAATATCCTTCACCGTTTTACAATTAAAGCAGGATGTAAGTAATCTTTCTGAGTGACTTTTTATAAGCAAGAGAAAAGAACTGTAGAAAATAGAACTTAAAATATAACGGGATGTAAAATATTTGTGAAAATGTTTACTGTCAGTTTATTTATCTGAAGCGCTTCAAGTGATGAAATTCTAAGCTTTGGAAACAATTTACTTACTGGTAATCTCTGTAGGAGGTTTTACCTGTTATTTTTTAGAAGAGTGTGTATCAAACAAAACTATAAAATCAGCGTTGTTAGTTCTCTGATTTTAACAATTTTTTTGTAGTACCTATGGCGTTAAACCAAAACTCATTCAGACAAAATGGCTTTTTTTGATGCAACACAAACAGCAAGTTCCCTTCCTCAAACTATCCTGACTTGGAACTATATTGCCATTCCCTCATTATTACTGGGTTAAAATTCTTCCCTAATTGCACTGTGGGTGTCCCTCCACTACATGGACTGCAGTGTTTGAAAAGGCAGTTCGTCAGCTCTTCCTGTGAAAACACAAAAAAGCTCTTGGAATATAACTCAAATTCCTGGTGAATTAGGAGGTAGGATTTGGATCCACTTGGGTTCCATTGCATTTATCCTGAAAAACAACAGCAAATAGGAGAAATTAATGATTCTTTTGCTGCCTCCCCTGGATCTTGGAGCACATGTATCTGTGCTGGGGGCTGAGTACTGGTGTGCCACGCTATCCTGAGCATTATCAGGGTGGGGGATGTCGTTTGCTGCTGGCTGATTTCTAATGGTTGGTTCATTGAGGGAAGCAAATAAAGGTTCATTGGTCATATCACACAGGTTGACATCTCAGCACATGCTATCCATCAAAGGGGCTTTGGTTGTCTTCAAGGTTTTCTCACTGCCTGGCACATAAATGAAATTGTTCTGATGGAACAGAGCCTCTGTCATCACCTTCATCCTGAATGTCACACACTTCAGTCCAATAGGCTCTTATCTTCCTCACCAGCCTTTCTGCAGCTTGACGGCTGTCCTCCTTGCTCGCCCTCCAGCTTCTGGTCATGGCTGATGAGAATTGGCACCTTTGGCACCCCCCCAGTCCAGATCGCTCCCAATTGTTGTGCCTACGTTTCTCCTGCAAGTCTCTCCTGGACATTTGAACTGCTGACGGAGCAGAGGCTGCTGATTTCATTTCTCCAGCATTAGGATGCACCGGAACGTGTGATCCAAGGCTACATGAGATCCACACATTTGATTGCAACCATGGATGGCCACCCACCTCAGAGCCCCAATCAGCAGAATGCCCACTCAGTACTCACCCATGCTGAGCGCAGAAGGTCATTAAACCTTTTCCAGCACTGGACCCAGGTTCTCTGCACAAGGTCATGCCCAGTGACTTCCGTCACCACCTCGGTCCAAGCCTTCTCCATGAGGTGGTGTCCTCCTTCCATCCCTTTTGCATCAGCACATCTCGCCTTTGTGTGATTGCCTCTGACCCCCAATGGAGGCAGTCATTAGAGGAAATGGGATGCTTGCTGACTGCCTGAACTCCCTTCCTGACTGCTCTGGCCTCATATTGCAACCATGGCTCTCACAGGTATTCCTCTGAGGCCTATGGAGGCCGCTTTTAAAGTTTGTGATGGGCTGCCATTGAACACCGTGCCCACTGCACGCCAGCCTCCACCACACCAGCTTCACCAATTCGACCGCAATTGCTGCTGGCAGCCAATGTAGTATCATGAGTTTCAATTGGATGTGGGCAGGAGCAGGATTCAATGGCTTTTCTGGTTCTGACCACCAAGCGAACTATCAAGGGTGAAATTCTACCCCTAATGTTTTATAGAAAATATAGCCCCTCTGAATAGCATGAATGTACCAGTGGATATTCATGGAAAATGACTATCGTGCCCACAAGACAAAAACATTCATGTCCTGTAAGATTTCCTCTGAGACTTCATTTCTTTTCAAAACTGAAGAGCATCAATGTATCAGGTATTCTGTTGCACTGACCATTATTGCTAAATTGCTAACATGTGCTACAAGAAAAACAGAAAAACTCAGCAGGTCTGGCAGCATCTGCGGAGAGAGGAAATACAGTTAACTTTGTGAGACCATATGATTCTTCTTCAAAGCTAGTATGTACCATTTCTTTGCATGAACAGGAAGGCTAATTCGTATATTGTACCATATAAAGAGTTTTGATATGATTTTTTTTTTCTTTCAGTGCCTCCTGATAAACCAAAAAATATTTCTTGCATTTCACACTGGCGAGAAAGCTTTACTTGTTTTTGGGATCAAGGGCGTGAGACGTTTATTGAGACTAATTTTACATTAATCAGAATACAGTAAGTATGGAACATGATACATTACGCTTGATGCCAGTATTTCGGTTGCTTTCTTTTTGCCTACTCATCTTAAACAAAAACAGAAAAAGCCGGAAAATCTCAGTAGGTCTGACAACATGTGCAGGGAGAGAATCGAGGCAACATTTAAAGTCTAGATGACCCTTCATCAGAGCTAAGAGCAAAGAAAATCAGCAGAGATTTATATTATAGGTGGGTGGGGAAGAGGAGGGTGTGTGGAATGGGACAAAGGGAATGTAAGTGAGGATACAGAAGACTGAAAAGATACTAAGAGTGCCAATTAAGTGATAAGAATGTGTGAATGGCAGCAAGAAATACAAATGATTAAAGGACTGCCTGGTGATTTCGGCAGTTGTGCTCAAGGAGTGTGGGGGGGGCAAGAGCAAGAAGGAAAACTAGAATGGAGAAGTGGAAAAATGGAAGTGAGAAAAAAGGATGATAAGATGGATGAATGAGATGAAAAGAAATGAAATAAAATAAATGGAACTAGGATGAAGATGGAGGGGAGAGTTCATGCTCTGAAATTGTTGAATGCAATGTTCAGTCCAGAAGACTGTAAAGTGCCCAATTGGAAAATGATGTGCTGTTCCCCCAGTTTGCATTGAGGTTCACTAGAACGTTACAAAAGGCCAAGGACGGACATATGAACAGGCAAGCAGCCTGGTGTGTTGAACAAAGAACAAAACAGCACGGGAAACAGGCCCTTCGGCCCAACGAGCCCGCGTCACCACCCCGATGTTCCCACCTCTACCTGCGATCCTTGTCTATGTTTTTAGATCTAAACAGTGGCATACGACAGGCAGGTCAGGGTCCTGTTTACAGACAGACTGAACGTTATTCAGCAAAGCAGACAGGCAGCTTGTGTTTAGTCTCTCCGATGTTGGGTAGAAAACAGTGGGGGCAGTGAATGCAATAGACTAAATTGAAGGAGGTGCATGTGAAGTACTGCTTTACCTGAAAGGGGTATTTAGGACTTGAGACGGTGAGCAGGGTGGAGGTAAAGAGGCAGGTGTTGCACCTTCTACAATTGCTTGGGAAGGGGGTGAGGTGTTGGGTGTGATGGGGAAGTGGACCAGGGTGTCCTGAAGGGAATGATCCCTGCGGAATGTGACAAGGAGCGAGGGGAAGATATGTTAAGTAGTGGCATAATACTGGAGTTGGTGGAAATGACAGAGGATCATCCTTTGAATCCAGAGACTGATGAGGTGAAAAGTGAAGACAAGAGGGACCCTATCCTGGTTCTAGGAGGGAGGGGAGAGTGCGAGAGTAGTGGCCCAGGGGATGGGTCAGACATGGTTGAGAGCCCTGTCAATCACAGTGGGTGGAAAACCATGATTGAGGAAGAAGGAAAACATATTGACATTACAAATGCGGAACCATTGGATGTGGTGTACCTTGATTTCCAGAAGGCATTTGGCAAAATGCCGCACAAAAGGTTGCTGCATAAGATAAAGATGCACAGAGTAACAAATAATGCATTAACATGGATAGAAGATTGGTTAACTAACAAAAAGCTGAGACAAATGGGTATTTCTCTAGTTGGTGATCAGTGACCAGTGATGTGCCTCAGGGACCTATATTGGGACCACAATTTGCATAGATGATTTGGAGTTGGGGACCAACTGTACATGTCAAAATTCGCAGATGACACTAAGATGAATGGCAGAGCAAAATGTGCAGAGGGTGCAGAGGATACAGAGTCGGCAGAGCCATATAGTTTAAGTGAGTGAGCGAGGGTCTGGCAGATGGAATATGATGTTGGTAAATGTGAGTTCATCCATTTTGGCAGGAATAACAGCAAAATGGATCATTATTTAAATGGTAAAAAATTGCAGCATGCTGCTGTGCAGAGGGACTTGGGTGTCCTTGTGCAGGAATCTCAAAGAGTTGGTTTGCAGATGCAGCAAGTAAGTAAGAAAGCAACTAGAATTTTGTCCTTCATTGCTAGAGGGATGGAGTTTAAAAACAGGAAGGTTATGTTGTAGCTGTATAAGGTGCTGATGAGGCCACATGTACCTGGAGTACTATGGACAGTTTTGGTCTCCTTATTTGAGAAAGGATATACTGGCACTGGAGGGGGTGCAAAGGAGATTCACCCAGTTGATTCTGGAGTTGAGAGGGTTGGGCTTATAAAGAAACTGGGTAGACTAGCACTATACTCATTGGAATTCACAAGAATAAAAACATATAAGATCATGAAGGAAATAAATAAGAAAGAAGCAGGAAAGTTGTTTCCATTTGAAGGGGGGAGGTGAAACTAGGGCTGGGGCCCTTAAATTAAGGGGAGCAGATTTAGGACTGAGTTGAGGAAGAACTTCTGCACCAAAGGGTTATGAATCTGTGGAATTCCCTGCCCAGTGAAGCAATTGAGGCTACATCATTGAATGTTTTTTAAGGCAATGATAGATAAATTTTTAAACAATAAAGGAATTAATGGTTACCATGAGCGGGTGGCTAAGTGGAGCTGAGTCCACAAAAAGATCAACCATAGTCTTACTGAATGACGGAGCAGGGTCAAGGGACCACGTGGCCTATTCCTACTCCTAGTTCTTACATGGGTAATACTGTTTTGGAAAGTGGCGTAATCAGAACAGATGTGGTAGAGATGAAGGAACTGAAAGTATAGGATGGAGTCCTTTTCGGATGTGGGTGTGAAGTGTGTTGTAATAAGTCATCTTGTTTGTTTTTAAGAACTATTTGCTGAGAGATTGTTTCAAAGTAAATGCAGAATAATGATTTCATATTTAGTTGCCATTTCCAGTACATTGCCACCTTGTGAGACCTGCAGATTAGGAGTGAAGATCATCTTTGCTGCAGCATTATTTCCTGTCAGGTTTGCAGATGTGGCTGTTACTGAGTGCTCAGGATAATACCTGGTGACGACAGCATCATTGTAGGTGGATTGAAATTAATGCTGCACGAAGAATAAAAAATTTCCAAAAATCTTCACAGATTCAGCCTTAACTGGAGTAATGAGCAGAGCTTCGTGAAACCTGCCGGAATGGAATTTGTGATTGGAAAGGCCTAGGATTGGGTGGGAGTGAGTGAGTTGGAATCCTAATCACAGATACTGGTGGAAGAATTAAACATCTCTGGGAAAGCAGCAAGCAAGCAAACCTATAGCAGGAAGCCAGTTGAAGATTCTTAAGGAGGCACATCAGAGATATTTTCTCCTGTGCATTATTAAATGCACCTTCTGGGATTAAGCAAATGAAAGAGGGGATCACAGGTTGTCAGATCGCCAAGCAGTGAAAGCTTGCGGCGTTGAAATGAAGTGTCTTTCCGAGGTGGAAGGTCAGCTATTTTCCAATTGCTTTCCACAGGAGAACAGAAAGAATTTGCAAGGTTGCAGGCTGAAGATCATCAATATCAGATCAGTCAGGGTGGTCAGCAGTGTTGTGACCAAAATGGAGAAATGTGTGTAGTATCTAGCCCTACTACTCTGCAAACCTTACTAGTAAAGTTCAATTTGCTTAACAAAAAGCCAATTGCTTACCTCCTCTCCTGTTCCTCAAGAATCTTTAACCAGTCTTCTTTCAATAAACTCAGAATAATTATTTTGTTATAAACTAAATTTTCTTTAACAAGTTGCAAGTATTGATTAATACACAGTTGTAATCAGGAAGTATAACTATTACTTACTAAGAATTTTTCCAATACACGTACAGGACAAACGGAATGTCTCTGCAAATATAGACTTTAGAATATGAGAAATATAAAATAAAGGATAAAGTTTGCAGAATCTTGATGGTGTTGACTTAGAGTTCTGCGTGTGAAGATGAAATACTGGTATCAGTATATGTCTGCAAATTCTAGCATCTGATCTCAATTTTGCAGGTCTGATGCAGACCAGTTACACTCAGGGAGGGTTGCCTGGATACAGGTTACTCTGATGTAAAGATGCCGGCGTTGGATTGGGGTGGTAAGAACTCAGTAAGAATTTAGCAACACCAATTTTTAATCCAACCGATTTATTTGATAGTAAAAAAGCGAGCTTTCGACACTGTGTCTTCCTCAGGCAAATGCAGTGTTCTGGTCTGCAATAGCACACATCAGCACAGACAGTCAGAGATTGCTGATTAGAATGCGAATCCTTACATCTAACCTGCTATTCAAGTGTTAAAGTGGCTAACAATGTGTGTGAAGGGAATCCTGAGCATTGTTAGAGAATTGTGTATTTTCTCCAGACAGCACAGTAAGTGAGGTTTTTTGCTAACCCAGGCAAGTTACGGGGGTTACAGATAGTGTGTCATGAAGCCAAGATCCCTGTTAAGACCGTCCTCATGTGTGCGGAGCTTGGCTATCAGTCTCTGTTCAGCGACTCTGCGCTGTCGTGTATCACGAAAGCCCCCTTGAAGAACATTTACCCGCAGGTCGGAGGCCGAATGCCCATGACTGCTGAAGTGTTCGCCCACAGGAAGGGAACTGTTTTGCCTGGTGATTGTTGAGCGATGCTCATTCATCCGCTGTCGTAGTGTCTGCATGGTCTCCCCAATATACCATGCTTCGGGACATCCTTTCTTGCAACGTATTAGGTAGACAACGTTGGCAGAGTTGCAAGAGTATGTACCGTGTACCTGGTGAATGGTATCCTCACGTTTGATGATGTCGTCCATGTCTATGATCCGGCATGTCTTGCAGAGGTTGCTGTGGCAGGGTTGTGTGGTATTGTGGTCACTGTTCTCCTGAAGGTTGGGTAGTTTGCTGCGAACAATGATCTGTTTGAGGTTGTGCGGTTGTCTGAAAGCAAGAAGTGGGGGGGGTGGGGATGGCCCTAGCGAGATGTTCATCGTCATCAATGATATGTTGAAGACTCCGGAGAAGATGTCGTAGCTTCTCCGCTCCGGGGAAGTACTGGACAACAAAGGGTACTCTGTCCACCGTGTCCCGTGTTCGTCTTCTGAGGAGGTCAGTGCGGTTTATCGTTGTGGCACGTCGGAACTGTCGATCGATGAGTCGAGCGCCATATCCTGTTCTCACGAGGGCATCCTTCAGCGTCTGGAGGTGTCTGTCATGATCCTCCTCATCTGAGCAAATTCTGTGTATACGGAGGGCTTGTCCATAGGGAATGGCTTCTTTAACGTGTCTAGGGTGGAAGCTGGAGAAGTGGAGCATTGTGAGGTTGTCTGTCGGTTTGCGGTACAGTGAGGTGCTGAGGTGACCGTCCTTGATGGAGATGCGTGTGTCCAAGAATGCAACTGATTCTGGAGAATAGTCCATGGTGAGTCTGATGGTGGGATGGAACTTGTTGATATCATCATACAGTTGTTTCAATGATTGTTCACCATGAGTCCAAAGGAAAAAGATGTCATCAATGTATCTAGTATATAACCTTGGTTGGAGATCTCGTCCAGACACACAGAACAGCCATGGGGACCAAATTCGCACCTCAGTATGCCAACATCTTCATGCACAGGTTCGAACAAGACTTCTTCACCACACGAGATCTCCAACCAAGGTTATATACTAGATACATTGATGACATCTTTTTCCTTTGGACTCATGGTGAACAATCATTGAAACAACTGTATGATGATATCAACAAGTTCCATCCCACCATCAGACTCACCATGGACTATTCTCCAGAATCAGTTGCATTCTTGGACACACGCATCTCCATCAAGGACGGTCACCTCAGCACCTCACTGTACCGCAAACCGACAGACAACCTCACAATGCTCCACTTCTCCAGCTTCCACCCTAGACACGTTAAAGAAGCCATTCCCTATGGACAAGCCCTCCGTATACACAGAATTTGCTCAGATGAGGAGGATCGTGACAGACACCTCCAGACACTGAAGGATGCCCTTGTGAGAACAGGATATGGCGCTCGACTCATCGATCGACAGTTCCGACGTGCCACAACGATAAACCGCACTGACCTCCTCAGAAGACGAACACGGGACACGGTGGACAGAGTACCCTTTGTTGTCCAGTACTTCCCCGGAGCAGAGAAGCTACGACATCTTCTCCGGAGTCTTCAACATATCATTGATGACGATGAACATCTCGCTAGGGCCATCCCCACCCCCCCACTTCTTGCTTTCAGACAACCGCACAACCTCAAACAGATCATTGTTCGCAGCAAACTACCCAACCTTCAGGAGAACAGTGACCACAATACCACACAACCCTGCCACAGCAACCTCTGCAAGACATGCCAGATCATAGACATGGACGACATCATCAAACGTGAGGATACCATTCACCAGGTACACGGTACATACACTTGCAACTCGGCCAACGTTGTCTACCTAATACGTTGCAAGAAAGGATGTCCCGAAGCATGGTATATTGGGGAGACCATGCAGACACTACGACAGCGGATGAATGAGCATCGCTCAACAATCACCAGGCAAAACAGTTCCCTTCCTGTGGGCGAACACTTCAGCAGTCATGGGCATTCGGCCTCCGACCTGCGGGTAAATGTTCTTCAAGGGGGCTTTCGTGATACACGACAGCGCAGAGTCGCTGAGCAGAGACTGATAGCCAAGCTCCGCACACATGAGGACGGTCTTAACAGGGATCTTGGCTTCATGACACACTATCTGTAACCCCCGTAACTTGCCTGGGTTAGCAAAAAACCTCACTTACTGTGCTGTCTGGAGAAAATACACAATTCTCTAACCAATGCTCAGGATTCCCTTCACACACATTGTTAGCCACTTTAACACTTGAATAGCAGGTTAGATGTAAGGATTCGCATTCTAATCAGCAATCTCTGACTGTCTGTGCTGATGTGTGCTATTGCAGACCAGAACACTGCATTTGCCTGAGGAAGACAGTGTCGAAAGCTCGCTTTTTTACTATCAAATAAATCGGTTGGATTAAAAATTGGTGTTGCTAAATTCTTACTGAGTTCTTACAGGTTACTCAACAGACAAAATTTCAGGCACGGTAGAGACAATGAATGTAACCTTCCTTTCTCAGCTTGGTGTTCAACAAAACTGCCTTCAAAACCAGCCCATTCACAATTTCAGTATTTTTCTCTCTCCCCTGTAATATCCAGCAAGTGTACTTTTCAGTGTCCGCGCCATTGTGCGCGCACGCGCACACACACACACACACCCCAACCAAATGAAGGTGATTGAGTCATTGCAGTTCAAAACAATCAAGATCTTTCTCAAGTACCAGAAAGGTCAGGTGGTTTCTTGGAAAAAGCCTGCTGACAGTTCCAAGACGAAGATATGACCTTTAAAAAAAGTCCCAAATGTACAAATCATGCCATGATTCTTCCATTCAGTGAAAGAAAAGTTCAGTCTATGATTTTAACTCCAGGGGCCCTATTTTACCACTGCGTTGCGCCCATTTTCGGACATGAAAACATGGTAAAGTCAGTTGTGAGGCCATTAACACGATCCACGCCTGTGTCCGGGCAGATTGCCGCTTTACCGAAACCCCGGGAATGGCTGCGATCCACTTCACACCCAAAATGGGTGCAATGGTGATTTAAATGTATTTGCATGTTGCATGTATTTCAGTTGAATTAATGAACTGCCCGCCCATCTTTATCAGCATTTCCCCCTTTACCACCATGTTCACCAATCCAGAATCGGGCCAAAATGAACCTGCTGGATAAGAGTCTGAATTGGGCACCCCAGCTGCTGAAGAGGTGAATTTGGTGTTTCCAATGGCTCTCTGACTCAGATCAGTGGTGGGGAGAGGAGGGAAGCAGGTCAGATCATTCTCTGGTTGGGGGGTGGGGAGTGAGGCCAGATTGTTGTCTGGTTGGGGGATGGGGGAGGACGAGGAGGCGGGTCAGATGTATTTCTGGTGGGGAGAGGGGAAGAGGGAGGCCCGATTGTTGTCTGGTGGTGGAGGGGTGGCGGGGAGATGGGTAGGGAAGGCTGATCATTGTCTGGTGGGGAGGGAGAAGGATGTGGCTCATTTGTTCCTCTGGGAAGTGGTGGGTGAATGAGGCCAGATCATTCTCTGGCAGGGGAGAGGTAGTATGGGAGGAGCAAGGCAGATAAGATGTATCTCTGATGTGGGGGATGTAGGGGGGGCTCCGTGACATTCCGCGGGTGATCCGTGGGGTGGCAGGGGGGAAGAGGGCAGGGAGTCACAATTGATCATGGTAGTGAGGGGAGGTATGTGGATGGACAAGGGGACAGTGATGTCTGTGGGAGGGCTATCGCTCCCACTTTTCGCTTCCAAGCCACTTCTTCACTTTCTGTAGCCCAGAAGTGATCTGACACAGGCGCACTTTTTCAAATTCTTTTCTAACTGTGCATGGGCAGTTCAGAGCTCTGATTGTTCTGGCAGTGCTAAGCCTTGCCCTTAGCACGAGTGGGACCTGTGATTTTTCAGGCTGACTGCATATGGGGGCACCTGAAAGCAGATTTCTAAGTCAGATCTAAATTACATCCAGATTCAGTACTTAGAATGAAATTGGTAAAATCAGGCCCCAAGTATATATTAAATTCTTTAAGAGTGATTCATTGAATATTTGATAAGATACAGGAAGGCCCTAACTAATGGCCCTAAAAAGAACAGAGTAATGCATCTTTGCAGGTTGTCAGCTGGAATCATCTTGTCTTATCTGAATAGACAGGAACTTTTCACATGTATTCAATTAGCATCTGAGCATCATGAAACAGCTTCCTATTGCCATCGTCAGAAGTGCAGCAAGTTGTCAAGCTAATGTCCTGAGGAACATTCACCTCTCCTCAAGGGAGAGATTCAAGTGACAAATGGCTATTGTTGATAAACCATACCCCTGACTAACAAGATAATATAAGTTGCAGCATCTGAGTTGCACAATGCAAGCTGGCCTGTGCTATTAAAACACAGCCCGTACTAAAGTTGTCACAGAGAGAATTATAGACATCTTCAATGGCTCCATTTCTGCCTAAGAACATCAGGAGGGGCAGTGAAATATGCATTACATACAGGGGTAACTTGCATTACCCTGAATAACTTTCCCAGTCCAAAAAGATTGTTTAGAACTTTGTTGAGGCTATTATTTGAAGGATTTCTCAATACCAGCAGCACAAACAGATTTGGTCCCTCTATTTGAGGAAGGATGTAAATGCATTAGTGGTAGTTCAGAGGAGGTTCTCTAGATTGATTCCAGAGATGAAAGATTTGTCTTATGAAGAGAGATTGGGCAGTTTAGGTCAATACTGTCTAGAATTTATAAGAATGAGAGGAGATCTAATTGAGGTGTATAAGATGATAAATGGCATTGACAAAGTAGAGATAGAGTAGATGTTTCCTTTTGTAGGGCAATTTAGAATGAGCAGTCATAGCTTTAAGAAAAGGAGTAGCAAATTTGAAACAGAGATGAGAAGAATCTACTTCTCTCAAAGCACAGTGAATCTGTTCCCCAGAGTGACGCCAGGACGTGGAGCTAATTCAAGGAGATGGACAGATTTTAATTAGCAATGGGCTGAAAAGTTCTGAAGAATGGGCAGGAGAGTGGATTCAAGCGGAGACAAGTTCAGCCATGATCGTATTGAAAGGTGGAGCAGGTTTAAGGTGTTGAATTACCTACTCCTGTTCCTAGTTCTTATGTTCTCCTTTAAGCATCTCTCATTGTCGCCACTGTCATTTTTCCATACCTTCAGCTCATGTCCAACTTCTTCAGTGCACTACATATGCCTCACTGCACATTAGATCTTTTTGCTTTTACATTAGTTGGTTCTCCCTGAGGCACAAGTATCTGTTCTCCCAGTCAGACAATTGCTCCAACCCAACTTGAATAAAAGAAGAAAGCTGGCAGTTACCTGTTATTTCCCCAGCATTATTTGTCATTCTCCTTATCCACTAGTTATTCCAGGACAGATGCACGGCCACCTGATTTTTAGCTTGGAGTTTGTCTTATTTCATCTATGACATTAATGCAAACACACTCACAGCAAACAAAACCCGGGACTATCAGAGGGCAGCTACAGCTCAGGCAGATATGAATAGATTTGGAAAGGGTGAAGAAACCTAAGAATGTGCCTCTTTGTGCATTCACTATACTTCCGTCTCTTGGTGATGGGGGCTAAGTGATAGATTAGACGATGATGTCAGAGTGGTGGATTGCACTTCTGGTGTGGTTTATAATCTGGTTGGCACTGGGGAGGTAGATTGGCCTCATGAAGTTTTGAAAAACCAGTAAATACAAGTAAATGTTTTATTTGAGAGAGCTTCAGTTGCATGCAAGTTTTTATTTGTTTTTCAGAAATCAATGGAAAAATGACACCTGTGTTACCTTGAAGAACAACTGTTCCTTTCTGTTTCCACGAATATACATCAGTGGAAATCTTACACTCATTGTAATGGCACAGAACGCTCTCGGGAAAGCTCAGTCTGATCCTTTAGTCCTGAACACTTGGCACACCTGTAATTATCAATATTTCATACAACAATCTATATCGTATGGTCATTTTTTACAGCTGGTTATAAGCATGAACATGTCACACAATGTGGGGGGAAATGGAACATAGTTCATAATAATAGTTTTTGTATTGCACACTTGTTTTTCAAATGATAATATCAAAGCCATGCGCACAAATATGAACTATTCAATATCAAATGATTAATAAAAACCTGCCTAAGTCCTACCTAGTACACAATAGATAAACAGATAAGAGAAAAATTCTAGTTTTCAATTTACAGACAGTGCAAAAATAGGAGATAAATGAGTCATGCGCAATGTATAATTGTTTGTCTCTTTCTTGCAACTACAGAAGAATGTAAGATCTAGAAGCAGGAGTAGGCTATCTGGCCCCTCAAACCTGCTTCACCATTCAATAAGATCATGGTTGATTTTTTTGTGGACTCAACTCTACTTATCCGGCCACTCAACATAATCCTTAATTACTTTACTGATCAAGAATCTGTCTTTCTTTACCTTAAAAATAGTCAATGAGGTGGCCTCAACTGCTTCACTGCGCAGGGAATTCCACAGACTCACAAACCTTTTGGTGAAGAACTTCCTCCTCAACTCAGTCCTTAATCTGCTCTCCCTTATTTTGAAGCTATGTCCCCTAGTTCTAGTTTCACCTGTCAGTGGAAACAACCTCCCTGCTTATCTCCTATCTGTTCTCTTCATAATTTTATATGTTTTTACAAGTTTCCTTCCCTCAATCTTCAAAACTCCAACGAGTACAGTTCCAGCCTACTTAGTTTCTTCTTATAAGCCAACCTTTTCACCTCCGGAATCAACCTAGTAAATATCCTCTGCACTCCCTCCAGTGCCAGTACATCCTTTCTCAAGTAAGGAGATCAAAACTGTACACAGTATTCCAGGTGTAGCCTCACCAGCACCTTATACAGCTACAACATAACTTGGCTGTTTTTAAACTCCATTCCTCTAGCAATGAAGGACAAAATTCCATTTGTCTTCTTAATTAGCTCTGCAACTGCAAACCAACTCCTTGTGATTCATGCATAAGGATACCCCGGTCCCTCTACACAGTAGCATGCTGCAATTTTTTTTACCATTTAAATAATAATCCATTTTGCTGTTATTCCTATCAAAATGGATGACATCACATTTACCAACATTGTACCCCATCTGCCAGACCCTTGCCCACTCACTTCGACCACCTATACCCTTTAGCAGATTTTTAGCGTCCTCTGCACACTTTGCTCTGCCACTCATCTTATTGTTATCTGCGAACACTACACTTGGTCCCCAACTCCAAATCATCTATGTAAATTATTAACAATTGCAGCCCCAAAACTGATCTCTAAGGCACATCACTAGTCACTGATTGCCAACCAGAAAAATACCCATTTATCCCAACTCTTTGCTTTCTGTTAGTTTGTCACATACTTGGTCTGGTTGATCAACATTAGTTGATCAATGACAGATCTAGTTCCTTGGGGACAGTGGGGATATTGAGATCAAAGAAACAAAATGTGTCAGGATAATTCCACAATTAGGAGCTCCTTGCAGTCATGGAGAATCTCTGGTCTATTTTCTGTACAATGTGAATACAGCTTGCTTCTGTTACCCATGTAATGCATTTGTGCAGCTTGATGTTGAGGACAGAATTCGAGGGATAAATCCAGGAAATAATCATTGAGATACATTTAGCAGGAATACAACACAAATAATAGGGGAAATTTTACCAATATCTCCAATCCAAATCCACATACCTCAATGTTATCCTCTCCAGTTTTAACAGAGTTAGAATGGGTTGTGGGTGACCAACATACTCCCAAGAGATGGATACCTCATTTAAATACTTTCATGAAGCTGTGAGCCTCCAATTTTATCTCTCTCTCTCTCAGCTTTAATGCTGACTGGCTGACCTAGTTCCCTGTCCTTAAGAAACACAGCAGCTAAAGGGGAAGGTGGAAGAGATTAACCAGAACTGTTTGTGGGCTAGAGGGAGCAGGAATGTTTCCTACGGATTCCTCAGCAAACTTGATTCCCAGATTACCAACCCCTTTCTCCATGCTCAGGACCATCTTTTGCAGCCTTTATTTTTGGAGCCACTCATAATTGCACCCCTTTCCCACTACCCCCACCAACCCAAATACCCAGCCTCAACAATCTGCTATCCCCTCCTTCAATTATCAATCTTTCACCTTCCCTGCCTTCAGGCCCATTGTTTGAAACTCCTACCTTGATTACCATCCTGCTTCCTCCTCTGTGAGGAGCAGGCAGTGTGGGGGTGGGGTGGGGGGACACAGAGCAAGTGGTCATAGAAGACAGAGTATAGCCGTGGAAGGGTGCATTTCTGAATGGAGGGCTGTGACAAATGGCATTCCTCTGGGATCAGTGCTGGGACCTTTGCTGTTTGTAATATATAAATGATTTGGAAGAAAATGTAACTGGTTTGATTAATAAGTGTGTGGACGACACAAAGGATGGTGGAATTGCGGGTAGCAATGAGGACCATTAAAGAATACAGCAGTATTCTTTACATTGCTGTATATAAAACAATCGGTTGGAGACTTGGGCAGAGAGGTGGGCAGATAGAGTTTAACCTAGATAAATGTGAGATTATACATTTTGGGAAATCTAATATAGATAAGAAATATACAGTAAATGGCAGAGTATGAATAGACAGAGGGATCTGGATGTACAGGTACACAGGTCATTGAAAGTGACAATGCAAGTGGAGAAAGTTGTCAAGAAGGTATATGGCATGCTTG
Organism: Sphyrna mokarran; assembly: GCA_024679065.1. Classification (NCBI taxonomy): domain Eukaryota; kingdom Metazoa; phylum Chordata; class Chondrichthyes; order Carcharhiniformes; family Carcharhinidae; genus Sphyrna; species Sphyrna mokarran. The sequence goes on from JAGIQG010000001.1 coordinate 63,818,002, forward strand.
CCTTCATCAGCTGTGTCACTGACTTTAAAAATTGGCAAGTCATGTAGCAGCTTTATAGAACCCTAGTTAGGTGGCACTTGGAATATAATGTTCACTTCTGGTCACCACACTGCCAGAAGGATGCGGAGGTTTTGGAGAGGGTACAGAAAAGATTTACCAGGATGCTGCCTGGTATGGAAAGCATTACCCAAGAGTGAGATTAGAGAACTTTGTTTGTTCTCACTGGAACAACAGAAGTTAAGGGGTGACGTGATATAAGTCTACAAGAATATGAGAGGAAAGACAGAGTGGATAGTCAGAAGCTTTTTCCCAGGGTGAAAAAGTCAATTACTTACGGGGCATAGGTTTAAGGTACAAGGGGCAATGTTTAAAGAAGATGTACAAGCAAGTTTTTTTTTACAGAGAGGGTGGTGGGTGCCTGGAACATGCTGCCAGGGGAGGTAGTGGAAGCAGATACGATTGTGACTTTTAAGGAGTGTCTTGACAAATACATGAATATAGAACATAGAACATTACAGCACAGTTCAGGCCCTTCAGCCTTCGATGTTGAGCCGACCAGTAGAACCAATCTAATGACCCTCTAACCTAAACTGTCCCAATATTATCATCTGCCTATCCACTGACCATTTGAACACCCTTAGAGTTGGCGAATTCACAAGTGTTGCAGGCAGGGCATTCCAAGCCCTAACTACCTTCTGAGTAAACAACCTACCTCTAACATCCATCCTATAACTACCACTCCTTAATTTAAAACTATTTCCCCTTGTGCTAGCCGTCACCATCCGAAGAAAATAGCTCTCACTGTCCACCCTATTTAACTCTCTGATTATCTAGTATGCCTCAATCAGGTCACCTCTTAACCTTCTTCTCTCTAATGACCAGAACTGTATGCAATACTCCAAGTATAGGAAGGGAATAGAGGTATATGCTTTCTGGAAGGGCATGGGGTTTTAGTTCAGTTGGGCACCATGGTCAGTGCAGGTTTGGAAGGTTGAAGGGCCTGTTCCTGTGCTGTAATTTTCTTTGTTCTTGGAGCATTGTGGAGACGAGGGCAGTGCAAGAGGGCAGCAGTGTTGGAGATCAGATAGGTGTCATAGAAACTAGAAGCAGAAGTAGGCCAGCTGGCCCTTCGAACCTGCAATACCATTCATTTTGATCACGCTGAATCATCACATTCAATATCCAGATTGCCCCTAACCCTTGTCCCCATGTCCCTTGATCCGTTTACTTCCTACAGCTACATCTAATTTCTTCTTGAAATTGGACATTGGCCACAGCTACGTACTGTGGTAGTGAATTCCGCACATTCACCATTCTCTGGGTGGACAAGTTTCTCCTCACTTCTGATTTATCCTGCATCCTCAAACTATGACACTAATTCAGGACTCCTCCAGCATTGGAAACATACTTTCTGAATCTATCCTGTCTAATTCTGTTAGAATCTTATAAATTTCTAAGAGATTCCATTTCACTCTTCTAAACTCCAGTGAATACAATTATAACCAACTTAGTATCTGCTCACATGATAGACCTACCATCCCAGGAATCAGCTTGTTACACCTTTGTTGTACTTCTTCTATGGCAAGGATATCCATCCTCAGATAAGAACACCAAAACTACGCACAAGGCTCCAAATATGCCTCACCAATGCCCTACACAATTGCACCAAAACAAATTTCTCATTATAAAGGCCAATACATCATTTGTTTTTTTTACTGCTTGCTGTACTTGCACATTTACTTTCAGTGACTGATGCATGAGGACATCATGGTTTCGTTGAATATCCACCTTTCTCAATTTACAACCATTCAAGTAATAATCTGTCTTCTTGTCATTGCTACCAAAGTAGATAACCTCACATTTATCCACATTATACTGCATATGCTGCACTCAGCCTGAACAGATCATGCTGAATCATGCTGCAATCCTCCTCATAGCTCAGCAGTGTTTGAGCAAGAGAAGCTGTGTGCCATTCACAAAATTGCTTGCCATCTTATTTAGCTGTTCCAAATCATAGGATAAGTGATCCTAATTGTCTGCTTCTAGAGAGGAAATTACTACCACATCTAGCCTGACTCAGGCAGAAACCTGCCATCAAAATACATCTCCTGTGGGTTCCTTGCATTTTGCCATTTGTAGCCAAGAACACCTTCACTTAATTATAACTAATTTGGTCTGGGTTGAAGATTGTTATCATTATTTGATTTTTGAAGATGTAATAAATGCAGATAAGTTGGCTGATGACTGATAATATTCTCAATGCAGGGAAAACTAATCCTCCTCAGAATGTTATTGTTCATTCTGTCCCGGATCAATCGAGGTCTTTGCTTGTAACCTGGCATGAACCTACAGAGAAGCCACCAGAATTTGTGTTAGTCTATGAGCTCCAATACCGAATGACTGATACAGGCAAATGGATTCAGGTATGGAACCATTTTCATCAACTGTAAGCCACTCTTTTAAAGTAATATGTAACCTGTGTCTGTGACGTAAGTTCTATATAATATTCCATATAGTAGTAGCATGTAATTAATAGATTAAAAAGCATCTTATTCGTGACAACAATTTGCTTTCACATTAAAAGTGCCTTTATGAGATTTTCTCCTTCACCCAATCTTGATTACCATAACAAAATGATTTATTTCAATAATTAAATCTAGAAAGTTATGATGGAAATAGATTGTAGTAAGTGCTTACTTGAAATGCCTTTCTACTCACTGAGTGTTTGGACAGAAGCTTGCCAAGGGTAACAGTAATTTATCGCAGAATCATAGAATCCCACCAGTATATAATGAAGCTAATTGGCCCATCAAACCTATACTGATTCTGACAGAGCATCCCACACAGGCCTTAATCTACTTATTTACTCTAGTTTACCCTAGCTAGTCCTCCTGACATGAAGGGGCAATTTACCATGGCCAATCAACCTAACTTGCACATCTTTGAAGGAAACTGAAGGACCTGGAGGAAACCCACAGAGACACGGAGAGAACGTATAAACTCCATACAGACAGTCAGTCAGGCTGAAATTGAACCTGGACTCCTGGAGCTCTGAGGCAGCTGTGCTAATCACTGCTTACTATTTATTTTAGACCTTTATATAGATGAGAAAGTTGCAATTTTTTTCATTTATGGTGTGGTATCTGGAAACTAAATCGCCTTTGAAGGTAGAAGGTCAGAGAATTTGAAGTGAAAGATCTATCTGCATGAGGCACCACTGTTTCTCCGTTCTTTGATCTGAGTTACTATTGAACCAATTGTTAGAGCAAGCTATTCTATCATATTAGATTACACAACTCTTTGGATTGTATGTTGTTAATTATATGTACCACTTGCATTTTCTTAGGTAACAGAAGAAGAAAAAATTTATAACACTTCATATGTAATTAAGAATCTCAAACCCTTCACCAATTATACAGTTGCGGTGCGGTGCATTGGTAAAAGTCAATTCTTTTGGAGTGACTGGAGTTCAAAGGAAACCGGATTAACATCTGCTGCTAGTATGTATTAAGACTTTGACTTTTTATCTCCCTACCTAACTCCTTGAATTGTCTTTGCAGGACCTTTTCCCTCTTCCTGCCTTTGTCATTAATGCCAATGTGGACAATGATATCTGTTTACCTCCCCATTTCAGGATACCCTGTACCCACTTGGAGAGATCTAGGACCCTGGCAACAGGGAGGCAACACACCATCCTGGAGTCTCGTTCGCAGCCACAGAAATGCCAGCCTGTGCCCCGACTATTAGGTCTCCTATTGCTATTACTCACTTGAACATAGCCCAATCCTGCTCTACAGCTGAACTAGTTATGATGTCATAGGCCTGGCTGCTGCTGGCATTTTCCACTGAGAGGTGATTCCTCCTCAACAATATCCAAAACCATATATCTGTTTGAGAGGGAAACATCCACAGGAGACTCCTGCCTTACCTGCCTGCCTCTCTTAGCAGTCACCCGTCTACCTGTCTGAACCTGTGGTGTAACGACCTCTCTGCTCCCTGTATGCTCCGCAATGTGTCTAGCTACTGCTTCAACCAAACTACACGATCTGTAAGAAGTTGCAGCTGGTCACACTTCCTACAGATATAGTCATCAGGGACACTAGAAAGCCCTCTGATCTCCCACATCTGGCAGGAGGAATATATCTCTAATTGCCATGTCTGCCCTTATATGCTTAAGAAAGATATAAGAATAAGAATCTTATCTTGCTTGTCCTCCTCAGTATTTTTTTTGATTCAAGGACGAGGGAGGGAGGGAGACTCTAATGCAGTGTCTCAGGCTTAATCGCTCCTTGAAATGCATTCTTTAGCTAATCACAATATAGTCGCAGTGATTGAGGTGACTTCTCCCAAAATCCTCTCTGACGCTCACCCTTACTTTGGTGAGCAAAGTTTTGAATTGTAACAAATATATTCTTATGTTCTCAATCTTTCCACAATTCCCTTTCTGTCCTGAGCTTACCCTTTTAAACACTGTATATGTTAACTCAAGTTTCCAATTTGACATTTGCAACAGTAGCAATGTATGATTGCTTGTTAACACAATGATCCTGCAGAAGTGGATAAGAAACTTGGAAAACATCAAAGAAAAAGAGTCAGTAGACCTGATTTCTAAGTAACTACGAATAATGAAAGCACTGAGATGAAAGGACTGACTTGTTATATTAAAGCAGAACATGAAATTAATGGCGTAAATGAAAATCTTGTGTTTATTTTTCTGTCTTTCTTGTTGTTTCCAGAACCAACGAAAGGACCAGCCCTTTGGAGACAGATTATAAATCTTGATTCTCAGGGAAATAGAAAAATACATCTGCTGTGGAAGGTAAATAATTTTCAATATTGAAATGGACAGTTGATTGTCAAAAGTAAAAGATAAGTTTAGACCAACAAATACTCATTAACCTTTGGAAGACATTACCAATTTTGTTTCAAATTTCCAGCACTTTCTTATTTTTATGTGCTCTATTTCTGAATCTTCCTTTTTCTCCCTGGTCCTCTCATCTCTGGAGATAGATTTGCTTATTTGTTGTAAGGAACCATGTCACATTACATATCAAAGTTTCTGAAATGTCTTCCTTTTTGGTCATCTATGAATTCCTTTCAAACTTAAGTCTCATCTACATTGTAAGAAGTCTCACAACACTAGGTTAGAATCCAACAGGTTTATTTGGTAGCACGAGGTTTCGGAGTGCTGCTCCTTCATCAGATGAGTGGAGAGTTGGGTTCATAAATAGGGCATATATAGACACAGATTCAGTTGCAAGATAATGGTTGGAATGCAAGTCTTAACAGGTAATAAAGACTTGATTACCTATTAAGACTTGCATTCCACCCATTGTATTGCACTTGAGTCTGTGTCTATACATGCTCTGTTTGTGAACCCAACTCTCCACTCATCTGATGAAGGAGCAATGCTTCGAAAGCTTGTGCTATCAAATAAGTCTGTTGGACTTTAACCTGGTGTTGTGAGACTTCTTACTCAGTCCATCCCAGTCAACATCAGCATCTCCATATTTCATCCAAACTGGTAAATTCCATCCCTGTACTTTAGCTACACTCTTTAACCCTCACTAGCCTCCATATTCAACACTTTCAATGTAATTGTATAGTTAAACACAACATTCAAAGGGACATTTTCCATCACTCTTAATATCTGATTTCCATCCCTGAAACCTTCAAATCCCACCAGAGCAGATACAATTCACCTGGTTCGCTTATGTCTTTTATGAAAGGAAATGTCCCATCCTTGGCTGTCTGGGCTGACATTTGTTTCCAGATCCTAGCAATATGGTTTTCTCTTAAATACCCCCCGAAATGACCCAGCAAACCACTCAGTTCAAGAATAATTAGGGATGAGCAACAAATGTTGGTCTTGACAGAGATTCCCACTTCCCATGAAAGAATAAAGGAAAAGATGAAAACAGTTGCTGTTTTATTCCCTCCTACTCCACGAGCCAAAGACCCAAGCTCTCCTTCTGATTGAGATGGTGGTTACCTTATGATTCTCCCAACCAATGAAGTCTCATATTGGGATGAAGAGAGCCCTTATAATGAGGATTTGGGGAAGGTGTGAGGGAGATTGGAAAAATAAATATAAAAGAACCGGCAAGCCAGGGATGTGGAGGCCTTGTCAATTTTAATAGCAGGGGTCATTAACATAGAGAGGGTTGCCTCCTACCTGACAGCTGGTGGATGAGAGTGAATGCAAGGAGCAGGAGACTGTAACCAGGGACTGTTGGGAATGTTCTCTAGCATTGGGCAGGAATCATTCTTACTGGAGAATGATCTGCAAGGATGGGAGGGCTGTAGAGCAAAGCTGAAATTTGGCAGAGCGGGGGAGGGCGAGGGGCAAGTAGCCTGAAGGCTTCCTTGATTCGCTTGGGGAGGTGGAAGGAGCATTCCTATTCCTACTCGCTCTAAAGGAATGCCATAATTAAAATCTACACTGACTGCATGTTACCAGATTGCCATACCCTGATATTTTAACTCTGTCAACACTGTCCTGTCCTTTGTGGGGGAAGGGAGATGCAGTTAATTATTGAACTGGAGACCCAAACATAGATTTGGATACCTTTATTAAATACCTCGCATTCTGAACCCAAGCACAATCCTAAACTCCCTATCATTTTGTGAAGTTAGTAAGATCGTGCCTTACTAACCTTATTCAGTTTTTTGAAAAAGTGACCAAAGAGGTGGATGGGGGTAAGGAGGTTGATGTGGTATATATGGACTTTAGTAAGGCATTCGATAAGGTGGCCCATGGAAGGCTTCTGCAGAAAATGCACATGTATATGGGATAGAGGGTGATTTAGCTAATTGGATTAGGAATTGGCTAGCGGATAGAAGACAGAGGGTGGTGGTTGATGGGAGATATTCATCGTGGAGTTCGGTTACAAGTGGTGTACCTCAGGGGTCTGTTTTGGGGCCCCTGCTGTTTGTAATTTTTATAAATGATCTGGATGAGGGTATTGAAGGATGGATTAGTAAATTTGCAGATGACACTAAAGTCGGTGGAGTGGTAGATAGTGAAGAGGGGTGTTATAGTTTGCAGAGAGACTTGGACAAGTTGCAGAGCTGGGCCGAGAGGTGGCAAATGGAGTTTAATGTGGAAAAGTGTGAGGTAATGCACTTTGGCAGGAATAATAAATGTGTAGAGTATAGGGCTAATGGTAGGATTCTTAATAGTGTTGATGAACAGAGGGATCTTGGTGTATTTGTGCATAGATCCCTGAAAGTAGGCAGTCAAGTCGATAAGGTTGTTAAGAAGGCATACGGAGTCTTAGCTTTTATTGGTAGGGGGATTGAATTTCGGAGCCGCAACGTCATGTTGCAACTGTACAAAACTCTAGTGCGGCCGCACTTGGAGTATTGTGTGCAGTTCTGGTCCCCACATTATAAGAAAGATGTGGAGGCATTGGAGAGGGTACAGAGGAGGTTTACCAGGATGTTGCCTGGTATGGAGGGCAGGTCTTATGAAGAGAGGCTGAGGGATTTGAGGTTGTTTTCATTAGAGAGGAGGCGGCTAAGAGGAGACCTTATCGAAACATATAAGATGATTAGAGGTTTAGATAGGGTGGACAGTGATAGCCTTTTTCCTAGATGGAGAAAGCTAGCACGAGGGGACACAGCTTTAAATTAAGGGGTGATAGTTATAGGACGGATATCAGAGGTAGGTTCTTTACCCAGAGGGTGGTTAGGGAGTGGAATGCCCTGCCTGCGGCAGTTGTAGATGCGCCAAGTTTGGTGGCGTTTAAGAGGTTAGTTGATAAGTTTATGGAAGAGAAGGGAATGGTTTAGTTTGGAGGGTCATTGCTTTTTTATAATGGTCGGCGCAACATTGAAGGCCGAAGGGCCTGTTCTGCGCTGTAATGTTCTATGTTCTATCATTTAGCACCTGTGCAAAGCTGCACATAATCCCTGTGTATATTCCTTCATATACTTCCGTACTTCATCTCCAGCAGACTTCTTATGGCCACGAAACTAGGCTCATCATCAACATTGGGCTCAGCTGGAGCCTAGTCTCCAGCATCTTCATGGTCTGTCTGTCCAGGCAGATGATGGGGCATTCTCTATCTTATGTCCAGATATGAAGTCTTCAGACTGCTACTGTGACTATGGTCTTGGGAATGTGAGGACCTCATCGCAATAGGAATACATGTCCTCGCAAGCCTTGTGGTTTTAAAATAGTGCTGGAGCGAGTTAACCTCTTGCAAGCTGTGCCTAGCATACATTCTTAATTCTATCTTTTACTTTCGCTCTATGCTTCTAAAACTTCACTTTAACTCTTTTAAACTCTCTAATAATGACATTCTGCACTCTCTTGTTTCCTTCTCTGTATATGGTATGTTTTGTCTGTAGAGCACAAGAAACAATATTTTTCACTATATACTAATATATGTGATAATCAATTAAATCAAAATAAAATCAAATTAAAAAGCCTCCTGTGTGCCTCTTGATACAACCTTGTATCAGCACAAGGTTGGGGGCATTTTTTCATTTACACCTAGTTATTCTAGTCTCACTATCTAAGACTGCTCAGCATGCCTCCTTTCCTGTGAACTGTAGATGAGAACATTCATGTCTACAACTCTAACTTTATCCTCATATTGTGGGACTGTTTGACCTGCATGATAACATTCAGAATTAGTGACACGTTAAGTGGCACCTAAACCTATTGTCTTCACGTTCCCCCACTACACACACTACCATCATACACACATACTGAGCCCTCAATCACACATTGCATCCAATCTCTCACACAGCATAAGCCAAACTGACGGACACTTAGGCCTCAATTGCCATGAGGCAGATTACACATCCACCTGGCCCCACTGTCCACCGGCGAATACAAATTCATTGATGTTGCCACAAGAGAATCTTTTGTAAGATGCAAACTTACATCTACCCTGACAGATTGGAACAAGTCATTTCCTGCACTGGTCTCAGGGTCTTCTATGAACTCTGCTAGTTGCTCATCTTCTCTGCAACCTCTGTTCAGGCTCCTTGGTCAGGTGGAAGGGTCTTCTGTTGCCATCCATGGGAAGAAACACCATCTTGTCTGCATTTGGTGGCTTGGAGGAGAATTTGCAAGAAGGCATTGCTGAACCATGGAGCTGGTCTCTGTCCAACTGCCAATGTTTGAGAATATGATTATGGTTGGGAGTGGGAATTAGGTCTTAGTGAATGAGATGCAATAAAATAAGGTGCAGAGTGATGCGGGGAACATTTTGGGGGAATGGCTGGGGGTGATGAAGTGTGGCAACAATAAATGTAACAAAGTATTGATAGAATGGAGATGGACAGCAAAGTGGTAGCCATATTGCAGACAATGCAGCAGGTACAGGTGGTCTACAAAGAAACTGACTAGGAAATTTTCTTTGTTGTCCAGCTGTATCTGCTGCTTTGTAATCTGATGGCAGGTTTCACCAATAAAAAGTTTCCCCCCAACCACATGATTGCCCACTGCCAGCATTATAAATATAAATTTTAGTCCCATAGGAGTCAACTCCTGACACAAATGGAGATATCTTTGTGAATAGCGCACCACCAATAATAGACAAGCCAATATTTTCTTTGTCTTCTATACACTATCAGCAGTATGATACCATAGAATCATAGAATCCCAACAGTGCAAAAAGAGGCCATTCAGCCCATTGAGCCTGCACTGACAACAATCCCACCCAGGCTCTATCCCTGTAACCCAACATGTCTATCCTGCTAGTCTCCCTGACATTAGAAATTTAGCATTGCCAATCCACCTAACCTGCACATCTTTGGAGGCTATCTTTGTGACTGTTTAAAGTTATTTGAAATATTATTTTGAACCTTCATAAAAATTTAGAATTTGATTTATAAATACCTGGATGGTACTTTAAAAAGCTTCATAACAAACTACATGTAGAAAGTGTAAATTAGTGCTATGACTGTTATGGACAAAGCACTTGATTTCCCCAGTTTGGTGTGATAATCAGAATCCATTTTTGTTGAAAAAATGAGGTTACAGACTTCTAAATTTCCTGTGTGCTGTGAATCCACTACATCATAGAACATAGAACATAGAACAATACAGCACAAACAGGCCCTTCGGCCCATGAGTTGTGCCGATCACATCTACCAATCCACAGACCTATCTATAACCCTCTATCCTATTCTTTTCCATATACTCATCCAGAAGTCTTTTAAAAGACCCCAGTGAGTTTGCCTCAACAACCTCCGACGGCAGTCGGTTCCATTCACTCACCACCCTCTGAGTGAAAAACCTACCCCTGACATCTCCTTTGTATTTGCTTCCCTGCACCTTAAATCTGTGTCCTCTCGTAGTGACCATTTCAGCTCGGGGAAATAGTCTCTGAGAGTCCACCCTATCTATTCCTCTCAACATTTTATAAACTCTATCAGGTCGCTTCTCAACCTACATCTCTCCAGTGAGAAGAGTCCCAGCTCCCTCAACCTATCTTCATAAGGCCTGCCTCCCAATCAAGGCAGCATCCTTGTAAATCTCCTCTGAACTCTCTCAATAGCCTCTACATCCTTCCTGTAACGAGGCGACCAGAACTGCGCATAATACTCCAACTGGGGTCTGACAAGAGTCTTATAGAGCTGCATCATTACCTCCTGACTCCTAAACTTTATTCCTCGATTAATGAAGGCCAGTACACCGTACGCCTTCTTGACCACTTCCTCCACCTGCGAGGCTGATTTAAGAGTCCTATGGACATTAAATGTTTGGATTTCGGTTTTCAATCCTAAATGACTAACGATAACAATCTGGGTATTTTGCCAAGTGTATTGCGGAATATAGAAACAGGAGTAGGATGGAATCTTTGGCCCATGGGGTCTGTACCAACGCATGAAAGGCCCTGAGCTGTACATCTAATCTCACTTGCCAGCACTTGGCCCACAGCCTTGAATGTTATGGCATGCCAAATACTCATCCAGTTAGTTTTTAAAGGATGTGAGGCATCCCACCTCCACCTCCCAGGGAGCGCATTCCGGATTGTCACCACCCACTGAGAAAAAAGATTTTCCTCAAATCAGTTTAGCCTCTCAAACCTATTGCACCATTCATTGAGATCATGCTCCATCTGCAGCATAGAACCATCTACTGCCTTTGCCCCACACCTCTTAATATTTTGGTTAGTGAAAATCTATTAATTTCATTTTTGAAATTAACAGTTGATCAAATACCACTTAGAACAAAGAAAATTATAGCACAGATTTATGAAAAAGATTCCAAACTTCTACACACTGTGTGAAAAAATGTTTCCTAATTTCGCTCCTGAAAAATCTTGCTCTAATTTTGAGGTTATGCCCATTCATGCCAGACTCCCAACTAACAGAAACAGTTTCTCTCAATCATCCACAGCTGTTCCCATTCATGTTTACTAACTTTGGTCAAATGGCCTCTTAAGTTTCTGAATTCCAGGGAGTCCATTATTCATACGTTTCATTTCTCGTTGTCATTTAAACCTTGGAATTCAGTGTCGTCTGGTAAACTTATTCTGCACTACCTCCCAAGTCCTATATATCCTTCTTAATCTGACATACCCAGAGCTGTTCACAGGACTGCATTGGTGGGATTTTCCAGCGCTCTCCCACATGCAGGATTGTCCAGTCCTGCTGAAGTCAACAGGGATTTAAGTGGATCCTTCCGCGATGAGGCCAGAAAGTCTCAGCGTAAATGTGGTTTAAGTAAGGCTTATTGAAGCATGACTTCTGCCTCTTTATATCTTAGTACCCTAGGTATAAAAGCCATCATTCCATTAGAATTTTCTGTATCTGATCCTAATAGGTTAATGATTTGTGTATTTGGACTTCACTTTGGACCTCGACTGTTTCTAGGTTTTCACTATTTAGAAAGTAAGCTGTCATCAGTGAATGACTTGATATTTCCAAAATTGAAATCCATGTAATCCATCGCACTTCCACCTGTTTATAGTAACACCTTTCCTTGTGTCATTGGCGATGGTAGATATGTGGTTTTTATCCCATCATCAAAGTTGTCAATTAATATAGCAAGTAGTCAATTCCCCAGTGTGAATTACTTTAATGTGCTTAGTGGGTTTCCTATCTACTGAATAACAGTCAAGGTTACAGAAATATCTTCAAATATTCAAATAAAATTGCAGTTTGAGTGTGAAAAGTTAACTTAGTAATTTTTAATTTTAATAAGCATCTATTTGAAGAGAAGCTTCCAGCTAGTGCCATGTGTATCTATGCAAACTCTAGATCCCAGAAGTTGAATGTTTTCCCACCATCTTTCATTTTCAAAGTTGTGCAAGCATCGGGGTGTACGGGAAGCAAAAAATGAGTCAGAGTTTGTGGGCCCTGACAGATGAGAAATAGGACGTTGCAATATTTTCATTTTGAAAGATTTATTTTCTCATGAAATACGAGCTTTGCTGGCAAGGTTAGCATTTGTTGTCCATCCTTAATTGCTCTTGAAATGATTGGCTTGCTAAGACACTTCAGAGAGCAGTTGTGAATCAACCACATTGTTATGGGTGATATCTTGTAATATCTTGTAACATATTTATGGCTATCTTGTAAGCCAGATCAGATAAGGATGGCAGATTCCCTTCCCTGAAGGACATTAGTGAACCAAATAGCTTTTTACACACGCGATCAGTGGTAGTTCGTGGTCATCATGATTGAGACTAATTTTATATTCCAGGTTTTCTTTTATTAATTGAAGTTAAATTCCACCAGCTGCCATGGTTTGAATGCCATATCCCCTAAGAATTATCCCATGCCTAAGAATTAGCCTGTGCCTGTGAATTGAGTGGCATGACGCCTGTGCTGCCACTTTCCCCCAGTGTGTGAGTCAACATTCTCAGGAAAAGAAAAACAAAATTGCTGAAGGGAGGACTTGTCAAATCACCAAAATCTACTCATTAGTCTCGAATGTAACTCTATAATCCATGCCATGAAGATAACAGGATATGAAATTCTTTCCTGAATAACCTGATATTTTTGACGCAGGCATTAAACAGATCTGAAACAAACGGAATTATCTTAGGATACAGAATACAATGTGCGAAAAGAAAGGATCCATCAGTGATGCTACAACATAATACAGCATACTTGAATTATTCTTTGTTCCTGACACATGAAGCATACGTTATAACTGTGGTCGCCTATAACTCAGCAGGTGACTCTCCGAAAGCCATTTTGATAGTTCCAGCAATAAACCAGACAGGTATGTCTTACTATCCCTGAGGCATAGCAAATATTCAACTAAAATCTTTTAACAAGTGCCATAGAAGGAAATATGAACATTCATATCCAAAATATTATGATTCATCTTTTTGCCATGTAACTATGAAGTAATTCTCTCCAATCCCAGCTTTGCTGTCCCTGTTTCAAAGCTTTGGTTTTAAAAAAATAGGCACTTTTCCAAAACATCTGTCAATATTTATCTATTGTCAGTCAGATTGCTGAGCCGAAGCATGATGTGGAAACCCAAAATAGCATCTGCTTCTCTCACTTTGAGCTACTTCACCTCCTGTATTATGTTCCTAATAGTGTTTCACTAGGTAAAATTCTGACTGCAGATGCCAGGCAAAGTGAGATTTGAACTCGGGCTTCCTCACTTTTGTTGAAGTGCTATACAGGAAGACACAGGCTAAAGAGTGAGGGCAGGTCAGTGAAATTGCATAGCTCTGGCAAAGAGGCAATCAAGGTGCAATAGGTTGAATGGCCTCCTTCTGTGATTTGAAATTCTAAGGCTACGGAATGCCACCATTAATCTTAAGATACCTCCTGGCAATTAGTTTCAGAATGTTATTGACAGGCCTGAAAGTCTACTTTCTGAAAGAAGTCTACAAGATTATGAGGGGCACGGACAGAATGAACAGTCAAAAGTTTTTTCCCCAAGGTGGAAAAGTCAATTACTAGGGGTAATAAGTTTAAGATGTGAGGGACAAGTATTGTATGAGGCATGTTTTTTACATGGAGGATGGTGGGTGCCTGGAACTCGCTGCCAGGCAAAGTAGTGGAAGCAGATACGATAGTGACATTTAAAGGGCGTCTTGACAAATGTAGTAAGTAGTCTCACACCACGTTAAAGTCCAACAGGTTTATTTGGTAGCACAAGCTTTCAGAGTGTTGCCCCTTTATCACTCACCTGATGAAGGGGCAATGCTCCAAAAGCTCGTGCTACCAAATAAACCTGTTGGACTTTAACATGGTATTATGAGACTATTTACTGTGTCTACCTCAGTCCAATGCTGGCAACTCCACATCTTGACAAATGTATGAATAGGATGGGAATAGAGGGATGCGGTCCCTGGAAGGGTAGGGGGTTCTAGCTCAGTCAGACTGCATAGTTGGTGCAGACTTGGAGGGCCAAAAGGCCTGTTCCTGTTCTGTAACTTTCTTTGTTCTTTGTTTTTTTAGGTTGCTGCATGGTTACCTGCTTTAGACAGTTTGTGGCATTAGAGACCAATAACAAACAAAGGGGCAACAAATCATTCCTGTTTTGTAATGATCATTATAGTGATTATTGCGACTTTACTAGATTTGTACACTAATGTCTTGTCACTTATTTGAAAAAAGGTTTTGCAGCTGTTCAATACGTTAAAGTTACACCACAAAATAACCTACTGCTTGTACAGTGGAAGGCTACAAGACCACCTGATAATGGTTATGTGATTGAATGGCACTTGATTTTGGATACAAGTCCATTTACTGGGCCATTGCATTGGCAACATGAGGACAACACTTCTGAAATGTCTTACTTACAGGGTAAATATTCGTTATATAACATTTAAAATATGATGCATGGATATTAGTATGAGATAAATGTAAAATGGCCACTGAAACCAAGTATTAGACCAAGTATGAAACCAAGAAACCAAAGGGTTAAAGGAGAAGGAAAGCAATTTGTTGCTTCACTTTATCTCTCTTTTCTTGACAATGTTGACTCATACTGTGGTTGTGCTCTCCAAATCGCATGGAATGTTCATCTTTGTGGTTAAGCTGAAACCACCAGAAAGAATCATCAGCTGAGACCAGCCTTGATTTTACTCAATAACTACATAAACACGCTTTCCAGCAGAGATTATTGGATAAGGGAATCATAGAATCCCTACAGTGCACAAGGAGATCATTCAGCCCATCAAGTCTACACCACCTCTCTAGCAGAGCATCTCACACAGGCCATCCCCATGCCCTATCCTCATAACCCCATGTTTAATCCCCATAACCTACACAGCTTGTGACACTAAGGGACAATTTAATGTGGCTAGACTCTACCTAACATCTTTGGAGTGTGGGAGAAAACCGGAGCACCCAAAGGAAACCCATGCAGACACAGGGAGAAGGTACAAACTCCACATAGACAATGACTCAAAGCTGGAATTGAATGCAGTCCCTGCTGCTGTGAGGCAGCAGCGCTAACCACTGAGCCGGGAGTGGGTATCTACCCATAATCTGCTAATTTAATAGATCAAAGTCAGATTTGGCTTATTTACAGGCCTCATTTTCATGTCAACTGGAAGGCCAAACTATTTATTAATTGATGAGATGAGGAATAATGTGCAGCTTGTGTCCACTGAACAACTTACACATGTCATTGGGAACTTAATAGATTAAAAACACTTCCTCTATGTCCACAATGTATTGTGGCTAGCCTTTTTGATGTCATGGTGCTGCAATGAAAGGAATAAAATGACACAAGGAAATTTATTTTTCCAGTGTTTTCGTCAATAGTTTTCAAGATTTGTCCTGGATTTAACAGGATTATTAAAATAAAAATATTGGGTGAAATCTTACCAAAAATGGCAGTGTTGTTTCGACAAGAAAATCAGCATACTTTCTCTCCAGATTTTATGACACTTTGCCAAAAACATTCAAGGGGGTGTGGTTCATGCCTAAAACAGGTGGTGGGGGTGGGCATAACCTAAACATGCCTATGAAACTGCTCAGAGATCAAGGCACCATTTTTAAAGGACGCCATAATCAGAACCTGAGTGAACCTTCTCCAGCCCACCATGCAGGTCTCAGGAGCTGCCCTCTCCACCTCCCCAGTTGGCGTCAGCACTCCTCTACCTCCTCCCCACCCGATCATCAGTCCTTTTCCCCCTTAGTCATTCCAGGAACCTCCAATGACCATCCCCTGCTTTTCCATCGGCCCACAACCAATCTGAATGAATTCCACCCCATACCCACCCATTCCTTCATGAGACCCCTGATGGGATCAGCTTCCTGTCACTGGGTGACATGACATGGGTGACTGTGTGTGGAGTTTGCACATTCTCCCTGTGCCTGCTTGGGTTTCCTCCGCGTGCTCTTGTTTCCTCCCACAGTCCAAAGATGTGCAGGTTAGATGGAATGGCCTTGCTAAATTATGTCTTAGTATCCCAAGATATGTAGGTTAGGGGGATCATTGTGCAACTTCCAGGCCAAGTTCTTCCCTGCCTCGGGTTTATACTCACATTTACACCCGCCATGGTGTCCCCCATAACAGATTCACATCTAGGTGAATCTATTGTAAGTGGCTGAATATCCAGTGAGGATAGTACTTTGTGTTGAGTAGAATTACACCTGTTGCTTGCTTAGCAGGCCTGCTTTTTGATGTTATTTAAGCAGTTTTTATAGAATTATAGAATCACTACAGTGCAGAAGGAGGCCATTTAACCCATCTGTACTGACCACAAGTCTATCCAGGCCCCAATCCCATAACTCTACATATTTACCCTGCTAATCCTCCTGACGTGGAGATGCCAGCGTTGGACTGGGGTAAACACTATGAAGTCTCACAACACCAGGTTAAAATCCAACAGGTTTATTTGGTAGTAAACATGACTAGCTTTCGGAGTACTGCTCCTTCGTCAGGTGAGTGGGGAGTTCTCTTCACTCACCTAATGAAGGAGCAGCGCTCCGAAAGCTAGTGGCACTAACTACCAAATAAACATGTTGGACTTTAACCTGGCGTTGTGAGACTTTCTACTGTGAATCCTCCTGACACCAGGGCCAATTTAGCATGGCCATTCAAGCTAACCTGCACATTTTGGACTGTGGGAAGAAAACAGACCGCCTTGGAGGAAACAAACGCAGGCATGGGGAGAAAATGCAAACTCCACACACATAGTGACCTGAGGCTAAAATTGAACCCGGGTCCCAGGCACTGTTAGGCAGCAATGCTAACCACTATGCCACTCCAAGTTCACTTCAGTATTTTTCAGAAAATGCTTCTTAAAATATAATGGAAGCAAAAGATTTATTTCTTGTTTTGTCTATTCGTCCACTAACAAATACCATAAACCTGTTCTCCTATCACTCTTGAACAAAACTCCTGCCAGGAAAATGCTAATAATTATCCTTCCAGCTTGTATTTTTCTGCATGAGTCCTTAATGATAAAGTTTTGAATCATCAACCATGTTCCTAATGGACATTTATTTGCCTATAGCATAAAATAGACTCTCTACTGGGGAATGTCATTGAGAAACCACAAGACAACTGCTGTTGAAAAATATATACGAGGGCAGCTAGGGTTCCTGGTCTGAGACTTGATTGTACTTTATTATGAGATGGATTAGGGGGGGCTCTGTATTTCACAATCCCATATCTAACCTGAAAGTACTTAACATTGACCCTGGTAGCTGAAAAGGGAAAACATTCCATTCTGCAGAACTCGTATCTCATCCCTAAATGAACAAAACATTTCAAAGGGCCCAGGAGAGAAATACAACTGTACAATTTGGAAAAGAACAATGTAGCAGCAGCTGAACAATGACTCTGAAGTGGATAAAGCAAATAGAAACATAGGCAGAGATCTGTCACCCATTTAGCTCAATATTCGATTTTCTGGCTGGTTTTTATACTGCTGATTGCAATTGTGCAGCTTATTTTGTTAGTACAAGGCGCTAGTGGTCTATTGATTGCGCTTCCATTTCCTGGTTTTATTACCGTTAAAACATCCAATCATCATCCAGTCCAGATAAAATGGACAATCCAGTTACTAAAGTCATACTATTTACTGAAATGCATATGATTTTACCATGCGTAATTTAAAAAAAATCTTTACCTAACCTTTTTGTTCCTTTGGTGTTTCTATCTAATTAGTTGGTAATTAATGGTCTGACCCTATCACTTAAAAATCCTAATGGAAATTCCCCTCTTCATGATTCTTGCAGAAAGAAGAGGGTGAGCAATGGAGTAATGTGAGGCAGGTAGACTGCCAAGAGACAGACTGTTCCCAACCACTGGTACTTTCTCACTCACAGGAACAGGCTAACTTACTTGGAAATACTCTGAAAGCTATAAACTCTTGGCCAGTAGAGAGCCAAAACAGGCATTTCTAACTTAAAGGAATGGTTATACTTTGTCTTATAGCAATAATTGTCAGCAGTGCACATCGGCCCTGATCTTGAAAGGGCCTGGTGATATAGTTGCGTAAACACAGTAAGAAGTCTCACAACACCAGATTAAAGTCCAACAGGTTTATTTGATAGTAAATGCCACTAGCCTTTGGAGCGCTGCTCATTATGGTACAGTTAGGAAACAGAGTTTCTGATGGGACGCTCAGAAGTTCTGGTTTCCCCACATGTTGTGAAAGGTTTTTTTTTGCCACAATTTCGGAGGCACGGTAGCACAGTGGGGAGTAGCGTGGGTAGCACTGTGGGGGATGGCATGATAGCACAGTGGTTAGCACTGCTGCTTCTCACTCGGGTCACTGTCTGTGTGGAGTTTGCACATTCTCCTTGTGTCTGTGTGGGTTTCCTCTGGGTACTCTAGTTTCCTCCCACAGTCCAAAGATGTGCAGGTTAGGTTGATTGGCCATGCTAAGAAATTGTCTCTTTGTATCCAGGAATGCATAGGTTAGAGAGATTAGTGGGTATAATATGTAGGGATATGGGGGTAGGGCTTGGGTGGGATTGTGTTCAGTGCAGACTCGGTGGGCTGAAGAGCCTCTTTCTGCATTGTAGGGCTCTATGATTCTATAATTTCCATCCAGAAGTCAGCCTGATTGGCAAGCTTAACTTCTGGTTAAGCAGGGAACACTCTAGAGTAGGCCGGAGATGTCCGAAGCTGGTATTTGGAGTGCAGTGTGGGTGCAGGCAGGATCCAATCTATAGCCCTGGAAGAAACGGGTATCCGATCCCCAACCCAGTAGCAGTCTTTGTGAAAAATGATCTGTTGGAGTGAGATTCCAATCCAAATCAACATAATCTGTTATAACCCGAAGATAGCACTCTGGCTCCTCCTAGCTTCCAGTGCTGTAAAAACACTTACCTTCTTCCTGAAGTTGTCCATGACTCCCTTTAGCTGCTGGGTTTTATTTTTAAAACAAGAGACAAATTATTTCATGTACCCACATTATCTTCTCTTTTACACTGGTCTAGCCAATCTTATCTTCAGACAACAGTTATACAGTTTCAAAAATGTCAGCAAGGACTCAGAATAGAACTGGGGATTCTTGGTTACTGATTGTTATGTATTGTTGTATTATCCATAAGTAGCTGGAGACTACTTAGCTGGGAACTGGTGTGTTATGTGTAACTGTCTTGGAGGGGCGGAGGTGGAGGGGGGAGGTGTGGGGTGTTATGGGGAACTACGTTTCATGGCTGTTCATGAGTTGAACTATAGTTTGATTTGGTCCTTCTTTGCACCAGACCCTATAACAAAAGTAAACATAAAGAGTTCTAATTGTTCAAAGCTTAAAGTGCGATTAATATTAATAACATCTGGGAACCAAAGGACAACGAAAACACATGGCAATGTCCTATCATTAAACAACAGCAACCATCTAGAATTGGCTCCTTATGAATAGTTACGTGCCCCAAGCATTGCAATACACATAAATTTGGAAGTAATTCAACTAATTAAGTTTGAACAAGATGTTTATATTGAAAATAGCTATTTAAGAATCTTTTTAAATTGCTGCACAATTCTTTTGATTTCCTTTACAGGTTTAGAGCAATTTAAGCGCTATAACATCTCTGTTTACTCTGTGTACAATGATGGGCCTGGAGATCCATTTTCAATACTGGCATATCTTCAGCAAGATAGTAAGTAAATATTCCAAGATTTAATAGCTAACTAGGGGCTTTCCAGTGACCTTGACTTGAGGCAGTGTGACATCGGATAGCAGGCTACATGCTGGGCTGTTTACCAATTGGAAATGTCGCTCGCCAAATTGGCCGTGTTCAAATTTTGTATTTCTAGATTTTAAAAGCAAGCTGTGCTCCTGAAAATACTACAACTTGCACTTCTGCATGGTTAAAACAATTTCTCCTTTTTCTCTTTTGTAATAATTGGTAGGTTTTTGATTAAACTAAGAAGTGCAAGTTGCATGTTAGGGAGGAACTTTATGGTCCTGTCGCAGTGGGGGTGGAGCTATAAAGTGCAGCAAGCCTTCAAAAGTCGTATTATTTTGGCAACAACATAAAATCCCACCCATAATGTGGAAAGTGACTTTTCTTATTGATTTGTCCCATTATCACAAATTAGCCAGATTTCTAACTGGTTACATGTGAATTCAGTACAGTTATTAAAATGTTAAGTTTTGTAATTACCAATGATTTCATCATAATGTTCCTGGTTAACCCCTGATTAAACGACTACCATACCAGCATCATTCCGACAATGTGGAAAATTTCCCATAAGCATCCTTTCCACAGAAATAGGACAAATCCAATATGGCCAACCATTGCCCAATCAGTCTGCTCTTGATTGTCAAAATAATAATGAAAGATGTTGTTGACATCAAACAACACATATGCAATAATAATCCAATAGATGCTCAGTTTAGGTTCCCTGGGTTTCTCAACTCCCAACTTCATTATGATCTTTGTCCAAACATGAACAATAAAACTGAATTCAAGTAGCAAGGTGTAAGTGACTGCCCCTAACATCAAGGCAGTATTTTACTGAGGCAGTATCAAATAGCACTGTTATGGTCAGGGATACTGTTTTTGATTGGTATGATGAAAATATTTGTAATTCACATTTTTGGCTCTTTGGAAAAGCAACATAATGTTCAGGTCTGGTCAAAAAAGCATTTTCAGTCTGAGGACTCAATAGTTGGATCCGTGTATCAGGATTATTGCAGGATTCCATTGAAGAGATGGATTTTCAATCGGTCATGAAATTAACTACTTATTATCTTGCTTACTAAGAAGCCAGTTTTATGTACTGGTGGATTAGTGGCCAAGTGGCATTATCGCTAGACAATTAATCCAGAAACTAGCTAATATCTGGGGACTAGGTTCGAATCCCACCATGGCAGATGGTGAAATTTCATTCAGTAAAAAAATCTGGGGACCAGGTTTGAATTCCACCATGGCAGATCCTTAAGAATCTACTGATGACCATGAAACCATTGTCGATTGTTAGAAAAAAAAACATCTAGTTCATTAAAGTGGGGCGACATGGTGGCACAATGGTTAGCATTGTTTCATAGCTCCAGGGACCTGAGTTTGATGTCTGCTCCAGTCTCTGTCTGTGTGGAGTCTGGATATTCTCCCCTGGTCTGTGTAGGTTTCCTCCGGCTGTTCTGGTTTTCTCCCTTAGTCCAAAGATGTGTGGATTAGGTGTATTGGCCTTGCTAAAGTGCCCCTTTGTGTTAGGGGTCTAGCTAGGGTAAATTCATGGGATGATGGGATTGTGGTTATTGCAGATTTGATGGTCTGAATGACCTCCTTTTGATCTGTACTATTTCTATGACTTTAAAAAGAGCAGGCTTGTGGACTTATGATGTTGCTGCCATCAGCTGTTTCTTGACATCACTTGGAATGAATCGAATTGGTGATGATGCTGGGGATCATCCACTTGGCACTTCTGGTCGATGATGGTTGCAAATGTTTCAGCCTTATCTTTTTGCACTGATGTGCTGGGCTCCTCCATCATTGATAAAATCGGACCCTAAGTCTAGCTATTAACTGAGGACACCCTTCATTTTGTGATTTTGCACTTCTGCTTGCTAAACAGGTTAGATTCAGAACAGTTCTAGCAGTGAAAAATTGACAAACCATGAGGTGCTGTGTGCCATGAACAACAAGAGGATGGCAATATTTGTAAAGCCTCTCCCTCCAGTGAGTTGTTTAATTGTCCATCACCATTCATGACTAGCTGCTGCAGGACTTGGAGCTTAGATCTGATCCTTTGGTTGTGGAATCGCAGGCTTCCTCTGCTGTTTGATATGCAGGCCATCCTGTGCTGCAGCTTCACCAGGTCGATACCTCGTTTTAGATATGCTTGGTGCTCTTCCTTGCAAACCATTCTCCATTCTTCAGTGAACCTGGGCTTGATGATAATGTTAGAATAAGGGATATGAGAATAGAGATTGTAATTGAAAACAATTCCGTTGCTGTTGATGGCCTACGGCACCTTATGCTTGAACTTTGAATCACTAGATTCGTTCAAAATCTATCCTGTTTAGTACAATGGTGGCGCCATACAAGACTGTGGAAAATATCCTCAATGTGAAAACAGGACTCTGGGTGGAATTTTACTGGCATGTCCGTCCATGGTTCATGTGATCCTGCCCAAGGCCGATGAGAAGGCTGTCCTCTAAGCCTTGTCTGCCTCCGCAGTCAGGATGGGCGTGCCAGTAAATTTCTGGCCTTTGTCTCCATAAGGAATGTATGGTGTTCATTGTTATTGATATTGTCATGGACATGTGCTCATGCGACAGGTAGCTTGGTGAGGAGAAAGTCAAATAGTTTTTTTGTTCTTCTTGGTTCCCTAAAATGTTGAAGTCTCCAGGTTTTAAAGATGTAGATATTGCTGCCGTTACTACTACTATCAGTCCTGCAGTTGTCCTGTGCTTTGCTGACAATACTTAAGACTTTTTTTTAAAGGCTGACTAACATAGCTACATTACCATGTGATCCTTCACAGTTCCCTTACAAATATGATATTAAGTTAATTATCTACAGCTTGGATCTTTGTGTGCAGAAATCCACCTTTTGCGCCTTAGACAATCATTATCTTTGTTTCTGAAAAAGACTCATTCAGATCCGGAAATCATTTCTGGAGAGTTTCAGGTATGGCTATCGACACTTCTGAACTTGGAATGTGTCCTTTCCAGACTGGGTGGCAGTCTGAATTCACAAATCAAGTCAACTGAGGTCAGCAATCTTTTGCAGCATTTTACATCCAATTTTAAAAGAAATGATTTTAAATGATTACAGTTCATGTTTTAAATGTTATGAATAGGACTTGCATGTCATACTGGGCATGACAAACATGAGGTAATTCATTTTGGAAGGTCTAATACAGATAGGAAATGTAAAGTAAATAGCAGAACCCTTAAGAGTATTGACAGGCAGAGGGATCTGGGTGTTCAGATGCACAGATCACTGAAAGTGGCAACGCAGATAGAGAAGGTAGTCGAGAAGGCAAATGGCATGCTTGCCTTCGTCGCCTGGGGCATTGAGTTTAAAAATTGGCAAGTTGCAACTCTATAGAACTTTAGTTAGGCCACACTTAGAATATAGTGTTCAATTCTTGTTGCCACACTATCAGAAGGACATGGAGGCTTACAGAAAAAGATTTATCAAGCTGTTGCCTTATATACAAAGAAGAAGAACAAAGAACAAAACAGCACGGGAAACAGGCCCTTCAGCCCAACGAGCCTGCGCTGCCACCCCGATGTTCCCATCTCTACCCGCGATCCCTGTCCATGTTTATAGATCTATGGATTAAAAACCAAATTTGAGACAATTTAGGGAGAATTTGTTTTGCCAATTAGCCTAAGAGCACATCTTTGGGATGTGGGAGGAAACCGGAGCACCCGGAGAAAACCCACGCAAGCACGGGGAGAATGCGCAAACTCCCACAGACACAGGCCCAAATCTATGTATCTGCACAGCACAGCGATAGTCACTGAGCTGTCGTGTTGCCCATCAGATGGTCCAGGTCAAGCATACACTAACGACGTGAAGCACTAGGATACTCTCGAAAAAGATCCAAGAGCAGTCCTCTCACGACCCATCGCGTGTATGCCCCTCGTTAGACAACAAGGTGGACCAAAGCATCTGTAGGATAAAAACAAGTACATCAATATCATCATCTATTTACACATTTCCCAGGGACTCCCAAGGCTCATGATCCCTATTTTAAATCAGTTTTCTATACCCCTCCATTCCCATTCTGTTCATGTGCCCATCTAAGTATTTCTTAAATAACTCCAGAGTACCTGCCTCCACCACTTTACTTGGCAGCGCATTCCATACCCCCACCACCCTCTGTGTGAAAAAACTCCCTCTAGCATCCAAATTATACCTTACCCTCCTCACCCTAAGCCCGTGACCCCTCGTGCTATTTGAGTCCATCCTAGGAAAAAGCTTAACCCTGTTTACTCTATGTATCCCCTTCATAATCTTGTACACCTTTATCAGATCTCCTCTAAGCCTATGTCTTTCTAAGGAAAACAGTCCCAATTTGCCTAATCTCTCCTCATAACTCAGACCCTCCATACCAGGCAGCATCCTGGTAAACCTCCTCTGCACTCTGTCCAGAGTCTCCACATCCTTCCGGTAGTAAGGCGACCAGAACTGGACGCAGTATTCCAAATGAGGTCTAACCAGCGTTTTATACAACTGCAACATTAAAGGCCAGCTCTTGTACTCTATACCCCTTCCTATAAAGGCTAACATACTATATGCTTTCTTCACAACCTTCTCCACTTGCTCTGCCACCTTCAGAGACTTGTTCACCTGCACCCCCAGGTCCCTCTGCGTTTCTATACTCTTAATAGGTCTACCCTTTATCATAAACCTCCCCTCTACATTCTTTCTCCCGAAATGCATCACCTCACATTTATCAGGATTGAATTCCATCTGCCATCTGTCTGCCCAAGCTACCAGCCTATCTATGTCCTGCTGCATCGCCTGACAATGCTCCTCACTATCCGCAAGTCCAGCCATCTTTGTATCGTCTGCAAACTTGCTGATCACTCCACTTACTCCCTCTTCCAAGTCATTTATATATATTACAAATAGAAGAGGTCCCAGTACCGAGCCCTGCGGCACACCACTAGTGACCGACCTCCAGCTAGAGAAAACCCTTCCACTATTACTCTCTGTCTCCTATTACCAAGCCAGTTACTTATCCATCTAGCTACCTGTCCTTGTATCCCATTTGCCTTGACCTTCTGACTAACCTCCCATGAGGGACTTTGTCAAACGCCTTACTGAAATCCAAATAGACAACATCAATGGCTCGCCCTTCGTCCACTGATTTCGTCACCTCCTCAAAAAATTCTACCAGATTTGTAAGGCACGACCTCCCCTTAACAAATCCATGCTGCGTATCCCTAATCAGATTGCAACGCTCTAAGTGCCTATACATCCTATCTCTAAGAATCCCCTCCAACAGCTTCCCTACCGCTGACGTCAAACTCACTGGCCTATAATTTCCAGGGTTATCCCTACTACCCTTTTTAAACAATGGTACAACATTAGAACATAGAACATAGAACATAGAACAATACAGCACAGAACAGGCCCTTCGGCCTTCGATGTTGTGCCGACCAAAATAAAAAGCAATGCCCCTCCTAACTAAACCATTCCCTTCTCATCCATATACTTATCAACTAACCTCTTAAACGCCACCAAACTTGGCGCATCTACAACAGCTGCAGGCAGGGCATTCCACTCCCTAATCACTCTTTGAGTAAAGAACCTACCTCTGATATCCGTCCTATAACTCATACCCCTTAATTTAAAGTTGTGTCCCCTCGTGCTAGCTTTTTCCATCCTAGGAAAAAGGCTATCACTGTCCACCCTATCCAAAACCTATTAATCTTATATGTTTCAATAAGATCCCCCCTTAGCCGCCTCCTTTCTAACGAAAACAACCTCAAATCCTTCAACCTCTCTTCATAGGACCTGCCCTCCATACCAGGCAACATCCTAGTAAACCTCCTCTGTACCCTCTCCAATGCCTCCACATCTTTCTTATAATGTGGCGACCAGAACTGCACACAATACTCCAAGTGCGGCCGCACTAGAGTTTTGTACAGTTGCAACATGATGCTGCGGCTCCTAAATTCAATCCCCCTACCAATAAAAGCTAAGACTCCATAAGCCTTCTTAACAACTTTATCCACTTGACTGCCTACTTTCAGGGATCTATTGACACATACACCAAGATCCTTCTGTTCCTCAACACTATTAAGAGCCCTACCATTAGCCCTATACTCTACACATTTATTGTTCCTGCCAAAGTGCATTACCTCACACTTTTCCACATTAAACTCCATTTGCCACCTCTCGGCCCAGCTCTGCAACTTGTCCAAGTCACTCTGTAAACTAAAACACCCCTCTTCACTATCTACCACACCACCAACTTTAGTATCATCTGCAAATTTACTGATCCATCCCTCAATACCCTCATCCAGATCATTTATAAAAATTACAAACAGCAGGGGCCCCAAAACAGACCCCTGAGGCACACCACTCGTCACCGAACTCCACGATGAATATCTCCCATCAACCACCACCCTCTGTCTTCTATCTGCCAGCCAATTTCTAATCCAATTAGCTAAATCACCCTCTATTCCACACATCTGCATTTTCTGTAGAAGTCTTCCATGGGCTAATTAGCTATTCTCCAGTCCTCTGGGACCTCACCTGTGTGAGATCTGGAGAACATTAGCTATAGGAGAGGTTGGAGAAACTTGGTTTGTTCTCACTGGAACGTTGGAAGTTGAAGGACGACGTGATACAAGTTTATAGATTTAAGGTGAGAGGGGAGAGATATAAAAGTGTCCAGAGGGGCAATTTTTTCACAAAGAAGGTGGTGAGTGTGTGGAGCAAGCTGCCAGAAGTAGTAGTAGAGGCAGGTACAATCTTATCTTTTAAAAAGCATTTAGATAGTTACATGGATTCGATGGGTATAGAGGGACATGGACCAAATGCGGGCAATTGGGATTAGGTTAGGGGCTTTAAAAAAAAGGAGTGGCATGGACAAGTTAAGCCAAGGGGCCTGTTTCCATGCTGTAAACCTCTATACTATATGACTCTACAATATTATGAGGGGCGTTGACAGAGTGCTTAGTCAGAAGCTTTTTTTCAGAATGGAGGAATCAATGACTGGGAGGCACAGGTTTAAGATGCAAGTGGCAAGGTTTAAAGGAGATGTACAAGGCAGATTTTTTAAACAGAAGGTGGTGGGTGCCTGGAACTCGCTGCCATGGAAGGGGATACGATAGTGTCTTTTAAGGGGCATCTTGACAAATACGTGAATAAGAATGGAAATACAGGGATTTGGTCCTTGGAAGGATAGGGGGTTTTAGTAAAGTGCAGGCTTGGAGGGCTGAAGGACCTGTTCCTGTGCTGTAATTTTCTTTGTTGTTTTCTTTGTTCTTTGACAAACATTAAAGAAAATTGAAGGGGGAAGACTCTATTGGTTGGACTCATACCTAACGCAAAGGAGAACAGTTCTAGGGCCCATCCACCATTTTCAGCATTCGCTCCTCCCCACAACGGATGGATACTGGCCATTATGTGTAAGATATATAAAATGCAGTGCAGCAACTTGTCAAGATTCCTTAGACATCACCTTGCAAATTTATGACCACTACCATCCAGGACCAGGGCAGCAGATTCATGGGAACACCATTACAGTAAGATCCCTTCCAAGTGGGATGATATGGTGGCACAGTGGTTAGTACTGCTGCTTCACAATTCCAGGGACCTGGGTTCAATTCCCTGTTTGGGTCACTGTCTGTGTGGAATTTGCACATTCTTCCCGTGTCTGCGTAGGTTTCCTCCGGGTGCTCCGGTTTCCTCCTACAGTCCAAAGATGTGCAGGTTGGGTGGTTTGGCCATGCTAAATTGCCCCTTAGTGTCAGAGAGACTAGCCAGGGTAAATGCATGGCCTTATAGGGATAGGGCCTGAACGGGATTGTTGTCAGTGCAGACTCGATGGCCGAATGGCCTCCTTCTGCACTGTAGGATTCAACTTCACACCAAGCTTACTTGAAGCCATATGATTGTTCCTTTACTGAGATTGGATCAAAATCCTGGAATTCCTTCCTAACAGCACTGTGGATGTATATACACCACATAGATTGCAGCAGTTCAAAAAGGCAGCTCACCTTCTCAATGGCAATCAGAGTGAGCAATAAATGTTAGTCTTACCGATGATTCCCTCATTCAATAAATCAATACAAAATATTCTTATTCTACCAGGATCAACTTTTAATCTATGAAATGCATTCCTTATATAATTGACAAGGAAATAAAATCCACTTGGTAAAATAATAGGCTGACTTATTGGGCTTGATTTTAACCTCTAAAATGTACCCACTTGCAGAAAGTTAAATGTGTCATGCTTATTTCTGGGCGCGAAAACCTGATAAAGTTGGGCATAAGACCATTAACGTGATCCGCACCCATACAGATTCCCACTTTACCGAAACCTGAGAATGGTGCCTATCCGAAATGGGCAAAATGGCAATTTAAATGCATTTGCATACATTTAAATTGAATTCACCCAACTTTATCAGCATTTTCCTCTTTACCACTGCGTTTGCCAATCTGGAATCACGCCGTAATGTACCTGTTAGATAAAAGTCTCAATCGGGTACTCCAGCTGCTAAAAGAGTGCATTCAGTGCTGCTAACGGCTCTCTGACTCAGATCAGTGGTGGGCGGGAGGGGGGAGATGGGTCAGATCATTGTCTGGTTGGGGTTGGGGAAGAGGAGAAGACGGGTCAGATGTATCTCAGGTGGGGACGGGGGAGAGGGCTGATCATTGGTGATAGGTGGGGGAAGGCTGATTGTTGTGGGGTGTGGGGAACAGGGGGTGGGCAGTGGGGGTGGCAGGGCAGGTGGTGGTGGTGGGCCAATCACTTACTGGTAGGGCGGGGGGCAAATGGATCTTTGGTGGAGAAACAGTGGGGGGGCAGGGGAGTGTGCTGCCACTCTGCGGGCGATCGGTGGGGAGGCGGGGGGGCAGGGATGGCGATTCGTCTGGATAGTGGGGGAGTGATAAGGGGGACAGTGATGTTTGTGGGTAGTGGGGGGAGTGGATAAGGAGACAGTGATGTGTGTTGGTGATGGTGGTGAGGGGAGGGGGTGTTCATAATGGAGGCAGTGATGTGTATGGGGGCCATCACTCCCGCTTTTTGCTCCTGGGCGCTTTCTCCACTTTCTGCGGCCTGCGAGCAATCTGAAACAGGCGTGCTTTTTCAAATTTTTTCCTATCTGCACATGCGCAGTTCAGGACTCTGGTCATTTCGGGTGCACTGAACCCCGCCCACAATGAGAATGGGACCTGTGGTTTTTTTTCAGGCTGAGTGCGTATGGGGGCGCCTGAAAGCAGATTTCTAAGTCAGGTCTGCATTACGACTAGATTCAGCACTTAGAATGAAAATGGTAAAATTGGGCCCAATGTGTCATGGTGAAGATCAATGCCATCTTCGTTTACTCTGCTTACAGCCAGCATCTAGGGAAAATAAATGGAATAGATGTGCTGCTTAAAGACTGGTGACTATCACAAGCTTGTACAGGACTGTAATATAAAGGTAAGTTGTTAGTACCTAGTTAAATTGAGAATGGGGAGAAAGATCTGAATTATTTGTTAAATGTGTGTTAGATCAAGGCTTTCTTTGTCAGTTCCAGAGGAAGGCCCAAATATTTTTGCTCCGATCGTGAAAGGCACAGAAGTCACAGTCAAATGGAATGAAATTCCAGTGGAAAAGCAGCGTGGATTCATCACAAATTACACCATTTTTTATAAATGTGCAAAAGGTGAAAATGGTAAGTGCGCTGTTTTGGGTTGTCTCTAAAGCAAACTACAATATTAAGGCACAATCAGCTCCATATGGATTTGATATGAGTGGAAGTCCCGGAATTGTAATTACACACATTTCACTCTTTCAGTCTTGTCCTGTGCATGCCTCATTGTCTTCTTGAACTTTTTGCTGATTTTCTTTTTAAAAACACGTGTCGAGTTTATTTTTAAATGGTATTGGAGATCTCAGTTTTCACTGCCCCACTCTCCTGCCCAGCAGGTAAAGGTTTAAAATCAAGAATATAGCCACTGGCTCTGATTCATCGTGTTCCAAATAGTGGCAGCTCCTTGTAGCAACTAACAACCTGCTACAAAGTAATGAGAGCCTGCTGATTAATAAATCAGAGTCTGATGATGTGATTAACACCACACAGTGATATTGCTGTGAAGGATTCACGGAGCAGAGATACTAGGGGCACCCTGAAGTGACAGAAAAGGGACACAATGTCAAAAAAGCTGCAGTGTTCTCTTGTGCTTTTTCACTCTCCAGGAATTCCTCCTCTATGGTATTGTTACTAATTTGATTTGTCCAATCTACATGTAGATTAAAGTCATCCATAATTGCAAATGTTACTATAATAACTCCCGGAGGGGAAAGTCCTGTCACCAAGTTACTTTACTTACACCATATATCTATACACAGTCAATTCTCTAATTGCTCTTTGCTGAATGCAGGCTGGGAATCTGACACACCTGCTTTAAATAGGCTCCCTGATTTAACCATCAATTAGGACTCATTGGGTAGTTCATATTCTAGTAAACCGACCTCATTAACCTGGCTGAAGTCATCACAGTTACTTTACCGTGTGCATCTCTAATTTCTTATTTAATGTCATCCCCCATATCACCACTACGGTTTTGGGGATTCGTATATAACCCCCACGAACATTTTTTGCCTTTGGTGCTTCTGAGCTCTATCAAATTTGATGTAGCCTAAACAGATTTTAACAAGAGCTTTGACATGGCAGACTGTTCAGAAATGTAATAGACAATGAGACCCAAGGGAAAGGTGCAAATTGGATCTAAAACGGGCTCATTGGCAGGAAGCCATAGGTGTTTTTGTGAATGGAGGACTGTTTCCAGTGGGTTTGAACAGGGCTCTGGTTGAAGTACGTTGTTTATCCTGGGGGATAAACAATGGTATGCATATATCAAGTGATATGCATATATCAAGTGATTAAGACTTAAATATTTAGAAATTATCAGATGGTACAAGATTTGGCCATGAAGTTGATCGTGAGGTGGAAAGCTGGAGTCAGGAAGATAACAACGGACTGGTCAGGTGTGTAGAACAAATCGCAAATAGCATTCAAACCAGAGAAGTGCAAGGTCATGCATTGGGAAGGACAAACAAAGCAAGGAATATATAATAAATGGCAGGATACTAAGAAGTGTAGAGGAACTGATGGATTTTTGTGTGCATGTCCTCAGATCTCTGAATTTTAAGTTTTAAATTTATTTATGTGTCACAAGTAGGTTTATATTAACACTGCAATGAAGTTACTGTGAAAATCCCCTAAGGTAATAGGACAAGTAGATAAAGCACTTAATAAGGTATATGGGATACACTCCTTGATTAGAAGAGACATTGGCCAGAATGTTACCGTTGTGCCCACCATGGGAGCAGGTGA
This sequence comes from Sphyrna mokarran, assembly GCA_024679065.1. Classification (NCBI taxonomy): domain Eukaryota; kingdom Metazoa; phylum Chordata; class Chondrichthyes; order Carcharhiniformes; family Carcharhinidae; genus Sphyrna; species Sphyrna mokarran. The sequence goes on from JAGIQG010000001.1 coordinate 63,849,381, forward strand.
GGGGTGGACAATGGAAATGTCCATTGACCCTAAGCGAGCTTTTATGGTTTTAGAAAGAGCAAAGCTGTAAAATCCTACCCATAGAACTATCAGAATGGAAGATTACGCAAAAATGTGCAAGACACTGATTAAACATTCTGATACATTTATGGTCACCCATTTTGGGAAGAATATGATCACATTAGAAGAGATTGCAAGAATATTGCTAGGATGAAGAAGTTTAGCTATGAGGAAAGATTAGATAGGTAAGGATAATACTCTAGAACAGATGCTGCTGAGAGAAGATCAAATTGATGTAACAGGAATATAAAAATTGAGGGGCCTGTATAGAATAGCCAGGATGGTTCAATTTCTATCAGCACGGAGATCAATAAGCAGGGACATAAATTTAAATTGATGGAATGATTAAAGGTAAGTTGAGAAGAAATTTTTTCAGCCAAAGGTCAGTAGAATCTGTAACTAACTCTGAAAGAGTAGTAGAGATAGAAATCTTCATCACATGTACAAAATACTAGGAAATACACTTTAAGTGCCATAAACTATAATGGGCAGGCATGAAAAGTAGGTTTAGTCTAAATGGTTGTTTTTCAGCTGACACAAGCCCATTGGCCAAATGTTGTACATTTGTGATTCTATGAATTCATGAAATTAAGATGTTAAGCATGATTTTTGCACAGAGACTTCACACAAAGTTCTCTCAGACTATATTTTACTGCCTTCTAATTTTTCTTTGTATATTTTGCAGCTATAACAGTGAATTCGAGTGTTCATGAATATACACTGAAGACACTGCAGAAAGATACAGATTACACATTACATGTCATGGCATCCACAGAGAAGGGAGGCATAAACTCGTCAATCTCCTTCAAAACAGATGCACTTGGTAAGCGAAGCATGATGAGAAAAGGTTCAATGTTCAGGTATTTATTTTCCAGATATGTAGCTGCTCAAAACACATTCAGTTTTGCACAGGGTAATAAAGAACCCTAATGAGCTGCAAGTTAATTCTTGCTCTTGTACTCTCTTTCTCAGCTAGATTCCTAGAGTCTGACTCAAGAACAGCTTCTTCCCTGCTGTCATTGGACTTTTGAATGGACTGACTATGCATTAAGTTGATCTTCCTCTACACATTAGATATGACTGTAACACTACATTCTGTACTCGATCGTTTCCTTTTCTAAGAATGTTATGCTTTGTCTGTATAATGCGCAAGAAACATGTTAATAATAAATCAAATCAAATCTCTGTCTTCGGTCATTAAGCCAATTCTGTATCTATTTGGTTATCTCTCCCCCACTCTGGGTCCTGTGAGATTAACCTTATGCAACAACTTACCATGCAGCATTTGTCAAAGGCCCTGCCAAAGTCCAATAGTCAACGTCGACTACACTGCTTTTATCTACCTTCTTGGTTACCCTTTCCAAAAACCCAATCAAATTTTTTGAGACATGATCTTTCATTCACAATGTCATGCTGACTATCCCTAATCCATCTTTGCCTCTGTAAATGGCTGCTATAATGGCTGGAATAAACCCACAATTTATTCCGTAGCCTCCCACAACATCCTGGGATAACTTCATCAGGTCCCAGGGATTTATCTACTTTGATGCGCTCCTTCTTTGTAACATGTACACTCCTCAAGATGCCATTGTTTATTTCCGCAAGTTCCCTAACGTCCATGCCTTTCTCAAAAGTAAATATTCATTTAGGATCTTACTATCTCTTGTGGATCTGCACATAGAACATTACAATACAGAACAGGCCCTTCGGCCTTCGATGTTGCGCCGACCAATATAAAAAGCAATGCCCCTCCATACTAAACCATTCCCTTCTCTTCCATATACTTATCAACTAACCTCTTAAACGCCACCAAACTTGGCGCATCTACAACTGCTGCAGGCAGGGCATTCCACTCCCGAACCACTCTTTGGGTAAAGAACCTACCTCTGATATCCGTCCTATAACTATCACCCCTTAATTTAAAGCTGTGTCCCCTCGTGCTAGCTTTCTCCATCCTAGGAAAAAGGCTATCACTGTCCACCCTATCTAAACCTCTAATCATCTTATATGTTTCGATTAGGTCCCCTCTTAGCCGCCTCCTTTCTAACGAAAACAAACTCAAATCCCTCAGCCTCTCCTCATAAGACCTGCCCTCCATACCAGGCAACATCCTGGTAAACCTCCTCTGTACCCTCTCCAATGCCTCCACATCTTTCTTATAATGTGGGGACCAGAACTGCACACAATACTCCAAGTGCGGCCGCACTAGAGTTTTGTACAGTTGCAACATGACGTTGCGGCTCCGAAATTCAATCCCCCTACCAATAAAAGCTAAGACTCCATATGCCTTCTTAACAACCTTCTCGACTTGACTGCCTACTTTCAGGGATCTATGCACATACACACCAAGATCCCTCTGTTCATCAAGACTACTAAGAATCCTACCATTAGCCCTATACTCTACACATTTATTATTTCTGCCATAGTGCATTACCTCACACTTTTCCACATTAAACTCCATTTGCCACCTCTCGGCCCAGCTCAGATGACCTTGTTGATCCTTAAGAGGGTCTATTCTTTCCTAATTACTATTTTGCTCTTTATTTATTTGTAGAAGCTCTCTGGATTCTCTTTTGTCTTATCTGCCATAACAATCTCATATCCCTTCTTTGCTTTCCTGCTTTCTCTCTTAATTCTACTCTTTATGTTCTTTAAGGGACCCACTTGATCTCGGCTGCCTATGCATGTCGTGTGTCGCCTTCTTCTTTTTGACCAGGGCTTCAATTTCCTGAGTCATCCAGGTTCCCTACTTCTATCAGTTTTGCCTTTCTCTCTAAAAGGAATGTGCTTACTCTGAACCCTGGTTAACACAATTTTGGAAACCTCCCATTTATCAAACGTCTGTTTGCCTACCAGCAGACTCTCCCAATCAACCTTTGAAAGTTCCTGTCTGGTACCATCTGATACCTTTGCCTTTGCCCCAATTTAGAATTTTAACTTTTGAGCCAGAACTAACATTCTCCATAGCTTTCTTAAAACTAAGAGAATTATGATCACTCTTCCAAAGTGATCCCTCACTAAAAATTCTGTCACCTGCCTTTCCTTATTTCCCCAGGGGAGGTCAAGTATTGTCCCCTCTCTACATGGACCATCCACATACTGAATGAGAAATTTCTCCTGAATATACTGAACAATATTCTCTCCATCCAAGCCCCTAATACTATTACTGTCCCAGTCAATGTTGGGAAGGTTAAAATCCCCTACTATTACCACCTTATTTTTCTTGGCATTGTCGGTAATCTCCTTACATATTTGTTCCTCAATTTCTCATTGACTATTTGGAGGTCTGTAGTAAATCCTATCAAAGTGATCTCCCCTTTTTTATTTCTCAGTTTTATCCCCATATATACTCAATGGGCAAACTATCAGAAATATTCCCTTTCAATACTGCTGTGATGTTCTCTTTAAACAAAAACACAATTCCCCTTCTTCTCTTACTCCCTGTTCTATTTTTGCTATAGCATCTGTATCCTGGAACATTGGCTTGTCTGTTCTTTCCTTCCTTTAGCTATGCTTCAATAATTGCTATAATATCCCAGTCCCATGTATCCATTCATGCCCTGAGTTCATCTGCCTTGCCCATGAGGCTTCTTGAACGTACAACAGAACACTACAGCACAAACAGGCTCTTCGGCCCACGAGTTGTGCAGATCACATCTATACCTACCAATCCACAGACCTGTCTATAACCCCCTATCCCATTTGTTTCCATAAACTCATCTAGAAGTCTTTTAAAAGACCCCAGCGAGTTTGCCTCTATCACCTCCGACGGCAGCCGATTCCATTCACTCACCACCCTCTGAGTGAAAAACTTACCCCTAACATCCCCTCTGTATTTGCTTCCCTGCATCTTAAATCTGTGTCCTCTCGTAGTGACCATTTCAGCTCGGGGAAATAGTCTCTGAGAGTCCACCCTATCTATTCCTCTCAACATTTTATAAACCTCTATCAGGTCGCCTCTCAACCTACGTCTCTCCAGTGAGAAGAGTCCCAGCTCCCTCAACCTATCTTCATAAGGCCTGCCTCCCAATCCAGGCAGCATCCTTGTAAATCTCCTCTGAACTCTCTCAATAGCCTCTACATCCTTCCTATAATGAGGCGACCAGAACTGCGCACAATACTCCAAGTGGGGTCTGACAAGGGTCTTATAGAGCTGCATCATTACCTCCTGGCTCCTAAACTCTATTCCTTGATTAATGAAGGCCAGTACACCGTACGCCTTCTTGACCACTTCCTCCACCTGCGAGGCCGATTTAAGAGTCCTATGGACCTGGACCCGGACCCCAAGATCCTTCTGCTCTACAACACAACTAAGACTCCTACCCCTTATATTGTACTCCTTCATCCCATTATTCCTGCCAAAATGGACTACTACACATTTATCTGCGTTGAAGTCCATCTGCCACTTCTCCGCCCAGTCTTGCATTCTGTCTATGTCCCGCTGCAACTTGCATCGAAATAAATTTAATCTAGACTTCCCTTGCTTAAGTTGAACATAATTGACACTAGAAATCCACAGATGCCAACTCCTGAATTGGGTTGTGCCTGTGATCCAAGATGTGTCTTCAAGAAGAGTTACTTTGAGGAATGGGTATAGCTGTGATGTTCCCTTACTGGGGCACCCTCCCAATCCACAGGGCTGAGACAGTTGCCTCTGATGAGTTCTTGTGTCAGGGTCACTCTAACGTAGTCAGATAAACTTATGTAATAAATTTCAGGATTCCTGGATTGGACTGTTGGGCCTCATCCTCTTGTTGAAAGGGAGGGTGTATATTGAGACAGATGGCAGTGCAGGCAGAGGAGGTAAATTCCTGATCTTGCCTGCACCATCAGGAGCAGGAGCTGAAGAGAGGTCATTTGTATAAAATAGGTACCTGTGCCTGTGTGATTTTAAAATCTAAAAAGCAGAGCAACATATTTCTAGCATCTTTAGAATATATTATGTTCCATTGCATTTGTAGCTGAACAGTTGGAGTTTGTTGCATATTCAATACAATCATGTTCCATTCTGTAGGACACATGATATAGAACATTGAACATTACAGCACAAACAGGCCCTTCAGTCCACAAGTTGCGCTGATCATATTCATACCTACCAGGCCATAGAGCTATCTGTAACTCGCAATCCCATTAAATCCCAAGTCCTCATCCAGGCATCTTCTAAAAGACCCCAGTGAGTTTGCCTCTACCACCACTGACGGCAGCCGATTTCACTCACTCAGCACCCTCTGAGTGAAAAACTTACCCCTGACATCTCCTCTGTATTTGCCTCCAGCACCTTAAACCTGTGTCCTCTCGTAGCGACCATTTCAGCCCTGGGAAATAGCCTTTGAGAATCCACCCTTTGAGAGGCGATCTGATAGAGGTTTATAAGATGTTGAGAGGAATAGATAGGGTGGATTCTCAGAGGCTATTTCCCAGGGCTGAAATGGTCGCTACGAGAGGGCAGAGGTTTAAGGTGCTAGGGGGCAAGTACAGAGGAGATGTTAGAAGTAAGTTTTTCACTCAGAGGGTGGTGAGTGAATGGAATCGGCTGCCGTCAGTGGTGGTAGAGGCGAACACACTGGGGTCTTTTAAGAAACTTCTGGATGAGTACGTGGGATTTAACGGGATTGGGAGTTACTCATAGTTTTATGGCCTGGCAGGAACTGATATGATCGGCACAACTTGTGGGCCGAACAGCCTGTTTGTGCTGTAGTGTTCTACGTTCTATTCCTCTCAACGTTTTATAAACCTCTATCAGATTGCCTCTCAACTTTCATCTTTCCAGGGAGAAGAGACCTAACTCCCTCAACCTATCTTCATAAGGCATGCCTCCCAATCCAGGCAACATCCTTGTAAATCTCCTCTGCACCCTCTCAATAGCTTCCACGTCTTTCTTGTAGTGAGGCTACTAGAACTGCGCACAGTATGCCAAGTAGTGTCTGACAAGGGTCTTATATGCTAGAGTAATGTACATACATACGATGTACTCAGCAAGATTCGAACACTGTGACACAGCACCCAGAGATAAAAACACTCTCATACCCTCTGTCTTGCACCCTCACATACTTCCTCTCACACACACATTCACTCTCTCATACTAACTCGTTCCCTATTTCTCAGAGCCAGCCTCTTCCCTGACCTTGATCTGCATCATCTCACCTCTGTGTCCCGCAGTCTCAGCTTCTTCCACCATGGCCCTGCAGTTTCTCTCTTCCCTTCTCACCCAACGTACTCACCATTGCTACTGTTCACTGTTTCTCCAATCACAATCTGTTTCTTTCTTGCATTTGTTGCTGAGTGAGCTTGTCAATGGCCTGTAATTGGAGAAAGCAACCGCGTGCAGAAACTCCATCTTCCCTTTGTTGCCTTCCCAGCATTTTGAACAGTGGCTGTGGGGCCACAAACCATCTGGTGGGATAAGTCTGTTTTGGAGAGAAAAACAGAAAATGCTGGAAAATCTCAGCAGGTCTGACAACATCTGTGGGGAGGGAATAGAGCCAATGTTTCAAGTCTAGATGACTCTTCGTCAGAGATAAGAGCAAAGTGAATGAGCAGAGATTTATATTTTGAGATGGGGGTGCTGGAATCTGTACCTGTTTTGCCATTCACATATTCTGATCACTTAATGGGCATTTTTGGCACCTTCTAAGCCTTCTGTATCCTCATTTAACTTCCCTTTGCGCCATTCCACCACCCCCATAGTTTAAATCTCCACAGATCCTCTTTGCTCTTAGTTCTGATCAAGGGTCATCCAGACTCGAAATGTTGGCTCTTTTCTCTCCCTACACATGCTATCAAACCTGCTGAGATTTTCCATCATTTTATGTTTTTGTTTCAGATTCCAACATCTGCAGGATTTTACTTCTTTCTCTGTTTTCAGAGAGTTTGTTTAGAAGATGATCCTTATCAGAATTTTCTGGCAAAACTCAGTTTCTGTAAATGGAACAAAATGGTGGATGCATAATACTGAGAAAGTTTTGTCAAATCTAAGCAGTGATACAAACATTATATGTTGATGATTTGTGTCTAAACTAGCATTGCTTCAGAATAATAATTAACTTATAATTTGATTGCAGAACCAGAAGATACTGCGGTCATTGTGGTGCCTGTTCTTGTCTGTTTCCTACTAATAGTAAACGTCTTAATGATCTGTTTTGGCAACAAACATAAGTAAGTTCATTTTGATGTTTTCAAATAATAATGGGTAAGTTCGGGTGTGACAACACCAATTTTAAATCCAACCGATTTATTTGATAGTAAACTTGAAAGCTTTCGGCCTTTGTCACCTTCGTCAGGCGAATGAGGTGTTCTGATCTGCAATAGCACACATATTAGCACAGACAGTTTACAGATTGCTGATTAGAATGCGAATCCTTACATCTAACCTGCTATTCATGTCTTAAAGTGGCTAACAATGTGAGTGGAAGGAGCACTGAGCTCTCTACATCTCTCTAACCTGTGCTCAGTGTTCCTTCCACCCACATTGTTAGCCACTTTAAGACTTGAATAGCAGGTTAGGTGTAAAAAGGATTCGCATTCTAATCAGCAACCTGTATAAACTGTCTATGCTGATGTGTGCTATTGCAGATCAGAACACCTTATTCACCTGACAAAGGCTACAAAGGCCAAAAGCTTGCAAGTTTACTATCAAATAAATCGGTTGGATTTAAAATTGGTGTTGTCAGACCTTACTAAGCTTACCCCAGTCCAACGCTGGCATCTCTACATCATAAGTCCTGGTCACCAGCATTCCAGGCACAGAAGTCCACATGTGGTGCGTATGGTAAAATCATGTGGTTGGATTGATTTTCCAATAACAGAACTGAAGGATGGAAAATTCTGGGTATCACCTGCCTAAAGTTCCAATACTCAATTCCCGTGTGTGGAGCTGGCAACACTGAGTATGGAATTTTACATAATGTAAAGTTGATACATACTTTGTGGCTTTGCAGCATGTATGACATGATGCTTGAGGATTGGTTTGTGGTTAAGAACATAAGAACTTGGCTTAAATAAGATAATGGCTGATTTTTTTCTTGGACTCAGCTCCACATACCCACCCACTCACCATAACCCTTAATTCCTTTATGTTCAAAAATTTATCTATCTTTGCTTTAAAAACATTCAGTAAGGTAGCCTCAACTGCTTCACTGGGCAGGCAATTCCACAGATTGACAAGACGTTCCTCCTCAACTTAGTCCTAAATCTGCTCCCCCTTATTTTGAGACCATGTCCCCTAGTTCTAGTTTCACCCGCCAGTGGAAAGAACCACCTTGCTTTTATTTTATCCCTTCATAATTTTATATGTTTCTATAATATTCCCTCTCAAAATTGGTGTTGTCTAAATTCTAATGAGTATAGTCCCAGTCTACTCAACCTCTCCTCATAAGCCAACTCCCTCAACTCCGGACTTGGGATGTACAATGAAAATGTATAATCAAAAGAGCATACAAATTAGGAGCAAGTGTAGGCCACTCATCCCCTCGAGCCTCCTCCACCATTCAATAAGATCATGGCTCATTTGCTTTGTAACTTCAACCTCACATTTCTGCCTACCCTTGAGAACCTTTTACCCCCAGTGTTAATCCAGAATCTATCTAGCTCAGCCTTAGCTCAGCTGTGTGGCCAAATTCCCCTCCAATTCAATTTTCAAGTTTGCTGACAACCATAGTGGGTTGGATCTCAAACAATGACGAGACAGAGTACAGAAATGAGATAGAGAATCTGGTGGACTAGTGTGGCAACAATAATCTCCCCCTCAATGTCAACAAAACGAAGGAGATTGTCATCGACTTCAGGAAGTGTAAAGGAGAACATACCCCTGTCTACATCAATGGGGACGACGTAGAAAGGCTTCAAATTTTTAGATATCCAGATCACTGACAACTTGTCTTAGTCCCCTCATGCTGATACTATAGTTAAGAACAAGGAACAAAGAAAATTACAGCATAGGAACAGGCCCCTTGGCTCTCCAAGCCTGCACCAACCATGCTGCCTGACTTAACTAAAACCTCCTACGCTTCTGGGATGCATATCGCTTTATTCCCATCCCATTCATGTACTTGTCAAGACGCCCCTTAAAAGTCACTACCATATCTGCTCCCACTACCTTCCCTGGCAATAAGACACTCACTACTCTGTGCGTAAAAAATCTGTCTCATGCAACTCTTTTAAAACTTGCCCCTTGCACCTTAAACCTATGCCCCCTAGTAATTGACTCTCCCACTCTGGAAGAAAGCTTCTGACTATCCACTCTGTCCATGCCTTTCATAATCTTGTAGACTTCTATCAACTTCTCTCAAACTCCGTCACTCCAGTGAGAACAAACCAAGTTTCTCCAATCTCTCCTCATAGCTAATGCCCTCCATACCAGGTGACATCCTGGTAAATCTTTTCTGTACCCTCTCCAAAGCCTCCACATTCTTCTGATAGTGTGGCGACCAGAATTGAACGCTATATTTCAAGTACAATCTCACTAAGGTTCTATGAAGCTGCAACATGACTTGTCAATTTTTGAACTCAATACCCCAGCTGATGAAGGCAAGCATGCTGTATGCCTTCTTGACTATCTTCTCCATCTGCATTGCCACTTTCAGTGACCTCTGTACTTGTGTACTCGGATCCCGTTGCGTATCAATACTCTTAAGGATTCTGCCATTTACTGTATATTTCCTATTTGTATTTGACCTTCCAAAATGCATTACCTCACATTTGTCTGGATTAAACTCCATCTGCCATCTCTCCGCCCAAGTCTCCAACCGATCTATATCCTGCTTTATTCTCTGATGGTCCTCATTGCTATCAGCAAATGCACCAACCTTTGTATGGTCCGCAAACTTACTAATCAATCCAGTTACATTTTCCTTCAACATCATTTATATATATTACAAACAGTAAAGATCCCAGCACTGATCCCAGAGGAACACCACTTGTCATAGTCCTCCATTCAGAAACACACCCTTCTACTGCTACCCTCTGTATTCTTTGACCAAAGCAGTTTTGTGTCCACCTTGCCAGCTCACCTCTGATCCCGTGTGACTTCACCTTCTGCACTAGTAATGTCAGTCAGAAAGTCCAACAATGTCTCTACTTTCTCAGAAGACTAACCAAATTCGGCGTGTCAGCTATGAACCTCACCAACTTTTACAGATTCTTTCTGGATGTATCACAACTTGGTTTAGCTTCTGCTCTGCCCAATACCACAAAAAACTACAAAAGGTCGTGAATGTAGCCCAATCCATCACACAGATCAACCTCCCATCCACTGACTCTGTCTGCATATCCCACTGCCTCAGTGTAATTAAGGACCCTGGACATTCTCTCTCCTTTCGTTTGGAAAACAACACAAAAGTCTGACTCAAGAACAGCTTCTTGCCTGCTGCTGTCAGACTTTTGAAAGGACCTACCTTGCATTAAGTTGATCATTCTCTCCACCCTAACTATAACTCCAACACTACATTCTGCACTCTCTTGTTTCCTTCTCTATGAATGGTATATTTTGTCTGTATAGTGTTTAAGAAACAATACTTTTCACTGTATGTTAATATATGTGACAATAATAAATAAAATCAAAAAATATTCAAAAATTCTGCTTCCATTGACTTTTGAGAAGGAGAGTTCCAGAGACTCTCAATGCAGAAATAATTTCTCCTCACCTGCCTTAAATGACTGTCCCCTTATTTTTAAACAGTGATCTTTGGTTCTGGATTCTCCGACTAGAATCTGCAACAGCTATCAGTATCTCTCCGGATCTTAAAGATTTTGATCAATTCAAGTCTTACTCTTCTAAACTCAAGTGAATACAAACCTAACAGCTCTATTCTTTTCACAGAAGACAATCCTGGTATTAATCTAATAAACCTTTATTGAATTGCTTCCAATGCATTTTGAGGTGAGGTGAGAGTGACAGCCTTGACATTCAACTAAATGTGGCTTCAAGGAGCTTCAGTGAAACTGGAATCAATGGATATTAGAGAGCAAACTCTCCCCTGGTAGGACTCACACCTGGTACATAAAAAGATGGTTGTGGTAAAAGATCAGTCATCCAGGGCATCTCTGTAGGAATCCTCAGGACAGTATTCTTGTCCCAACCACCTTCGGCTGCTTCATCAATGATTTGTCAAAAAGTCAGAAATGGGGACGTTCATTGATGATTGCACAATGTTCACCATTCATGATTCCTCAGATACTGAAGCAGTCCATGTTCAAATGCAAAAGATCTGGATAATGGGCTGACAAGAGGCAAGTAACATTTGTGCCACACAAATGCCAGACAATGACTATCACCAATAAGAGACACTATAACCACTGCCTCTTGACATTCAATGATACAACCATCACCTCTGTCAACATCCTTGGAGTTACCATTGACCAGGTACTCAACTAGACCCACCACATAAACATACAAGGGCAGGTCAGAGGCTAGGAATACTGTGGTGAGCAACTTACCTTCTGACTTCCCAAAACCAAACCGCCATCTACAAGGTACAAGTCAGGAATGTGATGGAATATTCCATATTTGCCTGGATAGGTGCAGTTGCAACAACACTCAAGAAGTTTGACACCATTCAGGACAAAACAGCCCACTTGATTGGCACCACTTCTACAAATGTTCAGCCACTCCACCACTGATGCTCAGTAGTAGTAGTGTGTACTATCTGCAAGATGCAATTCATCAAAGATCCTTATACAATACCTTCCAAACTCATGGCCATTTCCATCTAGAAGGACAAGGGTAGCAGCTAAATGGGAAGACCAGCACCTGCTAGTTCCCCTCCAAGCCACTCACCATCTCCTTGGAAATATATCACTGTTGCTTCACAGTCACTGGGTCAACTTCCTGGAATTCCCTTCCTAATGGCATTGTGTGTCAATTTACAGAATATGGACTGCAGCAATTCAAGAAGAAAGTCCACCACCACCTTCTCAAAGACAGCTAGGGATGGGCACTAAATGCTGGTCAGTCAGCGATACCCATGTCCCAGGAATGAATAAAAAACATTACGTCTTTCATTAAATAAGGAGATTAATACTCTACACAGTAATCCAGATGTGGTTTCACTCATGCCCTGTAGCATAACCTCTCTATTTTTGTAATAATTTCACCTCATAATAAATGATAACTTGCCACTTATTAGTCCAAGCCTGAATGTTGTCCAGGTTTTGCAGCATATGGACATGGACTGCTTCAATATATGAGGAGTTGTAAATTATGATAAACATTGTGAACATCCCCATTTTTGACTGCAGGAAATGTCATTGATGAAACAAGTGAAGATAATTAGGCTTAGATACCATATTAAGGAACAATGCAATGTCTTGGGTCTGAGATGATAGACCTCCAACAATCATAATCATCTTCCTTTGTGCCATGTTTGACTCCAACGAGTTTTCTCTGATTCCCATTGACCTCTGTCTTGCTGAGGCTTCTTGTTGCCACATTCAGTGAAATTATGTCAAAGACAGTCCTCTTATCTCATATGCATGAAACCCATTTAAAAATTTAAATCCCCTCAAGTAATTGATCTGTTTCAATATCAAATGAACTTCTGTTGACTTTTTATAGTCTTTGAAAACTGTTAATCCAGATGTGAACTTAGCCCCTTGCTATGAGAAGTAATTTGAAACTCAGCAAGCATTCATAATGGGCCCAGCTAAATAATACCCTTTGGGAAATAGGCAGTGAAGTATATTGAAACTGCAGGAACATTTGGCTATTTTTTTAAGCTACCCTAGATGCTCCATCAGTTAATGCATTCCAATAGTAGTTGTCTGCTTTTTCATTCTAACTGACAGCTGTGGCCTTTTTTTTCTCTGTTTTTAATGACTGGGGATTTTAAATATTTCAGGTCATGACGCTTGACCAGATGTTAACCAACGTGCAAGAATCCATATGCTTTCTTCATAAAATTGTCGTTCTAACAACTCTGGTTAGGACTTTTGGGACAGAATGTGGTCTGTTTGAACTCAGCACGAATTTCAAATGGCCCTACTAAGTTTAGGTTCCCCACTTGTGTGATTCATGCCCCTCCTCTTTTGCCTTTCTGGCAAAAAGGATCTGTCAAACATGGAGGTGGGACCTGTGCACCCAGCTCCTGCCCACCATTTTTAAAAACTTTACAAGTTGACTCAACTCCATGACAATCTGGCTGTTTCACAATATCAATGGAGGTGTTATCTGACTTCTTTAGTATTAATTTTGCACACTTGAGGTATAGAATTAGCTGATAGTTGTGGGACGTGGCCTTAATTTTTTTATTCCACTGAAATGATACAATTTGTTTTGCTGATATCCATAGTTGAGTTTTATAATGTGGTAATGTGTTAATCTGAAGTAAAATCTTTCAGATCTCACATTCTTTCCTGAGGAAACCGGTAAAGTGAAAGCTTGTAAAAATGTTCCATTTCCCCGAACTAAGATCATAAATATAATAATCATCTCTGTCTCTTTTAGGATTAAAAATCACATCTGGCCTGATGTTGCAGATCCAACAGGCAGCTCTTTGGCTGATTGGTTTCATGAGCATCAATATAAGGTATGCTTTTTCTGCCTAATGATTTGGATTTATAAAAGAGGTTTAGAAACAACAACAAAGAACAGTACAGCACAGGAACAAGCCCTTTGGCCCTCCAAGCCTGTGTCGCTCATGCGCCCAACTAGACCATTCGTTTGTATCTCTCTATTCCCAGTCTGTTCATGTGGCTATCTAGATAAATCTTAAATGATCCCAAAGTGTCCGCCTCAACCACCTTGCTTGGTATTGGTATAGAAAACAACGTATTGATATAGAAACAGATAATACTGGAAATACTCCTCAGACAGCATCTGAGGAGAGAGAAACAGAGTTAATATGGAAGCCTTTTGTTTATTTTTCAGCTACTTTTATTTGAACTTGTTTTGTATGTCTGTGAAACATTTTGAAGACTGGTTTGCTTCTTCTAATCTAAATATAATTTATTTTGATTGGAAACTTTGTGGTGTTAAGTACTTTTTGTCTTTCAGTCCTATCAGTCCTACACTATTGTAATTTAAATAATTTGGTAATAAATCAGATAAATAGACGGATTTTTCTCTAAATTCAATCAATAGTAAAATACTTCACAATATGAGTTTGTCCATAAATTTTATTTTCTCCTTGAAATGTTTTTAATTCAAAAAGTTGTCTTACTCCTTCAGCAGCTTCGATTCTAATCTTACCTATTTGCACTTTTATTAGATGCTATTTTATTGTCTATCACAGAATGATGGCATGGTGGCACAGTGGTTAGCACTGTTACCTTACAGCTCCAGGAACCCATATTCGATTCCCGGCTTGGGTCACTGTCTGTGTGGAGTTTGTGCACACTCTCTGTGTCTGCGTGGGTTTCCTCCAGGTGCTTTGGTTTCCTCCCACAGTCCAAAGAAGTGTGGGTTAGGTGCATTGGCCATGCGAAATTACCCTTGGTGAGTCCTAGAATGTGTAGATTAGTGGGGTAAGTTTGTGGGGCTACAGGAATAGGGCCTAGGTGGGATTGTCGTCACTGTAAACCTGATGGGCTGAATGACCTTCTTCTGCACTGTAGGGATTCTATGATTTATGATTTCTATGAAATAAAAACAGTGATTGAATGCTTCAGGCAAATAGATGAAATAATGTGTCCTGATTAATAATGCTGGGTTTTTAATGCTGCAGAATCTGCATCCTATATTTCTCTATGAATATTAGACAGTTGTGACTCTCATAGTGATTGCAGAAAGAAAGATGATTAGAATTTAATGAGTGGAGATGATTTCTCAGGTTTTTTTTGGGGCTGCTAATGCACAGTGCACGTGCTGACTCCACTTTGCTGTACTCTATAGTATGAACAATTGTGTAATTTACTCTGTGTGTATCTAGCAATGTTCTGGAAGTGCCAGGGACACAACACTGGGTACCAGCAGCCAACAAAGGGCTATTGGCTGCCATTTTCAAACACTATGTGGAGATGCCGGTGTTGGACTGGGTGGGTACAGTAAGAAGTCTCAGAATACCAGGTTAAAGTCTAACAGGTTTATTTGAAATCACAAGCTTTCAGAGTGCTGCCCTTTCATTTCAAACGTAACAGGAGCTGGGAGGAGAAGGGCAGAGGTGACCAATCCTTTTTCTGAACGCAAAGATTGCTTCTCCTTTGGTGCTCATTCCAAATGTGCAACTCTCATATTGTCCAGGTCACATGATTTGTGGCATCCACCTGGTCATGTCCAGCTTTTAATAGTATTGACTGATATTTCATGATATTTTGGGAATGGCACAAGTTATCACGAAGGTTAATCCACTTAACATGAAGTTAGAAAATGAGCAATTAGACTAAATCTTGAGCAGTATGTGGCTGAATACTTACTGGGGATGTGTACTTCACTTAGAACCATAAAACTGTAGAAAGGTTACAGCATAGGAGAGGCCATTTGACCCATCCTATCCATGCATGTTCAGGGACGCCCAGGTGCTCTTTATTTTAGTCAGTTAATGTCGATACAAAGAAGAAAACGATTTATTACAAAATTAAGTTGTGTTGACATTGATAAGCATTGTGAAGATATTGGCACTGATTTGAAAAGAGAAAAGGATAACTGGCTTAGCAAATCACCATCCAAGAACTTGGTGGGAAGGAGGATTGACCTTGACCTCTAGGTGGTGAGTGGCAAAGGCAGTTTGGCAGGAGGATAGGAGGACTGGATTTTGGGGAATGTTATTTTACCAGAAGGATTTAACTTCTTCTTTTCTTTTTCAAGCTGGATCAAACCCCTAAATTACTGAATCCAGGGAATGATTTCAACACTGACTTCAGCACAGTTGAAGTCTTATGTCTGTCAGAAGAAAGCAAGCTACAATTGGCAAGTAAAGACAAGGATTCGCTTCTTCACACAGTGGAAGTAGAATGTTCTTTTACCACATCTCCCCCTCAGCAGAGTACTTCAAATGATGAAGAGACCAATTTGTTACAGTCAATTAATACAGTAATATACACTGTCTTGGAGGAAGGCTATAAGAGCCAAATCCCTGACATCAGCAGATCGTCGTCAAAACAGCCACTGCTTTCAAATACTTCGGAAAAAAGCACCAGCGACTTTGAAATTGAAATAAATACAACGGATAGAGCAGGAGAAAATTGGTGTTCACAAATTATTGAGGAAAATGATGTGTTTCAACCAATAGAGAAAAACAATGCATATTTGAAGAACTCCTTAAATGTGACACAATTGCAAATTGCACCATGTCCAGATAACTCAAATGATCATGTGTTTGATAGTTGCTCTAAAGTGAACAAAAAAGTTCAAGAAGATGCTGGAACTGTGGATCTGAACCTGCAGAGTCCTCAGCAAGATAATCAACCAATTAACTCAGTGCAAACTTACATTACAGTGGAATTACTGGGATCTATGCTAAACAATGAAATGTAACTGCTGTAGACAGCAAGTCTTTCACATCAGAAATCTCACGTTTTCGGAATTAAAAACAAACATAATGCACAGCAGGTCTGTTGGGATATGAAAAGGGCAAAATATGTTAATATTTCTGAAGCTCTGACAGAATATTAATTTTTTGTCTCATGTTCATATCCATTATTTTTATAATTTTATCTCAGAAATTGTGTTTTTTTAAATTGATTGTTTTAGATTTGAGCCATATCTGCTCTTGTAATATTTGGCAGAATCATTATAAAAGAATAATTCACGCTACAAGCTCAAATTGCTGCCCAATGCGCTACCCACACAACAAAAAATCCGAAAGTTAATTCAAAATGAAGGATAGGCTAAAAGACACATATTAGGGAACAAAACTCAAAATTTAAAATATGTATTTGTGTACAAATCCTTAATGTTTACACTATATTCTCTTGTCTATTGCTTAAACAGAAACTACACTAGTGCTACACAGTGCAGTTTCAAAGAGTCATTGCGTTTAACAGCACAAAAAGAAAAGAGGCCCTTCGATCGATCAGCTCTGCACCAGCCATCAAGCACCTGTCTATTCTAATCCCATTTTCCAGAACTTGGTCCATAGCCTTGCATACTACAGCATTCCAAGTTCTCATTTAAATCCTTTTTAAATATTGTGAGTGTTCCTGCCTTGAACAGCCTTTTAGGCAGTGAATTTCGATTCCCACCACCATCTGGGTTAAAAAGCTTCTCCTCAAATACCCCCTAAACTTTCTGCCCCTTACATCAAATCTATGCCCCTTGGTTATTGACTCCTCTAGAAAAAGTTCCTTCCTATCTATGTCCCTCATAATTTTGTACATCTCAATCAGGTCCCCTCTCAGCTTTTCCTGCTCTAGGTAAAACAACCCCAGCCTAACCAGCCTCTCTCCATAGCTGAAACGCTCCAGCCCAGGCAACATCCTGGCGAATCTCCTCTGCACCATCTCTCATGCATCCTTCCTATCGATGACCAGAATGCCACACATTATTCCCAACAGTGTCAGTATCTTTTGCAGTTGCACGACACATTGATGAAGATAGTAATGTGGAATTCATTGGAACTAAATATATGAAACTATTTTCTCATCCAGTACTGGATGTTATTTACATAAGCAGTTAGATAATTTAACAACAGTGGCGGAGCAGAGAAGTGGTGAGATAGAACAGGGTACTGTCAATGTATATATGAAAACTAATGCTATGCCTTTGCAGATGACAAGGGCTAGCATGCAGATGAGATATTGGAGGAGGCCGAAGTTAGAAACAGAGATTAAAGGTGCAGGAGTAGGAAAGAGCAGATGTTGCAAGTCGGGGTGGAGGATTTGCCTTAATTTTTCAAGCTTCTATATATATTGTTGGAGGGGGGGGTGATGTCAGAGGAGACAAATGTGGCAAATGTGACTCCTTATTCAAGAAAGGGAGTAAGGGCAGTCCCAGTAACTACAGATCAGTTAGTCTGACATCAGTGATGAGTAAGATTTTGGAATCATTAGTCAGGGTAAAAATATCAACAGAGACTTCAAGAGATTTGAGATATTTAAGGAGAGCCAGCATTGATTTATAAAAGACAGATTGTGCTTGACTAATTAAATTGTTTAATGAAGTAACACAGAAGGTCAATTAAGGGAATACAATGGATTTATGCATTTTAAGAAAGGGTTTAACCTATGTGCCACATAAAAGGTTGGTTAATAAAATTGAGGCTTATGAAATAGGAGGGCCAGTGAGTAATTGGATACAAATTTGGCTTAAGAGTAGAAATTAGTGAGTTATAGTAGGTAGTTGTTTTTCAGATTGGATCGTGGTAGACAGTGATGTTCCCCAAGGGTCAATGCTGGGACGACTGCTTTGCTTGCTATGTATAAATGACTTGGAGTAAAATTTCCAAATTTGCCTATGATCACAAACTTGTAGGAGTTGTAAACAATGAGCATGACATGAATTGTCTGCAACAGGACTTAGATAAGTTAACAGAATGGGCAGACAAGTGGCAGATGGAATTTGATACAGAGAAGTGGGAGGTAGTGCCCCTTCGAAGTTGACAGGATGTATTGAGAAAATGGTTAGCAAAGCATAAGGGATGTTGGGCTTCATTTATTAGAATCATAGAGTGCAAAAGCAGAGAAATTATGCTGAAGCTTCTTAAAGATCTGGGAGAGTATAGTGTCCAGTTCTGGTCACCACAGGTTCAGAAAGACATGGTAGTCCTTGAGAGAGTGCAGCGGAGATGTATCAGACTGATTTCAGGGGTGATGTATTTTAGCTACAAGGTTAGGTTGGAGAAGCTGGTGTTATTCTCCTTGGAATAAGGAGAATTTGATGGAGACTACAAGAATATAATAGGATGAGACAAGCAGGCAAGGAAAAACTCTTCCCATGGCTGATGCAGAAAATCCAGGAATACAGATTTAAGATTTTGGAAAGAGATGCAGGGGGAATTACAGGATGTGTTAATGACCCTAGAACTCATTGCCCATAAGGACAATTAATGCCAAAATAACCAACGATTTAAAAAGGAAATTGGATGTTGCAAGAAGAGGCTGTTATCAGAGGAACACAAGAAATAGATGCAGGATTGGCCTTTCAGCCCCTCGAGCTTGCTTTGTTATTCAGTTGGATCATGGTTGATCTTTTATCGCAATGCCGTTTTCCTGCATTTTCCCCAAGACCCTGATGTCTTTAATATCCAGAAATTTGTCCATTTCTGCCTTGATCATGCTCAGTGACTCAGTATCCACGTGCCTTGGGTTAGAGGATTCCAGAGATTCATCACCCTCTGATTCCACCTCATCTCAGTCCTAAATAGCCCACCCTTTATTTTGAGGCAGTGTTCCCTTGAAATCTTCTTGCATCCTCCTCACAACTCATCCCCACCTAGTTCTGTGCCATCATGAAGTTTAGAAGTATTACATTTGATCCCCACATCCAAACCATTGACATAGATTGTGAATAGATGAGAATCGAGCAGTGATCCTTTTGGTATCCCACTAGGAACAGTCTGCCATCCTGAGAGTGACCCGTTTAATCATGCTCTCTATTTTCTGTCTCAATCCATGCCAGTGTACTCATGCCAATTCCATGTGTTCTAATTTTTTGTATTAACCTCTTGCGTGGGATCTTATTGAAAATCTTGAAAATACAAATGTACCGAATGCGCTGGTTTGCCCTTATCTATTTTGTTTGGTACCTCTTCAAAAAACTCTATAACAGGTTTGTCAAACATGAGTTCCTTTTCATAATTTCATATTGACTCTGCTCAATTCTATCATTATTTTAAAATTTCCAAAGGAATTAACAGCTAGCTAATTTATATTCAAAACATTATGCTGTTATGTTATTCAAATATTATGTGCTTATGCCATAAGAACCACATTTTTGTACTGAATGGCGTTTATTGATTGAAAGAGACAAGCTCTTTGAAAAAACTGCTATAGGCTTCTTTCAAAATGAAGCTAGACAAGACAATGGTGCTATTGGGCCAGAAGGTCACAAAACTCATTTTGAAGGCAGCAAGAAGCAACGCCAATGCCTCTGTTTCTTTTTTACTTTAGTTGAAGTGTAACACAGGAAACATGCAGATTATGTAATATTGTCTCATGTTAATATAAGAATGTTGGCTGGGATTCTCCAACTTCATCTACAGCTGGGGTTCTCCAGTCCCGTTGCTGTGAATGGAGAATTGGCTGAGTGTCAAATTCTCCATTCTCACTGGTAGCGGTGGCATGGTGTACGATATTGGAGAGTTCCAGCTACTGAATCATAGAAAGGGATGAGCTGTAAATGCTATCCTAGCCAGCAGTGCTCCAATCACATTAAAAAATGAATAACATAAGAACCTACTTGACATCATCCAATCAGTATTGACACTACACAGATCAGAATGATTTTGGATTTGATCACTGAACTATCTGATCTCTGACAGGGTTTGGACTCACCATATCCTTGGAAACATTGATCAGCGTTTGTATTTCTGATGCTATCCTCTGAACCCTGCTAGAAGGTGGAACACGTGCTTATGTAACCTAGATCAAGTCCATGTTGCAATGTCCAGGTGGTGGGATTCGAATGGGTTCTGCTGATTTAAATATGCTAATTGGCCTTGTGCTCTTTTTGGGTGTGATCTGGTTCTGCCATTAGGAAAGGGCTGGGAGAATCATAAACTGTTTTTGGGCCCAAATGCTATTCTCTGGGATGGGCATGATCTGCGCCAGGCATGGTGAAGTCAGAGAATTGTCCCCCACATTTAATATCATTCATAACTTCAGGAGATCCAAAAGCACTTCACTGCCGATGAATACTCATTTCAGATGTTGTACTTGAGTAAGGTGTGGCAGTCAATTTACACACAGCAAGGTCCAACAATAGCAATGAATTAGATGACCAGTTAAACAGTTACAGTGATGTTGATGAAAGGAGAAATGTTGGGCAGGACACCAGGACAAATCCTTCGATCATCTTTAAATAGAACCAGAGTGTTTGTTTTATCTGCCTGTTAGGTTTCAGTTCAATATCTTATCTGAAGGATGGCACCTTGGACGATACAGCGCTCTCTCAGTTAGTTGTTGAAATATCAGTGTGGATTATGTTCTCAACTCCTGATGTAGGGTTAAAACCATCAATTTCTGAATTGGAGACAATATTTCTGCCACTGAACCAAAACTGCCACAGGATACAGTTTTGACCCAGAATTTCTTGCCTTAATTTCATTCCAAAGCAATAAATGGAGACATGAGAATTTGTCATCAAAAGGCTGAATTGTGAATTTATTAGTCAAATTAAAACAATGAAATGATGATGAAGTGACCGCTATTATTGAGTTTGAAACAACTATTGGAATTTATGTTTACTGTTGGTGGGGCAGAAAACTAGGGGGAATGGATTGGCCTCATCATATACCTTGTAAATGGCGGAGAAAGAGCATTAAAAATGTCCCATGGAGAATTATGTATTATGTATTGAAATATATAGATTGCATTAGATGAGATAAAGGAATATTGAACAGAGTTTAATCATAGTTTAGAAGTGTGTTTTCAATTGGTTCAAAAACAGGTTTGATATTTGTTTAGTGCTAAACTTGCTGTTCCCTCTTGGGAAAGCATTAATCTTACAAATACCTCTTTCTTGAGGCTAAAAGGAGAAAAAATCAATACAGTATTATTGTTCTTGCCAGCCTTGTTTGGTATAATGTATGCAGGTGTATTTCGTGAGGATATACCTGGCCTGGGTATACCTTCCTTGCTGAAATAGAGAATAAGCTCAATGTTGAGTTTATAAGGTTGACCATTCAGGTAGGATTTTGAGAGCTGTTCGTATCCATGGGAACATATTATATTTGTTTTATAATCTTATTTGTTTATTGTGTATCTTTTGTGATATCAATTTTAAGCCTTATAGAACTGATGGTAAAATTATTTTAAAGAAAATGAATAAATTACAACATTTATATGATTTTTTTTGACATTGCTTACTCAAATCCATATCTCCAGATACTATAGACTGAATATTACGCTCCTAAAACTGGAGCGATTTTCATTGAGTATGAAGATACCAGGCAGCATTTCATCCTGGATTTGAATAACATCCCCATGCGGATGAAGGTCAAATGCTTGCATGATATAAATAATAATTAATGTCATTAGCGAGTCAGAATCATACTTTTTGGATATCTATATCTTGTATGGATCAGTTTGTTGAAGCAGGTTTCAAAACTGCAGATAATTTTAGCAGTTACTTTGTCAATGTCTGGAGGAAGTGCTTATTTGAATGAACAGATTATCTGTTCTGATATCTTTTTGTATCACTCTGTGACATGTTTGCAGGGCGGATATCTATGGGGTGGACACTCAATACCTGTCGCTTTGAAGGTGGCAGTCAGGCACAACTTCTTCACAACAGGCTCCTTCCAGGCAACCTGTGGAGACCACAGAGACATCACACAACCTGTTGTGCAATACTGCAGAAAGGTCTTTATTGATGCAATGTGCTGAATGGTAGGGAATTATATCTCCTTCACATAGGATGTCCAAAGCTCAAGGATTAACAGTGATTGCAGGTTTTCCCAATGAATCATTAGTTGTATTCACTCTGCCATAAAGGATCTTGCAGGACAGCCCTGCTCCTTCATCAACAGGAAGGGCTTCCATGTGCTGAATAGCCAGCTGTTCTGCGATCATCATTGGCAGATTATAAAGGTGTGTGCTTGGTACTCAGGCAGCAACCAAAACTGCTTTATCCTTCAGAACTCTCGGGCACCTGATCCCTTCTGTGACCCTGAGTCCCTGGATGGATGGCTCATAAGTGACAGGAGGTATCCGTCAAAGAGATGGCTATTGATGTCTTAAAAGGTGCCCAGAACTGAAGCAAAAAAGAGGCCTAATGAAAGTCACAGCAACATGAGAGTCATAGTGGAGCAGTGCATCAGGAATGTTCCAAAGGTCACCGACTTTACTGGGTTTGGCCCTACACAGCCACTGGATCTATAGAGTGACCCTAAAATGTCCTTAATGGTACAGCTGCCATACTGGAAACTGAATCCACACCCCCAGTGACTTAACAAAGGCCTTGGAATTATAAGCCCAGGGATATAATTCTGTCAGCAAAAGTATAATTTTTTGTTTAAGTGGATTGAAATATGCAAAATAATTAAAATCCGATTAGCAGTTTTCAGATTCTACAGAAAGTTGTAATTGAAGAAGATTAGGCTACAGAGAGTGTAAAAACAAATAAAAAAAAGAGCAGAATGAGATATTAAAAAAAGGCTGAAGGGAAGTATAAGGAAAACTTTTCAAAAGATGTCAGAGAAACTGTGAAATATTTTATGTCCTATCAGTAGAAAGAGGATTGTTAAATGTGAGGTCAGTTAAGAGAGCTGAGGATTGCCAAGGTGTAGATGATTAAATATGGCAGAACTATTTAAAGTTGTGTTATTCTCTACAATTTCCACCAGTTACCTGCCCTGGATTTTCTGCTCCTTGTTGGTGAGTTTGAAGACAGGGGAGCTCACAAAATTCCACACATGTCCAACCCATCATTGTCCTGATTGCTTCTGATCGATCGCCCATTCTATGGATGATTGTGGAGGGTGTTTGGTCCCATCCCCACCCCCCAGTGCCTAATCCTTTGCCGCAATGAGCGACCCAAGCTGAGCAGATAGTCTGATAGTTTTTACTGGGCAAGAGGGATAGGGACTTCCTTAGTGACTCCCCTGTGCCCATTGTAGGCAGTTACCAGCAGCTCCCAACAAGGTCATTCCTCCTTCCCTCTCCATAACCCCATCTATACTTCTTTTACACCTATGACTATGTGACCAACTTCTCCTCCAACTTGATTTTCAAGTTTGCTGATGACAACACTGCAATGGGTCGGATCTCAAAATATTGATAAGACCCCCACAACTCCCCCCCCACACCCCCCCCCTCCCCACAACTCCCCCCCCTCCCACAACTCCCCCCCCCCCCCAACTCCCCCCCCCCACAACTCCCCCCTCCCACAACTCCCCCCCCCTCCCCACAACTCCCCTCGTCCTTGATCTCCTTTTGATAGCCTCAAAATTGAGGCTGGGCTGGGAAGCAGGCCTTAAGTGGGCCATTATTTGGCCATTAAAAGATCCCAATTTGGATGAGAGTGGGCAGGCTTCTGACATCATGCCACCATGGATGCATTTTTTGCTGTGTGGCTGTGATTCTAGCATATGGGCCTGACGATGACGTGCAAATGTCTTCCATTATTGGCATTAGATACTGGGAACACAGCCAGCCACTGACAAGGGAGGGATGATCGCTTCCTGTTGTTATGTCAACATGAAATGTGGCTTTGACCTGTTTGCAATATTTTCTGCTCTCATCACCAAACCTGGCTGATACAAGCGGGAGCAGAAAATTTTGTTCATATTGTCCAAGTCTTTTGGATCAATGTGAATGTTTTACATCCCTGGTTAATGAGTGGTGTTAGATTTTGTAGGTAAATATATACATGTAAGACCATAAGACATAAGAGCAGAATTAGGCTACTTGGCTCATTAAAGTCTGCTCCAGCATTCAATCATGGCTGTTTCTTTTTCATCCCCATTCTCCTGCCTTTTCCCCATATACCCTGATCTTATTAATCAAGAATCTATCTACCTCTGTCTTAAAAACACTGAATGACCTGGCCTCCACAGCCTTCTACGGCAATTCAGAGATTCCAGAGATTCACCACTTTGGCTGAAGAAATTCCTCCTCATTTCTGTTTTAAAGAATCATCACTTTAGCCCAAGATTGTGCCCTCTGGTTCTAGTTTTTCCTACTAGTGGAAACATCCTCTCCGTGTCCACTGTACCCAGGCCTTGCAGTATCCTGTAAGTTTCAGTAAAGATCCCCCTCATCCTTCTAAACTTCGAGTAAAGACTCAAAGTCCTCAACCGTTCCTCATATGACCAATCAATTTGAAGGAGATCTATTTGTTTTGTGAGACTACACAAGGTGTTTTCTATTAAAATTGGAATTTGCTAACCAAAATAATGTAGCCATTGTCACATTAGTTAGCAGTTGCTATTGGATAAAGCCTATTGATTTCAAAAAGTACAGACATTGATCTGTACCATAAAGAATGATATCAGGTTGGGTGTGATTCCTGGGTTAATCGAGAATGGAGTGAAGAATATTATGATGCATAAATATTTTCTTCAGATAAGGATATATCCCAGAATAGAATATATGGATTTTTTTTCAGTATTATTGAAGTGAGTAGTAATGTCTCACAGAGTTCAGTTCAGGGACATGGGGTAATACATGAATCATTTGGGTATTGAGTTCAACAGAGTGTATTGAAATTTGACATTGAAGGCACTGCCACTGATTTCTCAGTGAAATAAACATCTTCATGAAGCAGACTTGCAATGACTTTGGGACTTCATCCTTCTGCCTTTACAGCTCTAATAATTCGTAGTATCATAGAATCCCTACAGTGCAGAAGGAGGTCATTCAGTCCATCGATCTCAGCTGGACCCTATTCCCGTAACCCCACATATTTACCTTGCTAATTCCCCTAACATTGAAGGGCAATTTTAGCATGGCTAATCAGCCTAACCTACACATCTTTGGACTGTGAGAGGAAACTGGAGCACCCAGAGGAAATCCACGCAGACACAGTGAGAAAGTGGAAACTCCACACATACAGTAATCTGAGGCCAGAATTAAACCTGGGTCCATGGCACTGTGAGGAAGCAGTGTGGCATTACTAACCACTAACCACTGTGCCACCATGCTGCCTATTGCGATTGTGATTGTGATGAGACTTATTTCTAATACTTGCTAATTCCACACATTTCCTTTTCCCTCCCCTCTTAGTGTCTGTCCCAATTGATATGTACCAAACAACTTCATACAAAAGTCTCTTTTTCCATATGGACCAATAGCCAGAAGTCCAGCTGTGTCATGCTTAACTGATCCTCTGAAACCTACACTGGAACTGTAAATTCACTTATCAAGCTGAATCTGATTACACAATGTTATTCTGCTCCAGTCCACTAAATCTATAAAATAAATCAAACCCATGCCAGTAGCAACACACCCACACAGGGGATTCTTGTTCAAAGTAAGGAGCCTGTTCTTCCGTAAAGCAGATAT
Organism: Sphyrna mokarran; assembly: GCA_024679065.1. Taxonomy (NCBI): domain Eukaryota; kingdom Metazoa; phylum Chordata; class Chondrichthyes; order Carcharhiniformes; family Carcharhinidae; genus Sphyrna; species Sphyrna mokarran. The sequence continues at coordinate 63,875,472 of JAGIQG010000001.1, forward strand.
ATTGGACCCAGTTTTGCTGTTACAACAATGATGCTAATGCTGCATCATTGCTGTTTGTGTAAATTACACAGCAACTTCAAATAATGAACAGATGTGCTGTTTTATGTCAATATTTAAAGGTTGCTGTCTGAGGTGCTTCACTCCACCATTAGCTTCATGGAAACAGCATCTCTCTGTTTGCATTCATATGCATTGAAGATCATGCAAGTTCCCTCCAAGCTACACAATGTGCTCACTTGGAAATGTATCACTGTTCCTTCCTGTAACTGGGTCAAAATCCTGGAGTTCCCTCACTAACAAAACTATGGGTGTACCTACACCACATGAATGGCAGCAGTTTAACAAGGAGATAAGAGAGGCCTGAGTGCCCTCTGTTGAGGGATGGGGGCGGTGAGAGGAAGGAGGCCTGATCATTCTCTGGTGGGGTGGGGGGAGGGAGGCAAGATGGATCTCTGGTGGGGATGCAGGGGGGCCACTGCCATTCTGCGGGCGATTAGTTGGGGGAAGATGGGGCAGGAAGGTCACAATTGGTTTGGCTGGATAAGGGGGTCAATTATGTTGTGGAGGTGAGGCGATGTCTGTGGGGGCTGTTGCTCCCTCTTTTCATTCCTGGGCTCCTTTATCTGCTTTTTGTGGCCCGTGAGCAATGTGACAATTTTTTTTTCATTGCATATGTGCAATTCAAAGCTCCGATCGGAGCAGAAATGTTTCAGGCACAATAAGCCCCATCCACAGCACAATTCAGACTTACGATTATTATTTACACTAAGTGTGTATGGGGGCACTGAGAACAGTTTTCCAAGTCGGATTTGAACTGCGCTTAGATTCAGCACTTAGAATCAAAACGGTAAAATTGAACCTAAAGGTCAATTTATCATGGCCAATCAACCTAACCTGCGTATCTTTGAACAGTTGAAGGAAACCCACACAGACATGAGGAAAATGTGCAAGCTCCACCCAACAGTCACCCAAGGGCAGAACTGAACCCAGGTCCCAGGGGCTGTGAGGCAGCAGCGCTAACCAGTATGCCACCTGTTGTATCAAATACAAAATTATTTCATGTCACCACGACTTTTTCTCAATCTTTTTCCCATTTCTTTCGTCCAATCTTCGCTTTGTTCTCTTTATTTCTCTTTTTGTACCTGAATTGACATTGTATTTACCCTCTTTATTTTACGTTCTCAGTTTAATCTTTCTCTCCCCACTCCTTAATCTGAGTGATTAAGGAGATATTCTGTAAATTGCCCTGTAGCACTATTACTAATCCCCACTTCCAGCAATCTGTGGGTGAATCATTTTTGACCTGACTTGTACAAGGAGAAGTCTAACTACTGGCAGATGGCATTCAGTACTCTGTCACAGGAAATTCCATCCCTGTTTGAAATGCAGTGAGTAAAGTCAATCAATGTGACTCTTGGAAATAGAATTTGAGTAGAACCTTTCCGTGCTGGTTAACATTTGTCATTGTTTATTTGGAGAAACAATTTAAAATTAATAAATCATGATTGGTTAGATATGCAGAAGCTTGGATAAATGCCTTCTCCCTTTATTCTCTTGCTGTAAGGGGTATATTTCCGATGTTATATATTCCTCTTTATAGATGTTATGTAAATAATGTTAAAAAGATCTTTTCCATCTGTTAGGAAATACTTAATTATTTAAAGTCCTCATTAGTCTGAATCCAGGAAACAAGCCATTACACTGGCTCCAAAGATGTGGCAGTCACTCAGTGAGCCTCTCAATCACTATCATGTTGAATTGACATTTAAAAATTTTTTTTGAACTGATGGTTAAAGGCACTTGAAAATTCAGTCCTGGCCTGGAAAAACAATATGTCAGAATGATTGATTCAACATATTAAATGGTTATTAAATGAGCCCATGTGACTCTCCAAGTGAAGTACAGAATTTATCGAATCTATGATTCTGATATTTCTGGTGTCAGATTTCTCTGGTTCACCTTTTCTCACCATCATTCTGTGACTGTCATACTTTTCATTTTTAACATAGGTGTTTTCTCTTAAAATTGTTCTTATTGTGAAGGTAAACACTCTGAATTTCATTTCCCTTCTTAATCTGATTCTGAAATGACTCTTCAGGATTCAGAAGCAGGCAAGTCGAGTTTGACCTTAAGACCCAAGTTGGCAGCTGCTGACTACTGCTGTTCCCCATTATAGTTGGATCTTCAGCACTCTTCGAACAGGTTCTATTTGACTCCTTCTTTTCAGCACTTTGCTGTTGCTGCAATGTAGCACTGACCTCCTCTGAGACCTTTTCCAGATTTTCTGCATCAAGGTTACGCTGTGATAAAAGGACCAAAGTGAAACTTTTGCAATTAAGATGGTTAATGAATATTTCCACTTAGAGAAATTTCATGCCTTTGTGTTAATTCATTCATTACAAATATCACTGAGAGCATTTTTAACCCTTTCCAAACTATTAACGCATTGGAAATTTTTTAAGGCATACACTGTAGTCTATGTAATTCCATTGACTGCTTTTGATCACCTGAGTGAGGTTGGAGAGTAATTCATTGGATCACGCAATGCAGAAGAGGCCCTTTGGCCCATCAGTTCCACACCAACACATTAGAAACATTTGAACTCCCACCTAATTCCATCTGCCAGTACTGGCCCATAGCGCCTAATGTTATGATGTGCCAAGTGCTCATCCAGATACCTTTAAAGAATGTGAAGCAACTTGCCTCTACCAGGCAGATGCTCCAAACCATCACCACCCCCTGGATAAAAAAGCTTTCCCTTACATCCCCTTCCCCCAGTCCTCTTGCCACTCACCTTGAACTTGTGTCCCCTTGTGACTGCCCCTTAATTAAAGGGAACATCTGCTCCTTATCCACTCTGGCAATGCCCCTCATAATCTTGTACACCTCGATCAGGTCACCCCCTCAGTCTTCACTACTCCAAAGAAAACAACAAAAACCTATCCAATTTCTCTTCATAACTTAAATGTTCTATTCCATGCAGCATCCTGGTGAATCTCTTCTGCAACCCCTCCAGTGCAATCACATCCTTTTGATAATGTGGCAACCAGGACTTTGAAATGAGCAGACCAGCTTATCCATTATTCCTCGTAACTCCTCACTGTATGTATACAAACTGCACCTGGGCATGTCCTAGACACTGTGTATTCTCAGGATCAGACACTTTTTAAATATACCTTTCATGGGATCATTTATTGCCCACCCTTTGAGAGCAATTAAGTCAACCACATTGCTTAAATCTGGAGTTACATGTAGGCCAGAATAGGTAAGGATGATTTCCATTCCTAAAAGGCATTAGTGAACCAAATGGGCTTTTTGTGATAATCAATAATAATTTCAAGGTTATCATTACTGAGACTAAGTCACAATCGCAGATTTTGTTTTTAATTGATTTTAAATTCCACCAATTACCATGGTGGGATTTGAACCCACATACCCAGAGCAAGAGATGGTCCTTTAGATTATTTGTGCATGAACATTATTTTCTACATTACTGTTTCACCTTGCAAATTAAAAAAAAGCTTCTCTGAGCCTGTTAATGAATTCATCAGTAAGCAGTTAATTGGAGGTACATGGGTTTCAAGCTGCAACTTTATAAGACCCTTGTCAGACCCCTACCTGGAGTATTGGGCACAGTTCTGGTTGTCTACAAGAAGGATGTGGAAGCTATTGCAAGGAGATTTACAAGGATGTTGCCTGGATTGGGGGGCATGCCTAATGAGGATAGGTTGAGGGAGCTTGGTCTTTTCTCCCTGGAGAGATGAAGGATGAGAGGTAACCTGATAGAGGTTTATAAGATGTTGAGAGGTATTGATAGGGTAGATTCTCAGAGGCTATTTCCCAGAACTGAAATGGTCGCTACGAGAGGACAAGGTGCTGGGGAGTAGGTACAGAGGAGATGTCAGGGGTAAGTTTTCCATTCAGAGGTTGGTGGGTGAATGGGATCAGCTGCCATTGGTGGTGATGGAGGCGAACTTGTTGGGGTCTTTTAAGAGACTTCTGGATGAGTACATGGGATTTAACGGGATTGAGGGTTATAGATGGGCTTGGTAGGTAGGGATATGATCGGTGCAACTTGTGGGCCGAAGGGCCTGTTTGTGCTGTAGTGTTCTATGTTCTATCCTCGTGCCACACCCACCCCATCCCCAGTCCCTCCACCCACATTCAAAATGACATAATATTCCAGAGGCAGTGGGACCCAGAGCTGGACTTCAGGAATGGGATTTTCAAATCACACCTGCGCAGCATTTGCAAATTCAGGCCAAAAGTGGGGCGATCAGGAACTTAGTCAATGACATGGGTTTTGAGGAGAGTCTAAAGAGAGGGGAGATGAAAATAGAAACACAAAAGAGTTTAAGGTGAGAATTCTAGAGCACGCAATCAAAGTGGCTGAAAGTCTATCCACTAATGATGGGGTGAAGGGAGTGGGATGCAAGAGAAACCAAAGTGGGAGGAACATTGTTCGGGGAAAGACGGAGCTAAAATTTTGAAGGAATTTATTGGTAATGATGAAGCTGAGACCACAAACAATTAAAAGTAAAACAAATTAACATTAAGATGTAAAAAGAGCTTCAAGTACATGACTAAGTTTCCAATTAACAACCTTGCAGTGAGAAACCTTACCTGGATTTGGTACTTCAGTGAATTTACATGAGGATTAGTGTCTGGGACAGTTTGACAAGGTTTGTTTCTAATCCTAGGGAGCAAGATTTGAAAAGTAGCAGTTAAATAAAAACATAAATTTTGATAGTATTCCTTGAATGAAACATAATGCTGTTTAATTGAATTCGCTACTGTTGCTCTAACATGGCAAGAGATCTAGATATATCTTGCACATTTCTAAATTCTAATTTACAGATCTTTAAAACTGTATTTTTTTAACATGAACAATAGCTGCTTGTGTTCAATAGATTGTGCAGTGTGATTTGGAAAACATGGGTATGTCTTGTCCGTGAGACTAATTGCATTCAATGACTTGAATGAAAATTCACTTGAAATTTCAGTGGTACTTACTTGTTCTTAACGTACACAAACAATATGGCAATAGCAATTGGCAAGAAAATAAGGAAAGTGAATAATATGATGGCAGCCGTTTCCCACTTTGCTGAAAAACACAAAATGTAAGGATTAGATTATCATATTCAAAAATAGAGAAAGAAGAAATTATGGTAACAGTACTGGACTGTATAATTTGTTAATGAACGGAATAAACATTATTGCCTTACAAATAAACTAAAAGTAAATAATATGATCTGGTAGTGTTCAGAACTTACTGAAGATTAATGTTTTGAAAGTGATGGCTGTACCATTTGTGCCTCCTTTTGCTGTAGAAGCCATGACATTTACCCAGTACAAGGTATTGCTTCTTAAGTTAAGCAGAGTGTATTTTCGACTTGCTGGGCCAACAGTCACAACTGCAAAAAGATTGCATAAAACACTTGTGTAAAAACTACTGTACAGTTCCTACATCATTATATCTTTCCCATGAACACTTCCAGTAAATAGTTTTTCTATTGTTCATTGATTGTTTTATCATAAAGGGCTTATTCTATATGCACTAACTTCTCTGTGCCTATTCATGAAATCAATCCATGTAGAAAAATGAGTGCTGATCTAATTGAAGCATAAAGCCATAGAGGTTTACAGAAAGAGGCCCTTTGGCCCATCATGTCTGTGCCAGCTATAAAGCAAATATCTATTCTTTAACAATTGGTCCGTACCTTGGGAACTATGGCATTTCAAGTGCTCATCTAAATACTTCTATAAACACATCCTCCAATCTATCTTTGTCAATTTGATTCATAATAACTTGTGAATGGGCTTGATTGGGTAGAGACAAAAAGAGGAATCTAGGACATGGGGGCACAACATCATGATGATCATTTAGGAATGAGGTGAGGGGAAATTGCTTCAAGAGGTTGTGAATCTCTACTCCAAAGGGTTGTTGAGTTTTAAGAAATGTATTTTTCACAGGATGTGGGTATTGTTGACTAGACCAGCATTTATTGCTCATCCCTAATTGCCCTTGGGGGAGGTGATGGCCGCGTGCTATTAATTTAGAAACTCAATTAATGTTCTGGAGTCTCAGGTGTGAATCATGCCATGGTAGATGTTGGAGTTTGAATTCAACAAAAAATATCTGGAATTCAGAATCTACTGACAACAATGTCAGTAGATTCTATTGCAGACCAGAACACCTCATTTGCCTGAAGAAGGCTACAAAAGCTGAAAGCTTGCAAGTTTACAATCAAATAAATCGGTTGGATTTAAAATTGGTGTTGTCAGACCTCTTACTGTGTTTACCCCAGTCCAACGCCGGCATCTCTACATCAGTAAATACTGGCCAGACAGTGATGCCCATGCCTCATGAATGCATTAAAAAAAAAGAGGGTGGTGATTTGTCTTCTTGAACTGTTGTAGTCCATGTGGTGTGGATGCACTCACAGTGCTGCTTGGGAGGGAGCTCCAGGGTTTTGACTCAGCAACAGTGAAGAAATAGCAATATATTTCCAAGTCAGAAGGGTGAATGGCTTGGAGAGGAACTTCCAGATGATGGTGTTCCTATGCATCTTACCTTGTCTTTCTGGGTGAAAGATATTCCATCATTGACTATTTTTAAGGCTCAGGCAGACAGATCTTTAATTTCTCAGGGACCTGAGGGATACGGAGAGCAGATAGGAAAGTAGGATTATGGCCAATAATCAGCCATGATCATATTAAAGTCTGAAATAAGGTTTTCTTGTACTTCTGTTTGTCATGTTCTTAAGTTCTAATGTTCCCATATAGAAACATAGGAAAATACAGGGCTGAAAAGAGGTTACAAATGCTGAAGAGCATTTAGAAGTTAATTTTTTTAATTCCAGGAAAATAACTTCACTGGGGAAGTATGCTGTGTTCTTTACTTGATGTTACATTTCAAAGATAGAGTACTGACTGTAACATCACTTCCTCTATACTCACCTTCCTATAATGTTAGACATTTTATTGATTTTTGCAAGCCTCCTCCCACCACATTTTCTCAATCCACCTTTGGGGAGATTGAATAAGTATAGTGCAAAAGACATGATTGTGTGGTTCATGTCACATGGGAATTCTTTTGTTTCATTGCTGGGTTATGATCTGATAAAAGTTGACATATTACAGTGAGCGTCAACTTCCACAAAATTAAAATACTCAGGTTGTTTACTGCTGACTGACACCACTGAACCCAAAAAGACCCTAGTCTGGAACATTTCTCCAAAGTGTTGGTAAATACCTGAATCACACAATTCAGTGGTGTTTGTGGCTCTAGACTAAGCTGATCTCAGCTGGGAATGATAAGGACATTATAATTTGGCTCAGGATGAACGAAAGAGAAAGAACAGTAAAGGAACTTGCCTAACACATTTGGGTGCTTGCTAAACATTCAAGGAGCTTGATAAAGTCCATACAAATTTAATGTTAAACTTTTATCAAAAGTGTGGTTTTGTTATTCATTGGATCTGGGCACCGCTGACTGCGCCAGCTTTCATTGTTCATCCTGAATTGCCCTTGAACTAAGTGGCTTGCTAGGGCATTTCAGAGGAGGGTCAATCACATTGCTGTGGGTGTGAAATCACATGTAGACCAGACCAGGTAAGGACAATAGATTTCTTTCACTAAAGGACATTAGTGAACCAGACGAATCTTTACAACAATTGATAATGGCTTCATAGTCACATTTAGATTTCTAATTCTGGATTGTTTCATTATTGAATTCAGAATTCACCATTTCCCTTGGTGGGATTTGAACCCAGGTCTCCAGAGCAAAAATCTGAGTCTCCAGATAAGTCCAGTGATAATACCATGAGACCACGACCTCCCCATTACTGGTGAAGGGAGTGGTGAGAAAGAATATTGCAGCCAATCTGAGTACCACACTTTAGGGTGGATATTAAGATCTTAGGGAGAGTGTAAAGAAGCTTCACTTGAGCATTACCAGAATGAAGAGCTTCAGTCATATAGAGAGACTGGAGAAACTGGGGGTGTTCTTCTTAAAGCATAGAATGTTGAGGGCCTTCTTCTGTAGAAGAATCATTGGACTCAAAATATTAACTGTGTTTTTCTCTCCACAGATGCTGCCAGGCCTGCTGATTTTTAAAGCATTTTCTATTTTTCTACTTCATTATTATTGAAGGCAAAGGACAATTCAATAGAGGTGTTCAAATCTTAAATATTGTGATTGAGTAAATAATCAGAAGCTGTTTCCAGTGGCAGCAGGGTCAGTAATCAGAGCCTACAGTGGCAAAAGAATTAATTGCAATTTAAGGAAAAATAATTTATGCAGTGATTTAATACAATCTGGAAAATAGAAGCTGCTGGAAACGCTCAGCAAGTCAGGCAGCAATTGTCGAAATGGGCAGGATTTTACTGTGTGCTTTGGGACATTGACATTGGGACCAAATGGGGAAGTGGGGGGGTCACAAGCCAGCACTTGCCGACAGCAAGAGCAGTGCAACCTTTCATGGAGGCAGCTTCGTAATTGTCCACCTTCACAACCACAGGACTGTGGGTGAGCTTTTGATGCTGCAGACCCAACCAGAGGCCTGCAGTTCAGGAATCCACCAGGAGAGACGGGTGTTGCTGATGCAGGTTGGAGTCCATCTCAACATGGAGGCACCCTTGCTAGCTTGAACAGCAATGAATTAATGTCCAGGAAATGGAAAACCAATTGAATCAAATTGGACAGAAAGCACCTCTCGTTTGAGTGCATATGTCCTCTTTCGTGTCAGTGTCTGCCCCCAAATACACAACAAGGGCATGAAGTCTCCTGCTCCAAGTCTCTTCCATTCTACACAGCCTCCATGGAACTAATGGCCTCTGCATGCAACCTCCAGCACTATCATTGTGCAGACATTTTATTCCAATGACAACAGGGAAAGTAAAGATCTTTTCAGCTCACATGATTTGTTTTCACCAGCACGCTTATAAAAGATGGTATAATTTGTGATGAATCCACGCTGTTTATTCACCGGAATTTCATCCCATTCCAGCTCAGCTTCCATTTTTCCTATTTCCTTTAAATGAACAAAAGGGCCATGTGCTGGAGCTGAAAAAAGATACAGTTTCAGGAAAGGCTAGCATTAGAAAATTAGGGCAGTGCATCATATTCCTTTTACATTTTGGTAGCTGGAGGTACCGGTCACAAAAACAGCTGTAGCATCTGTCTGGTTATAACTGTAACAATCACAAAGTGTGAAGGCATTGCATTGAAACAACTAACAGACAAGAATTATGAATTTCCAGAGGTATAGTTTATTATAGAATCCCTACAATGCAGAAGGAAGCCATTCGGCCCACTGAGTCTGTACTGATCACAATCCCACCCAGCCCCTATTCCTGTCACCCCACACGTTTACCCTGCTCATCCCCCTGACATTAAGGGGCAATTTATCATGGTCAATCAATCTAACCTGCACATCTTTAGACTGTGGGAGGAAATTGGAATACCCAGAGGAAACCCACACAGACACAGTAAGAATGTGCAAACTTCACATAGACAGGATTGAAATCCTAGGCCCCCGCACTGTGAGGCAGCAATGCTAAGCACTGTGTCACTGTGCCACCCATTTACATTGTGGTAATGGTGGTTAACTCAACACTTAACATTTGAATTCAAAGCTTGTTCAGAAATGTTAGAAACCAAGTTGATGATAATTTGAAACAACACTTGTATAAAAACAGTTAGATTTTCAAAAATTTGAATTACATAAACAAATTATAGAGTGACTTAGTTGGAATTTACTTACAGCCTTCTTGTAGATATGCCTTTACTGAAAGCTGAGTTCCAGGACCTTCATTGTACACAGGGTAAACTGCTACTTTATAGCGCTTGAAAGGCACGATGTTTTCTTTGGAAAATGTAAATGGAGATAATATTTTAGAGGTTATATCAATACTTATACAATTCACTGGATAAGTGTAAAGTGGGTGCGCTATCAACATGAGATAAAATTAAAAAGTTTGTGATGGAATTTCTACTTGGGCTGTCTTGATCTCTCAGCATTATTTCAATGGAAAATCTGAGGACTTAAAAGCATGATGTATCCATTCTCTAAGTAGCTACAGTCATTGAAATCCTGCTGCAGCACAGAGATTCCCATTCCTGCTCAAACATGGGTTAGTGCTGAATTCAATGCTCAGAGTTCATCCTAAATATGTGAAGCTGTGCTGGGAACCATCTGACAATGGATTTAAATCACTAACTCGGAGAATTCTTCCAGTTTTACACCAATATTTACCCTGAAAGGAATGGAAGAGTAACATCAGAGTAATTATTTTAAACATGCAGGCTGAAGCCCGCATGGAACATTCTCCACATTCCTCAACCTGGCACTGTGTGCAGACCCAACCTGCATCCATTGTGTGTACCCAGCTCCCTCTGTGTGAACATGATTCCCCCCACTCTGAACGAACCTTTTAGTTCCCCATTTGAACCTGAACCCTGCCCCCCCACCCTCTTACTGACAACCAGAATCGCAGAAGCAACCAGTCAGATGCCATTCACTTATCTGGACACTTATCTCCTCCCAGGCCTGCTAACTTCACCAGTCTTTTAAACCTGCCTGCTTCACAGCAGCCAACGCAATCAGAGGTTAGGAGTGGGAGGGTGGGGGGTAAACTCACTGAGTTCTCCTGTGCTGGAATGTGCCTTTGGGGAGTCTAACACTGAAGGTCTCAAGCAACTCCAGTCAGCAGAGGTTTCAATAAAATTTTCCAAGCAGATATGTGCACTTTAAACTCTTGTAATTCCAGCAGGGCATCATTTTCCAAAGCTGGATAGGAGTTAGGTCCTTTTTTTTAGCTTTTTCTCATGTGGGGTGACTCAGGGGCACAGTTTTAAAATGAGGAATAATCCTTTCAGGATAGAGATGGGAATTCTTTTCTCTGAGGGTTGTCTGACTTTAAAACTCTCTGCCTCTGAAGGCGGGGTCATTGAATATTTTTGGAGGAAGATAGATTCTTGTTGGGCAAGGGAACTAAATGTTTTGGTGATTGGTGGAAATGTGGAATTTGAAACACAAATAGCTTAGCTATGGTCTTATTCAATGGAAGAGCAAGCTCGATGGGCTGAATGGCCTACTTCCTTTCCTAAGTTGTATGTTTATATATTATAATAACCACTTACCATTTACAAATGCTTTCTCAGTGGAATTGAGTTCGTTCCTCCAGTGTACAGGCCCAGAGCACTGATCAATGTCTGACTCTGCCACACACCATTCAAGTGTGTATCTATTTACTGGTGAGTTGGGAGCCTTCCATTCTATCATCAATTGCTCCTTATGTGGGGCAGCATGTACATATTGTATGGGTGGGAGCTCTATAATCAAAACAAATACCTTTATCATTAGAAAACTCTATTTGATACTAATCAGTGCTCAGCTGCTATTTGAAACAATTGCTCGTACATCTACACTGGATTTGTGTTCTTCCCAATGCCTCAATTAAATAATTTATTGTTCTCCTGCTATGATTTTTGTCAGAGTCAGCATGATCTGATTATGCCTGATTTCGGCCTAGATCCCCTAGTTTCTAGAATGGCATAGTGAAGTTGGAATATCTGTCTGGGTTTACAAGGTTTTAACTCACAGAAGTGGAGAATTGAAAGGCTTTAATCAAGGGTATCTGAGAGCAGAAAGCATAATGACTAATAGTAAACAAGGGTTGTGGGTGCTGAGTAGCTGAGGTCAGGATAAAAGGAATGGAGGAGTTAATCCTGACCTCAGCTACTCAGCACCCTCAACCCTTTTTCACTATTAGTCATCATACTTTCTGCTCTGAGATACCCTGGGTTTACAAGGCCATCATCATTAGAAGAAATGGGATCATGACAAGGCCTCCCCAATTAAGGAGTTCCTATGTTTTAAGCTTTCAAATATCTATGACCTCCAGAAGATGGTTGGTCAGACCAGGCAGCAGAGGCCCGCTAGTGACTTTGGGGACATCATGTAGGTTCAGACTGGGATCAAGGCCTGGACTTCAGTGAAGGGCCAAAAAAAACACCTATAAGTTCTCTCTGATATCCCAGCACCACCAAAATCGTAGCAGGGGAATAATGAATTATTTAATTGAGGCATTAGGAGAAGTATAAATCCAGTGTGGATGTACGAGCACCAACACCTGTCCCATCTATCCACTCCCACCTTCTCATCAGACTTCCCGAAGTATTATTATGACAGAAATCAGAGAAGCATTCAACCCTGTCCACATTTCTCAGCCATGTCAAGTCAACCTCTTCAGCACAGAGTGAAGATTAAACTCTGATAATGTTTGGTTAGTGTGGCTCAACTTTACACTCTCTTCACAAATTAAATCATCAATTTGTGTCTTTCATTTGTTATGCTTACCTTTTGGATTTGCTGGGGGCAATATCAGCGTAGACTCAGGGGAGTTTCCAACTGAGTTGTGGGCAGTAATTGCTATTTTGTAGGATTCTCCAGAAAGAACAAGACTATACTTCAGGTCAGTGCTGTTGATCCATGTCACTGTCTGACTCTTCCTTTCTTTTATCTGCAGCTGGTATCCTAAAATGATTCCATTAGCATCAGACGGGCTTAGTTCCTGAATGTTTGAATTAAAAATAAATTTAAAAATTGTGTATTTTTATTTTATTTTTACACCTGTTGAATGAGTCAGTATCAAACGAAATTATAGATATTGTAGAGCCTTATAAAGGCTGACTGATACACGGAGAAAACACTGGCAGTAGTACAGAAAAGAACCAGGACTATCAGGAGTTCAAGCTGGCATGAGGAGCTTCCCACAAAGAATGATTAATACTCCAACTGGATTTTCAGAGTGCTTGAGGTAAAAAGCCTGGAATCATTTAAGATTCAACGAGATGCAGCAATGATGGTGATGGATGGGATGGAGGATGGAGGATGTAGGTTGCTTTGGAACAACATATTAAGGTTTACTGAATTATCTTCCTCACTGATAAGTATCCTGTGATCTTGTGACTGCAAAATCTTCAAACAGGAGCAAGCAATACATGTGGTCAAATGTGGTAAAATGTAGATATGGCATTACCATCACTGAATTCCCCTCCATCAACACCTTGGGAAGGGGGGGTGACCATTGTCCAGAAACGGAATTGGACCAGCCTTGTAAATACTGTGGCTGCAAGAGCAGGTCAATGGCTGGAAATTCTGCAGCGTGTAATTCACCTCCTGACTCCCCAAAGCCTCTCCACAATCTACAAAGCACAAATCAGGGGAATGTGATGGAATACTTTCCACTTACCTGCATGAGTGCAGCTCCAACAACACTCAAAAAGCTTGAGACCGTCCAGGACAAAGCAGCCTGCTCAACTGACACTGCATCCACCACTTTGAACATTCACTCCCTCTATGTACAGTCGCAGCAGCGTGTACCATCTACAAGATGTACTGCAGGGGAGGTAGTGGAAGCAGATACGATTGTGACTTTTAAAGGATGTCTGGACAAATATATGAATAGGATGGAAAGCGAAGGATATGGCTCTTGGAAGGGGAGGGAGTTTTAGTTCAGTCGGAAAGCGTGGTTGGTGCAGGGTTGGAGGGCCAAAGGGCCTATTCCTGTGCTGTAATTTTCTTTGTTTTTTTTTTGTTCTTTAACTTAGCAAAGCTTTTTCATTACTTTCTAAACCCATGACCTGGAAGCATAGTTAATAGGAGCAGGACTAGGCCATTTGGCCTCTTGAGCTTGCTGTATCATTCAGTGTGATCATGGCTGATTCTCATCTCAACATCTCTCCCTATACCCTTTGATGTGTTTAGTGTCTAGAAACACCCAGAAGATAAGGGTTGCTGATGCATGGGATCACAACCATCTGCAAGTTCCCCTCTGGGCCACTCACTGTCCTGACTTGGAACTATATCATCATTCCTTCACTGTTGCTAGGTCAAAATCCTCGAACTCTCTTCCTAACAGCATCATGAGTGCACTTATATCATATGGACTACAATGGTTCAAGACGGTGGCTCACCCTTCTTTAAATGGTGCCAAAGTCTTTTCCATCCACCTGATAGGGCAGATGAAGGTGAAATTCTCTGGCCTCCCCTCAGCAATTTTCTTGGCAGCAGGAGGTGGGGCGCCATTCGCTGATAGAAGAATCTTCAGGTCCCGCTGTTGTCAATACGAATTCCCATTAAAGATACCCCTTGCTGCTGGTGGGACCACACGAACCTGCTAGCTTCAATGGCCAGAGAATTCCAGCTGGAATCTCAGTTTAACTTCTCATCTGAAAGATGGAATTTCCAACCGTGCAGTCCACCCATCCCTTAGTAATACACCAGTCCAACAGCCTAGATTACATGCTCAAGTCTCTGCAGTGGGATTGAAATCCACTGAGTTGTGACTCACAGGCAAGAGAGGTTACCATTCAACATTTCAATGACGTTATAGAATCAACAACTTTTAATTAACCAACTTCATCTTATCTTATTGAAGATTGAGACTATTGAATAATCAGAAGAAGATTCTGTTGCCTCATGTTATTTCCTGAGGCTAACTCATTGACTTCTTAATTATTGTTCAAGAGACTTGAATAGATGTTTATGACATGTTGATAAACTAAGTACACGATAAGATCCTTGCAGGTTTTTAATCCAAAGTCTGATGCTACTGTTCACCTTATTAAGTTTGCAAGCTACAAAAGCAGATGTAGTCATTACCTTCCACATGATGAGTACTGGTCTACTTTGTAAATTTGGATTTTTATTTATAATCCAGAGGTGAGGCCCTTGAGCTGGTTCTAGGATTCAAAATCATAAGAGAAATAGAATACTGATAGTATTTTTTGATTACTTGTTAAGAGAAATAAACAATAAAATATTTATATACGCAGCACACAAATATTAAAGTGAGAGTGAAGGGTCTGACAAAGGTTATCCAGACTCGAAGGGGGCATTTTCCCATCCTGCCCACCACAGAAATTATAGTGGGTGGACAGGCTGGGTTGAAACATGTGAATATCCAATGACCTCTGGTGGGATTTTCTGGGTGTGGGGTGAGCATGGCTGTAGAATCTCACCTGAACCATTGGCTCTATTCTCCCTCCACAGATGCTGTCAGACCTGCTGATCTTCTCCAGTATTTTCATTTCAGATTCCAATATTGTATTTTGTTTTTATGTTAAAGTGAACAACCAAATTTGTGTTCCTGCTTTGATCCCCCATTAGTGCATTCTGGAAATTTAGGTAGATGATTTTCTGACCAAGGTGTGAAATAGCAGGAAGCTCATATACAGCATAGGTTTGAGTTTGTAAGATCTTTAAGCAGCAAGTGAGAATCATTATCAGGCATGTAAAATCAGGAAATGTTCTCCAAGGTAATTTAAAGCTAAATGATTTGCCATGAGAAAGTTTGAAAGATGGCTACAAGCACAATCAGGAAGATGTTTCTATCTGAAAACCAACCCAAGCATGGTGAAGTAATATCTCCTTCCTTATTCCACTTTCATTATATTACAGTCACTCATTTCAGGACAATCACTGAAGCAAGCAGCATCTATTTGCATCATTCAGAGGAAAAATATCCATGATCTACCAGACATTGTGTTCCTAATCTTCATGCTGAATAACAGTCTCTAACCCTAATCCTACCTTAACCCTTCCAATTTTACCCAGAAGTATTATGGTCTTTAAAATCCATATGATTACTGAATAAAATGGCTCTGTAATTGGAGATTGCAAAGATCAGGGAATTCACCATGTCATGTCTCAGGACTGACCATGTCCTTTATCATGACAAATCATTCGCATTAATTGTGATAAACGGTTTATCAAAACAGATAAACAATAAGTGATGAATGACTAGATTACCAATAGCAGCTAGGTTAAGAATAAGGAGTGGAAGATGTGTTCATTGGTGAATTTGTAATCATCAATTAATTCATAGGAGGCCTTTTTAGTTGAGAAGTCAGGATGTGGGATGCTGACAGTGAAAGTTATTAAAATCAGTAATGACTCCCTGCTACTGCTCTACTAGACTGCACTGGGAGATAAAATCAACCTCTCCTAGATACAAAGCTCCTAGATAATAAATGAGAGAGTAGGACAGACTTTTGGCCCGTCACAATTATACCAAGAGGACGATAATGCTAATTCAGTACTCAATAAGTAACGATCATCCTGATTAAGAGTTATATTAGACTCAAAATGTTAAGTCTGTCTCTCTTCACAGATGCTGCCAGACCTGCTGAGCATTTTCTGTTTTTATTTTAATGATGTTCTTTGCAAAAAAGAAGTGATCTTTGACCTCAAGGCAAGGACCTCACCCAATTAATAGAATCTCTACAGTGCAGAAGGAGGCTATTCAGCCCTTCGAGTTTGTACCGACTCTCTGACAGAGCACCTTACTCAAGCCCTCTCCCCCACCCCATCTCTGTAACTCAACACATTTTTTCATTGGAGTACATTGAGGGGTGACCTGATCGATGTGTTCAAGATTATGAGGGGCATGGACAGGCTGGATAGGGAGAGGCTGTTCCCCTTCATTAAAGGATCAGTTATGAGGGGACACAAGTTAAAAATGAGGGGTGGGAAGTTTAGGGGAATTGAGGAAAATCTTCTTTACTCAGAAGGTCTGGAGTGCATTGCCTGGGAGGGTAGTGGAGGCAGGATGCCTCACACCCTTTAAAAACTACATGGATGAGTACTTGGCACGCCATAATATTCAAGGCTATGGCCAAGTGCTGGCAACTGGGATTAGGTGGGCAGGCCAGGGCATTTTATGTGTTAGTGCAGACCACTTGGGCCAAAGGGCCTCTTTTGCACAGTAGTATTCTGTAATTTTGTGATTCTGATTCTGTGATTTACCATGGCTAAAGCATCTAACCTATACATCTTAGGATGGGATTTCAGTGTTGGATTTGTGGCTGCATCATTACATAATCAACAGACACCTGGATTATTAGAGATGGTGTGCAACAATACGACTGCAAATCTAAACAATTTACTAAAATTCTGGCATGCAAAACTGCACAATTTTCACTTCCAACACATGCAAGTTAATTTGAATGTTGTCAATATAAACAGATGTTGAAATACACATACGATCTTCAGAAGTAATTCCGGTTTTCTCCAAACTCCAATCACTCCAGTAACCTTTCCCATCCCGTTTCATGCAATGAATTGCCACAATATACTTTGTAAATGGCTTTAGGCCTTTGATGGTGAAAACCTCTTGATGAGGAGGTATTTCGTCTAGTTGAATCTAAGGTAGAAAGAATAAAAATAATCTTGTGCTGGTTGGAAGACATTCAAGTCCATGTTTCTACAATAATTTTTGTCACAGTGGTCAACTCAGGGGGTTTGGGTGGTGAATTGGTCACATACAGATTGTTCTTTTTAAGCCCACATCAAGCTGACAGAATGAAAATTTCTATCAGCTAAATTTGTCACTCGTTTGCAAAATGGATGCAAATACCCATGATCATACAAAACATTAAAGTTTATTTATTAGTATCACAAGTACAAAGAACAAAGAACAATACAGCACAGGAAACAGGCCCTTTGACCCTCCAAGCCTACACCACTCATTGGTCCAACTAGACCATTCTTTCTGTATCTCTCCATTCCCAGTCTGTTCGTGTGACTATCCAGATAAGTTTTCAATGATCCCAGCGTGTCCGCCTCCACCATCCCACTTGGCAGTGCACTCCAAGCCTTCACCACCCTCTGTGTAAAAAACGTCCCTCTGATATCTGAGTTAAACCTTGCCCCCCCCCCCACCTTGAACATGTGACCCCTCACGTTTGTCACCTCCGATCAGGGAAAGATCTTCCCACTGTTTACCCCTTTTCCATACCCCTCATAATTTTATACACCACTATTTGGTCTCCCCTCATTCTCCGTCTTTCCAGGGAGAACAACCACAGTTTACCCAATCTCTTTTCATAGCTAAGACCCACCATAGCAAGTAACATTCTGGTAAACCTTCTCTGCACTCTCCTCAAAGTCTCCACGTCTTCTGGTAGTGCGGTGACCAGAACTGGACGTAATACTCCAAATGTGGCCTAACCAACATTTTATACAGCTGTAACGTTAGACACCAATTTTTATACTCTATACCTGTTCTCTAAAGGCAACCATGCCATATGCCTTCTTCACCACCTTCTCCACCTGTCTGCCACCCTCAAGGATCTGTGGACTTGCATACCGAGATCCTTCTGTGCGTCTATACTTTTGATGGTTCTGCCATTTATTGAATAGCTCCCCCCTACATTAGTTCTACCAAAATGCATCACTTCGCATTTATCTGGATTAAATACCATCTGCCATTTCTCCGCCCAATTATCCAGCCTATCTACATCCTGCTGTATCCTCTGACAATGTTCATTGCTATTCAGTCATCT
Organism: Sphyrna mokarran; assembly: GCA_024679065.1. Lineage (NCBI taxonomy): Eukaryota > Metazoa > Chordata > Chondrichthyes > Carcharhiniformes > Carcharhinidae > Sphyrna > Sphyrna mokarran. The sequence goes on from JAGIQG010000001.1 coordinate 63,893,827, forward strand.
TTGTGTCATCTGTAAACTTACTTATCTGTAAACTTAAAGTTACACTTTCTTCCACATCATTTATATATATCACAAATAGCAGAGGTCCCAGTACAAAGCCTTGTGGAACATCACTGGTCATAGAGCTCCAGCTGGACAAAGACTACTACCCTCTGTCGTCTGTAGCCAAGCCAATTCTCAACCCATCTAGCCACTCCTCCTTTTATCCCATGAGATTTAACCTTTTGCACTAACCTGCCATGAGGGACTTTGTCAAACACTTTACTAAAATCCATATAGACGATATCCACGGCTCTACCTCGTCAACCGTTTATGTCACCTCCTCAAAAACCTCCACCAAATTTGTGAGGCATGACCTCTTCTCTGTCACTAATGAGATTATTCTAAATGTGCATACATGCTATCTCTGAGAACCCTCTCCAACAATTTCCATACACAGATGTCAGGCTCACCAGCTAGTTACCCCGGTTTTCCTTGCTACCCTTCTTAAATATTGATACCACTTTTGCTATCCCCCAATTCTCAGGGAACTCAACTGTGTCCAAGTAGGCTTACTTTAACACTGAAATGAAATTACTGAAACACTGAAAATATGTGAAAATCCCCACAATCCAGCACCTCTTCTGGCACACTAAGGGAAAATTTATCATGTCCAATGCACCTAACCAGCACGTCTTTTGGACGTAGGAGGAAATCGGAACACCCGGAGGAACTCCCCATAGACATGGGGAGAATGTGCAGTCTATAACATAAACAGTGACCCAAGCCGGGAATCGAATCCGGGTCCCTGGTGCTGTGAGGCAGCAGTATTAACTACTGTGCCATCATGCTGTCCCAGTTGAAAGCACGGTGGCACAGTGGTTAGCACTGCTGCCTCTCAGTGCCAGGGACAGGGATTCAATTCTGAAATTGGGTGATTGACTGTGAGGGGTTTGCACATTCTCCCTGTGACTACATGGGTTTCCTACGGGTGTTCCAATTTCTTCCCACAGTCCAAAGGTATGGTGGATTGGCCATGCTAAATTGCCCCTTAGTGTCAGGGGGATTAATGGGGTAAATACATGGCTTTACGGGGAGATAGGTTTGTTGTTGCTGAAGGCTTGATGGGCAGAATGCCTCCTTCTGTATTATACGGATTCAATGATTCTATAAAAGTTACAAAACAAAAGTTTTTCATTTTGTTTACTCTTTCAAACATGAATTTTTATGCAAGTGTACAGATCCATTGTAAGTACAGAATAAAACAGAATAAAGGAGACATTAACATATAAGCCTTCAAGTATTTGGAGGCTTATATGTTATATCTGGAGAGCTAAGAGAGGACACGAGAAGACTTTGGCTGATAGGATTAAGGAGAATCCTAAAGCTTTCTTTAGATATGTTAAGAATAGAAGATTGGTTAGGACAAGGCTAGGGCCAGTCATAGACAGCAGTGGGAAGTTGTGCGTGGAGCCTGAAGAGATTGGAGATGTACTGAATAAATATTTCTCTTCGGTATTCACGCAGGGTGATGTAAATGTAGTTATGGAGAACACTGAGGTACAGGGTAGCAAACTGGCAAGTATTGAAGTAGATAGGGAGGATGTGCTAGATATTCTTGAGGGTTTGAAGTTGGATAAGTCCCCTGGGCCGGATGGGATTTACCCTAGGATTCTCTGGGAGGCAAGAGAGGAGATTGCAGAGCCTCTGGCTCTGATCTTCAGGTTGTCGTTGGTTACGGGTGTGGTTCCGGAGGACTGGAGGATAGTGAATGTGGTCCCATTGTTCAAGAAGGGGAAGAGAGACCTTCCAGGGAATTATAGGCCAGTGAGTCTTACTTCTGTTGTGGGCAAAGTATTGGAGAGAATTATTAGGGATAGGATTATAGTTATTTAGAGAGAAATGAATTGATTGGGGATAGTCAGCATGGTTTTGTGAAGGGTAGGTCGTGCCTTACTAACCTTATTGAGTTTTTTGAAAAAGTGACCAAAGAGGTGGATGGGGGTAAGGCGGTTGATGTGGTATATATGGACTTTCGTAAGGCGTTTGATAAGGTGGCCCATGGAAGACTTCTGCAGAAAATGCAGATGTATGGGATAGAGGGTGATTTAGCTAATTGGATTAGGAATTGGCTAGCAGATAGAAGACAGAGGGTGGTGGTTGATGGAAGTTATTCATCGTGGAGTTCGGTGACAAGTGGTGTAACTCAGGGGTCGGTTTTGGGGCCGCTGCTGTTTGTAATTTTTATAAATGATCTGGAAGAGGGTATTGAGGGATGGATTAGTAAATTTGCAGATGACACTAAAGTCGGTGGAGTAGTAGATAGTGAAGAGGGGTGTTATAGTTTGCAGAGAGACTTGGACAAGTTGCAGAGCTGGGCCGAGAGGTGGCAAATGGAGTTTAATGTGGAAAAGTGTGAGGGAATGCACTATGGCAGGAATAATAAATGTGTAGAGTATAGGGCTAATGGTAGGATTCTTAGTAGTCTTGATGAACAGTGGGATCTTGGTGTGTATGTGCATAGCTCCCTGAAAGTAGGCAGTCAAGTCGAGAAGGTTGTTAAGAAGGCATATGGAGTCTTAGCTTTTATTGGTAGGGGGATTGAATTTAGGAGCCGCAGCATCATGTTGCAACTGTACAAAACTCTAGTGCGGCCGCACTTGGAGTATTGTGTGCAGTGCTGGTCCCCACATTATAAGAAAGATGTGGAGGCATTGGAGAGGGTACAGAGGATGTTTACCAGGATGTTGCCTGGTATGGAGGGCAGGTCTTATGAAGAGAGGCTGAGGGATTTGAGGTTGTTTTCGTTAGAAAGGCGGTGGCTAAGAGGGGACCTTATCGAAACATATAAGATGATTAGAGGTTTAGATAGGGTGGACAGTGATAGCCTTTTTCCTAGGATGGAGGAAGCTAGCACGAGGGGACACAGCTTTAAATTAAGGGGTGATAGTTATAGGACGGATGTCAGAGGTAGGTTCTTTACCCAAAGGGTGGTTCGGGAGTGGAATGCCGTGCCTGCAGCAGTTGTGGATGCGCCAAGTTTGGTGGCGTTTAAGAGGTTAGTTGATAAGTATATGGAAGAGAAGGGAATGGTTTAGGTTGGAGGGGCATTGCTTTTTATATTGGTTGGCGCAACATCGAAGGCCGAAGGGCCTGTTCTGTGCTGTAGTGTTCTATGTTCTACGTTCTATTTATAACTTCAAAAGGTGAATAATAAGTTTACATATCAAATTCATAAATATCACAAGAAGACATTAAACATGTCAGACTTTGAATAATAACCAACACAATTTCTAACAAATTCAGCATTTGCATTAAATCTTTTCCTATTGATGCCCAGTTAAAGTACCTGAATCCAGTCCACAGTCCTAGCCATTCGATATCGGATGTGGTATTTTAGTGGAAAATTGAATGGCAATTTCCAAGGATTTTCCCATTTCACAATCAATGCTCCACCCGATCCATGCCCAGGTTGTACTGATGTGATGGAGATGGGCTCAGGCTTCACTAAAGTTAGTTCAAAATGTAATTATTAAATCGGTGAAATGATGGTTATATCATTGGATAATTCTATGAATTATTATGTTATAATAATTAAGGTATTGAATAATAATTACATTTCGATTCTTTTACTGTATCTCATACAACATCACAATGATACACTTTTACAAAGTGTCATTTTTAGCTATTTCCCCATTACATGCAGATCCACTGTTACCTGAATCCATTGCATCCAGTACTATGTGGTCTGAGTCAGTTTGTCCATACTTATTTTTTGCCTCTACCCAAATGGTGTAATCGACAAAATACCGAATATTTGGGTAATAAATTGTGCACGAGTTCTTGGAATGTTCAGGAACGCAGTTTTGTAAACGAATTGAAGGAATTCTAAAACAAATGGAATAAATTGATGGTTAAAAAAATCTGACTGATTTATAGTAACATTTGCCACATTTTTTTTCATTTTGTCATCTATTTCAGAAAAATCTTATTTAATTCTGAGTGCTGGAGGAGTGGCTCTGTTTCTAAAACTCACCTTCATTATTTAACATACGTATACATTCCATTGATTTCTTTTCCCTTTTGAAGTTTATTGTAATTTTCTCCCTTTTTCCTTTCTTGACTCATTGGTTGGCATTTTGCTAGCCCATTGGAGATAGACTGGGAGGCATGAAGGATGGAAAAGATGGTGGGAAATGGAGGGAAGCGTGATATGTTTACATTATCAGGGGATATTCACAGCTGTGGGAACACATCCACTGACTACAGTTGGGAAATCAATTAATTGGCCTATTGTGGCCATTTTACTAGGCTAGTGGCATTTTGTCAGTGTTGGAAAAATCCCTGGCCACATGGTGAAGCCACAAACTCTATGGGGATGGCCTTCTACTGCCTTCCAAGAGGCCAAGGGGTGGCGGGAGGTGCTTTGGAAGGGACTGTCTTTTTTTATTCATTCATGGGACATGGGTGTCACTGACTGGCCAACATTTATTACCCATCTCTAGTTGCCCTTGAGAGAGTGGTGATGAGCTGTCTTCTTGGATCGCTGCAGTCCATGTTCTATGGATTGATCCACAATGTCATTCGGGAGGGAATTCCAGGATTTTGACCCATCAATTGTGAAGGAACGGCAATATATTTCCAAATGGCTTGGAGGGGAACTTGCAGATAGTGGTGCTTTCATTTACCTGCTGCCCTTGTCCTTCTAGATGGAAATGGTCGTGGATTTGGAAGATGCTGTCTAAGGATCTTTGGTGAATTACTGCAGTGCATCTTGTAGATAGTACACACTGCTGCTATTGAGCGTCGGTGTGGAGGGATTGAATGTTTGTGGATGTGGTGCCAATCAAGCGGGCTGCTTTGTCCTGGATGGTATCAAGTTCCTTGAATGTTGTTGGAACTGCACCCATCCAGATAAGTGAGGAGTATTCCATCACTCTCCTAACCTGTGCCTTGTAGATAGTGGATAGGCTCTAGGGAATCACCACAGTATCCTAACCTCTGACCTACTCTTGTAGCCACTGTGCTATGTGGTGAATCTAGTTGAGTTTCTGGTCAATGGTAACCTCAAAGATGTTGACAGTGGGTGATTCAGTGATGGTTACACCACTGAAGGTCAAAAGGCAGTGATTAGAGGGTCTCTTATGGGTGATGGCCATTGCTTGACATTTGTATGGCACAAATGTTACTTGCCATTTGTGAACCCAAGCCTCAATATTGTTCAGATCTTGTTGCAATGTCAAATGTACATAGTCCATAAAATTAGCCAAATAGAACACCCACAACAACTTTAGCTGATACGTGGTTGAGAGTAGTGTGTCTTCTCCAGGATTCCACCAGCAGGTCATGTTTTTATCGTAATATGTCATGCAGGACATATTTGTGGGCTTCTCAGGTGGTCCTGGAGAGAAAGGGAAGTTGATTTTCAATAACAAATTAATGAATCTAATACTTTAATTATAGATTACAGACAAAGTAGACTAGGCAATTAACTACAAGATGGAAGAATTGCACTGAAATTTTACGAGTTTATTTTACACGTATAGAGCAAGTTTTCCTGTCCCTGCACGTGAACATGTATCATTGAGTAGCATGAACTGTCTGACCCCTGCACTCCTGTTTATTGTAACAAATCCTCGTATTCTGCTCTTCCTGTTTTGCTGAAGTTTGCAAATGCTTCTGTTATGAGCAGCTGTTTGGTAATCAGCAGGCAGTATTTAGCAACAGAAATTTCCCAGATGTTATTTTAAAATAAATGGTGTAAGTTGCTTCATTTTTGGAGTATGAGCCTGGGTGTGGTTTGCTAGCTTGTCTGATACTCTGAATGGAATGGGATAGTCTTAAGAAATGATGGTTGAGTCCAGGCAGGTTTATTCTACTGGGTGCTTGAACTATTATTCGCAGTGACCAGCACAATTGCAGCTATCAAATGCTAAAATCACAGCCTCCAAGGTCTAAAATCCACTTTGTCTAATCTGCCCCTATTAAAGTTTATTTATTAGTGCCACAAGTAAGGCTTACATTAACACTGCAATGAAGTTATTGCGAAATTCCCCTAGTCATCACAGTCAGGCACCTGTTCGAGTCAATACACCTAACCAGCAGATCTTTCAGACTGTGGGAGGAAATCCACACACATATAGGGAGAATATGCAAACTCCACACAAACAACCACCCAAAATTGGGAATTGAACCCAGATCTCTGGCACTGTGAAGCAGCAGTGCTAACCATTGTGCGACGCTGCTATCCACTACCAGCAGCAGAGCAATAGTCTATGCTTCAATGAGAAGGCGCCAACTGGGCCCTGGACATGCATGCTTTGGGATTTGCTGAAGCTTGTGATGAATTTGCTTTATGCTCCATCCATCAGTGAAGAGAAAGCTTCTCTAATGTTATGTAAAATGAAGCTGTAGAGTGAAAACTGTTGCACATTCTTAAATACTGATCTTGTTATTGCAATCTTTCTTGAATTTCCTTTTTCAGGTAAGCACATATAAGATCTGAATTCTCATGCTCCCGACTCTTCCCCCTCCCGAGGCTTCTGTGATTTATTCAGTGCTGAGCTGGAACGTAATGGCGGCGCGGGCTCGTTGGGTCGAAGGGCCTGTCTCCCGTGCTGTTTTGTTCTTTGTTCTTTGTTTGTTCTTTGCAAGAGTTAAAAAAAAAATGACTAGGGGTGGAGGGTGGGGGTGTGATGGCAGAGGGGTGTGTCGGGGTGGAGGGAGGGTAGAGGGATGGGTAGGGATGGAGGTTTGGGGTGTGGGGACAGAGGGATGTGTAGGGGTGGAGCATGGGGGTGTGGGCGCAGAGGGATGTGTAGGGGTGCAGGGTGGGGGTGTGAGGGCAGAGGGGTGTGTAGGGGTGGAGATTTGGGATGTGAGGACAGAAGAGTGTGTAGAGGTGAAGAGTGAGGGTGTGGGAGCAGAGAGGTTTGTAGGGATGGAGGGTGGGAGGTGGGAGAGGAGTGTATAGGGGTGGTGAGGTGCAGAATTGCATGGGCTGTGCTTGTGGAATGTGGTGATGTACCTTGCTTCCAGGACAGCTGTGCTATCTGCAGGTTTTAAGTTTGGGATGAAGGTGGCAGAGAGGATGTGAGAATTTGTGTCTCTCTTTTGCGTACATTTTGGTGACATTAATTCTATTCCTATTAAGTTGCTCTTAGTACTGTTTCAAAGATCTTGTCATCTTGCTACTGTCTTTTGGTATCTTTGATGGATCTCCTTAGATCATATTTGGTGTTCTGGTATATGTCAGAGTCATCTGACTTGAATGCCTCAGAGTTGGACTTCAGCAAGTAGTAGATATCCCTGTTCATCCATGGTTTCCATTTGGGAAACATGCACATTTGCTTTTTTGGCACATAGTCTTCTACACAATTACTAATGAAGTCAGTTACTGTAGTGGTGTATTCATTCAAGCTGGTCGCAGAGTTTTTAAATACTGACTAATCCATTGACTCCAAGCAGTTCCCATAGGAGACCATCCAATTCCTCAGACCAACATTGTATGACTTTCTTTGATGAATTCTCCTGCTTCAGTTTTTGCTTGTGAGCTGTGAGTAGGAACACAGCCTTGTGGTCTGATTTGCCAAACTGTAAGTGGGTGATAGAGCGATAGGCGTATTTGATATTTGTGTATTAGTGGTCTAGGATGTGTGAACCTCTGATGGAACAGGAGATGTGTTGGTGGTAACTTGGTAGTGTGCTCTTGAACTTGACCTGATTGAAATCCCTGACCATGATGAAGAAGACTTCAGGATGTTTCGTCTCAGGATATTTCAGGATATTGTAACCAGCGTGATCTTCACTTCCATTTGGGGTGGGATGAAAACTGTTGTTAGGATAACAGAGGTGATCTCCCGCAGAAAGTAGTAGAAATATAGAAAAACTATTGCACAATGCAGGCCCTTCAGCCCAGAAACTTGTGTCGAACATGTCCCCAGTAAGGGCGGCATTTGAGCATCAGGCATTCTATCAGATTTGATGCAAAATGAGAAACACACATTTCCTTGAGATGCACTTGGGGCAGCTTGGTGGCACACAGTGGCAAGCACAGCTATCTCACAGTGCCAGGGACCTGAGGTCAATTCCCAGCTTGTGCCACTGTCTCTACGGAATTTGTGCATTAACTAAAATGATGACGACACTCCATAGAATCCATTTCATTATTATATTACACATTCTCCCTGTGTCTGCATGAGTTTCCTCCAGGTGTTCCGGTTTCCTTCTGCAATCCAAAGATGTGTGGGTTAGGTGGATTGGCCATGCTAAAATTGTCCCTTAGTGTCAAGGGGACTAGCTACAGTAAATATGTGGGGACTAGCTAGAGTAAATATGTGTGATTGTGGTTGGTTCAAACTCAATGGGCCAAATAGTTTTCTTCTGCACTCTAGGGATTTTATGATTCTATGAATCTGTGCACTCACCTCTCCACTCACATACACTGAATTGCAGACTGGACACCCACATTACACAATGTAGGAACCACTGAAAAACAAAGCACAATTCATCATTTTAGTAAATTGTATGCTCCCTATCAGGTAAATTGGTCTACTATGTTTATAAATGAAACAGCAATTTAAAAAAAAATCAATGGAATATTTATTCCCTTTCCTTCCTGGAGAAACAGAGGTCAAAGTTGCAATTTCTACTTCATAGGGATTGGGTAAATGTGAATAGAGGGCCATAGTCCATACTTCATTCAAATGACCTGAACATTCAATCTTTCTGGCAATAGAACACAGAACATAGAACATTACAGCGCAGTACAGGCCCTTCGGCCCTTGATGTTGCGCCACCCAGTGGACCCTCCAACCTAAACTATTCCAATATCATCCATATGCCTATCCACCGAACATTTGAATGCCCCCAAAGTAGGCGAGTCCACAACTGCTGCAGGCAGGGCATTCCACGCCCTCACCACCCTCTGTGTGAAGAACCTGCCTCTGACATCCGTCCTATAACTACCACCTCTTAATTTAAAGTTATGTCCCCTCGTGTTGGTCATCACCATCCGAGGAAAAAGGCTCTCACTATCCACCCTATCCAGTCCCTTGATCATCTTATACGCCTCAATTAGGTCACCGCGTAACCTTCTTCTCTCTAATGAAAATAACCTCAGGTCCCTCAGCCTTTCCTCATAAGGCCTTCCCACCATACCAGGCAACATCCTGGTAAACCTCCTCTGCACCCTTTCCAATGCTTCCACATCTTTCTTATAATGCGGCGACCAGAACTGTACGCAATACTCCAAGTGCGGCCGCACCAGAGTTTTGTACAGTTGTAACATAACCTCACGGCTCCTAAATTCAATCCCTCTACCAATAAAAGCTAACACACCGTACGCCTTCTTAACAACTTTATCAACCTGGGTGCCAACTTTCAAAGAGCTATGTACTTGTACCTCAAGATCCCTCTGCTCGACAACACTATTAAGGGTCCTTCCATTAGCCCTATATTTCATATGCCTGTTATTCCTACCAAAGTGAATCACCTCACACTTATCCGTATTGAATTCCATTTGCCACCTCACGGCCCAGCTCTGCAACCTATCTATGTCCCTCTGCAAACTGTAACATCCATCCTCGCTATCTACAACTCCCCCGACTTTGGTATCGTCAGCAAATTTACTAATCCAACCCTCTACACCCTCATCTAGGTCATTTATAAAAATGACAAACAGCTGAATGTATTTTATAAATACATTCTCACTTTGATGCTATTGACGCTACTTGAACAAAATTATTGGAGGACTCAAATGTTTTAGTAAATATTAGGCATTTGGCAAAAGAATATTATGTTTTTTTTCTCTTAAGAGTTTTATATCTGACACAGAGGTTGAAATTTTTCAGTCCCTCCATGAGAATTTAATGGAGGGGTGGGAGAGGGAAAGGAACAAAACAGCAGGAGCCAAAAATTCTGTTTCCTACCAGTGTAGAATGATAAAGGGAATGTCAGCATTCCCATCAGAGTCCGATGAGAAACCATTGTGCATCATAATAATGGGAGCTGTTAGGGGATAGAGAGAGGGAGAGAGAGAGATGCTGCAGGATCACTGAGTGAGTAAACTGGTATAAAGTGGGAGAGTGGCACGGACAGAAGTGGTGCAGAGGGTGGCGCCGGATGTCCACATGTAAACAAGAATGATGGTGGAGAGGATGGGAATGGGGTTCAGAGGGAGGGGATCTGTGGTGGCATCTGCTGAGCCATGGGAACATACTGAATTGGTGATAGGAAGGGATGGTGTGAGTTAAACGGGACAGTGAAAGCCAATAGAGTGGGATGGTGAGGATTCAACAGTGACGGGTGAAAGGACACTGAGGGGATGCGGAAGGAGAAGTGGATTCTGGGGATCGGCAGGATGAAGAGAGGGCAGATCTACCATTATGGGATTGGGCTCCTTGGGAAGGTATGGGGTGTGGACATTCAGCTGCATAAGTTGGAAGATGAGGGGATGGGTTAAAGAGTAACCATGAGAACATGAGAACACCTGGGGACAGAGTCAATGGTTATGGGGTGAGAGTGTGGGTAACAGGGGGAGGGGTAAAATTATTTGATTGAATGCCAAAAGTACAAATGGCCACTTGCAACTATCTAGAGTTTTGTGGTGGAGATCTTGAAATATTTCATTGAGAACTGGGTCATTGGTGGTGGGCAGAACAGCAAGTTGTATCAGGTGGACAACTGAAGAAGAGCCCTAGCACTTAGTCCTGATAATTCTACGAGATAAATGTGTGTAGTACTGATAATTCTACCGCATAAATATGTGTAGTACTGATAATTCTACCAGATAAATGTGTGTAGTACTGATAATTCTACTAGATAAATGTGTGTAGTGCTGATAATTCTACCACATAAATGTGTGTTGTACTGATAATTCCAACAGATAAATGTGTGTAGTGCTGTCGTGGGGATGTGTCATTGAATTTAAGTTAGAGCTCCCTGTAATCAGCAAGACATCACCTTCTTCTATGGTGAGTAAGTTGAGAGATGCCGCTTAAATATGATGCTTATAAATGAAGGCAGGGAACACAACATCCAACCCTCCCCATCACATTAAACATTGGAAGGCCCTCTTACTGCATAATTTGTTAGGCTGGCATCACACAATATGTCACAAATTTGCTTTGGCATCCGCGGCGAGACACAATCCTGGATCCTGCCCATAAACTTTTAGATGATTTTACTTCTGACTTTATAATAATGCTGACTCCACAATGAATATCAAAATGAAACACAAGCCTGGTGGCTATGATATTTGAACTGATAAAAATTCAGTTTTGCACACGTGTGTGAAATATTTTTGTGCATGTGTGAATATGTGTGGCTACGTTCTATTTATGTTTGTACTAACTTACCCACTTTTGTCGCTATAGCAAACAGCTAATTTGAATTGTGGTTCTCCTGGAATTGGTGCCAGCACTTATGGAAATGATTTGGGGTAAATTGTGGTGTACTTGTATAATATGGCAATAATATTATTTTTTAAATAGCCATATTGCATCATCACCTGGATTTTCCGCAGACATTGGTTTCGTGAAGGGTAGGTGGTGCCTTACTGACCTCATTGAGTTTTTTGAAAAAGTGACCAAAGAGGTGGATGGGGGTAAGGCGGTTGATGTGGTATATATGGACTTTAGTAAGGCATTTGATAAGGTGTCCCATGGAAGGCTTCTGCAGAAAATGCAGATGTATGGGATAGAGGGTGATTTAGCTAATTGGGTTAGGAATTGGCTAGCAGATAGAAGACAGAGGGTGGTGGTTGATGGGAGATATTCATCGTGGAGTTCGGTTACAAGTGGTGTACCTCAGGGGTCTGTGTTGGGGCCCCTGCTGTTTGTAATTTTTATAAATGATCTGGATGAGGGTATTGAAGGATGGATTAGTAAATTTGCAGATGACACTAAAGTCGGTGGAGTGTAGATAGTGAAGAGGGGTGTTATAGTTTGCAGAGAGACTTGGACAAGTTGCAGAGCTGGGCTGAGAGGTGGCAAATTGAGTTTAATGTGGAAAAGTGTGAGGTAATGCACTTTGGCAGGAATAATAAATGTGTATAGGGCTAATGGTAGGATTCTTAATAGTGTTGATGAACAGAGGGATCTTGGTGTATATGTGCATAGATCCCTGAAAGTAGGCAGTCCAGTCGATAAGGTTGTTAAGAAGGCATATGGAGTCTTAGCTTTTATTGGTAGGGGTATTGAATTTCGGAGCCGCAACGTCATGTTGCAACTGTACAAAACTCTAGTGCGGCCGCACTTGGAGTATTGTGTGCATTTCTGGTCCCCACATTATAAGAAAGATGTGGAGGCATTGGAGAGGGTACAGAGGAGGTTTACCAGGATGTTGCCTGGTATGGAGGGCAGGTCTTACGAGGAGAGGCTGAGGGATTTGAGGTTGTTTTCGTTAGAAAGGAGGCGGCTAAGAGGGGACCTAATCGGAACATATAAGATGATTAGAGGTTTAGATAGGGTGGACAGTGATAGCCTTTTTCCTAGGATGGAGAAAGCTAGCACGAGGGGACACAGCTTTAAATTAAGGGTGATAGTTATAGGACGGATATCAGAGGCAGGTTCTTTACCCAAAGGGTGGTTCGGGAGTGGAAGGCCCTGCCTGCAGCAGTTGTAGATGCGCCAAGTTTGGTGGCGTTTAAGAGGTTAGTTGATAAGTATATGGAATAGAAGGGAATGGTTTAGTTTGGAGGGGCATTGCTTTTTATATTGGTCGGCGCAACATCGAAGGCCGAAGGGCCTGTTCTGTGCTGTAATGTTCTATGTTCAATGTTCTATTCCTATGTGGATGGAAGAGTTAATAATTAAATGAAAGCAAAGCCACAAACTTGCAATTTATGATTTTTTTTCTCTCCAGCAGAGTGTTTGAAACTGTTGCCTGGAGAGAAACAGTAACATGCAGGACTGTAACCCAAGGATCATGATGTGGAGATGCCAGAATTAGTTTGGGGTAAGCACAGTAAGAAGTCTTACAACACCAGGTTAAAGTCTAATAGGTTTATTTGGCAGCACTAGCTTTCAGAGTCTCAAGCTCCTTCATCAGGTATGTGGAAGTTGTGTTCACAAACAAGGCATATAAAGATACAAACTCAATTTACAAGATAATGGTTGGAATGTGAATCTTTATAGGAAATCAAGTCTTGATTACCCATAAAGATTCACATTCCAACCATTATCAAGTCTTGATTACCTGATCCTCCAACTTTCCCCGAACGTTTGACACTCCCCCACGCTTATCCACCGTAACCCTTTGACTCTACCTGACCTTATCAACCCTCTGACTGTCTCAGCCCCCGCCATTGACCTGAGCTCACCACCCTACCCACTGTCCCAACAACTATCATGCTTCCCTAATGATCTGACTTAACTTGACAATACTGTTCTACAAGGAAGAACTCTGAAAACAGGCAATTCCTGCATTCCTGAAGAGAACTAGTTCAAAGATTTAGAACTAGGCCAGGAATTTGGAACCCTTACACCATGCAAATAAATAGGAAGGAAGAGATGATCCAATTGTGATTTCCACTACTTGGAAGATCTGGTATTCTGTCCCTTTGTCATCTACTTCGATCTAATTTCATACAACACAACAATAGACTTCCACTAAGTCAATGTGCCCTCCTTTTTGTTAACAATCTTTTATGTTGCACCTTACTGAATGCCCTCTATAAGTCCATATTCATAACTTTCATCATACTTAGTTATATCATAGAATCATACAATGCAGAAGAGATCCTTTGGCCTATCGAGTCTGTGCCAACACATTTGAAACACCTGACTGCCCACCAAATTCCATCTGCCAGCAGTTGGCCCAAAGCCCTGAATGTTTTGATGTGTCAGCTGCCCATCCAGATACTTTTTAAAGGATGTGAGATAACCTGCCTCCACTAACCTCCTAAGCAGTACATTCCAGGTTGTCAACATCCTCTGGGTAAAAAGTTTTTCTTACATTCCCTCTAAACACTCTGCCCCTCAATTTGAACTTATGCCTCCTCGTGACTAACCCTTCAACTAAGGGAAAGGGAGGGAGCTGTGCTGGAACTGATTCTGGAGGATAGCTGTTTCTTATCCACTCTGTCCATATCTCTCATAATCTTGTATATCTCGGTCACATCATCCTTCAGTCTTCTCTGCTCCAATGAAAACAACTTAAGCCTCTCTTCTCAACTTAAATGTTCCATCCAGCATCATCCTAGTGAATCGCCTCTGCGCCCCTTCTAGCACAATCACATTCTTCCTATAATAGGCGGCCAGAACTGCACACACTACTCTAACTGTGACTGCGCCAAAGTTCTACACAACTCCAACATGACTTCTCTGTTTTTGTAATCTAGGCCTTGATTAATAAAGGCAAGTGTTCCATATACCTTTTTCAGCACACTACTAACATGCCCTTCTGCTTGTCAGAGATCTGTGAACAAACATACCAAAGTCCCTTTATCACACAGAACTCCATGTGTTTTGTCATTCATTGAATATTCCTTGTCAAATTACTTCTTCCAAAGTATATCACTTCACACTTTTCAGGATTAAATTCTATCTGCCGCTTATCTGCCCATTTGACCATTCTTTCTAGATCTTCTTGTAGCTAAGATAGTCTGCCTCACTGTTAATCACATGCCCAATCTTTGTGTCATCCTCAAACTTACTAATCTTATTCCATATAGTCATCAATGTCATTTTTATAAATAACAATAGGAGGCCCACCACAGATCCCTGTGGTACGCCACTGGATATTGGCTTCCAGTCATTAAGTTAGCCTTCTGTCATTGCTCTCTGTCTTCTACAACTGAGCCAATTTTGAATCTATTTAAATTTCTCCGCATCCCATGTGAATTTACCTTCTTTACAAGTTTCCCAAATGGAACCTTGTCAAAAGCTTTGCTGAAACACATGTAAATTACATTGACTACACCACTCTTGTCTACACAAGAGTCAACTCCTCAAAAGATTTAATCAAATTTTTCAAAAAACCAGCTTAGATTCCTTAGGCATGACTAACATTTTACAAGTTCATGCTCATATTTACTCTCATTCAATTGCTCTGTCTGCCCTAAATAACAGAGTCTAATAATGTCCCCACAAAAGACTTTAGACTAATAGACCTATCATTTATTTCTCCTACCTTTCTCGAACAATGAAATGGCTATTGGCAACTTTCGTATCTAGGGGAACAATTTCTGAATCAAAACAGTTGAGGAAGACCATGATTAGAACAGCTACAATTTCTTTACCTATTGCTTTTAACATACAGAAATAGAAAATAGCAGATCCTGGAGATTTGTCTCTCTTTTAGAGAAAAGTCCTTCACAGCCATCAACAGAGAGGCAGCAAAGATAAGAGTATCCATCCATTCTTTCCTGACTAACATTAACTTTCTTCAAGCTTTCATTATAACATTGCTGAGGAAATCGCAAATTGCCAGTTGTAAGAATTGGAGTCCCAACAAAATGAAAAGCTAAGTCATGTTACAAGGAACACTATATCAGCAGACCCTAGGGATTTCTCTTATCTTTTAGAGAAGAGCACTTAACTGCTACCAATAAAAGTAAAGTCAATACAAACCTCTCTCACAGTCATGCCAGTCAGGGTTGCCTGGATGCTGGAAATCATGAAACGATCTGGATAGGCGTATTCCAAAAGGAACTGATCCTGATTTGGGAATTCTTTATTTAACCAATAGGAGGGCATATACTACCATCAATCAACCTCGAGCTATAGTTCATTGAAACCTCCCATTATTGGCTTAGATTGAAGCTTCTGCGCCAGCAGTTTCATCATTTCCTGTAACAGCTGCGTTTCTTTCCCCAAAAATGCTATACATTACCATTATTTCTGGGAAAAGATGTTACTAAGTTTTTTTTTGGTAATTCTGTTTATCTGCTTGGGCACGTACCATGTGGTTAACCTTACAATAAAAGAGCACACATTGATTTTGGAGAAATATTAGACACAGTTTGTATAAATCGTATTTCATAATACCACAGGAATTTAATATTTTATACGTTACAACGATTGGTGGTTTGAATAATAAGGCAAAGATTTAACTGAACCAATCTGTGTATAAATTAATGTGATTTTGCACGTTCTAACTTTCAACAGAATGGGAACAATTTTTTTAACTGTATATGTTATCACATTTAAAGTGGACATGAGGAGGAAGTTCACCTCTTGGAATTCCCCTCCTCAGAGAGCACTGAATGCTGAATCATTGAATTTTTAATTTGTGTTTGACAGATTTTTGATTGACATGGGTGTCAGGCTTACAGCAGGAAAGTGAAGTCAAAACCATATTTTTTTTATTCATTCATGGGACATGGGCATCACTGGGCTGGCCAGCATTTATTGCCCATCACTAGTTGCCCGAGGGCAGTTGAGAGTCAACCACATTGCTGTGGTTCTGGAGTCATTTGTAGGCCAGACCAGGTAAGGGTGGCAGATTTCCTTCCTTAAAGGACATTAGCCAATTTTGAATCTTACTGGATCTTTGAATCTGAATTTTGAATCTTACACAATTTTACTGAAACAGAACAGCTTTCTTGAAGGTCAGCAACCAGCCTGGATGGGGTACCTGGACGAGCACTCAGGTCCTGCATGGATCAGCTGGTGGGGGTATTCACAGACATCTTTAACCACTCTTTACAAAAATGTGAGGTCCTTATCCTCTTCAAGAAGATGACCATCATCCCTGTTCCTAAGAAAAACAAAGCAGCGTGCCTTAATGATTGATATCCATCATTATGAAGTTCTTTGAAAGATTAATCATGGCCAAATCAATTCCAGACTCCCGGACTACCTGGATCCACTACAGTTTGTCTACTGCCACAACAAGTTCACAGCTAACGCCATCTCCCTGGCCGTGGAACACCTAGATAACAAGGACAACTATATCAAACTCCTATTTATTGACTATAGCTCAGCCTTCAACACCATTATTCCCATGAAACTCATCTCCAAACTCTGTGGCCTGGGCCTCGGCACCTCCCTCTGTGACTGGATCCTGAACTTCCTAATTCACAGGCCACAATCAATAAGGATAGACAACAACACTTCCTCCATGATCATCCTCAACACCAGTGCCCCACAAGGCACTGTCCTCATCCCCCTACTATATTCCTTATATATCTATGACTGTGTGGCCAAATTCCCCTCCAATTTGATTTTCAAGTTTGCTGATGACATCACCGTACAGGATCGGACTTCAAACAATGATGAGACGGAGTACATGATTGAGATAGAGAATCTGGTGAACTGGTGCAGCACTAATAATCTCTACCTCAATGTCAACAAAACGAAGGAGATTGTCATCGACTTCAGGAAGTGTGAAGGAAAACATGCCCCTGTCTATATCAATAGTGACATAGTAGAAAGGGTTGAGAGCTTCAAATGTTTAGGTATCCAGATCACCAACAACCTGTCCTGCCCCCTCATGTTGACACTATAGTTAAGAAAGTCCACCAATGCCTCCACTTTCTCAGAAGACTAAAGAAATTTTTGATGTCAGCTATGACTCTCACCAACTTTTATAGATGCACCATAGAAAGCATTCTTTCTGGTTGTGTCACAGCTTGATATGGTTCCTCCTCTGTCCAAGATTGCAAGGATCTACAAGAGGTTGTGAATGTAACGCAATCCATTACCCAAACCAGTCTCCCATCTATTGATTCTGTCTACACTTCCTGCTGCCTCAGCAATGCAGCCAGCATAGTTAAGGACCCCTCACACCCCAGACATTCTCTCTTCCACCTTCTTCCGTCAGGAAAAAGATACAAAAGTATGAGGTCAGATACCAACTGACTCGAGGTCAGCTGCTGTCAGACTTTTGAATGAACTTACCTTGCATTACATTGGTCTTTTTCTACACCCTAGCAATGACTACATTCTGCACTCTCCTAGTTTCCTTCTCTATGAACAGTATGCTTTGTCTGTGTAGTGTGCATGAAACAATACATTTCACTGTATGTCAATACATGTGACAATAATAAATCAAATCAAATCAGATATAGGGTCAACGTGCAAACTCCATGCAGACAGAATAGAATCAAACTTGGTTCTTTGGTGTTTGAGGCAGCAGTGCTAACCATTGTGTTCTACGACAAAATTACATCAAGAAGGCATGATTTAATATGTCATCTGCATTATTTTATATATTCTTCAGGTTTGCATCAAAATGAATTCTTTTGTTTCCAACTTTTTTCTTTTGCTTCTGAAAGCAATGTTTCATGGTATGGGTAAGTACTAAATATCTAAGTGTTCAGATTTCATGAATGACCCAAAGCAGTAAAAATTTATGGGCGCATTACAAATAAGCCAAACCCTGTCCCTAACTATTGTGTGGAGGTGTCCACTTTTCAGTAAAAACATTGACTTGTGTTCAGGAAGAAACAAAATTGGCAGAAGGGAGTGTGAACCAGGCGGTGACATTCAATAATGCACAGGAAGTGGGAGATTCTTCTTTAGACTCCCAATGAGAAAAAACAGTGTGAATTACTCCAGTTTTCATGCAAATTGGAAACATAGAATTTTTTTGGCAGAATTCGGGCCAGGCTATTTTCAACTGAACATCAAGAGGAAGTGGTTTTAAAGGAATTTATGGAAATGTGTATGTTTACTTACTGATTATTCATGACACGTGGGGTTGAATCGGGTTTTAAAAATGTTCTCTATCGGCTTCTGCCAAATTGCTAATGGGAAGTTTATCAAAATGTCTCTCATATCCAGTAAAACAGACCACAACAACACAGGAAAAAGCTGCCTAGACTGACTTTCTTTTTCACTTATCGTTACAATAAACCTGCCACCAGCATCTGATTCTGTATGTACAAAGAGAAGACAAAAGTCAAAAGGAAACTCCAGTGGAGGTTTCTTCATTGCAACATCAACGGATTCAAATTTTCCCCAATATAACTTCAGTTTCTAATTCAAACAAGGAAGGCATGAAACTCTGCCATATGGTTACAGCTAAAGTTGTATAAGCTGAGCTAATGGACAAAAGCTGCGGTTTCATTGGCAAAATCTACCAGATTTTCTTTATTTTATGTCTGTATATGTTTTCACTTAGCAGTCAAGTTTGAAGTCGATGAATTATACTGGATGGTGTGTGCATCAATAATAACTTGTATTTATGTTGCTTCACAGTAAATGCTCCAAAGCTATTCCTTCTCCATCTCAGGTACCACGCCCTAACAGGATGTTGACAACCATGGAGTGTGCAGGTTAGGTGGATTGGCCATGATAAATTGACCCTTAGTGTCAGGGAAATAGCTAGGGTAAATGTATGTGGATATGGGGACAGGCCTGGGTGGGATTGTGTTTGTTGCAGACTCAATGGGCTGAATGGCCTCCTTCTGCACTGTATGATTCCATGAGTCCATTTGGATTAGTACATGATTCTAATGGCAAAGTACTGTAGTAGTCTACTGTTGCTGCCTGCAGTATTATTAACAAGAAAACTCACCTGCTCTTAAGGCCTGCTATCAGGGAGGATTCACGGGCTGATAGAACATAGAATCATAGAATCTCTGGCACAGAGAAGGTTCTTCAACATAAACTGGTCCATGCTGACCAAAATGCCCATTTAAGCTAACCCTATTTGCCTGCATTTGGCCCATATCCCTCTAAACATTTCCTACCCAAGTATCTATCCAAATATGTTTTAAATGTTGTCAATGTCCTGCCTCAACCACTTCCTCTGGGAATTCATTCCATCCTCTGTGTAAAAAAGTTACTCCTCAGGTTCCCATTAATTCTTTCCCATCTTTAAACTATACCTTCTAGTTCTTGATTCCCCCACCCTAGGAAAAAGACTGAGTGCATTCACCCTATCCATGCCTCTCATGCTCTTATACACCTCTATAAAACCACCTCTCAGTCCAATTTCTCCCTACAACTCAATCCCTTGAGTCCTGGCAACATCCTTCTAAATCTCTTCTGCACTCTCTCCAGTTTAATAACATTTTCCTATAGCAAAGCGACTCAAACTACTACTCCAGATCGGCCTTACCAATATCCTGTACAACTGCTACATGACTTCCCAACTTCTATACTGAATATCCTGGCTAATGAAGGCCAGCATGCTAAAAGCCTTCTTCACTACGCTATCCAATTGTGACTCCACTTTTAGAGAACCGTGCACCTGAACTCCAAGATCCCTTTGTTCCATGATAATCACTAAGCTCCTACCATTTACTGTGAAAGTCCTAACTTGATTTGCCTTTCCAAAATGCAACACCTCAGACTTACCTGCATTGAAAACAATTTGCCATTTGTCAGCCAACTTCTCCAACTGATCAAAGTCCTGCTGCAATTTTTGATAACCTTCCTCAAGATCTAGCCACATTGCAAACTGATCTTCCGTGGCCATCAAATACTGAAGTGGGACTTGAACTTGGAGTTTGTGGGCCAGAAGTAAGGATGCTAACAAAGGCTGTTCACTGAAGAAAAATGGACTGTGAGGATTGATAGAAGAGTTACATAATTGAAAACACTTGGTCAAAGACATAGGTTTTGAGAAGATTTTGGAAAGGCCTGCAGAGAGACATGATGGAATATGGATCTCGGGTGGCAGTACCAGAGGGAATGCTGCAACTGCTAAGCTGCCTGCTGCTGATGTTGGAGTGAAGGGAAGTGGGAGACATTAGCTGCCTTGTTAGAGAGATTGGAGAGATAGAATTTAGGACTAGAGAAGGGTGTGAATGTAGAGCAATTTTAAATAAGGATTAAAATTTTGAATTCAATAGATCTGAGGATGTCGGAGAGCTGAATGACATATCCATAATAAAAATAGGAGATGTAAATTTGTGAGACTGGAGCCTGTGTTGGGTGGTTTGAAAAGAATAGCAGGACAACTGGAGAATTTGAGCCTCAAGATTTAAAAAAAGTGCAAATAATGATTTCCGCGCAGTGTGAGAGAGATAAGGGCAGAGGTGTACAAAGTAGAATCACAGCATGGAATTTGTTTGGAGTTGTTGTCAGCCACAGCTTCACTGCAAGTATGATCTAATCTTTTAAAAATTCTCCCACCGTATTGCTGCCAAGGCCAGCATTTTTTGTCCATCCCTAATTATTCATTAAACTGAATATCTCAGTTTCAAAGTCAACCACATTGCTGTGGGTCTGGAGTCACACATAGGCCAGACCAGATAAGGAAGGCAGATTTCCTTCCTTAAAGGACATTAGTGAACCAGATAGATTTTAACAACAATCAACGGTGATTTCACGGTGGTCAGCAGACTTTTAATTCCAGATTAGAGTTGGATTCAATTCCAGATTTTTATCAAATTCACATTCAACTAACTGCCTTGGTGGGATTTAAACTCAGGTCTGCAGAGCATTTCTTGGGTTTCGGATTACTAGTTCAGTCACAACATCACTACGCCACTGTTCCTCTGAATCCTGGATATGCCATATATCTGACAAAGCTTTGGTTACTAGTGGGGAACAATTCTGAGCCATAAAATGCTGGTTATTAAAATGTGAGGGATAACAAAGACAGTTTTCCAATATGTTTGGCAGTTGTTCCAGATATTGGCATACAACATGAGTCTGATAAGCTTTCCTTTCCTTGACGAGAAATCCTAACATTCATGGTTCTGAATCATCACACACTTGCTGACAAATAGATAGGTCATACTAAATTGATAGAGTCACCAAGCGACACAACACAAAAGAGACAATCGTCCCATCACGCTTTGCTAATACCTTGAGAAAGTGCAATCTGTATCGGATTGCATGCAATAGAAAATCTGTTCCTGAACTTTCAACCAATATACAAATGGTTTATTAAAGCTGCAAACTATTTCACTTAAAAAGTTTTAAAAAATGTGGAAAAAGCCACACTTTTATACCAAAAACCTTCAACTGAAATAGAATGCTGACTGTAATTCATTGGAGCAGATCAGTCAGAAAGTTAGGGTTCGTGTAGTTTGGGAAATTCCTGAGTGGATTGAGGAGAAATTTCTTTGCTCAGAATGTGATGAACCTGTGGAATTCTCTAACATGTAAGATTGCATAGACCAGGTCACTGAATGTACTTTAAGAAATAAAGAGATTTCTAGACACTTGATGGGGATGGGTATGGGCACAAGGCAGGGGTATGGCATTGAGATTGAGGATCCGTCATGAGTAGGTTCGATGGGCCGAAAGAAAAACATATAGCAAAAGCTTTTACAAGTTTATAAAAAAGGAAGAGATTGGTGAAATGTATCATGGGTCCATTAGAAACGGAGACTGAAGTAATTAGAACTGGGGAGAAATGAAAAATCAGTGACATCTATCAATTGAGGGAAACCAAGGATTTATTGAGTGTGAAGAACTCAAAGTAATTACTGTTAGTAAAGAGACAATTCTGGAGGAACTGGTGAGACGGAAAGCTGACAAATACCCTGGGAATGATGATCTTTATTCTGAGGCTTAAAAAAATTTGGGACACTGATCGTGCAGAGTGAAAGTGGCGTGGTTTTGACCATCTGGAATGCACTAGATTCTGCCAATTGATTGGAAAACAGTAAAATAACCCCATTGCTCAACAAAGGAGGGAGAGGAAAAACAGGCACAAAAATCCAGTTTGTCCAATATCAGTTGTGAGAAAAATGAGAGAATTTAGAATTAAGGAAATTATATCAGACCATTTGAAAAATCGATTTATGATTTGTTAGAGTCAACATGGATTTATGAAAAGGAAACAATATTTAACAAATTTATGAAACATTTTTGAGGGTGTAGTGAGCAGGCTAAATAAGAGGGGATTCACTAAATGTAGTATATTTGGATTTTCAGAAATCATTCAATGAAGTACCACACAAGAGATTGTTACACAAGATTAGGGTTCATAGGATTGAGAATAATATAGTAGGATGGATTGATGATTTGTTAATGGATAGAAAACAGAGAGTAGAAATAAACGGGTCACAGTGGGCTGTGATTAGAGAAGTGCAATAGGATCAGTGCTTGGACTCAGCTATTTGCAATATATGTCAATGAGTCAATGAGGGAGCTGAATGCAATGTTTCCAAGTTTGCTAATAATACAAGAAGGTAGACCTCCTGAGAAAGAAGTGGACCCCTGAGAAAGAAGATGGACCTTCAGGGACATTCTGAGATGGAAGATGGACAACCTCAAAGGCATGGTGAAGATTTACCTCATAGATGCTCCACCACCAAAGCTGTGGTGTTACAGGGTCCAGGGTCACTGGTGGCCTCCACCCCAAACTCTGGAAGCATCCCAGGTTTTCTTCAGGTTAGTCCTAACTTTTGCATGCCAAGTTGGGCCAGGCCTGTTGTGCACAGGCGTGTTTTCCCTTTGGGGAATCAGACATGGGGGGAAGATTCTGGTCCGGCCTTCACCTGTTTTCGATTAATGGGATGCAAATTAATTTCACACTTGTCTACAGTGGGATTCCCAATCTGCCATAATGGGCAGCATCAGAAGATGCAGCTGTAATTTCATACCAGTGTAAAATGAATTTTTGGACCTTCTATCAAATTCTAGCACTGTCCTCTGGTATTGCTCCCTCCAGAATTGTGTTCATAGTAGTAAGAGAATTATTTGTTACTAAATGGGATTGAAGGTGATTTAGCAGTTTGGATTAGGAATTGGCTGATAGAAGACAGAGGGTGGAGGTTGATGGGAAATATTCAACCTGGAGTGCAGTTACAAGCAGTGTACCTCAAGGATCTGTTTTAGGGCCACTGCTGTTTGTTATTTTTATAAATGACCTAGATGAGGGTATAGAGGGTTGGATTAGTAAATTTGCTGACGATACCAAAGTGGGGGGAATTGTAGACAGCGAGGATGGATGTTACAGTTTGCAGAGGGACATAGATTAGGGCCAGTCATAGACAGCAGTGGGAAGTTGTGCGTGGAGCCTGAAGAGATTGGAGAGGCACTGATTAAATATTTCTCTTCGGTATTCACGCAGGGTGATGTAAATGTAGTTATGGAGAACACTGAGGTACAGGGTAGCAAACTGGAAAGTATCAAAGTAGATAGGGAGGATGTGCTAGATATTCTCGAGGGTTTGAAGTTGGATAAGTCTCCTGGGCCAGACGGGATTTACCCTAGGATTCTCTGGGAGGCAAGAGAGGAGATTGCAGAGCCTCTGGCTCTGCTCTTCAGGTCGTCGTTGGTTACAGGTGTGGTTCCGGAGGACTGGAGGATAGCGAATGTGGTCCCATTGTTCAAGAAGGGGAAGAGAGACCTTCCAGGGAATTATAGGCCAGTGAGTCGTACTTCTGTTGTGGGCAAAGTATTGGAGAGAATTATTAGGGATAGGATTTATAGTTATTTAGAGAGAAATGAATTGATTGGGGATAGTCAGCATGGTTTTGTGAAGGGTAGGTCGTGCCTTACTAACCTTATTGAGTTTTTTGAAAAAGTGACCAAAGAGGTGGATGGGGGTAAGGCGTTTGATGTGGTATATATGGACTTTAGTAAGGCGTTTGATAAGGTGGCCCATGGAAGACTTCTGCAGAAAATGCAGATGTATGGGATAGAGGTTGATTTAGCTAATTGGGTTAGGAATTGGCTAGCAGATAGAAGACAGAGGGTGGTGGTTGATGGGAGATATTCATCGTGGAGTTCGGTGACAAGTGGTGTACCTCAGGGGCCTGTTTTGGGGCCCCTGCTGTTTGTAATTTTTATAAATGATGTGGATGAGGGTATTGAAGGATGGATTAGTAAATTTGCAGATGACACTAAAGTCGGTGGAGTGGTAGTGAAGAGGGGTGTTATAGTTTGCAGAGAGACTTGGACAAGTTGCAGAGCTGGGCCGAGAGGTGGCAAATGGAGTTTAATGTGGAAAAGTGTGAGGTAATGCACTATGGCAGGAATAATAAATGTGTAGAGTATAGGGCTAATGGTAGGATTCTTAGTAGTCTTGATGAACAGAAGGATCTTGGTGTGTATGTGCATAGATCCCTGAAAGTAGGCAGTCAAGTCGAGAAGGTTGTTAAGAAGGCATATGGAGTCTTAGCTTTTATTGGTAGGGGGATTGAATTTTGGAGCCGCAACGTCATGTTGCAACTGTACAAAACTCTAGTGCGGCCGCACTGGAGTATTGTGTGCAGTTCTGGTCCCCGCATTATAAGAAAGATGTGGAGGCATTGGAGAGGGTACAGAGGACGTTTACCAGGATGTTGCCTGGTATGGAGGGCAGGTCTTATGAAGAGAGGCTGAGGGATTTGAGGTTGTTTTCGTTAGAAAGGAGGCGGCTAAGAGGGACCTAATCGAAACATATAAGATGATTAGAGGTTTAGATAGGGTGGACAGTGATAGCCTTTTTCCTAGGATGGAGAAAGCTAGCACGAGGGGACACAGCTTTAAATTAAGGGGTATGAGTTATAGGACGGATATCATAGGTAGGTTCTTTACTCAAAGAGTGATTAGGGAGTGGAATGCCCTGCCTGCAGCTGTTGTAGATGCGCCAAGTTTGGTGGCGTTTAAGAGGTTAGTTGATAAGTATATGGAAGAGAAGGGAATGGTTAGTTTGGAGGGGCATTGCTTTTTATATTGGTCGGCGCAACATCGAAGGCCGAAGGGCCTGTTCTGTGCTGTAATGTTCTATGTTCTATAGATAGGTTGCAGAGCTGGGCCGTGAGGTGGCAAACAGAATTCAATACGGATAAGTGTGAGGTGATTCACTTTGGTAGGAATAACAGGCATATGAAATATAGGGCTAATGGAAGGACCCTTAATAGTGTTGTCGAGCAGAGGGATCTTGGGGTACAAGTACAAAGCTCTTTGAAAGTTGGCACCCAGGTTGATAAAGTTGTTAAGAAGGCGTACGGTGTGTTAGCTTTTATTGGTAGAGGGATTGAATTTAGGAGCCGTAAGGTTATGTTACAACTGTACAAAACTCTGGTGCAGCCGCACTTGGAGTATTGCGTACAGTTCTGGTCGCCGCATTATAAGAAAGATGTGGAAGCATTGGAAAGGGTGCAGAGGAGGTTTACCAGGATGTTGCCTGGTATGGTGGGAAGGCCTTATGAGGAAAGGCTGAGGACCTGAGGTTATTTTCATTAGAGAGAAGAAGGTTACGCGGTGACCTAATTGAGGCGTATAAGATGATCAAAGGATTGGATAGGGTGGATAGTGAGAGCCTTTTTCCTTGGATGGTGATGACCAACACGAGGGGACATAACTTTAAATTAAGAGGTGGTAGTTACAGGACGGATGTCAGAGGCAGGTTCTTCACACAGAGGATAGTGAGGGCATGGAATGCCCTGCCTGCAGCAGTTGTGGACTCGCCTACTTTGGGGGCATTCAAATGTTCGGTGGATAGGCATATGAATGATATTGGAATAGTTTAGGTTAGAGGGTCCACTGGCCGGCGCAACATCGAGGGCTGAAGGGCCTGTACTGCGCTGTAATGTTCCATGTTCTATGTTCTATGTTCTATAAATCTGAAAATTGAAGAATATTTCAAAAATTAGAGAACTATAGATCACATCTTCAAAAAGCCTTTTGTTTGGTAATGGGATCCTCTTGAAATGACTTGCAGCTTCAGCATTTTGATTTGTACAAAGATATTTGTACAAATAGGTAAACATGCTTTGAAATTTTTTTCAGGTTAACCTGACTAATACTAACTTAAAAAGTAAATGAAACCCTCAGCTCCTTTCAAAAGAGGTTTTGTCACGACTTGTTTAAAGAAACATAAATTACTTGCATGCATTTGTTTGCAGCAGACCTTGTTCTCAGACCCAAGCCTCAAAATCTTTAGTGCTTCCTTACAGTCAACTAACAAGCTACCATTTCTCCCTCAAATAATCTTAGAAGAAATAGATGTAATTAAAAGAATGAAATTGACCTGGAGAATGGATCGGCCTTTCTGAGGTGTGATCGTTGTGCAGCGGGTGGCACGGTGGCATAGTGGTTAGCACTGAAGTCTCACAATTTAGGGTCTGGAGTTTGATTCTGGCCTTGGAGGTCGGTGGGGGGGCAGTGGGAGTGGGGGTGGAGTTGCTGCCTTTGTGGAGTTTGCATGTTCTTCCTGTGTCTGCATGAGTTTCCTCCAGGTACTCTGGTTTCCTCCCACAATCCAAAGAGGTGCAGCTTAGGTAAATTGGCTATGCTAAATTGCCCCTTAGTGCCTCAAAATATGTAGGTTAGGTGGATTGGCCAAGGTAAATGCATAGGGTTATGGGGATCGGGTAAGAGGGAAGGTCTACTTTGGAGAATTTGTGCAGCCTCAATGGGTTGAATGGCCTCTTTCTGCACCGTAGAGATTTTATGGTCCATGTGCATGTGTAATCATTTACATATTCATTTTCATGTTAATCTACATGCAGTGCAAAGCAATATTAAAATGTCCCCTCATTTCCTTAAATAGAAAAACCACCAGAGTCATAAGCCATGTACACAATGAAATAGGATAATTGTGAACAGTATTTAAATTGGTATTGACTCTCATAATAATCGTTGGGTCGAAGGGCCTGTTTCCCGTGCTGTTTTGTTCTTTGTTCTTTGAGAAATCAATGAATGTATTCACATCTGGAAACACCTATCTTACCTAATTGTCCAAGTGTTTCTGAAACATAGATGTCTGTTATCTCAACCTGATCTGGTAACAGCGAAACGGAGATCTGGAATTGTAGTATTGATGACATACACAATGTCATCTCCCTCACCTCCACTCTCGGAACTTGAAGTTCTGAAGAATGAGAATAAGCGTCATCCTTGACACTCAGAGTTCTTAGGCATGAGTCTGTTGGATAACTTTCTCAACCGACATCCATTCCTCTTCAACATTGCAGGAAGCCATGTCCTCTCTTGCATGTGGATCACACAAATTTTTCACCCTATGTGCAGAAGAGGCAACTGCACATCACAAGCTTCCACATGCTGTGTAACTATCATTATACTGAAAGCTTGTTCACTTTCAAATTTGTGTTTGTCTTTCTCAGTGTCTTCTTTGCCACCCAGATCTCTGCACAACTCGTGGACATGCCATGCTTAAAAGTGACATTCTTGCCACCAATGGCATCTGTTTTTTGCTGAGTTGTGACTTGCTGTTATTTCTAACTGCTCCCTTACTACCAATCTTTGTACACAATCTACATAATCGTTTCCAGTTTCCCACTAGACCGTTGACTTTGCCAGTATGTCAAAGCACAGCACAGTTATATGGATTGTGCCTGAGGTCACACTTTCTGCATATCTTGCACTGTGTAGATGCGTTGGCTGCCCCACATTTAGTTGTTGCTGCTCTAAGTAGTTGTAGGTTTGCCTGACCACAGTGATAGTTTCATATTTTCTGTCATCTTTAAATAGACTGTCCATGTTGTGTTCCTTTTACACATTAAGCTATATTTTAGGAACAACTCTATTAGAGTCAATATGGTCACTAGCATCATTACTTTCTCAGAGAATTCTACATTTGAAGGATCATCAACCTTGTTCCAAAATCTTCTAACAAATTGATCAATAATTTCTGCTGGCTATTGTTTATAGGCTATCAGCTTAAGCCAATAGATTCTGAAATTTATTTTAACTCTTGGCTGAGTCCAGAGATTAGATGGCCCTTTCTGGCCAGCTTCTGACACTCCAGATGTATTGATGTCATTTATAATCACTGCTCCATACAGTGCCCAGATCATTTAAATATGTTGAGGAAGTCTGGTTATTTCACTGTCATGGATAAAAAATCTTTGTTTCTCAAAAATCTTATTTTCTAAGATTTTCTCTTCAAATAACTTTTCCTCAATGGAACGAAAGAATGCACTGGATCTCTGCCAATGCCTTGAGCTCTGTGGTCTCTGCACTGGCTTTCAGCTTCTGCATAGGGGACTCCACCCACAGAGTTATTTTGGCAGGAAAAGTTCCTGTGCTCAATGGCTCAGCAGTCTCAGATCTCTAATTCAGATCAACTTTTCTAGCTTGACTCCTCCAGGACACTGTCTCTCTGGTCTGGTCAATGACCATTCCAATATGCCTTCCCCTTCAATCACTCACTCTTAGAGTACTGATTCTCAAGGGTAATTCTTGGAGGAATGATTGATATGTCATCAATAGTCCCATTCTAATCGTCCTCACTGAATGATTTTACTGACCCCCTTATCCCCCACCCCCTCACCCTGGTCAATCGTGGCCCCCTTCCCTATCCTTCTTCCCTCCCCCCGATCTCAGGCTGAGTGGAAACAGACCCCCCCCATTGATCTCAGCTGAGTGGCAGCAGACCCCCACTCCCCTTCCAGTGACCTCAGGCAGAGTGATTCCCCTCCCCTCCTCACCTGGACCCTCCCCTATAAGGCCCCCATCTGCTCTGGACTCCGGTGGCTGTGTGACACTTTGCTCTCTCTCCCCTGTCCCCAATCATTGAGACACTGATCCACCACTATCCTACCAACCCCAGCACACCTGCAGGTGCTCACTTGCCTTCCCCTCAATACTAACAAGTAAACTGCGTGTAACTTGCTGGAATGCCCTGCCAAACTGCCTACAGCTGATCTGCTCCCTTAAAAACTCAAGGGTGGACAGACAGGCCATACAGGGAAAAAAATAAACACATGACCATCCCCCCACCCCGCCCCCCGATTTACTCAAGCTGACATCGGGAGGCTGCTGATGTGGCAGAGACGAGGTGGGACATTCTCTTCTCCCCCCTGCAGGACACAGACCGGGGTGGGGGTGGTGGTGCTGATGGAAATGCAGCCAAAAGGAGCAGCTGCTGCTTCAGTTAGTGCCATGGCACTGACCCCCCGAAAGGGAATGCAATTCCACAAGAAGGTCAATGATCTCAACGAGCAAGAGTAAGTACTTAACCCACTTAGCATCTTCCCCTAAATTACCCCGAGATCCTCCCATCCCCAGCACCCTGCATACTTCCAGCCCCTGATCCCAGCACCCCCTTCCTATCCCTTCAAGAGCCCCACTGCACTTGTCTTCGAAGAGTCACCGCCTGATACTCTGCATAAGTCATGCCTTCATTTCTTTCTTGGTTCCTTCTGTCCCAATGTGAAAATGCTGGCATTGGACTGGGATAAACACAGTAAGAATCTCACAACATCAGGTTAAAGTCCAACAGGTTTATTTGGTAGTAAACGCCATTAGCTTTCGGGGTTTGCCCCTTCATCAGGTGAGTGGAGAGTCATGCACCTGACAAAGGGGCAAACCCCAAAAGCTAGTGGATTTACTATCGAATAAACTTGTTGGACTTTAACCTGGTGTTGTGAGACTTCTTACTGTCCTTCTGTTCCCACAGGAGAAGACTGACCATAACACTGGAGACAGAGTGAAAACAAGGAATGGTGCCAGATCTCTGCGTTCTTACTCCCTTTGATGGTGTAGGAAGGAGAAATGTGGGTCCAGTTAGTGGTGAGACTACTGGATCACTCTCTGGTGAACATGACACATCTGCTGACATACATCGGGTGGAGGAGGGAATGCCCGAGGCCTCTGGCATGCGGGGGCCAGCCGGAGGTGAGAACTCAGCTGGCCCCAGGCTACATGTTGGGCCTCTGAGATCACTTCTCCCTCAGCTGCTGGAGATACAGCAATAGAGCCAGGGAATACAGGAGAGGCTGACGGCCACACTGGACCGACTACAAGGCTGTTGGGAGGAGTCCCAAAGCTTTCAGGCAGACCAGTTATTGCCTGTCTTCTGCGCTTCCCAGGCCAACACTACGAGGGTGGTGTCAACGAGTGAAAGCCTGGGGTAGGGGACCCTCACACCACGAATGGCAGGCTCCAAGCGATGGCCGAGCCACAGCAGGCCATAAGCTGAGGGACTCAACAGGATTCTTCATGTTCTGCAGCCCATGGCTGAGAAGATTGAGAGATTGCAGAACAGCGCTGGGACACAGCAGGACAGCGCTGGGACACAGCAGGACAGCACTGGGACACAGCAGGACAGCGCTGGGACACAGCAGGACAGCGCTGGGACACAGCAGGACAGCACTGGGACACAGCAGAACAGCGCTGAGACACAGCAGGACAGTGCTGAGACACAGCAGGACAGTGCTGGGACACAGCAGGACAGCGCTGGGACACAGCAGGACAGCGCTGAGACACAGCAGGACAGCGCTGAGACACAGCAGGACAGCGCTGGGACACAGCAGGACAGCGCTGGGACACAGCAGGACAGCGCTGGGACACAGCA
This sequence comes from Sphyrna mokarran, assembly GCA_024679065.1. Taxonomy (NCBI): domain Eukaryota; kingdom Metazoa; phylum Chordata; class Chondrichthyes; order Carcharhiniformes; family Carcharhinidae; genus Sphyrna; species Sphyrna mokarran. The sequence goes on from JAGIQG010000001.1 coordinate 63,924,910, forward strand.
GGACAGCGCTGGGACACAGCAGGACAGCGCTGGGACAGAGCAGGCTATAGCTACAGCCCATGAGAATGTAGCCCAGTCTTAGAGAGCCATGACTGAAGGACTGCAGAACGTGGCCCAGTCTCAGAGGGCATTTGTTGTAGCTGTTGACTCAGGTGGCCATTGCGGAGGACCTGATCACTATGGGTAGGACACAGGTGGTCCTCCAGGACTGGCAGGGTCAGGTGTCACCGGAGCTTCTGGAGCTCACTGCAGAAGCACCGCCATCCCATGGAGTGACCCACGGGCCCACAAGAACCCCAAGGGAAGAGGAAGGGCTAAAGCCCACACTGGGGTCTTCCTGTCGGAAGAATTTGGCTGCGGCTACATCTTCTAATTCCCCCCTTCCTGAACCAGGACATCTCAGGGGCAGTGGGATGAATTGAGCATCATGGAAATGTCCCAGACACCTGGAAACCAAACAGGCCCCTCAAGGTCCAGAGCCTCCAGAGGACATCTGCCTCATGCATCACAGGCCACAGGGCAAGGTAGGCAGCTGGCCTCCTCTATTTCCCATGTACAGTCTGGGGAGTCACTGAGATGTGGTGGTAGGCCACATAAGGTTAGGAAGTTATGGTTGCACTCAGATGGCATGGATGAAGGGTTGCATTCATTAGATAGATCTTTAAGCATCTTAATGGTTTCCATTCACACGTTTGTACGTTAGAATTTATTATTTAAACATCTTTATTGTCATCAGTAAGTTTTTTCACTACCCACCTGTGACTAGTCTGGAATAAGAATCCTCTTCCATTGATGATTGCCGGAGGGATGCTTCATGTTGATGTCAGTTAGGGAGGCTCCTCAGTGCTGTGTCAATGAGAAAATGAAGCCACTGATTCCCCAGAACCCACAAGTTCTCTCCCTTCCACCACCCAACCCACCTCAGGAGTTTGTATGGGGGTTTCAGAATCCTTACCCACTACACAATGTGAGCCCAGATGCCAGCGTGCACACAGAGCTGAGGTAGGAGTCAGATTACTTTGTACCAGAGCTTCATCATAGTGGTGTTTAGCCATTAACTGTCTGTGTGCATGGAAATAGAACCCATGCGCACAGACACAAGCCCCCAGTGACTGAACCAGCTGGTGATCAGGGTCTCCCTAGCTGCCCTCATGAGTCTCATTCAAGCTCATTCAGCCCTCCAATGCCTGGGTAGTGTTGCTCAGTATGCTTCTCCTCTTTCTCCTCCTTCTTTTCCTCCTCCTCCTTCTGGGCAGCGTCCTCGGCTAGTCTCCATGTCCTTCTCCTCTCCCAAAAGGTCACCTCTTTGCTGTGCCAGTTTGTGCAGGGCATCTCACACTACCACAATGTGGGAAGAGATTGGAGGGCTGTATTGCCAGAGCAGTCTAGGCACCTTCAGGGCAAAACTTCTGCTGTCTGTGTCAGATAGATTTAGGGTTGAATACAATTTGTAGCAGCTCACCACAGCAGTGTTAACAATATTGCTACATATATTGGCTCTGTTTATTAATTTATTGGTTGCAATCTCATAACTTTGCCATTGCAAGTGTAAAAATGATCAATTCTGCCACATATCGCCATTCATTTCCACAGGAAAAGGAAGTGGAACACCTGTAGCCATTGTTGATCATACAGTATTTTGTTTGCAGCCTACAGCTGGTGTTAGCTTTTCCTTCTCTGCGTTTGTTTCTTCAGCAGCTTTTAGCGGGCTGGGAGATGTCAGCGTTTCTCTTTCTGTAGCTGTAGTTTCTCTTCCAGATTTTCAAAACTCAATCAATTTGTTCCACTCCAGATAGCGAGTTATGGGTTCTAAGACTGCAGTCTTGCTTGTGTCTTTATTGAACTGCATGCAACATGGCTGCACCCAGCCATTTCCTCAAGGTCACACAATTGTGGCAAGCCAGGTCACATACTTAATACGGATTGCATTTTCAAACCCAGACAGGCCTGTGATATGATTGCTACAGTTCCAACAACTGGAAATGTGTTAACCTATATCTCTTCCTGTGATGATGTATAGCAAACAAATTCAGCAGTTATCTTGGTCAATACGTAAACTGCATTACATAACACAACAGCTAATGGCAGCAAATAGTTTTAATGTTGAGCTGGAAGAAACACTCTTAGATAAGATTTGAACCCAGATAAAATCTAGGTGTTTAGTCAACACTGATTTGTTGAAACCGAGAGCAACAGAGAAGTTTAAACAAGCATTGTCTTTCAGATTAAGGTGGATAGATTTTATTTTGCTCCAGGCACTTTGCATTCTATGCTATAACTTCATGTCCGTACTTGCTTAAATCTGAACTGAACACTGTTCTGTGAATAGCACTGATTCAGACTGAAACAATTCAGTACTCTGTTTAGTCATTAATTTGTACAAAGTCTTGCACTTTAAACTTGGCACTTTAATTGTAAAAAGATAACCAGTGTTGAATTCATACATGACAAAATCAGAGCAGCACAAAAAAAACCAAAATGAGTTTAGTTTAAGAGCACAAACAAAATATAAGGGAAGGGGCTTCCAGTGCAATGCATGTTTTATAAAGGTATTGATAAGAGTTATATTGGTCTTTGCAATAGTACAAAGTGTAAAACAGCTTGCACTATTTTCTTTTCCATCAAAGTTTTGGACTGAGATGGTCCTTGGATTTTAGCTGTGGGCTCCTGATGGTCAGCCACTGCATGGCTTGACAGAGACCCTGGGCATTCTAATCTTGCCCATCAAGGCACAGTATTCAAATGGAGACTGCTGGAGGTTTGGCACACATTACTGTCCTCAGAATGGTCAGTATCAGGAACAAAAACACAAGCCATCACTATTTCTTCAGGGCTTGGATCTGCAGACTCACTGAGCAGTTGGACGGTTGATCGAAGGCAGCTGTCAAATCTGTTCAATTGAGGAACAGCAATAGCCAAGGTCTGGAAGTCACAATCATTCCTGTGTCCCAGTCCTCCCTAAGCTTACTACAGTTGTACTTCTGTGGAAATGAAGGCCTGATTGGACCCTAGCTGCCTCTTATCTGGAGTTCTATATGGTACAGTCAGGCATTTGTCCCTTCCAGCAGAATCTTCAGGTTTGCTAGCGAAAAATGCCAAAAAAAACCCCAATTAATATCTCCCCTATTTCTTTTGATTCCAAACATAGCCGACAACTCTGATCTTCAAGATGACCAATTTTATCCCTTACTGTCCTTTTGTTATTCATATACCTGTAGAAGCTCTTAGGATTATCCTACATCTCGACTGCCAGGTGCTCAGTTGTGGCAACTAGGGGATTTTCACAGTAACTTCATTGTAGTGTTCATGTAAGCCTACTGGTGACCCTATATATTAAAAAAATGATGTTTCAAGAAAAATGATTTAAAAAAATACAATTACCTGCATGTCAAGTTTAATCTTGCAGTGCAGAACCCAGCTTAGGGTCACAATGCACACAGGCTTCTTTGAAAGTTGCCAAAGCATACAAGATATGATAATATTCATCACAAGTCTTTGGTGACTTGTTGATCTGTCTTTGTGCCATTTGGGCACAGCTTGTGCATGACTAATCTTGGGTCTGGTAAAATGTAACTTCACTTGACGATGGATCAAATGCAAAGCGGTATATCTCTGCAGTCTTCTCTTGTTGCTCTGAGCTGTTCTAGTGAAGATTGTGTTATTATTGGTGGGACAGGTGCAAAGAGAATTAGAATGAGTGACATCAAACAGGCATACGACTGCTTCAGTACACAGGAAGTTAATTAATAAAACTATTAGCAGACATTTTCAGAGGGCAAAGACATTTTTTTGGCAGCATACAGGACTCCATCAGCTTGTCAACTCACTGGAAATGCGTTTTGTAATGACTTTAAAGGAGGATTTCCATGAGCGTTAGTAACAAGAGACAAAAGGAAAGATCTGTACCATAATTAAGAAAAATAGGATCTTCTGTGGATTGACATAATTCGACAAAAGGTACAAATTAGCCTCATGCAACTGGAATGGGCATATTCTAAACACTGAGAAAAAGATCAGAAAATCCTGTTTGAATGGTCTATAAGTGGCATGATGCACTGAAACTCAATTTCTTTCTATGTTTTAGTAATATAATAGTATCACTATAGTACTATTGCCAAGACAAGATTTGTGATGAATATCATCACATCTTGTAGGCTGTGGCAACTTTCAAAGAAGCCTGTGTGCATTGTTACCCTAATCTGCGTTTGGTGCTGAAAGATTGAATTTGACATGCAGGTAATTGTATTTTTTTTAAATCATTTTTCTTGAAACATCAGTTTTTTTAATATTTAGGGTCACGAGTAGGCTTACATGAACACTATAATGAAGTTACTGTGAAAATCCCCTAGTTGCCACAATTAAGCACTTGGCAGTCAAGATCAAGGATAATCCTAAGACCTTCTACAGGTATATTAATAGCAAAAGGATAGTAAGGGAAAAAATTTTTCCCTTACTATCCTTTTGCTATTAATATACTTGAAGATCACTATACACTTGAAGATCAGAGTGGTCGGCTACACATGGAACCAAAACAAATGGGGGGAGACATTAAATGGTTTTTTTGCATCCGTATTTAGTCAGGAAACTGGCATGGAGTTGATGGAAATAAGACAAATAGGGAGGACATGAAATCTATACAGACTAAAAGGAATGAGGTGCTTACTGTCTTGAGGCAAATCAGAGTAGATAAATCCCAAGACCAAACAGAGTATTCCCTCAGCCCTTGAAGGAGACTAGTATTGAAATTGCAGAGGCCCTGACAGATGTATTTAAAATGTCAGTATCCATGGGTGAGGTGCTGGATAGCTCATGTTGTTCTATTGTTTAAAAAAGGCTCAAAAATTAATCCGGGAAATTATAGGCCGGTAAGTTTGACGTCAGTAGTAAGTAAATTATTGGAAGGAATACTAAGAGATAGGATCTACAAATACTTGGATAGACAGGGACTTATTAGGGAGAGTCAACATGGCTTTGTGCGTGGTAGGTCATGTTTAACCAATCTATTAGAGTTTTTCGAGGAGGTTACCAGGAAAGTGGACAAAGGGAAGGACGAAAGATGTTGTCTACATGGATTTCAGTAAGGCCTTTGACAAGGTCCCACAAGGGAAGTTAGTTAGGAGAGTTAGTAAATTGGATTAGACATTGGCTGAATGGAAGAAGCGAGAAAGTGGTAGTGGAGGATTGGTTCTCTGAATGGAGGCCTGTGACTAGTGGTGTGCCAAAGTGATCAGTGCTGGGTCCATTGTTGTTTGTCATCTATATCAATGATCTGGATGATAGTGTGGTAAATTGGATTAGCAAATTTGCTGATGATACAAAGATTGGAGGTGTAGTGGATAGTAAGGAAGGTTTTCAAAGCTTGCAGAGGGGTTTGGACCAGCTAGGAAAATGGGCTAAAAAATGGCAGATAGAGTTTAATACAGACAAGTGTGAGATATTGCACTTTGGAAGGACAAACTAAGGTAGAACATACAAGGTAAATGATAGGACATTGAAGAGTATAATGGAACAGAGGGATCTGGGAATAAAGATATATAATTCCCTAAAAATGGTTTCATAGGTAGATAGGATCATAGAGAGTGCTTTTGGAACCTTAGCCTTTATAAATTAAAGTATTGAGTATAAGAGTTGGAATGTTATGGTGAGGTTGTATAAGACATTGGTGAGGTCGAATTTAGAGTATTGTGTGCAGTTTTGGTCACCTAATTACAGGAAGGATATTAATAAGGTTAAAAAAGTGCAGAGAAGGTTTGCAAGAATGTTGCCGGGACTTGAGAAACTGAGATACAGAGAAAGGTAGAATAGGATAGGACTTTATTCCTTGGAGTGTAGAAGTATGAGGGGAGATTTGGTAGAAGTGTATGAAGTTATGATGGGTATAGATAGAGTGGATGCAAACATTTACTCTATCTGAGGCTAGGGGAGGAAAATCCTAGAGGACATGGGTTAAGGGTAAAGGGGGAAAAGTTTAAAGGGAATATTAGGGGGGGATTCTTCACATAGAGAGTGATGGAAGTGTGTAATGAGCTGCCAGATGAAGTGGTGAAAGTGGTCTCACTTTTAACATTTAAGGAAAACTTGGACAAGTACATGGATGAGAGGGGTGTGGCGGGATATGGTCCGGGTGCAGGTCAGTGGGACTAGGTGGAAAAATGATTCAGCACAGACAAGAAGGGCCAAAAGGCATGTTTCTGTGCTATAATGTTCTATGGTTTGAGTACACCGAGGGAGAATTTAGCATGGCCAATGCACCTTATCAATATCTCTTTCGGACTGTGGGAGGAAACTGGAACACCTGGAGGAAACTTCTGCACTGACAGTGACCCAAACTGCACATCGAACCCAGGTCCCTGGCGCTGAGACAGCAATGTTAATCACTGTGCCACCGTGAACAGTCTTCAAGCAAATTGTTTCATGCAGAAGTTCCTTTCCAAGTTTATTTGTCTACTTAGACCTCTTCTCCTCTTCAAAAAATTCCTCAGAACTAACTCTTCAACAAGGCTTTCAGTCACTACTCCTTCTGTTTCTCCATCTCCTTGTTGATGCCTACATGCTGTGCAAAATAATTTGAAACTTTTCAGCAATTTAAAGATGTAATGATAAAAGCAAAATTCAGTGGATACTGAATTCCAAAATAAAAACAGAAATGCTGGAAAATCTCAGCCATCTGTCATCATCTGTGGAGAGAGAGAACAGAGTCAATGCTTTGAAATATTATTCAGAATTCTCCAGCTGAGATCTAAATTTAAGTTTATTTATTAATGCCACAAGTAGGTTTACATTAACACTGCTATGAAGTTACAGTCAAAATCACCTAGTCGCCATAGTCCAGTGCCTATTCGGGTACACAGAGAATTTAGCATGGGCAATGCAGCTAACCAGCATCTATTTCGGACTGTGAAAGGAAACCGGAGCGCCCGGAGGAAACCCACATAGACACGGGAAGAACATGCAAACTCTGCACGACAGTGATCCAAGCCAGGAATCAAACCCAGGTCCCGGAGAGGCAGAAGTGTAACCACTCTAACCAGTAGTTTACAAAGTTGTTAGTGCAACAGTTAAATGTTAAGATCATTTGTCTTTGCCTTGAGAAAATTCAGTTTGATTCTATTTGATTCCCAACCAGTTCTAACAACCTCTGTATGTTCTTGTTTCAAATACAAGCACAGGCTTGACAAGAAATATGAGCTAATCTATGTAGTATTCCTGCAAGTACTTTGTTTACTAAATGCGCTTGGCTATTTATGAGATATGCAACACTCTTATTTTCTATATACAATAGGAATCAAACTCTGAAATATAAAGCGAAAACTCTTGCAAAGTAATGCACTCAGGTCCGAAAACTGGAGTGAAGAAATGTGCTTTTAATTAACATGATTCAGCTCCAGGAGAGGGCAGACTTGCAACAAAAATTAATCTGGAATGCACTGTACAATGTAAGATGGTGGCAAAGGAGGGGCCCCTTGCAAATGTTACTGAGGACAATGCCAGTTTAAGGGCCTCACACAGTGAGGCACCCACAGTGACAGGCCCCTGCGTCTCAGGTTTTATAGACATTGATATTGTGCCTATTCAGCTCCTCATGGTTCCATACTGTCCCTATGCTCCTCCTACTGCAGCTGGAGAACCCTCTTCTTCTGACCTCAAGGCCAAAAAGACAGATTGAAACTTGATTCTCAGCCAATTTTTTTTCCTGTGAAGATGTGAATGCAATGGCAGCTCACCCCAATTATTTAGACAACAGCCATGGATCAATTTACTTTAATCCTTGGCCTCCATCTTCAGGCACAGAGAATGACATCCATTTCTTACTTTTCCAAACAAAATTCTCCGTCCTACTATTGGAGATTAACAATCATTACCCAGTATCAGATGTGCTGACCATGGTCTTGTCACACTTCAACAAATATTAACAGGATGTTGAGCAATAGGCTTAACCACAGAGTGGATTCGCTTTCTCACATAGTATTTACAACAAAACTAGCCTTGTACCTATGTCTAACTTACAAAAGGGTGACAGGCCAGGGGCTAAGCTAAAACAGAGATGGCGGTTGGATAAAAATATTCCGAGGGGACATTGTTTATGTTGTTAAAATGAAGGAAGGCATTGATAAAGTGGATGCAAATCATTTCACCTGGATTGTAAATGCAAGATGACTTAAAGTGAAAATTGCTGTGGGGCACAATTCTGGCAAGATGTGGAAGCTTGAGGCAGTTCTGTAAAAAAGTCATACAGACTCGAAACGTTAGCTCTCCACAGCCAGCTGCCAGGGCTGCCCAATTTTTCAGCACTTCCTGTTTTTATTTCAGATATCCAATAGGATTTTGCCTAAATTTGTTCCTGTCAATCACTATGGTTGGTGTAGTTTTTGTATTTTCGATAAATTCCGTCTCTCACTCTGTAAGAGTTTGTATTTGCTCAACAGGAGTTTCAAATTGTTGTGGCATCTATTTCAGAAATTGCAGCACCTATTTCAATGGTTTCCTCTTGACATGAACGGAAGGAAGGAAGTTAAAGCTGCACCCTGTTACTGTGTAATAGAGGGTTCTAGACAAGTAATGTTCGTACATATTTACAGATAACAGCCCCGACACATTACAGTGACACGGAAGAAGATTATTCTAATCTGTCCATCCGTCCGCAAAAGAATGTCATTCAGAGGCTTTAGGTGGAGGCAGTGGCCTCATGGTAATGTCACTGGATTAGTAATCCAGCAAGAGGAGAGCAGGGCAATGTTCTGCGAACCATGGGGGCGATTCTCCCATCACGGCCCACAGATTTTCTGGCAGGGTTGGGTCGGGAGATGCGCGTGTCAGCCATTTCACAGGTCCCCGCAAGTGTTTATGACCTGCGTGCATCTCCCGACCGGAAAAAAATGATGCCACTAGGACTGTACAGAAAAGCAGTGTGCTACTGATTTGCATTACTTTCCATATCTTAGCATGCCATTATCAGGGTCCACACAGCAATCTCCACCCACTTTAGCGTTTCCCACCTTTTTGGCGTGATGTCACGTTGACGTGAATCAGAGTAGGCATATGACAGTCTCAGTCTGGCATGGCAGCCTTGAACTGGCGTGAGGAAGTATGTGCTGCTGGCGGAGCACAGGAGATGTTGCAGGCAGGCCCTAGAGATGTTTGGTGACCTTCCTCCTGCTGCCTTCAGGTGTTGGCCCATGGACCAGTGATATTTGGGGTGGAGGGGTGGAGTGGAGGGGTGGGGTGGAGGGGCGGGGTGGGGAAGTGGGGTGGGGAGGGTTTTCTATTTTCTCAGAGCTCTATGTGAGATTCTGTGAAGGAGTCCCACTCAGTCTTCCCCTCCAGGGCACTTTGCAATGGGATTGTCTTGTCGCGGGGTGTGATGTTCTGGGGTGGGAAGGAGTGCACCATGTGCTGATTGAGGCCTATCCAGATGAAGCAGCTGCAGCACCAGGCCAGGGTGAAGAGGTTCAGACATAGACTGCGTCGAATCTGCTGTCACTGGGCACACATCTGGAGGTGCTTTGCAGTCTATCCCGGCCCTGTAACACGGACCAGCAACACATATCTGTAACTGATGCTGCAGTTGCACACACAGCAATGGCTCATAATCTGCATAATCTGTGCGCGGATGGCGGGGGAGAGGTGTTGAATCAGGGATACATTAGTCACAGCTTGAGGTGTAATTAACAATTTATGAAGCAACAAGTTGTGATGCATGCCCTGTTGCTTGTGACACCCTTGGCGGATGTCCCCTGGGTGGCCGGGACCTAAGGCCTCAGCTGATTTGCGGATGGCACCGTTTTGATGCCACCCTGTTCATGTCGCTGGTCCTAAGATGCCCCAGTGTGAGGAAGGATGGAATCGGAAGATCTCGGGATGTCTGGGATCTTCCGGGTGGCAGACCCCGGCATGGGTTCAAGCCCTTCCTCCTCCCTTGGGGTGCCCAGAGGCCCCAGGGGCACTCCATGGGCAGCTGGATTGAGCTTCAGAAGCTCCAGTGTCACCTGGCTGTGCCAGTCCCGGATGCCTGGATGCGCCTGCCCCATGATCTGTGATTCCTCAGCCTTTGCCCTCTGAAACTGGGCCAAGGTCTGGAACCCCTCCGCTAGAGTATTCTGTGAGCACGCCAGGCTCTCAAGTCCCTCAGCAAGAGCCCTCTGAGCCTAGGCTCAGTCAAAGCTCACCGCCTGCTGTATCTTCAGAATGCCAGTGAAAGGTCCAGCTATGGCCAGCAGTGTATCCTACACGATCCCATGGCCATTGAACACTGTACCTCCTGCATGCGGGAAAAACACTCGCCTGTTGTGTCTCCAGGATGGCCTGGACCCTGTCACCCATGAGGATAGACCTTTGAGCCAGACTTTCTACTGCGGTCACCATCCTTGCAGTGTTGGCCTGGGTCTCATGCTGTGTCGGCATCCCTTCCTGCATCAAGCCTTGCAAGTCATAGCATGGTCACTGACAGCCCTTCCACAGCTCCCTGGGTTTCCTGATGCATCTCCATCAGCCTTAGGAGGAATACAGCAGAGGCCCAGCAGCTGGCTTGGGGACAGCTGAATCCTGGCCTCTGGCAATATGCATCAGCAACTATGATGTGATCACCAGTGAGTGATTCAGAAGCCTCAACACCGAAGGTACCCGCTGTGGTGATTGTCTCTGTTCCGTGGGTTGTGTGGTACGTGCTGGTGCCGTTTCAGTGGTGCTGCCTTTGGAGGACTCCTCAGTGCCTCCCTCCAAGGGGTTATCCAAGGGGCTGCGGGTAATTTGCTCCAGAGCAGCAGGGGCAGTGGCAACACTTGAATGGGTTTCTCTGGGTCTGGAGCTGCAATAAAGAACACATATTAGGGGAAGGGAGGCAAAGCATTCTATGCAGCATCGCACTTACTTCAAGGACGACCTAGGTTGAAGGTATGCTTCTGCTCACTTACATGCTGGACACCAAATCGTCTGTCAGTGACCATTCAAGATGGCCCATCAACACCTGCCAGCCCCATGGCAAACTTAACCCCAACTCCAACTCCAACCCCTGTCAACAAAGAACAAAGAACAAAGAACAAAACAGCATGGGAAACAGGCCCTTTGGCTCAACGAGCCCGCGCCGCCACCCTGATGTTCCCACCTCTACCTGCGATCCCTGTCCATGTTTATAAACCTATGGATTAAAAATCAACTCTACGACTTGGCTGTCAGTGACTATTCAGGATGGTCCATCACCCTCTAACCAGCTCCATGGCACCCTCTTCAATGCTGGTCAGCTGCCGCAGGTCAAGCACACCCCCCCACCAGTCTGTGTCATCTCACGTACATTGTGAATATTCTTCTCCTGTGGGAACATAAGATGAATAGCAAGCATTAATATATTGCAGTGCCTGTGTCTCGGGCGGTTTCTCCATGGCAGTTTCAGGGAAAATGATCACCACTGAAGGTGCTCATTGAGCAGTGAGGGAAAGGGATTAGATTCTGTTCCTTGAGGGGAAGATAACTTGTTGCTTGCCCTTCAGGTGTCTAAGCAGGGTTTGAAATCTGTGTTAAGCATGTGTGGGTTCCAAGCTAACTCAATCTTGCTGCTCGAAGAAGGTCGTACATTTTTTTCCTGATACTGCCAGCCCGAGCGTGGTGACAGGGTCCTGGCATTCACCGCTTATGCTATCTCCTCCCACAATGCCATGGAGGATGCGCCGCTTGGGTAAGGGGCCTGGCTGGGGGAAGATCCGCTTGCGTCTCTCCTCCGTAGCATCTGGCGGGTGCTCCTGCTCGGCCTCTGTGAATCTGGGTGTAGATTTGCGTGCTTATTAGGGGAGGCCAGGTATAGTTAGTGTAGTCAGGCAAGGGCCTGTTGGCAACAAATACTTGTGAGAAATTTTGAAGACTGCGCTCAGTTGAGTGTCGTGCATCCCTCAAGTTGTTGACCGGCTGTCATTCAATAGGCCGCTGTGTCCAGGGCAGGCGCAATACTCAAGGCTACCATTCAAGAGAGGAAATGATCACAAGCTGGGAATGTGCATGTCAGCACAACACTATCTCTCTGCAAGGCAGCAGTGAGGACAGCGTGTTTAAAGGATGGAGGGATTAGGTACCCGCATTATCTGAGTTCACGGGGACATGGGGTGAGCGGGTAACCATGCCTATGTGTGAGAGGGTCAGCGAAGTCTGTGGAGGCATTGTGGAGACCAGTGATGAGGCCAGTGATGTGTGTGTGGGGGAGTTTTGGGGACCAGTGATGTCTGTATGGGCAAGGGGGCCTGCGATGTCTGTGGAGGCTTGTGGGGCCAGTAATGTCTGTATAAAGGAGGGGGGGGCCAGCAATGTCTATATGGGGGTGGGGGAGCAGCAATGTCTGTGGGTGGGCTTTGGGGGCCAGCAATGATGTCAGTGATGTCTGTGGGGGTTGGATGGCAGTGATCTGGATGCTGGGAGGTCTTTTCAGTGATCTCCCAGAGACGTGCATATGTGTAGGTTCCCGTTCATTCTGCCGATCCCAGGCTCTTTGGTGTGAATAGGCCCCACCCTCACTGCAGAGTGTGAAGATTTGGGTCTGAAGTTGCACTGAAAACGCTGTTGTGTCTGGGTCAGTTTTCTCTCCAATTCAGCACTTTTGGGAGATTTGCTCCCTCCCCCTGGTTCAAATCCCATCATAGCAATGCCCGAGTCCCATTAACAAAAAATAATTTAAAAACTCAGGAGGTGCTCACAGGACATGCCTGTAAAATGGAAGAGGATGGCAGAATTGAGGTTTGTGCCAGGATAGAATTATAGCCAATTTCTATCATATAAAAATCATGTAACATGCTTTCCAGCTGGAATCTCCAAATTGTTTGTAAATGAATGTTGTATGGCTATATAAGCAATGTAACACACCTACATCTATAACTGTTGTCACTCTGAAATCTTGAAGGGGGCTTCACACATGACCCTCTTTTGTGCAGCGTGAAGCAGCTAGTGACAAAGTTTATCATTTGAAAACACCAAATCCTTGATCATCCGATTTCCTCTGGTGAATAGTTAAGAGTCGGAGTTCAGACTTAAGTCTCCAGCAAGACTGAAAGGTTTGAAAACTTCCCAGAAAGTTGTATATATATCAAACTGACTTGCAGAAATGGCATTTCTGAGGCAATATGTGGCACAGTAGTTAGCATTGTTGTCTCAGTGCCAGGGGCCCAGGTTTGATTCCCGCCTTGGGCTACTGTCTATGTGGAATCTACACATTCTCCTCGAGTCTGCGTGGGTTTCCTCTGAGTGCTCCGATTTCTTCCCATAGTCCAAAAGACATGCTGGTTAGGTGTATTGGCCATGCTAAATTCTCCCTTTGTGTACCCGAATAGGAACCAGAGTGTGGCAATTTGGGGATTTTCACAGTAACTTCATGGCAGTAAACCTACTTGTGACACCAATAAATAAATTTTATATTAATTGTTATGTGGATAGTTTATATTCCTAATAACAGGAGAATTCTATTCAGTTTCTCAACACAGTTACTGTTTGCACAGAAAACATCTATTTACAAAATGAAACAAAGATAATCATTCATTATTACAGTTAGAAGCTAGTGTACACTCTGTAACAATTATTTGCTGTTTCAACATCTGAGGTTCGTATGAGCAAACAGGATGCAGATTGTCGACAAATTCTGTTGCTGAAAAACAAGAACATGAAATTTTGTAAAGCTCATTATGAATATAACTGCCAATGCTTGAAACCGATTTCCAAAAGAAACTTCAGTATTGCTTCACTCCATCATTCGCGTCTATACTGGGTTTTTTTCTCAGAATAATCTCGATCAGAATAACATGTCAGAAACTTCGTAAGTTCATTTACGAAATCATCCAGACTTGAAACATTAGCTCTGTTCTCTCTCCACAGATGCTGCTAGACCTGCTGAGATTTTCCAGCATTTTCTGTTTTTGATTTATAAAAATAATCACCTCAGCTATGAAACAATGGCTGACTATGAGACACGAGCTGGTGCTTGATATTCTTTGGAATCGACAAGAAACATGGAGAGAGGGCATGTGATATAACTTCTTGTGTGGGTTCTGGGATTGGGTCCTAGACAGAGAACACACAGACTGCCAAAGAGAACAAGGGTAACCCTCTCTCTCCACCTATAACATGTCATCTATGTTTGCACCCTGTTTTGCTGAGAAAAATGTTTACAATCTCACAGCAAACTTACACTATTAAAAAACCGCTGGATTATCATTAACAACGATTCCAGGAAAGAAAAGTAGATCTACCAAAACATCTCTGAAAAGCAATTGAATCTTTGTTGATTTTACCTTTTTTTAACTTTACCAAGTTTAACATCTAATACTCAGTAAATTTGATTGGATGGGCACAGTTACAAAACACTCACCCTTGTTGAGAGCAAAGCAATCTGCTTGAACAGAAATGGAATGGTGGCACAGTGATTAACACTGTTGCCTCACATTGCCAGGGACCGGGGTTCGATTCCTGACTCGGGTTGCTGCCTGTGCGGAGTCTGTACATTCTCCATGGGTTTCCCCCAGGTGCTCTGGTTTTCTCCTTCAGTCCAAAGATGTGTCGGTTAAGTGGATTGGCCATACTAAATTGCCTCTTAGTGTCAGGAGAACTAGTTAGGGTAAATGCATAGGGTTATGGGGATAGGGCCTGGGTGGGATTGTGGCCGTTCTGGATCAATGGGTCAAATGGCATCCTTCTGCACTGTAGGATTCTATGACTCTAACTCATTCACTGGTCTAATCTCCATTCCTTCCACTACCACATATCATTTCTGCAGTGTCTACTAACTACAGGGTGCACTTCAGCAACTCATTAATATTTCTTCAACAGCCCCTTCCAAATCATGGACCTTCTTCACATAGAATGACAAGGGTTGCAGGTGTATGGGGAAACCATCATCTCTAGGTTTGCTCCAAGTCACACACTGATCTGTTTTGGGCCACATTATCTTTGATTGTCACAGGGTCAAATCTTGGAAGTCAGCAAGCAGCATTATGGAAATATCTTCATTACATGGACTGCAGTAATAAATGAATAATCACTTTCTCCAAGATTAATTAGGTGTAACCAATAAATATCAGTCTTGCCAGCCAAGGCACCATCCTAAAGGATGATCCAAAGAAAATTTCCACCATCAAACATTCTTCTCCCTTAAGCAAGTGGGCTTAGTCTCACTGACCTGCATCTGGACCATATCCCTCCACACCCATCTCATCCATGTACCTGTACAAATTTTTCTTAAATGATAAAAGTGAGCCCACATTTACCACTTCATCTGGCAGCTCATTCCACACTCCCACCACTCCCACTTCACACTCTGTGTGAAGAAACCCCCTAATATTCCCTTTAAACTTTTCCCCCTTCACCCTTAACCCATGTCGTCTGTTTTTTTCTTCTCCCCTAACCTCAGTGAAAAACACCTACTTGCATTCACTCTATCTATACCCATCATAATTTTATACACTTCTACCAAATCACCCTTCATTCTTCTACGCTCCAGGGAATAAAGTCCTAACCTATTCAACATTGCCACTGACATTGCCATTGAGGCAATTGCCATTGAGACACAAGACTGGCAACAGATGCAGCAGCAAGCATAACAGCATAAATCTATTGAAACTCGCAGAAAATGGTGAAGGGGGCAAGAATAGGAATGCAGATGTTTCTAAACAGGATGTTGTACCTCAACGTGTTAGAAGAGCAGTGCATTGTTGCAGTAAGCAGGCAGTTATTGAACCCAAGTTACATGTTGCAAAGTAATTTGAGCCAAAGATCAAAGCTCACACAAAACTTCCTGTGACTGTGAAACTTGATAGACCTCATATTCTTTCCTACAGGTTCTTTGTGAGTTGAAGTGTCTGGTATTAGTTGTGGTTTTGCTTCTCATACAGTGATGAATGCCTTCATGGCAGTCAGGCATCAACTCTATTACCCTCCTGGCTATTGATTGGAATAGGAAACTCTTGGATTTGTCTATATTTTTGATCTCCCTGTTAATGTTTAGCAAAGATCTGGCAAACCCCCTCTTGGCCAAATTTACAGCCCTATCTGGAACACAGATTTTCACCACCTCATCACCTCCCCTCCCCTATCAACATGCAGCCACTCCCCAGCCCCTACTATTCTTTGGATTTTATCTTAAAGGTATGAAGTATTTTGAACTGTTTGAAAATGATCAAACATTGGAGATGGCAAATAAAGTACAACTGGTTTTCTAATCATTGCTTTTTGTTTGCTGTTTCAATATTTGTTGGTGTTGATAATGCAGGCCAATGCCCTCAGCTAGAGAAACATAGGCAAAATAATCATGTACAGTTTGTCTGTTTGTTTTATATCATAATACTAAATAGTAGTGGCCAAAACAACGAACAGTCACCCCATCAGCCTCCTCGCTGGGCTGTCCCAACCAGGTCTGTCCAAAATTCCAGACTTACCTTTAAATCTGGCTTCCATGACTCTTCTTCCTTTGGGAATGGCTGTAGTCCCACCAATGACTATGGCTTGATCCTGGCACTGCTAGGACTACAAAGGATCAATCAGATTAGCTGCCAGCCTTCTCGGTTGGGCCTTCCTCCCAGATGTGTGCGGAAATCACACTTTAATTCAGGCAGCTTCCAGCGTTCCAGGGGGTTGCCAGGTTTCTGGATTGGTAGGCTTAAGAGCGTCTTTTCCAATGGGGAGGGCAGGGAATATATCTTCCTGTAAAATTCACCCTTGCATTTCGCACTGCTCCTTGTTTGAGTCCCTTGTGCAACTATGACCATTGGATACTTCTGGTACAGTTGAAAGCTCCAATATTCTCTACGGCCTCTCAATAGGCTCCATTATTATCAGTCTCCATGGTTCCATTTCTATCCAGCCTCTTTCCTGCATTGACTTCTCCTGTTTTGTCCACATGGGTCATCAGTAGGATGAGCCAGGATAGATTAGCTCCCCTCTTTCCCCACTCTTTGACCACAATGGGGTTTTTTTTTAAAAGGATATGCTACCTTTAAAGATCTATACACCTGCAATCCCCCAGGTCCCTCTGCACTACACACTCTTTAGAACTATAAGACCATATTGTCTCTCCCTATTCCCTGTGCCAAAATGCATCATCATCTGGCACTTGTCTACCCATTCTGCTAACTTATCCATGTCCTATTACAATCAACTAATGTAATTTTCACTTATATCCACTCTTCCTAGTTTAGTATCTTTGGTAAATTTTGAAATTGTTCTCTTTTTTCCAATATCTAAATCCAACATATAAATGGAAAATACCATTAAAATCTCCATAAAAATAATGCACGGTAATTTTAACATAAAATATAGAATTATAGAATTCTATAGAATTCTATAATAGAATTATTACAGTGCAGAAGGAGGCCATTTGACCCATCAATCTTGCACTGACAAAAATCCCATCCAGGTCCTATCCCTGTAGCCCCACATATTTATCCTGCTAATCTCCCTGACACTAAGGGTCAATTTACCATGGCCAATTCACCTAACATGCTCATCTTTGGAGTGTGGGAGGTAATTAGAGCACCCAGAGGAAACACACACAGACACGGGGAGTATGTGCAGACTCCACACAGATAGTCACCCACTATCTGTGCCACTTTTAATTATACTGCTTAACAGTTCAGAATTCATTTTTCTCTGAGGGGAATTGTATCACATCCTCTTACTTTTATTCACCTTGTTAGCAAACTGAAGTGATTCAAAAGAACACATGACTCTAGATTAAATCTCCACCCCAGAATTTGCAATACCAGTGAGCGAATAGCCAGGGCTGGAGCTAAGGACTGAATTGTTGGGATGTTTTGTAATCATTCAGGCTTATACATCCAACACTTGGTATTTTTAGTTAGATTAGAGGGTAGGAACGGGGCCATTACTTAAAGTCACCTGTCAGGTCAACATGTTGCTTTCTCCATGCAAAACTGGTCTGCTCAAACTGGTTCTGCTGAGAGCTGGAGATGCAACCCATCCAAGATCAATGAATGGCTACTTAAAGCAGTTAACACACCAGTCAGTTCATTAGAGACCAGTTTAGAACTTTGTTATCAGGGATCCACACAGAGTTTCAGTCATGACAAGGAGGAAGAAGTGCTAACACATCGGGGATCAAGTCAGAATGGCAGAACAGAACCATTAAAGTAGAAAGGCTCAGAAAAAGTCTACAATCACACACAACAAATTGTTTCGAGTCAGGAGACTTTTCTGCCATATCTCTGTCACATTATTCCTGACAAGGTCACCTTGGGAGCAGTTGGCTTTAGGGTGTTAGGGTAGCTGAGGTTCGGGGTGGAGTAAATATATCATTCACCATAATGGTCTTCAGTGGTTATAAAAAAAGGGTTTCATAAGACTGCGCATTACAGTTGAAAGGAAAGACCTGACTGGAAATGGAATTAAGCTACTCTAGGATAGGATTGACCAGCAATGAGGAACAATATAACTAGGAGCAGAGACAGATCTCTGAGCAAGAGAGGCGATATCCTCAGTAGGGATTCTGTAATTAAAGGAGAAGCTACCTTGACTTGTTGAAGTGTCAGTGACAAAGAAACCTATGCCTGTCCAGAGGATGATTGCTGACTTCTCGCTGATGATCATTTGAGCGGTTGCAGGAACCATCACCATGGCCATCCCATAGTTGTAAAAGTATCAAGAGCTTATTGTATGGAGGATTGCCATGGATCCCCTGATCCTGGAGATACTGAGATTTGTTGACTCTGTCAATGTTTCACTCTTATTTCTTTCTCTCAAATCTCCTAGTTTCTTGCAACTGAGGTAGATTATTGGTCAGTTCCTGGAAATGCATCAGACAAGTGATCTAGGCAATCCAATGTTTCTTCTCACTCTCCCTGGTATGATTCTTCCATTTAGTCTGTGAGGTGAAAACAGATGGAATTAGGTCAAAACTCTGTCACTCAGCACTTTTCATTCGGATGGGGTGTTGCAAACTTCCCTGTAGCATTTCAAGTGAGGCATCAGATAAACGCAGGGGCAGGGACTTGAGAAGGAAGACTGAAGTTGGGAGGGGGGGGGTGGTGGGGGAGAAATGTGCTGGTGCAGTGAGATCCCCACCCTCCCTCAACCAAAGGAAATCATGTCCTGATTAAGGGACGGAACATAGGAGGGTGGGGATGCTGGGGAAGTACTACACCTTATTCTTGCTTCCAATCTCTTGCCCCCTTCTTCCTGCGACCCTCACCATATGAAGCCACCCCCTGCTATTCTGCCCTGCCAACACTAGCTACCTGTAGCCTGGGTTTCTTCATGGTCCTGGGATTCTTGTGCTTGTTCTCCTGGATTTGGCCACAGTCTCCCACTGCTGCTGAGCACAAGAGCTGCTTGCCTCTGATTTGCTGGCAGTTCTTGGTGGACAAGTCACCTGCCCCTGAGGTCCTGATTCCAAGGAAAGGCCTACTACTTGCCTATCGACTCTGATTCTCTTGTGGTTAGGCAGGTCTTCCCAAAAAAGAGGCAGCATGGGTCTCTCCACTACTTTCTGGACAGCATTCCTCAACAAGATTTCACCAAAGGAGGAGGGGAAGTGGGAGAGGAGTCAGGACCTGGAATGGAAATCTCAACCAATGTGCTTAGGTTTGATTGGCTATTTTACAATCTGCACTTGACCAATGAAACCTTTTAGAAACAGAGTTAAGAGAGGTGGGAGAGTAAAGATACTCCAGTGACTTTACATTGAATTGGTGGTAGGAATGGATCTGTCAATAAATTATAGAAATATCATAGGAACATAAGAACTAGGAGCAGGAGTTGGCCATCTGGCCTCTCAAACTTGTTCCACCATTCAATAAGATCACAGCTGTTCTTTTTGTGGACTGAGCTCCATCTAACCATCCGCTCACCATAACCTTTAATTCCTTCACAGTTCAATTATCATTTGATAATTTAATAGCATTCCAAGCCTTAGGGTAATTTTAACAAATAATTTTACACAGGCAAAATCCACAAAAACAGCATGTTGCAACCATGACATCGATTTTAAAGGCTTGGTTGCCTCACACAAACAAGGCTGAGATAACATTGCAAAATTGCTAAGGAGCGTCATGTGAGATTCATGTATTGCAAGGTTAACCTCAAGTGATTACAAAATGGAAAGAACATTTTAAAAAACTGTGAAGAAATTTGTACTCTGAAAGGTGGCTGTGGGTACTGAACGGCATGAAGCGTGAATTCAAAAAAACAAAAAAGACTTCAGGCAACATTGAAGAGAAACAGAGAAAAAAAATGCAACAGGAAGGAACAGCATGCAAAAAAGATTATTAATAAAATAAAAGATGTCAGCCATAAATGATGCTAAAAAAAATTGTACGTACCATATTTAACGGTTTGAATAAGCTATGTGGAAACTATTGGAAAGTGTTTTTGATTAAATGAATCTGTTTATTTATTAGTGTGACAAGTAAGCTTACATTAATACCGCAATGAAGTTACAGTGAAAATCCCCCTAGTCATCACACTCCATTGCCTATCCGGGTACACTGAGGCAGAATTTATCATGGCCAATGCATCTAACCAGCACATCTCTTGGACTATGGGAGGAAACCAGAGCATCTGGAGGAAACCTACAAGTACATGGGGAGAACGTGCAGATTCCACACAGGCAGCGACCCAAGACAGGAACTGAACCCAGGTCCCTGGCACTATGACGTAGCAGTGCTAACCAGTGTGCCACCGTGCTGCCAGATCAAATTTTGCCAGATCAAAATGGCAAAAAATGGGCACAATCTTATGGAAAAGATTTTTCACTCAGAGGGTGGTGGGTGAGTGGAATCGGCTGCTGTCGGTGGTGGTGGAGGCAAACTTGTTGGGGTCTTTTAAGAGACTTCTGGATGGATATATGGGATTTAATGGAATTGAGGGTTATAGATAGGCCTAGTAGCTAGGAATATGATGAGCACAACTTGTGGGCTGAAGGGCCTGTTTGTGCTGTAGTGTTCTATGTTCTAAAAAATTCCAAGTGCTGTATAAGCAAGAAAATGAAAGTGAATGGCATCATTTTTTTTGGTGAGCTGCAAGTTGCAAACTCATGGCACTTAGTTCAAAAAAAGTGCCAAGATGTTGGGATGCTGTTCTCACCAATGGGGTGGGGGCACAGCTAGCCAGGGAAGCCAACACCCAGAAATCTTCTGCAACTTCCCTGCCCCCAGTCCACTGACATTAGGAGCCCCTTCCATGATGTTAATCACCCCTTGTGTCATTCTAACCCCTCCCCCATCTGTCTCCCTGCTGATCGCCACCCCAACAGATATCCCCCTCCTTCCCCTTACCAGTAGCCACCCGGCAGAGTTTCAGCCCTTCCTCACACCCTACTGACCACCCTGACACAGTTCCGCCTTCTTTACAATCGCACCCCCTCCCCCCATCCCAGAGCTCCATCCCTCTGATTCCAATCACCACCCCTGCAGATCTCCTTCCTGCCCTGCTAGTCATAGCTCCACCTCCACACGTTCTACCCTACTCAGACTCCACTCTCTTGGCACTGCCCTTGGCATAAATATGTTGCCCAGTGGGCAGTGTCAGACTGCCCAAAGGGCAGAATTAGTCTGCCAGGAGGCACTGTTGGGCTGGCACTGCCCACGTGCAATGCCCAGCCCTGCAACCTTGACAACCCGAAGAGCTTCAATGGCCTCTGATTTACCCAGAGAGGTCACCATGTCTGGTCTCTGCTGCTGGAGACTGACTGTGATTCTTGCTGGTGAGAAGCATGATCGGTGAGGTGGTTAAAGCAGCGAGCACAGATGATGGCGGCTGGGACTCCTTAATGACATTTAAATCATGTCATTAGTATAGATATTAGCCAGATGAAGTTGATTTCGCTGGCAAAACAATGTTGGTATGATCGGGAAAGCAGGAAACTGGGCATGTTTCCCAGTTTTTGCCTCTTACCTGATCTTACCAGCTCATCAAGCCAAATGTTAGGTGGGGCAAGGTCATAAGGTCATACCCAATGATTTTATAATATTGGGAAGTTTAAGAAATGTGTTCTGTGTAATCTTATGAGTACTTGCTATTGAGGCAGAATTCACATGAAAAAAGGAGTAAATTGGAAGGATTAAAAAAAGGATTGAACACTGACTCCACACAAATAATGGAAAAATATGCAGCCGCTTTCCTGTAATGCAATGCTCATTTTTAAATAAATTTATTTCAGGAAGAATCAAAATCCATTAGCAATCTCATGTGTATAATCCTCCATTAATTTCAGTGCAAATAGCTTTAATATTGCCATTGAAAATGAGCCTGACCTCTCTGAAATCAACCCTGAATGAGAAGAAACCTTCTGAAGCCCCAAAACAGCAACTTCATAATTGTTTAGATCTTGCCAGCTAATAAATGCCTCTGGGACAGATGCCACAAGCCTCATTGACTGTCTGCTAAGCTTGCACAGAAGTGCACAACTCAGCATTCCCTTTAACCTGGAGATGTATTTTCTATTCCTCATCCTGTCAGTTTCCAAGACAACCTTCTTTTACCTGCTCACTCATGTCACTAATTCACTCATCAACTATTGAAAGCAATCAGCCTTCCTCTATTGTTCCGACTTCTGTAATTAGTCTTTCTGGAGTTAGTGTTGACATTATGCCACAAGTGGAAATGTACCCACTTTATCTATAGCCATGCAGGAAAGAGTCCTTTATTTTAAATGAACCTCTTTATTCCTATTTCTCCTTACATCATCCATACTGCATGTGTTCATCTTGGATGCAAAAATTAGTATTCTAGACCTTTCCTTGAGAAGCTTCACCGTGGTAATCTTTACAGTCCTTATTCATTCTAAGGACAACTAAATGCTTCCCACATATAAACACAATGTATACAGTTTGTGGAATGTTCCAGGCCAGATGTTGAAAGCTCCTGGTTGAGTCCCTGAATTACCACATCAATCGCCCATGCTCCAAAATAATCCTTCATTAAAAACAAGACACTGTTGATCAGGTTTCCTGCCCTCCTCAGCTGAATATAGATATGAAATGACCTTTGGCCAGATGTTTTCTGATCTTTTTTGATCATTTCCAGCTATTTGAGTTCACTAAAACAGATTGTCTAAATACCCTACTGAGTGAGATTGGATGCTCTAGTTCCAGGTAAGGTGCTTGGTAATACTAATTCAGAAGTCTTGGCATCTAGACATACAAGCCAAAATTTAAACCAGATCAAATGCGTCTCACCAAAGAGATCCATGTTGCTTCCTTAGCCTAAAGCAAAATACTGCTGATGCTGGAATTTGAAATATAAACAGAAAATACTGGATAATCTCAGGAGGTCTGACAGCATCGATAGGGAGAGACTAAAATCAATGTTTCGAATCGAGATGACCCTTCATCAGAGTCATTCCTGAAGAAGTACTGCTCTTCTCTCTGACAGAATTTCCATTGGTTTCTTTCATCCTGTGCACTATCACTGTTTTCCATTTCCCTCCTCGTGCTCAAAAAGGTACTTACCAAAACTCACTTTCACAGTCATATTTCCTTCCTCAGTGACTGTCTCCATCTTCAACTCATCCCACATGGATTCCAATGAAATTCCACCCCTCATCTTTCGAATCCATCCAGGATTACCCATATCTCTGGAACATGTAACATTCCTTGGAATTCTTGCCGCATTCTGAGATCAACGCTCAGTGCCAAGTGCTGCCATATGTATACCCTCAATGTCTCTCTCCAGCAGCACTAACTTGCTCTTTCTCAAAACTGTACTGGTCCCCAGTTTCCCCTCATTCTTCATCTCATCCAGCACATTAACAAGAAACTTTTTTTCTTTCCTTTAAGTGTTAAGGGACACAAGCTCCAACAACTCATCGATTACACATCCAGGATCCTGTGCCTCTTCCCACCCCTCGGATCCCATCCCTCCTAACTCCACCCCTTGCTGTGTATTCACTATACCCTCTGATCTTCCTCTTTCTGAGGCTGACTATGCTGTACTTAGCAAAGGACTGACCTTTGCATCCTTACGTACTCACCTCAATGAATTTTGGGCTTCATGTGATGCTGAATTCTTCTTCCACTACCTGCATCTCCGTGCTCACTTCTTTGGGCAGGAATGTTTCCCCCGCTGTTCAACAGATCCTTACACCCACCTCTAGCATTCCCCCTCCACCTGGACCCCTCTCTCTGGGCTCTCACTAGCTCTTGATCTTTTCATTGAGAACTGTCAACGTAACATCGGCTATCTCCATTTCTCTGCTCCTCTCCATCACTGTCATTTGTCTGCTGGAAATGCATTATCTAAATGTCCAGAGTCAGCTAGGGACCTGAGGGTAGGATGGTGTTGTGGGGGAGAGGGGAGGGGTCAGCCACAAGGGCAGGGAGTGAGCGCCCCTCCCCACAAATTCCTGCTACCTGATGTCTGGTCCTTCAGTCAGGCATGGAGTGGCTGACAATGAGAGAAACCCCTTTTGCTGACCCAACTCACTAGGAATCCTGAAAACAAACCCTTTAGAGTTTACCTTTTCGGGCTTCCCACATAGCAACTCCCTTGCCAACTGCTGGCTGAGTACCAGTGGATGAGATCCTTGAAAATCTGAATTGGTGGCGTGTTGTGAAGACAATCATGAGGTCCCTGTGTCAGGTTTAATCAGGACAGAGGTGAAAGTGGCAAAATCCCCACCCAACATCCTCCCATCTGAGCAATTACCCCCACCTCCAGTTACAAACTTGGAAGGGCCATTGAATACTTCTCATAATCTACCACAGTCACATTGAACCTATTTCTCAATTATTTCCCCAAAAGCGTGTGACCTGCTTCGTCTTCATTCATCCTTGTAAAAGATAAGGCTTGTCAATGGTTGCTGCGAAACACAGCAACACTCTGTTGTGATTGCATTGTTTGTCCACTTATTGAAAGTACAAATGTGCTTTACAAAATCCAGATCTGTTTTTAAGGCTGTAAAAGCAGTGAGGAGTGTTTGAACAATCTACTCTTTTATAATTCACATCCTCTATTGTAAATGTACAATAGGCATGTCACCATCTACTTTCAGCATGTCATGGTGCAATGCCCACTGTATCATATCTAACTGAACAGCTCAGTTTCCCAATTCCCAACAGCTTCTAATTTCTACTGCTATTGTGCCTATTAAACCTCACCTAGCTCAGCAAAAATTTTGTCTGCCCTTTGACGGTATGCTATGAAATATAAATTTGGGATTTCTCTCTCCTACATTTTTACCATTTCAGTTTTGGCTTCATTCTCACCACCACAAACTTGTTTGTCCTCACTATTACAGCTGTTTATGTTGAATTCATTTACCATTAGCCTGTTAGAAGATGAGATGCATATTTAAAATGTATCTATCCCCAAGAAAGAGTGTTGCAGTGAGTATATAACCAAAAATAGACACATTCTCAAGCACTTGGGACTGCTATTATATGTTTTCTCAACTGACTGGCTGGTGCTGCACTGTCAATGTTATTAGCTACTTATCAAATGAAGAAATGTATTTTTATCATCACTGTTGTGATTATATCACTTTCATGAATTGGTCTTAGAAATGTATTAATCATCATGACTTTGTTGAATGTGCAGAGCCCAGCTCAATCCTGAGTCATGTATCCAACCCCATTTTGCTTAACTTTATGCTTGGGATATTGGCATCAGTAGGAAGACTGGACTTGAGAAGGTGGCAATGAATCTTCCTTTTGAATTTGTGGTGTATATGCTATTGCCAGACTCCAGCAATGATGAAGGATATCTACCAAGTCAAAATGGTATGAGACTTGGAGGGCACTTTGGAGGTAATACACCTGTATTTCTAGTTGCTGGCAATTGTGGAGGAGGTAGAAACCTTGGTGACTTGTCTCAGTGCATCCAATAGATAGGATACAAAACAGCCATGGTCTGCTTGAGCTGGGTGCTGATCAAATGTCTCAGCTGGTGTTGAGTAACTTCAATGTTGCTGCAGTTGCATGCATTCAGTATAGACCCTGCTTATCACAAACTGACTACTTCCACCTCATTAACTTGTTTCATATCTGGCCATAACAGCTCACTTATCATTGAAAACCAGGTCCACACTACTTCCAGGCTCAATTATTCCAAAGCTCCCCAGTGCTTCACCATCATAAATTGTACTCCTGTAACATATCCGGCACCAAATCCTGCAGTTTACACATACTTCAGCCTTATAGGACTACTTACAAAATAGAAGCAAAATTCAGCCTACTTCAAAATCTTACCTTTTTGTTTCATCCACAGTCATAGTTTTGCTTACTTTCTCCTGCCCTACCATCTGCTACCATCATGCCATCCCTGAGTTCGCCCTCTATACTCTGCCATTGGTAACTATGCCTTCAGCCTCTGAGGCTCCACATGACCTGCCTTTCTAAACCCCAGCTTTTCCCTGTCCTTCATTATGATATTCCCCCGAAATGTATTATTTTAATATGCTTTTGATCATCTTTCAATTTCATTCTTTGGTTCAGCATTTATTCTTTTCCCCATAGACAGGTTTCCGAGAACTGCAGATTCTGTTTGTCTTTGTGGTCTGCATATGACTGAACTGCATTTGCATTCTGATTCAGCCAAGTGTCTCTCTGAGCTTGCATGGGACAGTCTTGTGGGTATTTCAATAGATAGCTGGCCTGAAATTGATGACTTGTCATTAAAGTAAGTAAAGATAAGGGGTGAAATTTTCCAGATCTTCATACAGGACAGGATCTGCTGAACAGGAAAATCTGCAGCCTTAGGGGTATTGGAGAGGCACTCGCACCCATGGCCAACCTGACTATATTTCCAGCGATGCAAAGGTGCCACGGCTGGTAACTTTTGCTGTGACAGCCACAGTGCTTTACCATTTTCCCAATATTGGTATTGATGCCTGGCCACCAGATTTATTACCATCAAAATCTCTTGTGCTATTGAGTGGCGGGGTGCTCTCTGGCAGTGGAAGTTGGCTAAGGGCATTGCACTGGCAATTTGTTTCTCTTGTCAGTGTGCAAATGTGTAGCCATAGGCTGCCAGGAGTAGTGCATATTGCTGCATCCTGACCAAAGCAATTGGCAGAATGGCTTTATCCTCCTTGTTAAGACCGAACAGTGACTTGTGGTCCGTAATGGTTGCAAAATGTCTACTGTACATGTATTGGTGGAATTTTCTCATACTGTATACCACAGAACAAATTGTCCCTATATTGGTCTCTATATGTCATTAAGACGTTAGGATGGCGGCATGGGCTCGTTGAGCCGAAGGGCCTGTTTCCTGTGCTGTGTCGTTCTTTGTTCTAGAACGCCCTTCTTTTTCTATCTGCGAATATCCCTTTTCAGCTTCTGAATGGGTTTTTGACATGTATCGGTCTTTCAGACCCATCATCCATTCTGTGTGATATTACTTCCCCAGTGTCATATGGGAAGGCAACACATGTTAGCACTAACTTCTTAGGTGGGTCAAAATGTACCAGAAGGCACAATGAATGAAGCATTGTTTGACTTTGTTAAATACTTGTTTCTCTGGTGTTTTCCAAAAACATCTTTGGTCTTTCTTCCATAAAACACATAAAGAAACCAATAGTGTTGACAGGTGCAGCAGGAACTGCTGTTAATAGTTGACCATTCCCAGGAATAATTTAAACTCTGAGCACCTCTTTTATTGCCCATACTTTGTCCTTCATAGGATGTAGACCTGGGCATTGACATGGTAGTCGAAGTAAACGACTGCCCTGGCCTTGAAAAAGCACTTTTCCATTTTCAGATAAACTTCCACCTCTTCAAATTTTCTCAGTACCTCTTCTAGATTGTCCAAATGTTCATTGCCAGTTGCACCAGTATTCAGTATATCATCCAAATATATAATGACATGTGGCAAGCCCTGCAATAAGCTTACCATAGTTCTTTGAAAGATAGCACATGATGATGAAATGACAAAGGGCAAGTGTATGTACTGCCATAATCCTTTAAGGGTGTTAGCCTCCAGAAGCATCATCCGACTCTCATTGTTGATAAATATGATTCATATCTAATTTGGTATGTGGTTGTCCTCCTGCCAGTCTTGCATATAAATTCTCTATTTTAGGGATAAGGTATTGTCCAGTTTATCTGCCTGGTTTATTGTTAATTTATAATCTCCACAGATAGGGATTGTTTTATCTGGTTTTACCGCAGGCACAATAGTGGCTGCCCACTTGCAAACTGAAGTGGTTAACAACAACAAAGAACAAAGAACAAAACAGCACAGGAAACAGGCCCTTTGGCCCAACGAGCCCATGCCGCCACCCGGATGTTCCCACCTCTACCCGCGATCCCTGTCCATGTTTATAGATCTATGGATTAAAAACCAAATTTGAGACAATTTAGGGAGAATTTGTTTTGCCAATTAGCCTAAGAGCACATCTTTGGGATGTGGGAGGAAACCGGAGCACCCGGAGAAAACCCACGCAAGCACGGGGAGAATGCGCAAACTCCCACAGACACAGGCCCAAATCCATGTATCTGCACAGCACAGCGATAATCACTGAGCTGTCGTGTTGCCCATCAGATGGTCCAGGTCAAGCATACACTAACAACGTGAAGCAGTAGGATACTCTCGAAAAAGATCCAAGAGCAGCCCTCTCACTACCTATCGCGTGTATGCCCCTCGTTAGACAACAAGGTGGACCAAAGCACCTGTAGGATAAAAACAAGTACATCAATATCATCATCTATTTACACACTTCCCAGGGACTCCCAAGGCTCATGATCCCATGGTTGGATGATAGCAAGTTCTTCCAGGCATTTTAGCTCAGTCTCAACTTTGTCCAACAAAGCATAAGAAGAGAGATTATAGAATGAAGTTGTTTTCTTTGGAGCAGAAAAGATTGAGGGGGGACATGGACTGAGTTGTATAAAATTATGAGAGGCACAACCACCCCAAGCAATTTTACACCTAGTAATTTTATAACAATTTAACTTTAATTCATCATAGAGAGCTTCAAGGGAGCAAATTGCAGTTTATATTGCAAGACCTGGGAAAATTGCAGAACATTTGACTTTAGGGCAACAGATGTTGAGGGAGCAATTGGTTTGTGGAATAAACAATAAGGCAATACAAAGAAAGTTACTGGGAGAAACTGAGATTGATTTTAAAAAGGCACAGGTCTAAATTTGAAAACATTTGGAGTGGCTTCTGGCTCTATGTGAACTTTCGTCGTTATAGCTTTAATTTTCCAAAGATCATCCAGAAAAATGTCTGGATACCTTCAGATTGCTTCATGTAGGCCTCCTTCTTTAATAGAACAAAGAACAAAGAAAATTACAGCACAGGAATAGGCCCTCCAGCTGTCCAAGCCGGCACCGACCATGTTGTCCTTCTCGGGACCATATCCCTCTATTCCCATCCTATTCATGTATTTGTCAAGATGCCCCTTAAAAATGAACACCATATCCGCTTCAATTAGTTCCCCCCGCAATGAATTCCAGGCACCCAACAACCTGTGTGTAAAATATCTCCTTTAAACCTTGTCCCTCGTACCTTAAACCTATGACCCCTAGTAGTTGACTCTTCCATCCTGGGAAAAATCTTCTACCTATCCACTCTATCCATGTCTCTCATAATCATGTAAACGCCCCTCAACCTCCGTCAAACCCCTTCTCAAAGATATGATACTACAATAGTAGATACTTCAGTGTCTATTTCCATTCTTAATGGTTTGCCATTGATCAATAATACCACTGTAATGGGACTACCTTGCCCACTTTCATATTATTCATCTGAAGAACATTTTGATCACTCACAGAAAAATCTTCAATACTATGTACTAGTGCTGGTCTATTCGTGCTATGGCAAGTAGGCAAGCCCCATTTATTCTTCTATCTGTGCCTCAAATGGCCCTTTTGGTGACACATGAAGCATTCTACATCTCTGAATCTGCAAATCTCTGGGAATGGTTTCTCCCACACCAGTAGCACTCGGTACTGATCCTTGCTGGTTTATTCATTCTCTTCAATCTCCTAACTCTACATGCTTTGATAACTGTTTTCCAGTTTAAACTGAGGTCTTCACTGCTGGTGCCACTGCTGTCTACAGTTTCCCATCCTAATTGTTGGCCCGTACCATTTTGCACATTCTGTGAATTTCGTTGGTGCTGTTCTCAGCACTCTTCATTGCTAAAGCTACTTCAAGCGCCTTTTTAAAATCAATCTCAGTTTCTGCCAACAACTTTCTCTGTATTACCTCATCATTTACTTTGCAAACTAATTGATCCCTCAATATCTCATTTAATGTTGCTCTGAAATCACAATGTTCTGCGATTTTCCTAAATCTTGCCATATAAGTTGCAATTTGCTCTCCTGAGGCTCTCCCTGTTGAATTAAAGTTGTAAAATACGGAGGGTTTGGGTTTGCACCTCATAATTTCATACATCTCAATCCATGTCCCCCATCAGTCTCCTCTGCTCCAAGGAAAATAACCTCAGTCTATCCAGTCTCTCTTTGTATGAGGGACATAAATAGAATAGACAGGAAGAAACTTTTCCTCTTGGTGGAAGGATCAATGACCGGGGCATCTTTTTAAAATAAAGGGAAAGAGGTTTAGAGGGGAAGTGAAGCAACACATTTTCACCGAGAAGCTGGTGGGAGTCTGGAACTTACTGCCTGAAGGGATGGTGGAGGCAGAGACTCTTATAACATTGAACAAGTATTTAAATGTGCACTTGGGATGTTAATGCATACAAGGCTATGGGCCAAGTATTGGAAAATAGGATTAAAATAGTTGGGTGGTTTGTGTTTGACCCATGCAGATGCAATGGACTAGAGAGCCTTTTTCAGTGCTGTAAACCTACATGAGTCTATGAGTATAGTCTGTGTGGGAACAAGGAACCACCCAGTAAGAATAAAAAGACAGCTCCATTGCCCACAGAAAGGAACTTGTCAATCATGCAGCAATCATCAGCCATGTTCTTATTGAATGGCGGAACTGATTCAATTAGTTTACTCCTCTATTTCTTATGATTTTGTGGGCAAAGAAGAATCTTAGTTTGCTCTGTTATCAGGAAAACATTCCTCAGGATCCTTATGAAGTGCTTAACACAACATATCAATCAGGATCTGCTGCCAAGGAGTCAGTGCAGTTACAGAACAGTTTGAGGATGGTGATTCCAGTTCGACAATTCCAAGACAAAGGCAAAGAGCTGAACATGGATCTCTGCACCACATTTATTGACCTGATCAAGGCTTTCAACACAATTAGCCATGAGAGCATTTGTAAAGTAATTGAGAAATTCATCGTATGTTGCATGCTGACATGTTTCTATGTTCCCCGGATGATGTCTCATAACACCAGGTTAAAATCCAACAGGCTCATTTGGAATCACAGTTTTCAGAGCACTGCTCCTTCCTCACTTGATGAAGGAGTAGCACTCTGAAAGCTCGTGATTTCAATTAAACTACTGGATTTTAACCTGGCATTGAAAGACTTCTTATTGTGCCCACCCCAATACAAAGCTGGCATCTCCACACCCTAGATGATGGTGAGGCTTCTGACCCACTCTTAGAACAAATGGAATTTAACAGGGCTAATACCAACCCTTACCAGCATGTTTTTTCTCCACCATACTCTCTAATCTTGTCCAAGATGATGATCCTGGCATTAGAAGCAAGTATTGCATGGACAGGAGCCTGCTTGCTCTGTGATGATTCCAGGCAAAGATCAAGGTCTCCAAGGACATGCTTTGTGATTTGCTGTTGACTTCATAAACAGAAAAAAATGCAAGGAGAGAAAATCTCAAATTTGCTTCAAAGGATAAACAAGTCTCTTTTTTTCTGTGTACCTATAAATTTGGATTATTTTAGGGGTGGCACAGTGGTTAAGCTGATGCCTTACAGTGTCAGGGACCTGGGATGAATTCTGGCCTCGGATCATTGCCTGTGTGGAGTTTGCACATTCTTCCTGTAACTGTGTGTGTTTCCTCCAGGTGCTCTGTTTTCCTCTCACATTCCAAAGATGTTCAGGATAGGTGGATTTTCCATGCTAAATTGCCCCTTGGTGTCAGGAGGATTAGCTAGAGTATATGCATGTGGTTATGGAGACAGGGCCTGGATGTGATTGTGGTTAGTGTGGACTTGACGGGTCAAATGGCCTCCTTCTTCACTGTAGGGTTTTATGATTCTACACAAGTAATGAATATTGTTAGTATTTAAATCAGAGTGAGAAATTAAGCAGTTGACATATTTACAAACCATTCCCACTTCTAATGGAAATCATCGGTCATAAAATGTGACATACTCATCAAGAAATGGCAACAGGCTGTGACATTATTGATTACAAATATAATTACTTGATAGGAAAATCTATTTGGCATTTCTAATGAAGTAAACAAACAGCCTTATTCAAATAGATGCCAGACAAATGTCTAGATTTTCCAAGATTTGCAAAAATATATCATCTGTGCAGATATAGGTTCAATCAGAATGTTCCCATTCATTGACTCTGTTTACACTTGCTGCTGCCTTGGAAAAGCAGCCAGCATAATGAAGGATCCCACGCCTTCCTGACATTCTCTCTTCCACCTTCTTCCAACAGGAAAAAGATACAAAAGTCTGAGATCACATACAACCAACTCAAGAACGGCTTCTTCCCTTCTGCCATCAGACTTTTGAATGGATCCTCACATTAAATTGATCTTTCTCCATAGCAGTAACACTATATTCTGTACTCTCTCCTTTCCTCCTCATGAACAGTATGTTTTGTCTGTATAGTGTGCAAGAAGCAATACTTTTCACTGTATACTAATGCATGTGACAATAATAAATCAAGTCAAAGAATAGTACAAAAATGTTACTTGGCACTTTGCAACACTATCTCTTCACACATGAAAAATATATTTGCTAATGTTCCTCTTGCAGTGCTCTCGCCATCTTTTGCTATGGTTGACAGAATGAATGAGAGATCTACTTTGGGCATTTGCCAATGCTCGTTATAAATGTTTCTTCTTTCCAAAATCTGGAAAGAATCAGGCAGTGCATCTCCCTGATTATAATGTAAGTACATCCATAAATTTTTTGCTCTTTTCAGTGTCTTGTTATACACATAAAGCAAAGAAGATTTTGACATTTTGTAACAATTTATTGTAACTTTAGCTTTACAGTAATTTTTCCTTCAAAAAGCTTATTAATAATTCAGGCTTATGGCTACAGCAATAATGTGCTATGCAGAACATTTTTATACTAACTGGAAACAACTCAAATTGCCAGGAAAATAAATGAACAGTTCTGATAAGTAGTAATTTTACAATGAAAACTCCATTCATTTTTGGATAAAAATGAAGTTTTCATTGTAAAATTGTTGAATAATGTTCATTTAGAAATTCTCAATCACATACACGTTCTGAGATTGTCACACAGGAGTCAAGGTTTCCTTTCAATTCATTGTGGTGCAGTAGTGATTATTGCATAGAAAATCTGTCCTGCCATTGCCTTTCATCTTGTTAAGATAATAATTTGCACCCTGATGGTCAACTCTCTGTTAAGCATCGCCTAGAGTGGCTCAGGAATGCCATCCTGGCATGGTAGTCTCTAGTGTATTTAGAGTCATAAAGTCAAAGAAGTTTACACATGGAGATGGGCCCTTTGGCCCAACTTGTCCATGCCACCCTTTTTTTAAACCCTAAGCTAGTCCCAATTACCTGCATTTGGCCTATATTCCTCTATACCCATTCTTACCCATGTAACTGTCTAAATGTTTTTTAAAAGACAAAATTGTACATGCCTGTACTATTACTTGTGGCAGTTTGTTGCAGACACTCATCACCCTCTGTGTGAAAAAATTGCCCCTCTGGACACTTTTGGATCTATTGTCCCTCACCTTAAACTTATGCTCTACCTTTGGAAAAAGAGATTGACTTTCTAGCTGATCTATGCTTGTCATTATTTTATTGACATAGAACATAAAAAAACTATGGCACAAACAGGTCCTTCAGTCCACAAGTTGTGCTGATCATATCCCTACCTACTAGGCCTACCTATAACCCTCAATCCCATTAAATCCTATGTACTCATCCAGAAGTCTCTTAAAAGACCCCAACGAGCTTGCGTCCATCACCACTGACGGCAACCGATTCCACTCATCCACCATCCTCTGAGTGAAAAACTTATCTCTGACATCTCCTCTGTACCTACTCCCCAGCACCTTAAACCTGTATATTCTTATAGCGACCATTTTAGCCCTGGGAAATAGCCTCTGAGAATCCACTTGATCTATACCTCTCAACATCTTATAAACCTTTATCAGGTCACCTCTCATCTTTGTCTCTTCAGGGAGAAAAGACCAAGCTCCCTGAACCTATCCTCATAAGGCATGCCATCCAATCCAGGCAACATGCTTGGAAATCTCCTCTGCACCCTTTCAATAGCTTCCACATCTTTCTTGTAATGAGGCAACCAGAATTGCGCAGAGTACTCCAGGTGGGGTCTGACAAAGATCTTATAAAGCTCCAGCATTATCTCCCGATTCCTAAACTCAATCCTTCGATTCATGAAGGCTAGTACACCATACACCTTCTTGATCACATCCTCCACCTGCGAGGCTGATTTAAGAGTCCTATGGACCTGGACCCCAAGGTCCTTCTGATCCTCTACAGTGCTAAGAATCTTAGCCTTGATACTATATTCCTTTATCCCATTGGACCTCCAAAATGGACCACTACACATTTATCCGCGTAGAAATCCATCTGCCACTTCTCTGCCCAGTGTTGCATCCTATCTATGTCTCACTGTAACTTCTGACATCCCTCCTGACTTTCCATAACACTACCAACCTTCGTGTCATTGGCAAACTTACTAACCCATCCCTCTACTTCCTCATCCAGGTCATTTATGAAAATTACAAACAGCAAGTGTCCTAGAACAGATCTCTGGGGCTCTTCACTGGTGACCAACCTCCATGCAGAAAAAGACCCATCCACAACCACTCTCTACCTTCTACAGGCAAGCCAGTTCTGGATCCACAAGGCACAACTCCTTGGATCCCAATGCCCTCTCATTTTCTCAAGAAGTCTTGCATGGGGGACCTTTTTGAATGCCTTGAGAACACTACATAAAATCACCCTTCCGCCTTCAATGCTCCAGAGATAAAAGTCCCACTCCATCCAGCCTCTCCTTTAACTCAAACCATCAAGTACGAGTAGCATCTCTTCTGCACTTTTTCTAGTTTAATAATATCCTTTCTACAATAGGATAACCAGAACTGCACACAGTATTCCAAATGTGGCCCTACCAATGTCTTGTACAACTTCAACAAAACATCCCAACTCCTGTATTTGCTCTAGAGGAAGACTATAGCTCAGATGGTGCATGATTCACTGGCCTTTGCTTCTTCTGCGCCAATTTTTTAGTTAGCCAAGCTTTTAATTGGCTTTCATTAATCCAATGAATGTGGCCAAGCCAGCGCACCATCATTGGTTTGTCACTGAGTGTAAACTGATGGATTAACACATTTCAAGACATCTGAGTTGATGATTTTGTCCTGACCTTGCAGTGTAAAATTAATATTTATGAAGCATTTCTCTGCTGAATTCCATTTGCTGCATTACTATTTCATGTAGACTGAAATCTGTAATTTCCTTGATGTGATTTGGACTGCTGTCGCCTTTTTGAAAAAATTGTTGTATCTGCGGATGTTAGCAGATGGAGTTATATGTAAGTCTCCTGGGGCAACTTCATTTATTTAGTCACTGGTGTTATCTTCAAGTCAACTTCTCTTTAAGTTTCCCTGCACACACTCCAGCAAAGATGTGCAATTTATGTAGTTTGGCTATGCTAAGTTGTCCATTAGTGTCACAAGATTGGAGGAATTAGTGGGGTAATTATTTGGGGTTACAGGGATAGGCAGGAGGATGAGCCTGTGTAAGATGCTCTGTCAGAGAGTCAGTGCAGAGTCAATGGGCTAAATACCCACCTTCTGCACTGCAAGGATTCTATGGTTCTGACATCCCTCCAGACGAATGAGGATGAGAAAAATATCAACCATGAGTGATTAGTAGAATAGACTCGATGGGCCAAGTGGCCTAATTCTGCTCCTTTGTCTTATGGTCTTATATAGTAGTGAGGGCACTAAGCTAGTGAGTGGCCCTCCTTGATCTTTGTGGGCTGTAAGATTGAAATCAGCCTTGTTCATTACCCATGACCCCATGAATAATATTAAATATATTTAATATATGGCAAACATTTCATAACAAGAAATCGCCAACTTCAAACGGTAAATGGTGAAAACAAAAGGAATATTTACACTTTGGATGCAGAGGAAGTGTATGGCTCTCACATGTGCAATGAGTACATAGTTCACTTCACTTGTCCTTGCTTTATGCGCATATCCCTTCAATCATGCCAATAGGAAAAAAAAACTATGTGCACAGAAGTCAGCAGAATGCAATAACCTTGCGTACGAACAACAGTCAACAGAATGTCAGATGAGTCATGTGGCCCCCGGGTTGTTCAACACTGCTACATAGAAGCTCCTTGACCTTCCTGTCCAACTTTAAGGACTATCTTAAAATTATTCTATCCTGATACATTTTGTTCAGTCTCCCTTATGTCTCCTTGAGTAACCTGGTATCCATTTTTGCTTTCCATCTCTATGAATCTACTTGGGATGATTTTCTATGAATTATGCTGGATACAAGCATGTTGTTGCTTGTACCCAGAAAGCATTTGTAAAAAAAAAATCAATAGATATATTGTCACTTAACACTCAATTAAACACATACTATGGGACAATGAATGGAAATGAAGTGAAATAAAATCTGTATCAATACCTCAGTTAACAACAGAAACCTCTTCTTTGATCAGTTTTGCCAAATGTTTCTGGGAAGGAAATGAATATGATGCAAATGAACATAGTCAAAATCTTTTGGGTGAAATCAACACCAATATTTGCATACAATTAAATATATGGCAGACGTTTCAACATCCGGTGATACTAAAAAATTAACTCATTTATAAAAAAGATTGTGCTGCCCGTCATAGGGGAACTCCTAAATGACTCCACCATTCCTATGGAGGTGCGTCTGTTTATAGAGGATATGTAAGCTAATTCTATTTTAATCAAGTTAGTACAACTAAAGAGGGAATATTTAGGAGACTTCTGTGTCATGTAACATAAGTTACGGAAAGCTTACGCATTGTAAATTCTCATAGTAAAAAGTAGGCATGGCATTCCTGGCACTTTTTGTTCTTACGCAAACTAAAATTCCTTAACACAGATGACATCGCAATGTGGATGCTAATGACCTTTATGGTCACTTAATTTGAAGAGTGATTCTGAGCACTTACCCAAATATTGGTCTCTCTTAGGTATCCTCAACCCAATTTCTTGCCTTAGAAACTATCTAACCTTCTGAATATTTCCAGCATAGCCTGTTTATTTGAAAAAAATATTCTGGGATGGAATCTTCCAAAATTTACTCAAAGTGTTGGCTCTGCCAGGTAAACCTGCCTAAAGCTCCCCAGTTGCACAGTTGGCATTTTTTTGCCAGATATTGTGAAAATCTTCTGGCAGCTGCTGCCATCATACTAGTGGGGCTATTTCTCATAGATCTGGCAATGCCAGCACCTGATGATCGGCGAGTTACAAAAAAACTTCCCCTCTCCCCACACACTCTCATGGATCTGGGAAATCCCATTCCCTACCATCCCCATAAATCAGGGCAAACTCCCCCTCCCTCCATCCCTCCTTCAAACACAAGGGCAGCTCCCTATCCACACCTAAGGAAAAGCCCCCTCACCCAATGGAATTCCCAGAAGGCTTGCTTCCTGGCATTCCCCTGTCTGTGTGCCCCTTCCAGTTTCTGCTTGGCTGCTGTACAACATTTCATGAGGGAGGAGCATATGAAGTGGAAACCTTTTAATTATATTTATTTAAATTTATTACAATTTATTGAAATGAGCTTCCATCCTCCTGGAGAGGAACCTCGTTACATCACTAATAAAGTGATGTGATTGGATTTGATTTGTCATGTACAGCGGGATACAGTGAATAATATTGTTTTTTTGCATGCTGTACAGACAAATCATACCATTCACAGGATACATAGGGGAGAAGGAAAGGAGACAGTGCAGAATATGGTGTCATGGTAACTGGTAAGGTGAAGAGAAAGATCACCTCAATATATGATCTGTATGAGAATTCAAAAACTTGCTAGATAGTTTAAAAGATTTAGAATATAGCAGTAGGTGTGCAGAATGAGAGTAGAAGATGCAATTAGCGGGTATGCAGTGGCCAGCTTGCAAGAAGTCACTTCACTCCAGGGGGTGCTTTGGTAGAATCTGAAGATCATATCGGTGGTAAGGGTCAGAAAATTGTGTACATAGACTGGCACCTATGTCATGCTTCTCAGGATCTCTGAACGTCTTGAGTGAATTTAGTCTATTAGGTATTTTAGGAATGCAGTCATTGTCCTAATGCAGGAAAAATTGCAACCAATTTGCACAAATCAAGCTACAGACACAAATGTGATAGTGACAAGATAATTTTGTTTTTGAAAGAGGGATATGAAATGATCCGGACACTGGCGAAAGCTCCCTTGTTCTTTGAAAAAAAAAAATGCCTTTGTGTCCACCTGCCAGAAATATTCAGAAAATCGGCAGCAGGTGTTTTGGAGACCCAGAGTCACCCATATTCCCTGACAAGGCCTCAGTGTGACATCTCATCTGAAAGATCAGTTCTCCCTCAGCACTGCACTGGAGTGTTAGCCTTGATTTTGGTGCTCAAGTCCAGGAGTAAGCTTTGAACCTGAACCCGTCTGACTCAAAAGGTGAAACTTCTACCAACTGAGCCACGGCTGGTACATGTTTCAGAATTGTTTGCACTTCTGTTTTGCAAGTTTACGGACTTCATTCATTTAATTTATTTATTCAAGCTCATATAATTTCTCACTACATCAATGGTATCATTTTGAAAAACATGAGATTGTCGGTGTGAATGGTCAACTCAGTTTCTGTCTACACAGATGTTGCCCACGTTGCTGAGTATTACAGTACACTGCTTTGCTTTCAGATTTCCAACACATAATAGTATGCAAGTAATGACTCACCTTGTGGTTTGGATCTGAAAAACCACATAGACTGATTGATTACACATCTTTATATCTTCACATGCACCTTCTTTGTTAAAATATTATTTTGGTTCCCAGCAAATAGTAGAATGGACTTGGAGTCTAGGCTGAGGACCTGACAGCATTGCCATGTGAAGTCTAGGTGGTCAAGGTCAGTGAATGAATCTTCACATGATAATCCTAGCCACCACACCACTGCTTACACTGTTCAACATAGCACATCTCCATCACTTACCCTTCCTTGCACATACATTTCACATCTAAAATCCAGATATTCCACCTCACTACCACTACCTTTTTAATGCTTATTTATTAGTGTCACAAGTAGGCTTACATTAACACTGCACTGAAGTTACTGTGAAAATTCCCTGGTCACCACACTCCAGCATCTGTTCGGGTACACTGAGGGAGAATTTACCATGGCCAGTGCACCTAACAAACTGTGAGAGGAAACCAAAGCAGGCATAGGGAGAACATGCAGACCCCACACAGCCAGTGAACCAAGCCACAAATTGAAAAGTCCCTTGTGCTGTGAGGCAGTAGTACTAGACAGTGTGCCACTGTGCCGTCCTTTTCTGTGGTAACTAGTTTTGACCTTTTCTGCAATATACACAACTCATGAATGATTAAAAATATGTTAAGATATAGTGCCTTCAACATAGCTCTCTGTTTCAATGTGCTTGACATGAGTGTTACTGAAAGAAAATTTGACACAAGCCACGTAAAGCGATATTAAGGCAACTGACCAAAGGTTTGGTCAAATAGATAGATTTTAAGGAGCACCTTAAAGGGGGAAAGAAAGGTGAAAGAGCAGAGAGATTTAACAAGGAAATTTCATAACTAAGAAAGGTGGGGTGTATAAAATTGTGGAAGCTCAAGAGGACAGCAGTTGTGGAGAAGAGATAACTTGAAAGAACATAGGATTAAAGAAGATTACTAAAATAGGACGGGGAAGCAATGAGAGATTTGAAAACAAGGGAACAATTTTAAATTTGCAGTGTGCTTAACTGGGACTCAGTGTAAGTCAATATGTACATGGATGAAGAAGCAAGGGCATGTGCAGAAGAGTTTTGTTTACAGTGGGTAGAATATGGGAGATCATCTAGGAATGATTTGGAATAGTCATATCTAGAGTTAGCAATGCAATGTTGACTGTTTCAACAGATGAGCTAAGGTAGGTGTGGAGTTGGACATTGTTAAAGAGGTGGAAATATGTTCTTAGTGATGGCACTATATATATATATATATATGTAATATATATATATATATCATCAGAGATGGAATCTTGGACAGGACTTGTTTGAAGTAGTACAAGGGAAGATAGGAGAGGAAAAGAAAAGTGCATGTTCAGAGTTAGGACAAAGAAGCTTCTGAGCAAGTTCAGCCCAGTGAGCTAGTAAAGGAGAAGCCCAGCAGATACAGTTGATCAGATGGTCTCACTCTTGGTCCATTGCCCCCTCCTAAGGTGAGGATGGAGGAGACAGGGGAGAATGTTTAAAAAGATGGTTTTCAGTCAAGATGATAAGGGATGATTTCTAACAGAATTATGAATGAATGGGGAGAGTAGTTGTTTCTCAACAAACACAGAAGGAGGTATAGGATAAGAGGATTTTGGTGAAGTGCAAGACAAGGAAAAGATCAGAGATTACTTTACATGTGATTGATTGATTCCTTGCTTCTGAACCTGAACATCTGTTATATGTGTTACCAACCTGTCTGTTCCTCGATAGACTGAATCCTTCACCGATATCCATAATAATACTTAGACAGCCCTTCAAATAGCAAATAACATCTCCAGCATCCTGTTCTACCAACTCAGAAATGCAGATACCATCTTCTCTCCTTCTAAAGGATTGAAGATAATTTATTTTTACTCCGGTTTTATGTATTCTGAAGTGGTTGATATATTAAATGTGCAATTTACAGGC
This sequence comes from Sphyrna mokarran, assembly GCA_024679065.1. Classification (NCBI taxonomy): domain Eukaryota; kingdom Metazoa; phylum Chordata; class Chondrichthyes; order Carcharhiniformes; family Carcharhinidae; genus Sphyrna; species Sphyrna mokarran. Next base: position 63,965,836 of record JAGIQG010000001.1, read on the forward strand.
TCTGCCACATGGCTGCAAGTTGTGCTCGGAAAGATAGGTGGATAGTTAGTTTGGCAGTTTATTCATTTGCTCGGCTTCTTGGACTTTGCCTCTTCACATTCCTGATGAAGTCTGTGTTTGGTACCTCCTAGATGAACGTTCTCCATTTTAGTTGGACACAAGTCAGACACCCTCATGCATCAACAGGAATGTTTGACCTCTGGTGGGATCACTAATGCAATTTCATTGTATTCCTGGGAGTCTGCAGCCACAACGGATTTCTGAGTCAAGTAGTTGACCAACAATCCTCCTGTCACCCAAGTCCACGATGTGCTCCAAGTCACCCACTGATGTCGCAAAGCTGCTGCACCTGCCATTTCCAGGAATGCAGAAACAAATATGACAGCAATAAATAAAACACAATAAAGAAAGAATGAGGAAAAGAGTAAGTTAAAAAGCTTTAAGCACCTGTTTTTTGAGTGTGCCCTGGGAGCATAGTGTGAAATGTTCAATCAGAAGTCATCATTTTCAATCCATTAAAGTTATAGAAAAAATGGTTTGCACGATCCTCAATCGGGCAAGAGCCTATTCCTCGACCGCTGACACTGTTAGAGGCCAATCCTTCACCAGGTAATAAATAGGGAAGGTTCTATAAAAATGCAACTGTCACTTAGTTCCAGATCTCCCCACAAGAACCATTTTCTCAGTTTCTATTCTATGAATCAGAGTCTTATATATTTCAGTAAGATTACTTCTTAGTTTTCTTAAACTACAAGAAGCATTGAGCAAATGTTCAACCTTTCCTTATCCCAGGAATCAATCTAGTGAATCTTTTCTGAACTGCTTCCAAAGCAAATACATCACTCTTTACGCAAGGACACCAAAATAGTACAGAATAATCCATGTGATTTCACTGACGATGTCTTGTACAGTTGTAACAAGACTTCTCCACATCTCATTTACAATAAAGCCCAATACTCCATTTGTCTTTGCATGCTAACTTTTGGGTACAGATCTTCCTGTATTACTTATAATTTTTTATTCACTCTTAAAAGTTACAAAGCCAATGCTCAGAGTGGACTGTGGAGAATCAAATTCATTCCTTGCTTGCTCCAAAAAACAAATTCAAAATCGAATTGAATCTGCTTCAAAATCCGCATAAGAGAAACAAACAAGATCCAAACTGACAAGCTAAGGCATTGCACCCCATCTTGTGTTTGATTTGATGCTTGATCTTAGCCAAAAGACCAAGAACAACTTTCTGGTTAAATAATATTCTATTTTTCTTATCAAGGGAGACAAACTCTCATTTCTCAAATTTGCCAAATTTTTGTCCACTCAGATAACCTTTATATATATTCCTTGTAGACTATTTTATGCTCCTCACAGCTTGTTTTCCGACCTTTGTATAATCAACCCGTTTAGGGTGGCATGGTGGTATAATGGTTAACATTGCTGCGTCACAGTGCCAGGGACCTGTTTCAATTCCTAGCTTGGGTCACTATCTGTGTGGAGTATGCACGTTTTCCCCATGTCTGCTAGGGTTTCCTCCATGTGTTCTGATTTCCTCCCACAGCCTGAAAGACACGCTGATTAGGTGGATTGGCCATGCTACATTCTCCCTCAATACGCCTGAACAGGCACCAGAGTATGGCAACTAAGAGATTTTCACAGTAACCTCAGTCTATTTGTGACACTAAATAAATAGACTTTTAAACTTTAACATTATTGAAGTCATTATATAGATTGTAAATAGTTGAGCCCTGCAATACCATCAATTAGTTTGTCAACCTGAAAATGATCCATTTATCCCGACTCTTAGCTGAACCTTTGTTCACGCTAACATATCACCCTGAATACCATGACCTCTTATGTCATATGGTAATCTTTTATTGGCATCTTTTTGAATCCCAATTGGAAAACCAAAAGCAACATATTTTACTGACCTCTTCTATCCACCCTGTTTGTGCAAATCCAAAGGGCAACATATCTCACTGACCTCTTTAATCTACCTTGCTTATTATATCCCCAAAGAACTGTAATAAATTTGTCAAACATGATATCCCTTTCACAAAATCATGTTGACTTTGCCTGATTGTATTTGAATGTCTAAATGTTCTGCTACTGCCTTCTTAGTAATGGATCCTGGCATTTTCTCAAAGTGAAACAGCAATTTACTTCTTTCAATTAAGTATGTGGCATATTCACTTCTCATAGTGCAGTTCGGTCTACGCCGGAGAGACCAAATATAGAAGTGGATGACTGCTTTGAGGAATACCATGTTCTCTCAGAAAGACGTATTTTTCCAATAGTTCATCACTTATTAATTCTCTGCTCTTACCCTGAGTTGTTGGTCGTTGGCCTTCTACATTGTTCCACTGAAGCTGAACTGAAGTTGAAGGAAATTTCTCATGTTTTGATTAGGCATTGTCTAGTCTTCTGGACTGAACAAAGAATGGAACAATTTAAGATCATAATCATCACTTTTATTTTAATTAGTCGCTGCTGGTAAAGAATCTTCTGCTGCATTTGCATCTTCCCTAGACTTATCTTTTGTTTCTTTTCTTGTCCTTTTTGCCTTGAACCGTTTGATCCTTCCTTCCTTCTACCCTATCATCAGCCTTCCTTTTTTTCTCCTTTCCTTGCCCCTTCTTCTGCTTCTACCCACTGAAAACCTATTGCATATCTAATCTTTTCCAGTTATAATGAAAATCATCAACCTGTAATGTTAATTTCAGATTCAGATTATTCATTTCAATTAGCAATATCAGAGGTGTCAGACCTAGGTAGCTCAGTTAGTATTTCCTTGTACTCTGACAAAACATTTCAAATGGACTTATAATTTTCTGCTGCACTCTCCATCAATAGCCTATTATCTATTACTAGCGTTTAATTTGAATGCCTACAGCTTATGGATTTAAATAATAGCTTATTGCATGGAACATTGTCAAAACCTTTGGAAATATATATCTAATTCATTAGTCCACTTGGATTGTAGTTTCCTTACAGAGGTGGAGGAGGTTGAGTATAAACATACTGACAACTGTTACCTAAATTCGTTCTCAAATTTACTCCGGATAATCTATTCCACTATTTCATGTAAACTGGAAGAAAGATTAATTTGTTTGCAGTTGTTTTTATCTAATTTGTCATAAAAAAAACGTATTTATCTATTTCCAATCTGTCCAGATACTTCACTATTTCTCTGAAGGTTTTCAAATTGTTTTCAAATACTTGTTCTTTTCCTAAAACCTTTGTTGTCCCTCACATCATTTTTCTAAAAATCGTAATACTCAGCTTTGCTCTGGAGATGTTTAATTTCACAAATTCTATACAAATAAAATTTTTTTTTGCCACGTGAAGTCGTTAATATGATGAGTTAGCCATTGTGCTTAAAATAGGAGATTGCATTCAGAAGGGTAATGTAACCTGAAGAAAGCCTGGAGTAATCAACAACCCAAAGTATAAGTAGATAATAGCAGAAGTTGCTAATATGGAGAAACAGAATTGGGAGAGTGAGAAGAGTCCTTAATGTAGCCCAAATTAATAGCAATAGAGTCAAAGGATGAATCATCAGCCATATGCAAAGGTGGTGTGATTAACAAGGAAAGATGGTCTCAATTATGGTAACTGTTCAAAAGTATTGAATACCAGCCATTATCATTTGCTTTCAAGATGGAGAAGGCAATGAATCATCAGTTAAGCTTGGAGTTGTGCAACATTTAGCAGGAGATCACAAGCAATGGAATAGTTGGGGTGAAACCATGCCGAATATTTATTGAAGGTCAAGTTAATGTAGCATAATTTTATTTTCTTCATATTTTATCGTAATTTAATATATTTTAGTTTTAACCATAAGTCATATTTTGCTGGATGCGCTAGAGCATACACTTAGGTAGATTCCCTGCAGCAAGTTATCCTTTTTCCTGTGTCTGGCTATTGGATCAACAGAATGTAGCAAACATAGGAAAAAAAGACATGCAGAATTTCTGCTCCTAATGGACTATCCATAGCTTATTTTTCATCTATCAATTTATATAGGTGGAAAGTCATGAAGAATCCCTTGCCAAATCAGTAGGCTGAATAAACTTCTCATTGAATCAGAGAGTCATAACTCAGGCTGCTTTCCCCTATAATTGGCTGCAATATTTTTTGACTGATCTGCATATTTTTAATCAAAATTTGTGGTTTAGATTTGTGGAAGTTACTCAAGCTGTAGTACATCAATAGTTTAAATTAAATGCAGAATGTTGTTGGCTGTAACAGCTGCAGGGTGGTTTTATCCATCACTGATGACCAAAGCACTGGGTTGGAACATGTAAAATCTACCAGTAAACATATTTATACTTGACTTTGATGTCAAGAAGAAGATTTAGACCTAGAGATATCATGCCAGTGAACATAATACAGGTGTCTATTTTAAAATATGCTAATTCACTTTGCCCAAATAGTGTTAGGTGTTTATGCTATCTTTAATTTGGCAGAGTTTGTAAGAAATCAATAATGTGACAGTGTTGATTTTTTTTCATCCAGGGAAGAGGTTATTGATAAAAAAGAATTAGAAACGGCTGAAGAGGATTTTGAACTTACAGATATTGTCTGAAGCCATAGTTTGAAGAAACAATTAGACACTTCATTGGATAATGAAAGCTAAAAGTTGACATTGATGGGATCTGCCAATCTGCCCACAATGGAAAGAAAATAATAATTCATTGCTAAGCCAAACAACATGTGATCAACTGCTAGAGGTTTAATTGGTAGAAAGGTTTAACCACTCTTTAGATGATCGCGCTTTTTGAGATTAATTGTAATGGTGCATTGTAACAGAGGCATTGCAATAGGTGCCTTCTATTTTACAAACTTAGTAAAAGCATTAGTATTTAATGTAAGCCTTGAATATTGTCACGTTATTTCTCATAATTCTATGCACAAACTGTAAAGTAAATTGTGAGGAGGCGGTTACATTTTACAGTCTCAGCTGCACTGTTCAATATTTTAAGATAATGAATAGATTGCAAAATTCCCCATAATGTCTCCAAAATACAGTACAAGTATAATCATTAGTTAATGGTGAGGGACTATTAACATTTAAGTAAAAATCTGAATACTTGTTTTAACCAATAGAACTATGCCATAAGACTTCATTTTTTAAAAAAAAATAACCTTTGTTGAATATAGATCAAACAACACAAATATTAACACTGTGGCTTATACTCACTAATACTAGATCTTTGATTTACTTCTTACTTCCCTCAAGAATTCTCTTGTAACACATATCAAGCTTAAAGTTATTTGCTTCTGCAACCATAACTATGCCACAGTCCTCCAGAGAATTCTTCTTCACTCTGGCTATTCTCTGAGATAAAACTTTCAGTTACAATCTCTTGGTAATGAAACCTCAGCCCCTTGTTGTGGTTACTTTTCAATATTTCCCAGTTAATTTATCTGCCTGCTGGTTGCTTTACCATAAAATTGAGAGGCCCATTGTTGATTCTTCCATATCCTTTAAACAAGGCAAGCTTTGAGCTTCTGTTCCCTCTCAAAATTCAGACTGAGACTAAGCCTCAGCCAAGTTCCACATGGTTAGTGATGGTTAATTTTTTTTCTTTGTTACAGACTTAGCTAACTATCAACTATTAACTTTGACTACCTCTTAGTGAACTGCAAGCCACACCAGCTTCAAACTGCCACTAACTCAGCAAATAATCAGATAAATTGAAACCAGAGAGTTTCCCCAAGCTCCATCCATCTGCATAAGGACATAGCCTGCTTGGGATGTTCTAAACCCTTTAGGAACATAGAGCAAGAGTACGCCTTTTGGCCCTTTGAACATTCTCCGCCATCCAGTAAGATCAAGATATCAAGTTACCGCCAACATGTCTCCTGTACCACCAGAGGCCCAAACATCCTTTACAACCGAAACACAAATATCAAATATGCCTACTGTTCTATCGCCCGCACACACTTTGGCAAATCAGACCATAAGGCAGTGTTCTGCTCCTGACTAATAAGCAAAAACTGAAAAGGGAAAATCTATCAAATAAAGTTGTGCAATGTTGGTCTGAGGGGATGATTTTCTATGAGACTACTTAGAGTCAGTACACTGGTCAGTATTTAAAAACTCTACTACCAGTCTGAACGAGTACAAAACCACAGTAACTGACTTCATTAGTAAGTGTGAAGAAAACCGTGTGCCAAAAGAGGAAATCAGTGTGTTTCCCAATCAGTTAGGCCTGAGGCATTCAAGTCAAGTGACCCTGACCTATGCAAGAAAGACAGATATGATATAACAAGATCCAAAGATGCCAAAAGACAGTACAGGACTAAGCTAGAGTCCCAGGGGTTAGACACACAGACATCACCCAACTATGGCAAGACATATCAGGCTACAAGATAAAGGCATGCAAAATCACCAGCTCCAACACACCTTTTCCTAATGAGCTCAATGCATTCTATGTCCTTTTGAGCAAGAGGTCAGCGAGAGCAGGCCCTCCATCCCAGATGCCTTGAATGAAACTGTACCTCAGATCACCATCATAGGTTCAGAGCAGCTTTCTTGAAGGTCAACCTATGGAAAGCAACTGGCATGGATGGGGAACCTAGATGAGCACTCAGATCCTGGGTGATTAGTTGGTGAGGGTATTCATAGACATCTTCAACCTCTCTTTACAACAATCTGAGGCCCCTACCTGCTTCAAGGCGGCAACCTCATCCTGGGACCAAATGATAATTGTCTGGTGGCTCTGATGTCCATCATTATGAAGTGCATCGAAAGGTTAGTCATGGCATGAATCAATTCCAGCCTACCGAACTGCCTGGATCCACCACAGTTCACCTACTGCTGCAAGAAGTCCATTTCTTGTCATTTCCCTGGTCCTGCAATCAACCCTGGAACACCTAAAACAAAGATACCCATTTCAGACTCCTATCTATTGACTATAGCTGAGCCTTTGACACCATTATTCCTACAAAATGCATCTCCAAACTCTGTGTCCTGGGGCTTTTCTCCTCCCTCTGCAAACTGGATCCTCAGCTTCCTCACCCACAAACCACAATCAGTAAGGATAGGCAACAACACCTCCATGAACATCCTCAACACTAGTGTCTCACAAGGCTGTGTCCTCAGTCTCTTACTATATTCATTATAAACCTATGACTGTGTGGCCAAATTCCCCTCAACCTGATTTACAAGTCTTTTAACGACACCACTGTAGTGGGTCAGATCTCAAGCAATGATGAGACAAAGTACAGGAATCAGATAGAGAATCTGGTGAACTGGTGTAATGACAATAATCTCTCCCTCAATGTCAACAAAATGAAGGAGATAGTTATTGATTTCAGGAAGCATAGTGGAACACATGGTCCTGTCTACGTCAATCAGTACGAAGTAGAAATGGTTGAGAGCTTCAAATTTTTAGGTGTCTGGATCACCAACAACATGTCCTGGTACCCGTCATGTCAACACTATAGTAAGAAAGCTCAATAATGCCTCTACTCTCTAAGAAGATTGAGGAAATTTGGCACATGCAATACAACTGCCATCAACATTTACAGATGCACCATGGAAAGCACTCCTTTTGGTTGTGTCACAGCTTGGTATGGCTCCTGCTCTGTCCAAGGCCGCAAGAAACTATTAATGGTCATGAATAAAGTCCATCACTCAAACCAGTCTCCCACCCATTGACACAGTCTACACTTTCTACTGCCTCAGAAAAGCAACCAGCATAATTAAGAACCCCATGCATCCCAGACGGATTCTCTTTCATCTTCTTCAGCTAGGAAGGAAGATACAAATTCTGAGGATACGTACTAACCTCAAGAACATCATCTTCCCTGCTGCCATCAGATTTTTGAATGGACCTGCCTCGCATTAAGTTGATCTTAGATATCTTACCCCAGCTATGATTGTAACATTACATTCTGCACTCTCTCCTTTCCTTCTCTATGAACAGTATGCTTTGTCTGTATAGTGCACAAGAAACAATACTTTTCATTGTTTACTAATAAATCAAATCATCATTGATCCAATTGTTGTCTCAGCTCCACTTTCCAGTTTGCCCTTCCTTAATCCTTAAGTACCTAATCCAACAAAACTCTAACTCAGTCTTTAATAAATTTAATGATCCAGAGTCCATCATTTTCTGCAAAAGAGAATTCCACAGACTAATGAACTCTTGAAAATAGAAAAATCTATCTCCATCTTATTTTAGCCTCTTCCCACAAGAGGAAACAACCTGATGGTATCCATCCTATCAAGTCCCCTTTAGATCTTACATGTTTCAATAAGATCACCTCTCATTCTTCTCAACCCCATAACGTAAAGGTTCAACTTGCTCAACCTTTCTTCATAAGGTAAGCTTTTCATCATGGGAGTGAGATGAGTGAACCATCTCTGAACTTCTTCTAAAGCAATTAGATATATTTTAAGTAAGTAAAACTGCACATGGTTCTCTATATTCATCAAGGCCCTCTCTTTACAACAATCTGAGGTCCCTGTCAGTAAAACTTCCCTACTTTTATATTCTATTTATTTTGCAAAAAAGCACCAACATGCCATAATTAAAATTACCTTGATTTACAATTTCTTCCTCGATCTGATGAAATAAATAGGTTTTACAAGCTTTCAGGGTTCACTAAATGCTTTTGGACTAATTTATATTTAACTCTTAGAACAAAAATATCTCTTCCATTTCTTATGGCAGATGTACCCAGTACTTCAGCTCAGTCTGCCCACCTGAGATCTTTTAACGCTATAATTTTTGCTTTAACTTTATTAGACAAACTTGGGTAACCTTTTGAAATGGCAGTGTGTGTGTTCTGATAATCTTGAAAGTCTGACATTTTAATTATAGCCTGTCCTCCCCTCTCCACTGCCCCATCCTCAGCCTTACAATATAAATTTCATATTCTTTTTGTCTCTGGCTTAATGAATGGTTATCCAGACTCAAAACATTGGCTCATTTCTCTCTCCAGAGATGATATCAGACTTGCTGAGATTTCCCAGCATTTTCTGTTTTTGTTTCAGATTCTAGCAACAGCTATATTTTGCTTTTAATTACCTTGCCTTCGAAACTTTAATCTTTAGAATTATTACCCCTATAATATCATAAACAATGAACTTGATAGTCACAACATTAATAATTTCATAATTGTATGCATAGCAATGACCTCACATATCCTATCTCAATCCTTCAGTCAGGATAAGCCAATTAGCTTGTGAAAACTACTTACTGTATTTTAGAAATAAGAAATAAATGCTTTAAGATTTTTTGCAAAAAAGCTATAAGCAAGCAGCTTTAGCTTCCTGAAATATTAAAATATAGAACAGGAAACAGAGCTAAGCATTTTTTAAGAAAGCAAAAAGCAGCAGCTTTAATAAGACCTCTTGAAGAAAAGCCAGTCAAGTAGATTTCACTTCCCATGGAGTTTAAAATATCTGACAGGAAATAAATGTAAAGCATTTGAGTTTCAGGTTTGGTTCAGGGGTGGCATTCTTGTCTGAGTCAGAAGGTTGTGGATTCAAGCACTTACTGGCTATAGCACAACATTGAGAAAGTGCTGCATTTGGAGGTGTCGTAATTTGGGATGGCAACAATTGGATTGTCATAATTTTGGGATGACTTTAAGCCATGAAAGGCATAAAAATAAATGTGCTTTGAACTTGAATATAATTAACTTTGAGAAGATGCTCACTACGAATCTCACCGACTTTTACAGATGCATCATAGAAAGTATTCTTTCGATTGCATTATGGCTCCTGCTCTGTCTAAGACTCCAAGAAACTACAAAGGGTCACGAATGAAGCCAAGTCCATCACGAAAACCAACCTCCCAACAATTGACACTTCCCATTGCCTCGAAAAAGCAGCCAGCATAATCAAGGATCCCACGCATCCTGGACATACTCTCTTCCATGTCTTTTCATTGGGAAAAAGATACAAAAGTCTTAGGATATACTACCAACCGACACAATGGTTTCTTCCCTGCTGCCATAAACTTTTGAATGGGCCTACTTTGTATTAATCTTTTGCTATACCCTAACTATGACTGTAACACTACATTCTGCACCTTCTCCTTTCCTTCTCTATGTACAATGCGCAAGAAACAATATTTTTGACAATAATTTAAAAATTGTATGGTCTTGTTAAATGTATTTTGTCTCTCAAGTCACTTTGAAATGGTAAAAAAGTGTTGCATCCAATAAAATATACATGTGCTTTTAGTAGAAGTGAAAATAGTTGGTTGCCGATTTAATCCCCCTTTTCCCCATCAGTGATGTAGTTCTCTCGCAGTGTATACCCTTGATTAGTTTCTGCCCATGCATCATAGCCATAACATTCAGCAAATCATTCTACTAAATGCACCAAGAAGTTTACATTTAACATAAAATCTCAGCCATATTAATGACATTTCCTGCACAATAGTATCTTAAAGTTAATTTGTTAGCACACATCTGTGGCAGTTCACGGTGTTTGTTGGAAAGTACTAAAACTAATATGAAAATTTCAGAATAGATTTAATCTGATATTAAACATTTCAGGCAACTAAACTAAAAACTCCATTAATAGACATACAATTAACTTCAGTGCTGATGCAAATGCTGAGTATCATATTCCACCATAATTAAGACTTTGCATCTATCAGCAGACTAAAACCTACTACTCTAGATATCTTCCAGAAAAAAAACAAAGTAAGAAAATCAACAGGTTAGCTTGCAGTTGTAGAGAGAACCGGGTTAATGTTTTACATTAATAACCTTTCATCAGAATTGGAAGAAGTTAGAGCTTTTACAAGCAAGCTTTCAGACAGCCAAGACTTCAGGGGAAAAGAGCAGCCCATGAAAATTTAAATGACAAAAGGAATAAGGGCAGAAATAAAGCATAGCTATAGATCTCTAAATGACAACAGCATAATCATTTCCAGCAACTGATGCCCTACAAAAATGAGACTAGATATCATACATTACTGAGCCTCCATAGCCCCTATCAGGGACTGTCCTTTGCCAATCATGGTGTGCCTCCCCTTAGACTAAACCCCACCTTATCTATTTCCTCTCTTAAACCCACCCATTCTTCTTATAGCTTCTTTGCCTAACATTCCCAAATCCACCTGTCCCAAGACACCAGACTCATCTGCTTCAAGGATCCTTAGCCTCAGATTCCTTACTTCAGCTGCTGGGACTGATGGAGCTGCTGGACAATCTGACTTGGGTGGCAGCTTCAGAGGATCGAACTTTCATCCCAATTAGAGCTGAAATTGAGTCTAGGATACAATTTGGAGGAACTTGTGTAGCCACGTACTGGAACTGAGATTTTGACTTCCAATAACTACAATTATCTACTTTATGCTATATATGACTCCAAACAATTGATTTTTATTCCACTCTGCCAAAGTTCTCACTGGTGTCGGTTTTGCTAAGACTCTTTGATATCATACTCACCTCGAGATCAACTCTTTTGTCCATATTTGGATGAAGACTGTGATGAGATCAGGAATGAACTGGTGCTGTCAGAAACCAAACTGAATGTCAAGGTGTAGGTTGTTGCTATGTAACTGTCACTTTGTAATAATGGACAACACTTTCACCACTTTGCTTATAATTAAATGTAGATTGGTTGGCTGGGTTGGATTTGTCCTGCTTTTTGTAGCTAGGCAGATCTGGAAAATTTTCCACATTGTTGGTACATGGTAGTGTTGTAACTGAACTGAGCAGTTTGACTACAAGTGCAACTAATTTGTAGCACAAGTCTTCAGCACTGTTGGCAGAATGCTGGCAGGACCCATAGCCTTTGCAGTATCCAGTGTCTTCAGTTATTTTTTAATATTGCCTGGAATTAATTGAATTGGCTAAGAACTGGCATCCATCATGTTGGGGACCTCAGGAGGAAGCCATGATGGATCATTCAGCATTTCTGCTCAAGGGTGGTTACAAATGCAACTACTGTCTTTTGCACTGATGTGCTGGGTTTCACCACTGATGTTCCTTCAGCATTTGCTCAGACTCAATCAGCCATGATCTTTAGGACTTGGTCAATGTGGTTAGTACTGGTGCTACAAAGCTGCTCTTGGTGATGGACATTGAAGCCTCCACTCAAGAATCCATTCTGTGCCCTTGCCACCTTCAGTGCTTCTCATTTGTGTCTTACATGAAGGAATACTAACTCAACAGTAGGTGAGTTATCATCACCTACTGAGTTATCATCAGTAGGTGGTTATCAGCAGGAGGTTTGTTGCCCATGTTTGACCTGATGGGATCCAGGATCAATATTGAGAAGTCGCAGGGCAACTTCCTCTTGACTGTGTACTGCTGTTCTGCTAGTGAATAGGACATAGTCAGGGATGGTGATGTCTGGAGTATAGTCGTTTATATTCAGGCTCTACTCAGTTCTCCACTCACCTGATGAGGGGGCAAACCTCGAAAACTTCTGGATTTACTATCAAATAAACCTGTTGGACTTTAACCTGGTGTTGAGAGACTTCTGTGTTACTTGTCCAACACCAGCATCTCCACATCATCAACAGGGATATCCACTGCTTGCTGAAGTCTAGGTCTGAGGTGTTTAAATCAGGTGACTTTGACTTGTACAAAAAAGTCAGATACCAAAAGACTGTACTGAATGAAGCTAGATTCCATAGAAAGCACCTTCCAAATCCATGATAATCACTACCATCTAGAAGGCCAAAGGCAGACAACATATGAAACACCAACCTCGAAGTTCCCCTCCAAGCTTTGAAAATATATTGTTATACCTTCACTGACATTTGGTCAAAATCCTGAAACTCCTTCTCTAACAGCACTGTGCGTGTACCAACACCACATGGACTGCAGCAATTTGAAAAAACAGCTCACCATCATCTTTTCAAGGTCAATTAGTAATGGACAATGAATGATGTCATTGTCAGCAAAACCCACATTCCTTAAATGAATTGAAGAACTGATAAATTGGGATACTTAATTTTTATTTAATAGAAAAAGATATACACAATTGATTTTAACAAGAATTTGCAAACAATTTATTTTTTCCCACAATATCACTTTTGATTATTTTTAATCCTATCTTATTGTAAACTGCATTTATTTCATAGGATCAATGAATGTATTAACAAGATTTATTTCTTTGCAGAACAGGCAATATATTCAAAAAAATTAATTTCTTTATCAATATAATATGTCAAAAATGCCTAGAAACCTTATTTAGACTCAACTTTGAGATTCAAGCCTTTAATGCTAACATTTTAATGATATTATTTTCATTTATCAACACAAAGATAAACATTTAGGTTACAGTTTGGCTGAATGAATCTTGGATAGAACAGAATATTAAATTTAGGAAGAAAATATAGTTATGATAATAGTTTACTTATTTGAATTCTCCATTCTGTAAATTTATAAATGATAGTAATTTCTTTCTTAAAATTTATCTTTAATTCCAAAGTAATTGTTGTTATTCAAAGCACAAAGAGGCTTCAGATAAAGTCAAAACCATTAATTAATTCTTAAGCAAAATAGTATCCATAGAATTCTCTACATTTTCAGGAATGCACTTCTATGAACCACAAAAAAGATTCCTCTGTAATCAAATGTAAAGATGCAATGTCAGTCATTGTAAATAAGAAACAATAACCAAAATTTTTGTTGACATGATTACCAGAAAATATGGATGAACCAATAATGCAAGAGCATTGCAGGAATCCTTAAAAGTCATAGAAATTCAAAACAAGAGAAACAAAACTTTGCTAATCAACTTAATTTTTCTAAGTTTAGAAGTTAAACCATGCTTCTTTGTTTAGGGAAACAGACAGACATTTGTGCAGTGGATGATATGAATCCAGGTCACATGTGGTCTCCCTGATGCACTCAAGGATGTCACTAAGTAACTGCAGGGCACGGGATGGACAGAATGAACAGCCGGCTGTACCAGTGACATGAGTAGAAGGAAGAGGGATGAGGTCCTGCAGGGAGGTTTTAGGGAGCCAGGAAGTAGGGCTGCAAAACTAGTATTCTTCAAATTATTTCTGGTGCCACAGATTGTGACTGGAAAGTTGGTTCAGGAGATGGAGGGGTGGGAGAAAGAACCTGTACAGATTGGATGGGTTGCACCCAGAGAGAGGATTTAACACTGGGGAAGGTTTATATTAACTTAGCAGGAGGCGGGGAAAAGATAAGACCATAAGACATAGGGGCAGAATTAGGTGAGAGAGCCCTTAGAGTCTGATCTGCCATTTAATCATGGCTGATATTTTTCTTATCCCCATTCTCCTATCTTTTCCTATAATTCCTGATCCTCTTGTTAATCAAGAACCTATCTATCTCTGTCTTAAAGACATTTAGCCTTCTGTGGCAAAGAGTTTCACAGATTCACCACACTCTAGCTGAAGAAATTCCTCATCTGTTTTAAAGGATCATCCCTTTAGCCTGAGGTTGTGCACTCTGGTTCTAGTTTTTCCCTATTAATGGAAACATCTTCTCCATGTTCACTCTACCCAGGCCTCACAGTATCCTGCAAGTTTCAATAAGATTCTCTCTCATCCTTCTAAACTCCAATGAGTACAGGCCCAAAGTCCTCAACTGTTTCTCATTTGACAAGCTTTTCATTCTAGACACCATTCTTGTGAACCTCCTCTGGACCCTTTTCAAGGCAAGCACTTCCTTCAGATAGCATAAAGGAAAAACAAAATATACAAAGAATTGGAAAGAAATTTTTTTTTTTAATATTTCTAAACGCTGTGGACACCAATAGCTAAGCCAGAACTTTAATTGTCCATTCCTGCTTTTGAGAAGATGGTGGTGAATCACCTTCTTGAACTACTACAGTGCTTTAGTGTAGGGACATTCAGTGCTGTTGGGGAGGCAGTTTCAAAATTTAAATGCAACAGCAACATAGTTTCAAGTTCCTACACTATATGGCTTAGTGAGGAACTTGTATGTCATGGTATTCCCACGAATCTGGTGTCCTTGTACTTTCAGATGGTAGCGATCATGGATTTGAAAGGTGCGGATCAAGAAACCTGGTGAGTTGTTGTAGTGGACCATGTAGATGGTACAGCATCAATTGTGGAGAATGAATGTTTAAGATGATGGTTAGTGTGTCAATTAAGGGGATGCTTTATCTTGAAGCATGTCAAACTTTGAGTATTGTTGGAGTTGTATTTTTCCAGGGATGTGCAGAATTCAAATCACACTTCAGACTTATGCCATACAGATACTGTTTCCACTTTGGGCAGTCAGAAGGGAAGTCACCTTTTGCAAAACTTTGTTCTACTAACCACAGTATTTATATAGCTGTTCCAGTTCAGATTTTGGTCAATATTAGCCCCAGGACATTGATAGTGTGGGATTCAGTGATGGTAATGTTATCAGATGCAAAGGGGAGATAGGTGGGATAATTTTGATTTTTATTGTCACATGAATTAGCATAGTGAAAAGTATTGTTTCTTGCATACTACACAAGTATACCATTCATAGAAAAGGAATGGAGTGCAGAATGTAGTGTTACAGTCATAGCTAGGCTGTAGAGACAGATCAACTTAATGCAAGGTAGGTCCATTCAAAAGTCTGATGGCAGCAGGGAAGAAGTTGTTTTCGAGTTGGTTGGTATGTGACTTCAGACTTCTGTACCCTTTTCCTGACAGAAGGTGATAGAGAGAATGTCCGGGATGCATGGATTCCTTAATTATGCTGGCTGCTTTGCTGAGGTGGCCTGAAGTATAGACAGAGTCAATGGATGGGAGGCTGGTTTGTGTGATGGATTGGTCCCCTTTTGTTGGAGATGGCCTTTGTCTGGCACGAATGTGCCACAAATGCTACTTGTCACTTATCATCTAAGCTTGAATGTTGTCCAGGTCTCACTTCGTATAGGCATGGACTGCTTTAGAACGACAGTTGTGAATGGTGAATATTGTGCAATTATTATTGAACATTCCATTCCTGACATATGATGGAGGGAAGTCATTAATCAGGTGACTGAAGTTAGGCCTGGAACACTATCCTGATGAACTCCTGTACTGATATCCTGGGACTAAGATGATTGAATTCCAACAACTGTCTTCATTTATGGTAGATATGACTCTAACCAGTGGAGAATGTTCCCCGATTCTCACTGACTCCAGTTTTCCTAGGGCTCCCATAATGCAAAGTAAAAGTCAGAGTAAGATGGAGCGAGAAAGATCTAAATTAGGTTTATTGTGTGAATACACAGAACGTGATAATGTTGTGGTGATAATGAAGACTTGGCTCAAAAAAAAAAGGGGCAAGCCTAGATACTAAGTATTTCTAGAAGCAAGGTAAAGAATAAAATGAAGGATGGCAGTGTTAGGGAGAATATTATGTATGGACCTGGAGAGCATAAATCCCAGAGCAGACTTAGATAAAGCTGCCTACTTTAAAAATGATGAATAAAAGCTCATTACAAGGTAATTTAATTGATGTATTCACTATTTAAAAAACTGTACAATCAATAATTTTATAGATGCACAAGTTTCAGTCTGATTTATTTTTATGAGCATAAATAATTCCAACTTCTAGCTATCTATACATTTATGCACATGATGTACTTATTGTCTCAATATCCCTGATAAGTCACTCAAGAAGTCTGGATATATCCTCAAAACATCAAGTTTTCACATTCTACATGCTTTGGTATTAGCTTGTCAGGAACTTGTTTATTATACTCAGTCTATAGGAAATAAATGAACCCTAAAAATGTTGGGTTTGAAAAAATTGAACAAAATTTAATTAAGCAGCAATACAACATTCCAGTGTGTTTTGCTTTATGCATAAAAACCTTCATAAAATGTTTGATCATTTGCTGGTGGTAAAATGTCTTGTATAGGCAATTCCTTACAATTACGCGCATGTAGCACGTAATTTTCACCCAAAAATCCCAATACATAAGCTACCTTGTAAGTCCTTCCTATAATAAAACTGAATGGATTAAAAATCAGCTCCAAAACAATGATTTCAACTTCAGGTAGGAAGTATAGGAAACAAAAATGTAGTCCCCATGAAAAGGGCAGGCACAATCAAAACTTGAAAAATAAGCTTTATTTTAGATTCAGACAGAATTAGCAAAACTCATATTACAGCCTCACCACAATTTTAGCTTTCCAGGAATGATTTCATGAAAACAAAATGTGGTTTAAGAATAAACAAGTGTAATGAGAAAACAAAGGGCTTACACTCATACAGCTAGTTGCACAGAATTAACCCTGTAATTTTAGTTGTATAACATACCAGCAAGATTAAAATAGTGGCATATAATAAAAGATAATGGCAATTATAAAAAAAAATCCTCTTTTTAAACATTGCAACCAGAATTAGGTTTGATTAAATTTTGCCCACAATGTTGCCTTGGATACAAAGTGTCATTAGGCCACTTAATGTTTGAATCAGAGATATGTATTCAAAAGTTGATCTTAGAACAACAAAGAACAAAGAACAACACAGCACGGGAAACAGGCCCTTCGGCCCAACGAGTCCACGCCGCCGTCCTAACGTCTTATTGACATATAGAGACCAATATAGGGACAATTTGTTACCCAATCAGCCTAAGAACACATTTTTGGGATGTGGGAGGAAACCGGAGCACCTGGAGAAAACCCACACAACCACAGGGAGAACGCACAAACTCCCACAGACACAGGCCCAAATCCATGTGTCTGCACAGCAACAGCGATAGTCTCTAAGCTGTCATGTTGCCCATCTGATGGTCCAGTTTAAGCATACACTAACGACATGAAGCACTAGGCCACTCCTGAAGTAACATCCAAGAGCAGCCCTCGCACGACCTGCCGAATACATGCGCCTTGTTGGTCAACAAGGTGGACCGAATAGCCTGTGGAAACAAAGTATTTAAACAGTCCTCCTATATCCCTCTATCTGCAGACCGCTCATGTGGCTGTCCAAGAGACCCTTAAACAACCCTAGCGTGCCTGCTCCCACCACCCCACTCGGTAGCGCATTCCACACCCCCACTACCCTTTGTGTGAAAAAATGCCCTCTAATATTCGTCTTATACATAGCTCCCCTCACCCTAAGGCCGTGACCCCTCATTCTATCCAATTCTAATGGTGGAAAAAGCTTACCACCATTTACTCTATCTATACCCCTCAATCTTATATACCTCTAATAGATCCCCTCCCAGCCAACGTCTTTCAAGGGAAAACAACCCCAGTGCATTCAATCTTTCCTCGTAAGACAGCCCTTCCATACCAGGCAGCATCCTGGTAAATCTCCTTTGCACTCTCTCCAGGGACTCCACATCCTTCTGGTAGTACGGCGACCAGAACTGGACACAGTACTCCAAGTGAGGCCGAACCAACGTTCTATACACTTGTAACATCAGACTCCTACTCTTGTATTCTATACCCCTTCCTATGAAGGCTAACATACCATACGCTTTCTTTATCACTTTCTCCACCTGTACTGACACCTTCAGAGACTTGTGAACCTGCACCCCCAGGTCTCTCTGCGTCTCTACACTCCGGATAGTTTTACCTTTTATCCTATAACTCCCCTCTACATTATTCCGGCCTTGTATTCCGATCTTGTGTAATTATAAAAAAAATTATGCTTCAAGAATGAAAAAAGTTCTAACCATTAGGATAATGAAGCTCAAAGAGCTAGATTAACTTTGAACATTACAATGCCATGTTCACTTATTTTCATATTTTGCAACATACTACCAATTTCTCAAGGTTTGCAATCATTAAAAATACACGCACAGAATAAAATATTAGCAGAGTTAATGACTGAAAATCCTTGCCTTGAAACAGATACCTTCGAGTGTTAGTTCAGCAGATAATGCAATTGGATATAGCTTGCCTTGAGAAAATGTAATAGAATAGAATTGATTAGAACATGATTAAAGTGTCATAACACTGATAATGAATATTTAAGTGGCATACATCCTTTAAAACTGTTTGTGAAAAATCTACATTCAAACTTCACTTCTAAATCTTCCACTATATCCAATACAGTATATATAGGTAATGGTTTGACCATCATAAATCTGCAAATATAGTTGCAAGAAATCTTAAAATGCTGCCGTATCTGGTTTTAGAAGAATTGAATATAAAGCTCACTGCTCCAGTGTTACACTTCACATTTTAGGTACTTGTTTGGTTTATGCAGGACATTCTTTACATTCTTATTCCCATCCCAAATAAAGTGTGAAAGATACTTTAATACTGTACATAATAGAAAAATAGTTTTTGTTTATGGTATTATAGCTGCAGTAGTGTAAATCCAATATCATCTCCCTTCATTTCACCTGGTTAATATATTGCCAAAAAATAGTTGTAGTGTTTTTGCCACCTCTAATTCTTAAAGGTATTAAAATTGAAATTGATGCTAGCTACCATCACTGAGATTCGTTTTTCAAATAAAAATTATTCAAAGATTATAACGAAGTTCTTACTGAGGAGATTAAACAAGTAAGGTTGGTACATTTTATTCACAATAATTACTGAAAGTCTGTTATGACACTAGGTGACCAGGCAATTTTTTTTAAGTGCTTAGATTTATCTTGTAACCGCTAAGTCAAATGAATTTTTTTTAAAAACCGGTTTCAAATCTGTTCAGTTGGATGAAGCAGAAGTATATGAACCCACTGAATAGTGCAGCACTTCTAACGAAAAAGAAATGGCTTCATAGTATAGCATCTTCTTTCAAGAAAGATTTAAAAGGTTGACATAAATACATTGCATTTCAATACTTGTATTTACAAAACAAAAACCAGCCAAGCGAATTTAGAAATGTCTAATACTTCACTGTCCTAATCCTGTAGGTACAAATCCAACATGGTAATGCATTTTTAAGATTTACATTAATTTTACATATCCTCCCTCTTTTGTCTCACAGTTCGAGAAAGCCAGTCTGTTGCCCAACACTCTTTGGTAAATGGCTGTCTTGTAAATGTTCAGTTTTGTTTCCATGGCCAAGTTGAATTTTTCCACCAGGCCAGCATTTTCAAAATGGTCAAGTAATAAAATGATTCAACCTCAAAAATTGATGTCCAAGATTTTGCAAACAAAACATTCAGAGCGGTACGTGGATATAATTTTCTTAGTAAGCCAAGGTGGTACCACAGATGCTCAAATTGCACTTTTTTTAAGACTACTTGGGACAGCTGCAAAAAACTTTGATACGTAGCCAGTGAAAGAGGGGCTTCTTCATCTCAAGCACAAGATAAAGGGTAGATTTATTTTATTTTGATTGAGGCATGTAACTGTTATGTTTCACAGCTTGAGGCATGTAATTTTGCTGATCAGTTTCCAGACCTGCACTAAATCCCAAAAACTCCAGTTTGACAACAGTTTGATCATTACTGTTTGGGAACTCCCTATTTGTACAGCACCCCTCCAAGACTGAGCTCTGATCTGAACTTTCCATTTGACTTTGTCCAAGTGAGTCTTCTTCATTGGTACCACTCAGAACTTCATTTGAATGTGGCGCACTCAAATTTTTCTCTTCAATGCTAGCATTCTGTTTAAAATACTGTCTTTTTACTTCTCTGCTGCAGTTTCCAAAATTGCCATACGTATGTTCATCAGCCTTTTCTTCATTTTCTAATAATGGCTGGGTTGATTCTGATCTTGTAAATGCCTGTGCTGACGGTTGCTGACACCTATAACCAGTGTCATTCACTAATACAGTTGAATACTGGACTGTGCTTGTAGTATTCTGTGCAGACTCACTATCACTATCTGAAACACTTTGTCGAGGGGATGACATGCACGAGGAGCCTCCAATACCACTACTGTGCTCTTCTGATGTACTCTTCTCCTTCTTTAAGGATGTCAGTTGTTTTATTTCATCGTCATTTGATAGATACTTCTCACCATCTGTATCAGATTCAATTATTATAACATCAGAAATAAAGCCATCTGGATTCATGGGTTCCTTTGGGCCGAGGTTGTCCTGTTGAAAATAGTTATTTGTTGTGATTAAGTGACATACGTATAATCTAAATACATTAAAGTTATGCAACACAGATTAAAAATCCTTAAGTTAAGAACCGGTCGGCATAAATCACCATGGTCGACAAATACTAATCTCAGCAGCACTCAGGTATGGAACAGCAACATTGCATTTTATATAATATCTTTCATATTCTGACAATGTTCCACAAAGCACTTCATGACTAATCATTTACTTTTTGAAATATAGTAATATGTTATATAGATAAACATACAATTTTGCACAAAGTTCAAATTAGATAAATTATCTATTAATCAGGACCCACATAATCAAGTTATATCATTTTAAGCACCAGTTCATTTGGACTATTGTAGTCGGTCCAAATTTAATGACAATTTGATTTGATTGCTCCACTGTGGTGATGGAATAATGCTAATTAAGTCCCCCTCCCTCACCCTCCCCCTCTACCCCCCCACCCCCTGCCTCTCTTCCTCCCTCACCCTCTCTCCCGCACCCCCAGAAGAACTGCATAAAATCACGTTCCTATCTCTCTCCACTTCAAATGAAGAGTAATTTATAATCAATGCTAACTCTTTTTCTCTCCACAGATGCTGCCAGACCAGCCGAGTCTTTCAATACTTTTTTAAAAATTTCACATCTCCTCCACCCACATTACTGTTTGTCCACTTTGATATGGATTATTATCACCATGTGTATTCATGCACTGAGGTGTTTTAACATTAGTATATGGGTTAGTTTTGTCTGTCTGTCTTCTTTGTCATAGATGTTTACAATATGGAAACAGACCTTTCAGCCCAACTTGTCCATGCCGTCCAGTTTTTATCACTAAGCTAGCCCCAATTGTTCACATTTGGCCTATAATCCTCTATACAGAGTGCAGAGAAGATTTATCACGATGTTGCCTGGTATGGTGGGAAGGTTGTATGAGGAAAGACTAAGGGACTTGAGGCTGTTTTTGTTAGAGAGGTGACTTAATAGAGGCATACAAGATGATTAGATAGGGCGGACAGTGAGAGCCCTTTTCCTCAGATGGAGATGGCTAGCACAAGGGGATATAGCTTTAAATTGAGGGGTGATAGATATAGGACAAATGTCAGAGGTAGGTTTTTTACTCAGTAGTAAAGGTGTGGAATGCCCTACTTGCAATAGTAGTGGACTCACCAACTTTAAGAACATTTAAACGGTCATTGGATAAACATGTGGACAATGTTGCAATAGTGTAGGTTAGCTGGGCTTTAGATTGGTTTCACAGGTCAGTGTAACATCAAGGGCTGAAGGGCCTGTACTGCGCTGTAATGTTCTGTATTTATATGATCCTAAAAAAAACTTAATCATTGGAGCACAAATAAACTGGGATCCATTTCAAACTCTGCTGAAATTTGAACACGTGCATGGGGAAAGGAAACATGATCAAGTATAAATAACAAATTAAAAAATAAACTGAACTGTATTTTGGCACTATTATCTAACATACCCACAGTAGATAAGAGATGCTGAAAAGAAATGTAATCTCTAAACAGTGTTCCAGAGCCTTTAGTTTTACAAGTCATAGATGAAAAACCATACCTGAATAAGATTTGCAGTGCTAGGTGACCATTCAACAACTCTGCTATTTGCAGGATCTGGAACGTTAGGCCAAACATATTTCTTAATCCTATAAAAAGATTTTTGAAATTAAACCAGTGTATATCGCCCAACATGGCTCACTGAAGCATTATGGCTAGCAACAGCGCTTGTTATTGTGCAACAACAAAGAAATTTCTAATTTACTCTCCTTGTAACTGCTTCTCCTGCCCTTTGCCACTCGCCAATCTTTTGTGCCCCCCCTCATTTTTCATTATTTGCCTCTTGCATCTGTGGTGTTTTTAACTGTTTGACATCATTTTTCACTTTTTTCTCCAACTCCCATGGCCTTGATTGGGATTTGTGTATTCCCTTATGTACTCAATTACTGAACATCACTGCAGTACACTGCTATAAGTATGACAGGGACTTGTTCTGGATCAAAGGTGGGCACAATGGGTGGGATTATAGCATGGGAAAAAGATAGGTTGTTTGGTTCTAATGCTCAGCTTGGCACTGAAAAAGGTACTGCAACAGGTCTCTATCTAGCTTTCATTCTTGAAAAGCCTTCTTAAAACTCTTTGACAAAGCTTTGGTGATCTGATTTAATTAATCCTGACTTGGCTCTGTCATTTAATTTATAGTGCTCTTGTGAAATACTTTGGGATGTTTCATCACGTTTAAGGTGCTATACAAGATAAGCTGTTGTCATATTTTGCAACAGATTAAGGATCTGTAAGTGACATTGCTAACTTAAAATAAATTATACTCACAGATGTCTTTTGTTGAAGCACAGTAGTATAGTCACCACAGTAATCAAAAGGAAACTCAGACAAATAGGCACTACAATTGCCTCAATTTCACCTTTTGCTGCAAAAAAAAATTAACATTACAACTAATGGAAAGCTTTGCAGTAAATTGAAAATAATTGTCACTGTAGGCAGCATTTGTGCCAACACGAGGCCTCAATTTTAAAGCATGGAGAACACACTGATCACTTAAAACTGTTTTGGATTTTCTTAAGAAATTTAAAAACATCCCTACAGAAGTAATATCAAATAAAATAGAAGTATTTTTAAATTGTGGTACAGATATGCATAACTAAGAAAGCAATGGGAAGGTTTCTATATGATGGAGATACATATTCACTGCTTGATATCATAACCTAACATTTCAGTAGTTAAAGAGAAACAATATTGCAGACCAGGACCAAGATATACCCTGAGGAACAATAAGGTACTTCACAAATACTCTACTAGATTAATCTTTTTCCTCTGTGCAGATTTAAATGTCTGTGGCACTGCTTCCCAAACATTTTTCAGGTGTGACCCCCTAGACTTCACACTTTTCAACAAATTTTCAACAAAGGTTGAAATGCCTCAGCCAGTACATATGCTGTTATGATTTTATGAGAAATCTCTTTAATAGCTGGTGCATCTTCTTCTTCTATCACTTGTTGCTTTTCTATTCAATGAGGTCCTCATTGGTTAATTCTTCAAAACGTGGTGCCAGCAATTTATCAACATTCTTTGATGCAATACCCAAGTTAAGTTTTTCGTCTATCTTTTACAGTGTCCATAACATCTGAGGAATCATAGACACAGCCAGGACACAATTTTCTCCAAACACTGTGAAAGTTTAATTGAGATTTCATTTCCTTTCTCATATGTTCTTAACTGCATAGTTAGTGTTAATGTCTTTCCAGAATTCTTTGAGAGTTGGCCCTCCTTTGTCCTCAGTTGCCCCGAGATGAAAATCACCAGAACATCTTTCCTTTTCAGTTTCAATTGTACCAATAGTTTACCTACCAAACACTTAAAATTGCAAAACCTTGATAACACATTACACATTTCAAGATTTTGGCAGTATTAAAATAGAAACGTTGAGGAAAATCTGACAGCAGAGGTCAAGTGAAACCAAATGTAGGTTGAAAAGCCTGTAAATGTTACAGCAAAAGCAACAGTCTACATTCAAGCCCTTCCATGTGTTTAATCAATCAATGTTAACCTGGAACAGTTTTATTCAACCTATGGCATACTGTGCTTAGAGATGCAATTCTGCCAGAATGAGATGAGTATCCTGGATATTACAATATGAGAAAACCATGCCTTTCAAATGTTGTGTTGCAGGAATACTTCCCACATTCTGCAAGCCACCTGCTTAAGTGGTGGCAAAAAGGATCAGAAATACAGAAAGAAAAAAGTGGGAAGATTGTGTTGGAATAGAAGCCAGAAACTGACTGTTTTTCTCTCAGAACAGTGAGCCATAGCCATCAGACCCAAGGTTATTTCCAGCTCGACTATCAGCTCCTTGCTTATGATCTCATCGCCACTTGAGGTTCATTCTAAATTTGCTTTTTAACTTTTGTTTTGGGTATACAGTGCACCAATACTGCACCCATAAAATTGAGCAAAATCCCAGTGTGGCAAACCAACAGGATATCATACCATACCTACCATATAATGCCAGTTTGACATCTCTGCTCTAATTCAGTATAACCCAATTTCAGCTTTGACAGATAATGACAAAAACAGAAGTCCCAGTTTAAACTGTTCCCACAAACTAGCAATTTTTATCTATAAAAAGAATTGCTGCCTCAATTATGTTGCCATAAGAATGTAAGTTTCCACTGATTATGCAGTAACATATTTGGCTTGTTGATGAAAGAAAGTTACCTAGTTAATAACTCACCAAAATTTAAAGTGGTGAAATTAACTTCAGAGCTGTTTGTGCCTCCTTTCACTGTTGATGCCATAACACGTACTACATATAAAGTATTGCCTGTTAATGAATTCAGCTGGAGCTCTTGATATTTTGCATCAACAACAATACCTGGAAATTATTCAGTAAGAATTAGAAACAATTTGTGAAACACCTATCAAGTATAAACTAAAGAATTGAAGAGATGCACATAATTGTAAAGGCAAATGAAACTAACGGGCAGAAAATTATTATTAATGCAAAGCGAGACTATCAGCAAGTCAACATCAGAATAAGCATTCTTCTTAGTTACAAAATTTATATTTTTACAATGCCATTTAATTGCTGGAACTTTCTGGTCGTTCATGCTGGTGGGATCTTCCAGTTCTGCTGACAGGGCATTCCCATTATGGGTTCCCTAGTGGCAAAGGGTTCTTTTAATGGGAAGTTCCGCTGACAATGGCAGGACCAAAATATCTACCGCTTGCCAATTCGGACTGTCTCCTAACACCGTGAAACATGCAGCGGGTTCCGTAGTAAATCCTACCCAGTCTCTGTCCCAGAAAGGGAACAATTCAAACCATGGAGATAATAACTTAAAGATCAAGATGTAAATGTTTCATGTTTTAAGTGCTTTAATTATTTTCTTACTTATCTTTTCCCCTTGCTCGGAATCCAATATTAACATTCTTTTCAATTTGACTCACTCCAACTAAACCTATTGCTATCTCCATTTCTCTGTTTCTCTTTCAAATCTTTTTAAAGGAGACACACTGTGGATCCTATTGTCAGTAAAGTTTTGCAACACCTATTGTCACCAAGGTCTGAAGTGCCTCATTAGCAGTTCACACTAGAGCAAAAAATTTGAGTGGAAAGGTGAAGGGCCTTACAGGATTCGCCTGTTCTGGCAAATTCTGGACCAACATTTCAGTACACCGTTTGGAAATGCTGAGAAACACGGCAGTTGGGATGACATCAGTTACCACTCAGTGAGATTGCATAGAAACGTTTATGGTGCATAAAGAGGTCATTTGGCCCAGCACGTCTTTGCTGGTTGGACATCTAGAAACTTATTTTCTGCACAACTGCTGAAGGATAGGACATGATTTTACTTGTGTGGTAATTGTCATAACACTTCACATTCAACATTATGGATTGTATAATTGGTATAGCAAAGTCAAGAAACCACCACATATATTGCCATCACATATATCCTTACACTACTCTTTTATCTGAGCTTTTCTTATGCAGAGGGCAACAGGTTTTCCACCTCATTGCAATCAGTTAAGCGTTACAGTATTTGCTGAACCAAGTAAAATATACAAGCTGAAGGCAAAATTTGCAAGAGCCTTATTATAAAAACATGTTATCTGAAAAATACATACAATCCTTCATTGCTTTACTGAACTTGCCTGTAATCTCTCAATTTTCTTTATAAAATATCAGTTTTAGGACAGCAAACTAACTTAGAGAAAAGGCAAGTCATTTATTCCTGCAAATGATTTACTTTCAGAAGCCACTCTCTAATACTTCCATGCAACCCATTCAATAGTGTCATAAATTTTCAGTTTTAAACAGTAAAACTGGGTTAATGCAGGCAACAACATTGCTTTGGAACAAATTGTTTTTTTTAAAACACTGATCAGTACAAATCAGATTATGGGAGCAACTCTCCCAAAAAACTCTACATGTCGAATTCATGTAAAAACTGGAATAAATCATGCTGGTTTCTTTCTGTGAGTGTTTCAAAATGCATCTCCCACACTTCAGTGCACTGCTAAGTGCACTAGTGTGAATCAGTTCAAAAACTTTGGGCAGGGTCTATTCCTGCTGGAGAGGCTGGCAGCATAGTGTTGAGGGGACCACTGCGCATACACCTATCTTGTGCAGCTGCAGTGGGGGCCTTGTCTGTTGGCCTCTTGATTGCTGGCCAGCTTGATTACCTGCCAGCCCCACGAACCATCACGCCCTCAATCGCCTGACTCCGCTCTCCTGCAACCCTGATGGTCATTTCCGATCAAAAGCTTCCCTCCCTCTGTCACAGTACAAAGTGCAAAGTGGTAGCGGGACCTTCCCCCTCTGACAGATTGCCCGAGGCCTTGACCCCACTAGGCCCCATTCCCTTGGTACTGCTTGATTCCCAATGGGCAGTGCCAAGATGTACTCTGGGCATTGGCAACATTGCCCCTTGGGCAGTGCCAGGGCCCAGGCTGACACACAGCTCATGGGACAGCCTCACCCTGTGTCCAACACTCTGCAGAGCCTTCATGGCCTCCCCTTCACTCCTGCAGGGTCCAACCACCAGCTTCGAGCAAGTGGGGAACTACACTAAACCAAACACTCCTGACAATGGGGGAGAGGATAGCAGGCTTGGAGATTTCAGTCCCAGGCTCGCTAATGGGATTGAAATAATATTTAAATTTGGTTTTGAAGATATTAGGCAGTGCTACACCGATTTCTGACACGCAGCTGATGGCTGGAAATCTTGTGCTCAGACTCACGGAGGCTGTGTTACCCAGTGGAGCCTGCTAAATAGCCTCCACTTAAGCTTCCTGCAGTTTGTTTCATTTGGGGCGACATAGTGGTTGACATTGCTGCCTCTCAGCACTAGGGACCAGAGTTTGATTCCCAGCTTGGCTCACTATCTGTGTGAAATTTGTAATTCTCCCCGTATCTATGTAGGTTTCTATAGGGTGCTCCGGTTTCCTCCCACCATCCAAAGATGCACAGGTTAGGTGGATTGCCCCTTAAGTGTCGGGGGACTAGCTAGGGTAAATGCATGGGGATAGGGCTGAGTGGGATTGTGGTTGGTACAGACTCGATGGGCCGTATGACATCCTTTTGCACTGCAGGATTCTATATTTCTTCATTCGCTGCTGGTGATTCCCAGAGGATTGGAGGATAGCCAATGTTGTGCTTTTATTTAAGAGGGGCAGCAAGGATAACTCAGGTAATAATCGGCCAGTGAACTTGATGTCAGTGATTGTGAAATCGTTGGAGAAGAGTTTTCAAGATAGGATCTGTACACATTTGGAATTGAATGGTCTCGTTAGCAACAGACAGTCTGGTTTTGTACGAGGGACGTCATGTCTCACTAATTTAATTGTGTTTTTCGAGATGACAAAAATGATTGACGAGGGAAGGGTATTGTCTACAAGGACTTTAGTAAAGCATTTGACAAGGTCCCTCATGGCAGACTGATGCAAAAGATTAAATCACACGGAATTGAGCTGAACTAGCTAGATGGATTCAAAACTAGCTTAGTTGTAGACAACAGAGGAAAGGGTGTTTTTCTGAACAGAGGTCTGTAACTAGTGGTGTTGTGCAGCTATCAATGCTGGTTTGTTATACATATAAATGACTTGGAAGGAAATGTAGTTGGTCTGATTAGCATGTTTGTGGATGATACTAAGATTGGTGGAGTTGCAGATAGTAATGAAGATTGTCAGAGGATACAGCAGAATATAGACAGACTAGAAAATTGGACAGAGAAATGGCAGATGGAATTTAGTCTGGACAAATAAGGTGATGCATTCTGGTAGATCCAATTCAGATGGGAGTTATGAAATAAGTGGCAGAACCATCAAGTGCATAGACAGGGATCTGGGAATACAGTCCACAGATCCTTAGAAGTGGCTGCACAAGTGTAAAACGTGAAGAAAGTATTTGGCATGCTTGCCTTCATCAGATGTGGCATCAAGTATAAAAGTTGGCGACCTATGTTAATTATATAAAATGTTGGTTAGGCGACATTTGGAATACTGCGTCCAATTCTGGCCACTGCACTACAAGGAGGACATGGAGGCTTTAGAGTACAGAAAAAGTTTATCAGGATGCTGCTCAAAATGGACAGTATTAGCTATGAGACATATGTTCAGTCTATGCCAGACTGAACAAACTGGCATTGTTCTCTCTGAAAAGAGAGAGGCTGAAAGGCGACCTGATGGAAGTTGAAAAAATGAGGGGTACAGATAGAGTGAACAGTTGCAAGCTTTTTCCCAGGTCAGAAATGACACTTAAGGTACACAAGTTCAAGATAAGGGGTGGGGTAGGGGTGGAGGGCTGTGGTGGTGGGAAGTTCATCACAGTTCCACCCAGTCCAAATCATCCTACTTCATTCATTTTAGAAGTTGAAAAAGTTATAAATAAATTCTATCGAGCAGTTTATGAAACAGCTGAAGAAATTCATATGTTTGTTGCCATATTCTTTTCAAGTTGCATGAGTCTGTTGTGGCATCCTTGGCTTAGTGACAGTATTGTGGCCTCAGTAAAAGGGTTAACAACCTTAACAACCCACTCCAGGATCTCTGCACAAGATTGACAATTCAATAGGGCTTCTCTGGTAGAGGGGAGTTATTAACCTCAGTTTTGTCTGCTCTGATGGATCTAACAGGATTAAATAGGGTAGATTCAAAAAGAAAGTTCAGAACAAGGACTCATTGTGTGAGGAACTGAGACAAGGAGAAATTCTTCACCAGAAAATGATAAATCCATGGGATTCACTACCACTCAAAGTAGTTGAGGCCAAAACCTTTTGTGACTATAGCTCTTGAGGCTAAAGGGATAAAGGTTTGGGGGAGGCAATGGCCTAATGATATTATCATTAGATCATTAATCCAGAAACTCAGCTATGTTCTGAGGACCGGGGTTCGAATCCCACCACAGCAGATGGTGGAACTTGAATACAATATATAAAAAAAAATTTGGAATTAAGGATCTACCGATGACCATGAAATCATTGCCAATTGTCTTTGATTTATTATTGTCACATGTATTAACATACAGTGAAAAGTATTTGTCTTTTGTACAAGAAACCTGTTCATATAGAAGGAAACAATAGAGTGAAGGTTGTAATGTTACAGTCATAGCTGGAGTGTAAAAAAGTTAGAATGAACTTTTATAAGCATAGAATGAGAGTAAAAAATAGAATTAGAAGGAATGCTGGGCACAGCTTGCAAGAAGGGGTGGCACAATAGCACAATGATTAGCATGGCTGATTCATAGCTCCAGAGAACTGGGTTCGATTCCCAGCTTGGGTCACTGTCTGCATAGAGTCTGCATATTCTCCTCATGTCTGCGTGGGCTTCCTCCTAGTACTCTGATTTCCTCCCACAGTTCAAAGATGTGTGGGTTAGGTTGATTGGCCATGCTAAAATTGCCCCTTAGTGTCCTGAGATGTTAGATAGGATTAGTGGGTAAATATGTAGAGATATAAATGTAGGGCCTGGGTGGGATTGTGGTAGGTGCAGACTCGATGGGCCAAATGGCCTCTTTCTGCATAGGGTTTCTATGATTCTATGAAGCCGCCTCATTCCGGCATCATCTTGGAATTTGGAAAAACCCATCTAGATCACTAATGTTCTTTAGAGAAGGAAATCTGCCATCCTTACCTGGTCTGGCCTACATGTGACTCCAGACCCACAGCAATGTGAATGGCTCTCAACTGCCCTCCAAGAGCAGCTATGGATGACAATAAATGCTGGCCAGTCAGTGACACCCATGTCCAATGAATGAATGGATAAACTTTTGGGGGAAGACAGGATCGGGATATTGAATCTGATGATCAAAATGAATAGCGGAGCAGGCTCAGACGGCCAAATGGTTTGTACCTGCTTCTTCATATCGAATGGTGCTATCTGAACAAAGGAATTTTCCTGAAGGTCAAGGCCAATCTTTATTCTTTGGCCTTGACCAAAGAATACACAATCTAAATTGTGATCCATTGTCTCATTGCTGCTTGTGGGATCTTACCACGTGCAACCTAGGTGTCATGTTGGTCCAAAAGTACACTTCTCCAATTTTTGAAACTTAAGTTAAACTGATATTTTAATTAAAAGAAAGAATGAAGCTTGAATGTTACTGGCAGCAGCCAATTAAAAAAACTGTTTGCTATTTAATCCCAATATAGACTGTAGTATACGCTTTTAAATGCAGAAGATTTACTTTAATTTAAAATAATTTAAGTATTTTCTAGCCGTTCCAGTTGAAGAACCTTTTGAAAGCATCACACTCTAAATTTCACTTAAAGCAACATACTTGTTTCATTTGCATTTCCACTCTTGTAAAATATGGTGTAATTTGTGATGAAACCTCGCTGTTCCTTGACAGGAATTTCACTCCACGTTAATTCAACTTCTTTTTTTCCCACGTGTTTCAGATGAACTATTGGGCCATTTTCTGGACCTGCAAAACAGAACAATTTTAACACAGCTTGTACAAGTGCAAAATATTCAAGTAGTGAAAACGATTCTACATTTTCAGCTCTCTTGCATCTAACCACCCATACTCCAATTATTTTGCTAAATTAATTTATCAATCAGGTGTAGTTAATTTCGTATTCATTAGGTAAGGATCAGCACTACTATTAGCATATTTCACTGCTTCAGGCAACAGGGTCATTCAGGCTGAATATAAAATCATAAAAATACAAAATAGGGATGTTTAAAAAACTTCTGGCCTTTTGAATTAAAAAAAAAGCACTGTTGATGTATTTGGCATTTCCCAGCAGTTATTAATTAAATTTGTCTGTTTTTGAGCATAAAGTCGATTTGTTTTTCCATGAGAAGATGTACATAATAAATCCTACATGAGAGTTAATCTTTCAGACGTGCCACTACACAGTAAAATATTGCATAGTCACATAATGAAGCATTGCAGTTAATTGTCAATAGAAATTTTTGTGAACTTTGAATTTTGTGTGATTTAGTGTTATTGGCAAATTTGACAGTTTATGCAATGGATGTGCTTCTACAATGAATAGGTTGCTTTTTAGTGAGCAAGTTAGAAACATTGTTGGTCTAATAATGATAATATTTACTAAGGAATTCAATTGTTAGGTCCTAGAGTTGAAGGGGTAATATGCTAGCTAATTCTCTTCTATAGTATGTTTCATTGTTTATTGAGACATTCTGATAATATGAACTGAATATGCAGATGAATTAATCATATAGGGTTAATTTATTTAAGAATTAATATATTTAACAATTAACCATTAGATGCAAATAAGTTCTGCATTTATAGTCAATATAAGCAGTGTGTACATACGATCCTGCTGTAGATATGCCAGTTTTGAAAGTGGAGCTCCTGGACGACCACCATACAGAGGGTAAATAGTTATCCTATAGCGTTTGAATGGCATAACATTATCTGCAGAAGAAATTAAATCAAACATATTACTTCAACTTCTATACAGCTATCTCACACTTAACACTCCTGATGTGCTCTTGCAAAAGAAAAACAGCATGCTAAAAGAAACCATGCTAAACAAAAATCACTTTTCTATAAGGAACTATGTAATAAAGATGGATTACATTCCTGATCTGTAATATTCACATTAAATACCTACTGGCTGTTTTAAACCCAACTGCCCAAACATCATCTTATCACTAACGGATAAACACTACTAATTTATCTTCAGAAGGCCACTTACAATAACCAGCTTACCAATCCTTCCCACCTGCTGCTCCTCTGCCTCCCTGGTTGGTGCTTTCTCTTCTTAAAACTCTACTGTGGGTAAGGGGTTGGGTGTTGGGGAGACGCTAGGCAAGCAAACAAAAATGAGCGATGGAGTGAGGGAGCTGCACGTAGGAGGGAGTTGGGAAGCAGCGGGCAAAGCGGGAGGAGGGAGTGAGCATGTGGGAGAAGTGGCAAGCAGTGAGATAATGAAGCTGCAGTTTGATTTTTTTTGGACTGATCTGACCATGCTCCATAAATTCACTAAAATGAAAATGGCAGCAGCACTATTGGAGAATGGCCCTAATTTACCAAATCTGTCAAAATGAGAATGTAATATTCAAATGCTCTGCAAACAGGCGATATTTCTACTAGCAATTAGTTAATTTACACCAAATTAATTGGTGTAACACAACACACGAATGCATTCTACAAAGTTGTGAAATTAAGAACTGAATGGGTTTAGGAACAAACTCATTGCTTTTCCAGTATCCCAATCCTCCTTCAACAAATCAAAAATCAGTTGGATGTCCAAGCAATTTGTCAATCAATACATAACACAACCAAAGTTAATATCCTTCTAATAGGAAGAAAATTTCCAGAGGGGAGGAAAAATAATAGGGAATCAAATCAAAATATTCTTAAGTAGCCAATGGGTATTAGGTAATAAAAGTTTAGCATTATTTGACAGGATTTTTAGGTGAGGAATGATCTTGGGAACTCAAAGGGAGTGGAAACAGTTAATCAGATGCAGAGAAATAAAACAACATGTTGAAATTCTTACAATCCACTGCTGAAAGTAGATTAGTGGTCCAGTATAGTCCTGACTAATAATATTGATGTTAAAATCCACAATTAGCAGGTGTAATTGGAAGTACTTTGTGATTAATTCTATGTCTAAGTTCCATTCAATGCAACCCAATCATAAATAAATACATCCTCCAACAGTGGCTTTATAGGATAAGCTTAATGAACATGCTGTGCAAAATTTTCTAATTATTTAAGATGCTGTGACTAGTGGAGTGCCCCAGGGATTGGTACTGGGGCCTCAACTATTTACCATTTACATAGATGATCTGGAAGAAGGGACTGAGTGCAGGGTGATGAAATTTACTGATGACATGAAGATGAGTGGTAAAGCAAATTGCGTGGAAGGTGTGGAAAGCCTGCAGAAGGATCTGGATAGATTGAGTGAATGGTTGAGGACCTGGCAGATGGATATAACGTCAGCAAGTGTGAGGTTATCCACTTTGGTAGGAATAATGGTAGGAAGGATTACTATTTAAATGGAGAAAAGCTGCAGCATGCGACAGTGCAGAGGGACCTGGGGGTCCTTGTACAAGAATCGCAAAAACACAGTATGCAGGTGCAGCAGGTGATCAAGAAGGTGAATGCAATGTTGGCCTTTATAGCTAGGGGGATAGAATATAAAAGTAGGGAGGTACTTTTGTAGCTGTATAGGGTACTGGTGAGGCCGCAGCTGGAGTACTGTGTGCAGTTTTGGTCACTGCATTCGAGGAAGGATGTATTGGCCTTGGAGGGGGTGCAGAGAAGGTTCACTAGGCTGATACTGGAGATCAGAGCGTTGGATTATGAGGAGAGACTAAATAGGTTAGGTTTGTACTCGTTGGAGTTTAGAAGGCTGAGAGGGGATCTTATAGAGACATATAAGAAAATGAAGGGGATGGATAGGGTAGAGATTGAGAGACTCTTCTCGCTTAAAGATAACAAGACTAGAGGGCACAGCCTCAAGATTGGGGTGGGGGGAGGGCCAGTTCAGATCAGAGTTGATGAGGAATTTCTTCACGCAAAAGGTGGTGAATCTTTGGAATTCTCTGCTTGAAGTGGAGGAAGTTTCCTCGCTGAATATATTTAAGTCAAGAGTGGATAGGTTTTTGATTGACAAGGGAATTAAGAGTTACGGGGAAAAAGCGGGAAAGTGGTACTGAACTACTAGAGATCAGCCATGATCTTATTGAATGGCGGGGTAGGCTCAAGGGGCTGGATGGCCTACTCCTGCTCCTATTTCTTATGTTCTGACTGGATAATGGTCCAATATCCACTTATCAATTAGCAAGGCTATACATCAGAAGCAAAAATGAAGAAAAGCACTCCTATGTTCTAGCACGGAGCTATTGAGCAAAGTAAAAATAAAATAATTAGCAGACAAACATACTGCATACTCGCTCTTCAAATACTGAATGCTGTGAATGAAGCCAAAATAACACGCACCTTTTAAATAAGTCTTGTTTACATCTTTTTGCACACGTTGCCAGTATAAAGGTCCAGGGCATAAATCCTTGCTGGACTCTTCACACCATTCTATTACATAGCCACTCACTGCAGAATAAGGAGGCTTCCACTCCACCATCAATTGATTATCTTGAGGGTAAGTGTGGAGATTCCGTACCGGTGGCAGCGCTGAAACAGAATGAACACATTTTGCATTGAAAGAAATGTTCACTGCCTTGAGTTGAAAACAAATTCAAATTTATATTTCTAATTCTGCTACTAATGCTCCAATCTTCTATGTTCCTATGAAGCTGGGTGGAAGTATACTCAAAATAATTGGACAAGGGTTTATAGTGGACATTGTTGTTATCTATTCCTAGAAATAGGGACAAAAAAAATCAAGAAAGGAATAGAGATATTGATTGCAATCAAATCTCCCCAGTTGGTTAGTTCTCCCTGGATCCCAAATGATCTAACCATCCTGATCAGTCATGCAAATACCTTGTCAAAAGCCTTGCTAAAGCAGTAAATGTTTACTTCACTGCCCTCATCTACTTACTTTGTAATCCTTTAAAAAACTGTATCAAATTTGTAAGATAATAAGATATTTGTAATATCACTATGTATTCTTGTCTTAAGGGTAGAGCCCTCAAGGCTGCTCTATCATTTAATAGGATCGTGGTTGATCTGATATTCCCCATGACCACTTTCTTGGTATTTCCCTGTAAATCTTAATTTCCTTACTGATCAAGAATCTATCTTTCTCAGCTTTAAATATACAGTAGGATCTGCCCTACAGCTCTCTGTAGCAAGGCTTTCCAAAGACTCTCAATCTTTTGAGAGAAAGGATTCCTCCTCATTTCAGTCTTAAATTGGCATCCCTCTAGTCTGAGGCTATGCTTTCCGATCCTACACACCGCCTACACGAGGGGAAATATTCTCTCAGATTTACCCTGGCAGACCTTTTAAGAACCCTATGTGTTTCAATGAGGATCATGTCACATTCTTCTAAATTACTGAGTCCCAACCTGTTCAACTTTTCCTGATAAAATAATTCTTCCACCCCGGATCATCTGAATGAACCTTCTCTGAACTTCCTCAATGAAATGTCTTTCTTAAATAATAGCTTTTCTTAAAAAGGGAAAAAGCTGCTCAGAATGCTCCAGATGTGGTTTAACCAGTACCTTGCACAGCTGCAGCAAGACTTCTCTTCTCTTATATTCCAATCCCCTTGAAATAAGGGCCAACATTCCATTACACTTCCTGATTACTTGCTGTGTGCTAGGTTTGTGTTCCATGCACAAGTATCGTCAAGTCCCTTTGTGTTGCAGCTTTCTGTAGTTTTTCTCAATTTAAATAATACTGTTCTTCCTTCCAAAATGAAAAACTTCACTTTTTCCCATATTATAACCCATTTGCCAACTTTTTGCTTACTCACTTAACCTATTAATAGCTCTTTAGTAAACTATTTGTATCTCTCTTGCAATTTATCTTTCCACCTATTTGCAAATTTGGCTGGAGTATGTTCACTTCCTTCCTCCAGATCATTAATATATATTGTAAATAGTTGCATCCCAGCACTGATCCCTGTAGAACCCCACTGATTACAGGTTGCCAATGTGAAAAACAGCAGAGGAGGCCAATGGCAGAGAATTCAAAGGAAGGGTGGAGCAGGAAATTAAAATGTCAAGCAACTGGAAATTCAGTGTCATAGTTGTGGATGAGTAGTGGTGATCAGAAAAATATTCACCCAAAGCGTGTTTCATTACTCCTACATACAGGGGACTTGTAAACAAGGAGAAGGTAAAGGTATCTTATGTGCTTGCATAGATTGTGCTGTGAGGTGGGTAGAGGTGATTGGGGGTGAACTAAGGAATCATGGAGGAAAAGCTCTTTTAACATGTGAAGAGAGAACAGGAGGAAAATGTGTTTCGTGGTGGCATCACACTGGAGGTTGTGGAAACATGCACTGAGTGCAGACACTGGTGGGATGGAAGTGGAAGGCAAGGAATCTTAGCGATTCTGGGAGGAAGGAAAGAAGTGATAGCATCAGGATCCCAGAAAGATTCCTTGGCTGGAGAAAGGATATGTCTTCCCATCCAGCTTTGTCAGAAAATAAGCAGGCTTGAAGGGCTGAATGGCTACTAATGCACCAATCTTCTATGTTCCTATGAAGCTGGATGGAAGTATACTCAAAATAATTGGACAAAGGTTTATAGCGGATATTGTTGCTATCTATTCCTAGAAATAGGGACAAAAAAAAAAATCAAGAAAGGAAAGGGAAGAGCTAAAAGCAGATCATATGAAAGTGAAGAAAGGGTACAAATGCAAAATAAAGTTGATTAAACTTTCCAGTTTGAAGTGATATCTTTATGATCATTAATATACAGGAAGTGGTGAAAGAGGGCAAGGAAATTATTAAAGTGGCAGAGAGTTGAGAGTCACAAATGTAGTAGAAAGAAAATGGACAAGGTGAGAAATTTGAGTTGAGATAGGGAGAAAGAACAAGAGTAGGCTGAAAGTGTGCGTTTACCGGCAGCCCTATATGCCTATCATGGCCGGGAGATAGAAGTGCACTATTTGAGTTTTGGGGACTATGAAGTTGTGGGTTTCAAGGAGAGATCAGGTCAGTGACAGGTCTTGGAAATTGTACCTTGATTATACCTTGATGTTTAGTAGCCTTTTCACGGTCTGGGGAAGGTAGGAGGAGGAGTCAGATAGTTGGCATCCATTCTCCACTAAGTTAGAGGTAGATTTGTCCGAAGACAATACTTTCATTCTTATCAGCAGATTTGATAACCATGTTACCACCAGGCCAGAGAGAATGCAGTCCTACAGATTTGAAAGGATAGTTTAGGAGTGATAAAGGAAAACAGAAATTGAGATGTCACACTGGCAGCTTTTTCAATGAAGGAGGGAGGCAAGAAGGGGAAATCCATTTGGAATGAGAATTCAGAAGATAAAAAAGCTTGCTATGTGCGGGAAAAGCTGCTGGCAAAAGAAGCAGGCTTGGAATGGAAGGAAGAAGAGTTTAGCCTCATACAAAGTTTAAAATCATTTAAGTCTCATACCACAAGCTTCTCTCTCCAAGACTATCACTAACCTCATCTCCTCTGAAAATCTTCCTTCTTTGTCTTCCAAGCTTATAATCCCCAGTCTCTCTCTACTTTAAATTCCGTCTCTTTCCAAGATTCACAAACAGTGCTTCCTGGTAAACCCACTGGTTCAGCTTGTTCTTACCCTATTGAACTAATTTTTTAATCGCCCCTTTTGAGTCTCTTCCCAATACATCTGCAATTCTTTTGACATCTTCTGCCACAACAGAACTGATGTCCAATCTCTCTAAATGTGTGGGGTTACAGGGATAGGGCAGGGTACAAGGCTTGGGGATGACACTCGGTCAGAGTCAGTGCAGAGCCTTTGCCTCTTCTGAACTGTGGAGATTGTAAGATTCATCACCTTCACCAGGTAAGTCTATAAACTCTTTTCCTTGAATGGAAATCCAACGAGTCTATATCGTGTTGGCTAGTTGAACTTGTTCTCACAATAGCAACTTCTTAACTCCAAACACTTCCCCCAGTGTTACAAAGGGAACCACAACAATGTCTGCTTTTCTTTCCTGTTTGATTGAGATGATGAATGTGAATTTCACAGTGCAATTATAAGAGCTGAATAGATCCAATTGCAAGAAGGGCATATACAGTTTTGTGAAATTTGATTTGTTTGCCTTCACTATTAAAGAAGAAAAAAAATCATTGTGCTTGAATGTCTAGGAAGATTTGCAGGTACTGCATAGTATTCTTTGGGAAATTTAGCAAATTTCACTGTAGAATAAATTTATTATGGGAATGTGTTTCAAAGACTGAATGGTCTATTTGCACACTGCTTTATAGTATAAAATTTAGCTTACCTGACTTTGTTGTTGCTGGCAGTACTAAAATCTCATTTGGAGAGTCACCAGCTGAATTGCTGGCATTAAGTCTGACTTCATATTCTTCATTTGAAAGGATAAGATTGTATTCTAGTTTTTCAGTTCCAAAACTTTTGATTTCCATAAAATTCTTTCCCTTAATTGACATTTGATACTTCAAAATAATTCCATTAGCATCTGACTTATCTAGTTCCTGTAATTTGAAAGTGATTTGAATAGATTTTAAAAGTTCAAATAAAAATTGAAGTAAAGTGAGACTGATTTTCAAAACAGACGTGTATAAAAGAACATTCCAGAAAAGGAACATTTTTAGCACTATTTGGCTTCTACAGTCAGTATCAAGTCACTTATAAATGAATAAATGCAGTCCTTCATTCTCTTCTAAAGAGGTTTCAAGTATGTGCCTTTCAGAATTAGATGAGGCAATTCAGTTTTTTCATTAAAAAGTGTTTTTTAAATGATCTAATTTATAGCAAATTGATGGTAAATATAACCCAATAACAACATTTTGAAGTTCAACATTACTTTTTAAGTAACAATATCTTCAAGTCCTGCCCAGTATAGTTGGAAAATAATAGTGTTCCAAATATCTCCTATTCAGAAAGGTATCCGCCACGTTCAGAGGAATAATAGAATTTGCTGATAATCTGCTAGATCAAGTAGATAAAATGATCCATTCAAGTGATATATTCAGTTCCCTCTCCAGCATAGAGTTATTAAACTGGATTAGATTCCTTTCTAGACTCGAATGCTAATCCTGGCACAACACCACTGAAGTTGAGTATTGTCCCCTTTATTGCTGTTGTAATCATTATGCATGATGTAGAGATGCCAGCATTGGACTGGGGTAAACACAGTAAGAAGTCTGAAACACTAGGTTTAAGTCCAAACGATTTATTTGATAGTAAACTCAAGCTTTCGAGGTTATCCTCTTTGTCAAATGAATGAGGTCTGGTCTCAGACAGTTTACAGATTACTGATTAGAACACAAATCTTTACACCCTGCTATTCAAGTCTTAAAGTGGCGAACAATGTGAGTGGACGGAGCATTAAGCCCAGGTTAAAGAGATGTGTATTGTCTCCAGACAGTACAGTAAGTGAGGTTTTGCAAACCCAGGCAAGTCATGAGGGTTACAGATAGCGTGACATGAAACCAAAATCCCTGTTAAACCGTCCTCACGTGTGTGGAACTTGGCTATCAGTCTCTGCTCAGCGATTCTGCACTGTCGTGTGTTGTGAAGGCCACCTTGGAGAATGCTTACTCGAAAGTCAGAGGCCGAATGCCCGTGACTGCTGAAGTGCTCGCCAACAGGAAGGGAACAGTCTTGCCTAGTGATTGTCAAGCGATGTTCATTCATCCGCTGTCGTAAT
Source organism: Sphyrna mokarran (assembly GCA_024679065.1). NCBI lineage: Eukaryota > Metazoa > Chordata > Chondrichthyes > Carcharhiniformes > Carcharhinidae > Sphyrna > Sphyrna mokarran. The sequence goes on from JAGIQG010000001.1 coordinate 64,006,004, forward strand.
GTCTGCATGGTCCCCCCAATGTACTACGCTTTGGGACATCCTCTCCTGCAATGTATTAGGTAGACAACATTGGCCGAAGTGCAAGAGTATGTACTGTGTACCTGGTGGATGGTATTCTCTCATGTCGTCCATGTTGATGATCTGGCATGTCTTGCAGAGGTTGCTGTGGCAGGGAGAATAGAATATGGCGCTTGACTCATCGATTGACAGTTCCGATGCACTGCAGCGAAAAACCGCACCGACCTCCTCAGAAGACAAACATGGGACACAGTGGACAGAGTACCCTTCGTCATCCAGTACTTCCCCAGAGCGGAGAAGCTACGACATCTTCTCTGGAGTCTTCAACATATCATTGATGAAGACGAACATCTCGCCAGGGACATCCCCACACACCTACGTCTTGCCTTCAGACAACTGCACAACCTCAAACGGACCACCGTTTGCAGCAAACTATCCAACCTTCAGGAGAACAGTTACCATAATACCACATAACCCTGCCACAGCAACCTCTGCAAGGCATGCCAAGTCATCGACATGTATGACATCATCACATGTAAGAATACCATCCACCAGGTACACGGTACATGCTCTTGCAACTCGGCCAACATTACCTCCCTAATACGTTGGAAGAAAGGATGCCCTGAAACGTGGTAAATTGGGGAGACCATGCAGACACTACGACCTTGAATGAATGAACATCACTCGACAATCACCAGGCAAAGACTGTTCCCTTCCTGTTGGCGAACACTTCAGCGATCACGGGCATTCAGCCTCTGACCTTCGGGTAAGCATTCTCCAAGGTGGCCTTCACGACACATGACACCGCAAAGTCGCTGAGCAGAGACTGATAGCCAAGTTCCGCACGCATGAGGACTGTCTCAACAGGGATCTTGGGTTCATGTCACACTATCTGTAACCCCCATTACTTGCCTAAGTTTGCAAAATCTCAATTACTTTACTATCTGGAGACAATACACATCTCTTTAACCTGGGCTTAATGCTCCTTCCACTCACATTATTAGCCACTTTAAGACTTGAATAGCAGGTTAGGTGTAAAGATTTGCATTCTAATCAGTAATCTGTAAACTGTCTGTGCTGTTATATGTGCTGAGACCAGAACACCTCATTCACCTGACAAAGAGAATAACCTCAAAAGCTTGTGAGTTTACTATCAAATAAATCGGTTGGACTTAAACCTGGTGTTGTCAGACTTCTTATTGTAATCATTATGCCACAGGAGGCATTCTGCCCATTGAGTCCATTTCATCTCTCTGTAAAGCTAATCAGTCATATCCTCTACTTTATCCTACAAATTTATCTATCTCAACTGCCTATTCAATTTAATTTTCAAACCAATCATCTCCATTCCCATCATCCTTATAAATAGTGATTTGCAAGCCATTGTCGCTTGCTGTATTAAGAAAGTTCTTCCTCACATATTGGGCAAGAGGTGCATGCAGTATCTTAAATGTGTCCTTACTCGTTCTACCGTGGGCTACTCAGGACAGCTTTTTGCTGCGTACCCCTTCTTGCATGCCTAAGAAGAAACAGAAGCAGGAGCAGACCACAGCCAATTAAGCCTGCTCTGCTATTCAATATGATCATGGTTGATTGCGAGCAAATCTCCCCTCAACCTCTTTTGCCCTAAGGGGAATACCCCTAATTTTACAATTTAACTTTGTAGCTAATACCTGTTCCCTGGAATCATTGTAATACATCTCCTCTGCACGTTCCCATAGATCCTCATCTTTCCTAAAATATAGTGACAAGAATTGAATGTAACTCTGGCTGTGGCCTAACCAGAGCTTCATTCAGGTTTAACAATTTCCTTTCTTTTGTACTCAATACCTCTATTTAAGAAACCCAATATTCCAAATGCTTTGCTAACTCCTTTCTCAATATATTCTGCCACCAGATTCCTTTGCCCTTTGTACACTCTTTGGAACAATGACATTAAGTCTCTATTGCATCTCTCTCTCCTGCATTTGCCAAAACTTGAATTCAATGATTACTTGTCACATAAACAGAGTTCCACTTGTAAAATTATAAGGTAGATCTAGAATTCCCCAACATTCTTGTACCATTTATCCACTCTCCAAAAAGGAACAAAAACAATGGACAATTTAACAATTGATTTTCTACTCATAAATGAGAACCAGATAAAGCATTAGCCATTGTATTTTAAAATTATTATTTCCCTCTGTGTTTGTCACTGGGTACTTGTATACCTGAGATGCTTGCGCTAGGAAAATCTTCGTTATGTAAATAAAGTTTACCTTCCACGTGATACGTATCCTTTGCTTTGAAGATTCTAGATTTTCAATTGTTCTCCAAATGAGAGGACCTCGTAATGGTTCTAGTAATAAAATGGTTTAGGTAAAATAATTGGCTTAACTTTTAAAAAAGTTATATACATTAATTTGATTCTATTTATATCACAAATACATATTTCAAGCAGAGGGTTTCATGCTAACAGTTATCATTTCAGATGACTGGTTGGCATTTGCTGATAAAATTCCTCACACTTCAGTACTGCTCCTCAATTTTTCTTGGCTCTTCCATGCTTAACCAAGTCCAACTATTAATGAAATGAAAACAAAGTGCTGGAAATACTTAACAGCATCTGTGAAAAGAAACATAGCTAAAATTTTGGGTTGGTAATCTTTCATCTGAACCTCAAATGAAAGGCCAAAGCAAAATATTAATGTTGTTTCTCTCCTCTCATTGGTTTGATTTGCTGAAAGGTCCAGCATTTCCAGTACTTTGTTTTTGTATTAGTTAACAACTATTAAGGGTCTGGCTAGGCCCCTTTTGACTGAACACGGATAATGCCAGTGAATCCTGTAACTGCACATTTTTTTTTATCTTCCAAGGATAAATTTGCTCAATAGCTCAAACTTATAAATATGACTTTCAATGAGGGTATATGATTAGTCTAGTAGGTAAACGCACTTAACTAGATCAAACTTTGCTATTCATTTCTCAAGTATCTAATCAAGGCATGAAGAGTAGAAACTCATCAACAAAATTACTCAAGGAAGCCAAGATAATTTAGAACAAAGTGATGTGAAAAGATCCTAAAGTATAACACGTGCTTTAAATTGTCCATTATGTAGGTCATTAAAATGTCATAAAATGATAAAAGAATCAAAACATGAATGGAATACTGAATACCTAGGGTACAAAGGGGTAAAAGTTATGCTACAACTATAAATCACCAGTTGACCACATTTCAAGCACTAAGATAGAATTATACCAAAGATGTTTTAAGTGTCATAATGACAAGAAAATGGAGTGATCTGTGCTGACTTTTTTGGCATGCTCAACCCAGCAATCCACCAACACTTGGTGGCTCTTTCAGTGCACTACACATGACGTTATGGAGTCTCCAGGTGCATGAGGTGGTGTGCCTCAGGGGTCTGTTTTGGGGCCCCTGCTGTTTGTAATTTTTATAAATGATCTGGATGAGGGTATTGAGGGATGGATCAGTAAATTTGCAGATGATACTAAAGTTGGTGGTGTGGTAGATAGTGAAGAGGGGTGTTTTAGTTTACAGAGTGACTTGGACAAGTTGCAGAGCTGGGCCGAGAGGTGGCAAATGGAGTTTAATGTGGAAAAGTGTGAGGTAATGCACTTTGGCAGGAACAATAAATGTGTAGAGTATAGGGCTAATGGTAGGGCTCTTAATAGTGTTGAGGAACAGAAGGATCTTGGTGTATGTGTCAATAGATCCCTGAAAGTAGGCAGTCAAGTGGATAAAGTTGTTAAGAAGGCATATGGAGTCTTAGCTTTTATTGGTAGGGGGATTGAATTTAGGAGCCGCAGCATCATGTTGCAACTGTACAAAACTCTAGTGCGGCCGCACTTGGAGTATTGTGTGCAGTTCTGGTCCCCACATTATAAGAAAGATGTGGAGGCATTGGAGAGGGTACAGAGGAGGTTTACCAGGATGTTGCCTGGTATGGAGGGCAGGTCCTATGAAGAGAGGTTGAAGGATTTGAGGTTGTTTTCGTTAGAAAGGAGGCGGCTAAGAGGGGATCTTATTGAAGCATATAAGATGATTAGAGGTTTAGATAGGGTGGACAGTGATAGCCTTTTTCCTAGGATGGAGAAAGCTAGCACGAGGGGACACAGCTTTAAATTAAGGGGTATGAGTTATAGGACGGATATCAGAGGTAGGTTCTTTACTCAAAGAGTGATTAGGGAGTGGAATGCCCTGCCTGCAGCTGTTGTAGATGCGCCAAGTTTGGTGGCGTTTAAGAGGTTAGTTGATAAGTATATGGATGAGAAGGGAATGGTTTAGTTAGGAGGGGCATTGCTTTTTATTTTGGTCGGCACAACATCGAAGGCCGAAGGGCCTGTTCTGTGCTGTATTGTTCTATGTTCTATGTTCTATGACTCACCCAAAGTGATCGCAGCTGGTGAGCGTCCATTGATCTCCAAAACATAGAAAATTAAGAGGTGATTTGATTGAAGTTTATAAGATATTAAGAAAGCTGATAAGAGCGAATAGAAATTTTTTCCACAATTTAAAGAGTCCAGGACAATAGGACATAGCCTAAAGATTTGAGCCAGACCTCTCTGGCATGATTTTAGGAAATACTTATATATGCTGAGGGTGGTAGCTATTTAGAACTCTCTTCTGCAAAGAACAATTGATGCGAGGTTAATAGTCAAATTAAAACTGAGATTAATGTGATTTTAATTAATCAAAAGGTATAAGGCAGGTCAGCCATAATCACACTAAATGGTGGAACAGGTTCAGGGGTTAAATGTCGACCCACATTCTCAAAATGGAGAAACACACACAATGCTATCTTGAAATTAACTGACATCAATTGCATCTTGTTCTAATGATAGAATCCCAGAAGTTCTCTTAAAATTTGTTCATGAGATAAGCATTGGCAAGGCCATGATGTATTATCTAACCCTAAATGCTCAAGGAGATAGTGGTGAGCTGCCTCTTGAACCACAGCAGTTGTTAAACCTTAGTACATCACAAAAAGTGGGAAGGAAGCTCTTCCATCTTCTGGCATGGAATGGTAATATATTTTGAGGGGAACTTGTTGGTAGTGTTTTTCCTTTATATCTGCTGCCCTTGTCCTTCTAGATGACAAAGGTTGAGAACTTGAAAGATGGAGTCAAAGGAGCCTTGGCAAGTTGTTGCAATACATCTTGTATTTGGGACACAGCTGCCACTAAGGTAATGACTGCAGCACCAAAATTCATTTAATTTTGAATGGTGACCTTTAAGTGAACTCTCAGCAAATATCAATTCAACTTAACATTTCTAAATTTAACATAATTCAAGTTTCTTTATTCTACATACTGGCTTCAGGAGTTTTTCCAATTTTCTCCACACTCCAGTCACTCCAGTATCCCGTCTCATCATTTTTTTTACACCGAATTGCGAAGGCATAGTCAGTGAAAGGTTTCAGGTTTTGAACCAAGAAAGACTCCCGAGGGGATTCTGTATCCTCGGGAGGAACCTGTCGAGAAAGTAATAGCAAATGTTAATTACTGTAGAGTAAATTAATTGAAGATTAAAAATAAATTAATCATTGGTTAATCTAAGTCATCTATCACAACATTTTAGAAATAGCTAATGATTTCTTAGATATAATTGAGCAAATTTAGGTACAAAACAGCCAACACTATTTGAGATCGCTGACTTAGCACTGATTAAATCAAATCTGAACTCAAATGACACCATGGCTGGAATTTTTCAGGCTGCCGTTGCCAGCCAATATTACATTGCTTAAAAGTGGCTAATGGCCAGGAACAGACATCTGCTGTGATTAAGCTAGCTGATGAAAGCACAAGTATTATTGAACCATACGAATGGAACTAAAGTTAATGAGTTCATTTAATTCCATATTGTGGGCAAGCACTGAGGGAATTATGAGGAAATAATTGTAAATTACATTCCTGAAAGGTTACAAAGATCTGGGAACTATTTTTTGAAATTACTAGTTATTCTTTATGCAGCAAAATAAAGATTTAAGTTTATGCAATATTAAAATCTGTTAAATGCTTTCACTTATTCTCAAGTTAATTATCTGCAAATTTGTCAATCAATCCTTTATATATGTATCAAACATTCAATTCTTTTGCAAGGGCAATAGTTTACCTGCATCCAGTCTGAAGTATCAATAATTCTATACCGTAGATTGTACTTGAGATCATATGTAATTGGTAGATGTGGATTTTCCCATTTCAGAGTCAGGACTGTGCTTATATTTTTTACAAGTTGTACAGAAGTGATCTTTGGAGGGTCAGGTTTTACTGAAACATAAGAGAAACTAATTTAATATGGACAAATAACCATAAGATCAGATTTTAAAACAGACTGCAAGTCAAACCAGCCATGATCCTACTGGACAGTGGAGCAAGTTTGACAGGTTGAATGGTCTATCCTGTTCAGAGAGACATACATAAAAATCGAAGGACAGGTCATTCAGCCTTCATTCAGTGTGATCATGACTGATCATCAAATTCAATATCCTGATCCAACTTTCTCCTAATATCTCTTGATCCATTTAGCCCCAAGAGCTGTATTTAATTTGTTCTTGAAACCACATGACATTTCGGCTTCAAATACTTTTTATGGTAGTGAAGAAATTTCTTCTCACCTCAGTTCTAAAAGATTTATCCTCAGAATATGACCCCGCGTTCTGCACCCAATACCTGACCAGCATTTTTCTGCATTTATCTTGTATTATCCTGTTAAAAGTTTATAAGTTGCTATGAGATCCCCTCTCACTCTTCTAAACGCCAATGGATATAATTCTAATCGACTATGTCTCTTTGCATGTTACAGTCCTGTCAAGCCAGGAATCAAGTGCAATCCATCTATAGCAAGAAACTCCTTTCTATTTTTTATGGTCTTAAAAATTGAAGAGGTTAAAAGAAAAAACAAGTACGGTCACACTATTCCATATTCAACTTTTAGAGTTTATTAACAGGGAGTTAAGAGTTTAAGAGCCGTGGGGTTATGCTGTAACCATACTGGACGTTGGTGAGACCACATTTGAAATATTGTGTTCAGTTCTGGTCACCTCACTATAAGGAAGATGTGGAAGCATTGGAGAGAGTGCAGAGAAGATTTACCAGGATGCTGCCTGGTTTGGAGGGTCGGTCTTATGAGGAAAAGTTGAGGGAGTTAGGGCTTTTTTCTTTAGAGTGGAAGAGGATGAGAGGTGACTTTACAGAGGTTTATAAGATGATGAGGGGGATAGATAGAGTGGATGCGCAGAGACCATTTCCTCATGTGGATGTAGCTATTACTAAGGGCATAACATTAAGATTCATGGTGCAAGATGGATACTGAGGTGGATACTTCACTCAGAATAGTTGGGGCGTGGGATACACTGCCTGCTGTGATAGTGGAGATGGACACTTTAGGGACTTTGAAGTAGTTATTGGATAGTCACATGGAGCACATCAGAATGATAGGGAGTGAGATTGCTTGACCTTGGGTTTAGACATAGTTCGGCACAACACTGATGGCCAAAGGGCCTGTACTGTTCTATGTTCTATAACATATGTGCAAGCAGGCTAATTTTCAACTTTTCAAACCCTATGTAATATACGTGTTGGAAAGAAAAAATGAAAATAAATTTGGTTTGCTCAGAATGTTTGCAACAAGTGTACAAAATTCCCAATGGCACTTCAAACTGAAATAAGAGGTGGATGTAGTTTATGGAAGAAAGCAAAAGGTACGAAAGTAGGTCTTAATGATGATTTTGAAGGTGCAGAGAACTGTAGCAAGAGGGAGAAGTTCCATATTGCACAGAAAATTGATCTGAAATCCAATCATTGATGGGGAAGTCACATGGAGTGTGGGATATTAGGGAAGGCAAGAGGATAGAATGGAGAGATGGAAGAGCAGCATAAATTCTGTCAGAAAACAGATTTAAGCTAGTATTAGGAGTTTGTTAAACCTGTTTTGCAAATTACCAACTTTAGCACAATAAATAACAGTAGCACCGTACATCATATGGCTATTTGCACACTCATTGTTCTTCCAGTTAACATATATGCAAAGCTTCAGTTCTTTATCATTACTTGCTATGGTGATAAAACTTTGATCCTGCTTTCTATTGGCTCACGATACGCACATTAGTTAGGATATCTCAACAAAATATACAAACTGCCAATCACAGACAAAAGCAGTACAGCAGTTGAGTAACATGGGGTAGCATAAACAACAAAGAACATTGCTGCAATTTAAAAATATTAAAAGTGATAAATATTAAGAATAAAATATATACAATGTGATGGAATTTACCATTTCAAAGCTTGTACCTGTTTTGAGACAGACCTAGGCCACGAAAGGAGATGGGAAAGCAAACTGATCCTCTGTTTCTAAGGAAACTAAAATTGAGGTCAGGAGCCAAAACTGAAACTGTTTAAGATTTTATAGAGGGACAAAGAACCATCCAAGGTCAATAGTAGCAGGAAAGTTGAAGACAGCAATTAAATTCAGAAACTGAGAACAATTTGATATTTCTGTTACTTGAAAGAATGTTAGTGGGTCTACGTCATCCAGATTGTCTCAAGTAGAGTTGAGGAGGTTGTGTGGATGTGTGCAATTTTTGGTGAAGAACTCACTCCTGAAGCTTTGATTGCGTGCCACTGTTAGCTGGAAGGAGAGAAGCCGAAATTCTTCGTAAGGAAGACAGTTTTGAAGGACATTATGATTGGGTTTGATGCGTGGAGTTGACTGCTAAACCAATTCTTAAGATCAGTCTCAGTTTCATCTATCATTTAACTTGTAATCTATAGTTTACTATGAATGAATTTATGTTATTCTGTTGATTCTGGTGTCAAAGTAATGGAGGTTACTAAAATAGTATTAGGTGTTTATTTTGTTTAACTCTTGTATAGTAAATATTAAAGAATAAAGAACAGTACAGCACAAGAACAGGCACTTCAGCCCTCCAAGCCTGTGCCAATCGTGATGCCCTAACTAACCTAAAAAAGCCCTTCTGCTCTTACTCAGCCCATATCCCTCTATTCCCTTCCCATTCATGTACCTTTCCAGATGTCTCTTGTTGCGACTTCATTCTTTTAGTAAATAACTGGGATTTTGAGATCATAACAATGATAATCTTGGAAAACCAAACACCGACGTGAGCCTGCGTAATTAGCCACTGAGCAAAAGCAGCTGTAGAATTGATATTAATTCTAGGAAAAATAATTGTTGATGTTCCAATTAAATACCACAATGAAATCAAAAATGGTCAAATTGTGAGCTAATAATACTAGATGTTGCCAGTTTATGCATTAAAAAATCAAAATATGCTAAATACATTTAGGATAAAGCATTACCATCTGTTCCATCAACATTTTATGCAGCTCTACTTTTCAACTTAATACTACTCATCAAAGTGTGAACAGATGTGATAATAGTGTGGAAGAAGAAACCAAAAAAAAGAAACTTGTACATGTAAATAGAAAATACTGGACATCTTCAGTAGGCCATTCAAGCATCAATAGAGGGGAAAGTGAATTAATGCTTGGGATAGGGACTTGTCCAAAAGCTCTTTGGAAAAAATATTGATTTAGGATGCTTTTTGATAAATGCTAACTGAGGAGTGACTTTAGATCCAACACAGGAAATATTGTGCATAAATTGATCTCTATTGCCCATCAAGTTTCCCTGAGAATACATTAATGCATACTCACTAACATCAAGAGGATCCAAATTTAGTATGTCAGACTTTGCACTGCCCAACACATTATCCACCTCTACCCAGATCTCATTGGAAACAAAATAAGAAATATTTGGATATAAAATTGCGTATGAGTTGTTCACTTTATTTGGCAGCCGATATGACTTCAACCTGTCAGGTGCAATTCTGAAAAACAAGAATTAGGATGTTTAAGACATATTGTATTTTTTAACCTAAAATATTAAACTCATTAAGAACTATTGCAATAGCTATTTATTCAAGTCATACAATGCTGTTTCTGAGCAACTTGGCCCTAAAAATTTTGCAGTCGAGCATCCCACATTTGGGGACATCGCAGGCATCAGCACACCTGAAGTGCAATGGGCTAGCTTCGTCCTGAGCAAACCATCTGTTTGATCATGCTTTCACCCCTGCCAGATGACCTTAAACTTCATGATTCTAACTTTCCTGTAGGAATATCACTGACTGCATTGATACTTTTGAGGGGCAAAGGATATTGTTCAGATTTCACTTTGTAAATGCTTCCCTTTAACAAGAATAACTTGCATCAAAATAGTAACATTAATGCAGTGAAATGATCCAAGGATAAAAATTGACACAATCCTCAAACAAATAGGAAAGAAACATTAATTCTGATTTCTCTTCATGCTTAAAAACAGAATATTGAAAAGAAATAAAAATCAACAATTAACTTTCTGTAGGATGACATGCAAAACCATTTGTTGGCAAAGCAATTATGTACTTACGACAATTTAAACTGGTAGCTGGCTGGCAAGTATGTAGCTTTTCCTGGATCCCAGGAACAGGTCATATTTCTTTCATGATATGTAATACATGACAAATTTTTTGGCTTCTCTGGTGGCACTAAAAAAAATCCATAAAAATTGCATTCTATCACAATTTACAACAAAAGAGAATTTAGCACCATAAGAAATACTAGTTATCTTACATCAGAAACTTTTTGACCTTTTACAATATACATAAGTAGGTCAGAGTATTGAGAGACTCCAGGGGAACATTTAAAGTTTAATTATTATTTATTTAAAAGTTATTTATTAGTGTTACAAATAGACTTATATGAAGATACTGTGAAAAGCCCCTAATTGCTACAATGTAGCATCTGTTTGGGTGCAGAGGGAGAATTTAGCATGGCCAATGCACCTAACCAGCACATCTTTTGGACTGTGGGAGGCAACTGGAGCACTTGGAGGAAACTCATGCAGACACAGGCAGAAGGTGCAGGCTCTGCACAGACAGTGACTTGAGCTGGAATCAAACCTAGGTTTCTGGGGCTGTGAGGCAGCATTGCTAACCACTGTGCTGCTCTGTATATAATGCTTAGATTTCAAATTGCCTTTACAACTACATTTGCATGTTGATATTTGTCAGTTGAGATCAATATCAGAACTGTCTTGGGTGTGTCAAAATGACCATCATATTTTCCTACATAACCATACCAATTTAATAGAGTCATAGAATCCTACAATGCAGGAGGCTGGCATTTGGCCCACCAAGTCTGCACCGATGTTATGAAGGATCAACAAGTCACTAAGTCCCTTTTCTCCTTCTAAATCTTTAGCCGCATAAAATTCAAGCAAGGAAAGAATGAACAACCAGAAGATAAAATCCCAAATGTAACAATTGGATAGGTTGAACTGCCAGGGCTTGAGAGGTTGAATACAGATCATGGTCTGTAGTTTAAAGATGTCTGCTCACTTTATTGTGAAATAGTTAAACCAAAAATAGTTTTTACATTTAGAATAATGTGTAAAACAATTTAATACATTCATTTTTATTAGCTTCTCTTTACTTAAACATTAAAGATAAACACCAGCCTCATCTATGAAGAGATTTAGCAAGACCAAGAAAGAAAGATTTTATTCTCAGCATTGACTTTCGGATGAAACTCCAATCCCAGTCATGTTAGGAAAACAGAGCACTCAGTCAAATTAAGAGCTAGCAAATGGTTACTCAGTTTTTACTGGTATGTGTTTATTCAGGATAGAACTAATATTTATTTTTGAAATAGCCTACTGGACTGTGGCTGTTGCATTGGAACAGTTTTATCAAAAACTGCTGGAACAGAGATGGATGTGAACAAAAAACAAAAATGAAATATTTCCCTTAAATGACAAAAACTCAGCAATTTCTATGAATCATCTGACAACACTTGATAATATGAAGGACAGTCACTGAATTTACTCTTTTAAAAAATTTGCAAATTCCAGATGTACCAAAATCTGTGCAATTTTACGTCACTGGGAACAGGAAGAAACTCAAAATCCCTTCAATTTCGTGTAATGCCATAGGCCAAGCTACTTAAGTGTCAGGATCTTAGTCATCCATTCACAGAACTTCCCTAAACCGTTAGCATTTCAACTTTAAACACTGGAAATAGTTTCTGTCACATTTTGGCTTGTTTGGTTGGCAATTGCCAAGACTCTATGGCATTGTTTGGAAATAAATGGGGTTATCTTCTTGAGTACAATTATGGCTTTTGTTTGAAATCCTTGGACATGCTTTGAAAAGCACGAAGTGGGGAAGAGGGAAAACAAAAATCACAGACCTCAGCCACCAAAAATGATTGAGAAGTGTGGGAAAGCATTCAAATTTTTGAGCAACAACTGGGCTGTAAGCTAACCCTTCTTATAATACCTGGACAACCACTGATGTTTAAATTGTATAACAAAACTGTAATAACTAAACTTTATTATATACACAAGATTTTGACATTGAACTTTAGTTAGATCCACTTTTGGAATACTGCATACAGTTCTGGTTGCCACACTATCGGACGGACATGGAGACTTTGGAGGGGGTACAGAAAATGTTTACCAGGGTTTTGCCTGGTTTGGAAAGTATTAGCTATGAGGAGAGATTGGACAAACTTGGTTAATTTTCACTTGAATTTCGGAGGCTGAGGAGTGACCTGATAGAAGTTTACAAATATGAGAGGCATGGATAGAATGGATAGTCAGAGCCTTTTTCATAGGGTAAAAATCTCAATTGCTAGGGGGCATAGGTTTTAAAGGTAAAAGGGGGAAAATTTAAACAAGATTTGAGAGGAATTTTGTTTTCTTTACAGAGTCTGAAATGTGCTGCCAGAGGTGGTGGTAGCAGATACAAAAGCAACATTTAAAAAGCATTTTGGCAGGTACATGAATAGGCAGAGAATAGAGGGACATGGACTGCGTTTTCTCTCTTCCCCACTTTGTGTTTTCACAAAATATATCCAAGGATGGCACGGTGGCACAGTGGTTAGCACTGTTGCCTCAGTGCCAAGGATCTGGGTTCGATTCCCAGCTAGGGTTACCATCTGTGTGGAGTTTGTACATCTTCGCCGTGTCTGTATGGGATTCCTCTGGGTGTTCTGGAATCCTCTCATAGTCCAAAGATGTGCACTTAAGTAGACTGGCCATACTAAGCGCCCCTTACTGATAAGGGGCCTAGCTAGGGTAAATGCATGGGGCTGGGGAAACAGTCTGGGTAAGAGTGTGGTTGCTGCAAACTCTTAATAGCCTCCTTCTGCAGTGTAGGATTCTATGAAAGGCAAAAGGTCTTTCTTTTGAAAGCTGTCATGTATTGGTGCAGGCTTGGAGAGCCAAAGGGTCTGCTCCTGTGCTATATCGTTCTTTGATCCTACCTCCATCCTCACAATCTTTTTATTCTGGTCAGTTTAACTCTGGAATATCTCAGTCTATATAATATTTACTTCTGGAATATTACTTCTTTTGTATATAAAAATGAGATAGATAGTTAAATTTTCTTTTTATCCTTCTTGAACACAAAAAATACTTACATCCTGCTGTAATTCGTATTCCAAAGACAGTTGTTGCTAGATCCTCATTGCACTGTACACTGCAGGTCAGAAGTGAACTTTCAACACTGGAAATGTTCAGTGTTATATTTGACACTGTACTATTGACAATGTGGTAGAAGTCTTTTGGTATTGTCTTGCCCTTTAATTTCCAGAATATCTGATTTGCATCTACTTTATATTTTTTCACAAAGGAATCATTAAGGATGCAGGATGCTTCCAGTTGTGAGCCAAGCGCTATTACTGGTGACTCTGGTATGATGTAGCCAGGCCTCGGAAATGAACTATGTACTAGAGGAAAGAAATGAAATTATTTTAGCAACTACACCTGGATGTCATAAAGTAAATCTCTCAACAGTATTTATACACAGTCGATTCACCCAAGCTGATTTTCTATTAAGACAGAAGTAAAACTGCATAGGAAAAGGGGCATAATTTGAAAGGTGGGGCCATTGGAACAAGACCTATTCACAGATTTTCAATCTATTAAACAATATTTTTCATATCTGACTTGATTGCACCTCAGGAAGAAGGTAAATGCAGCACAGAAGACAGAGTCAACACATCTTGCTACTTACTGTGGGAAACCAAACACATCCAAATCAATAATTTCCAATTTGGTTTCAATTTAGTATCATTCTCAAGCTCATACAGTCTGGTCAGAAAAAATGGAAGTTGTTGTATTCAATAATTCTCTTTAATATCTATTTCATTAAATGTTTTGGGCAAAATATTTAGCAGTTTGGATCAGACACTGGTTAGCTGTAAGAACAGTAAGAGTCTGGCAACACCAATTTTAAATCCAACCGATTTATTTGATAGTAAATCTACTAGCTTTCGGCATTTGTGCCTTCGCCTGACAAAGGCGCAAACGCTGAAAGCTAGCAGATTTACTATCAAATAAATTGGTTGGATTTAAAATTGGTATTGCGAGACTCTTGCTAAGTTTACCCCAGTCCAATGCCAGCATCTCTACATCATAGCTGTAAGAAGACAGAGGGTGGTGGTTGATGGGAAATATTCATCCTGGAGTTCAGTTACCAGTGATGTACCGCAAGGATCTATTTTGGGGCCATTGCTGTTTGCCATTTTTATAAATGACCTGGATGAGGGCATAGAAGGATGGGTTAGTAAATTTGCGAATGACACTAAAGTCGCTGGAGTTGTGGACAGTGCGGAAGAATGTTGCAGGTTACAGAGGGACATAGATAAGCTTCAGAACTGGACTGAGGGGTGGCAAATGGAATTTAATGCGGAAAAGTGTACAGTGATTCACTTTGGAAGGAGTAACAGGAATACAGAGTACTGAACTAATAGTGAGATACTTGGTAGTGCGGATGAGCAGAGAGATAGAACATAGAACATAACCTCGCAATACAGGCCCTTCGGCCCTCGATGTTGCACCAATGGAACCAATCTAATGGCTCTCTAACCTAAACTATTCCAATGTTATCCATTTGAACGCCCTTAAAATTGATAAGTCCACAACTGCTGCAGGCAGGGCATCCCACGCCCTTACTACCCTCTGAACCTACCTTCAGCATCCGTCCTGTAACTACTACCCCTTAATTTAAAGCTATGCCCCCTCGTGTTAGCCATCACCATCTGAGGAAAAAGGCTCTCAATCTAACCCTCTGATCATCTTGTATGCCTCAATTAGGTTACCTCTTAACCTTCTTCTCTCTAATGAAAATAACCTCAAGTTCCTCAGCCTTTCCTCATAAGACATTCCCACTATACCAGGCAACATCCTGGTAAACTCCTCTGCATCCTTTCCAGTGCTTCCACATCTTTCTTATACTGCAGCGACCAGAACTGTACGCAATATTCCAAGAGTTTTGTACAGTTGCAACATGACCTCGCGGCTCTGAAATTTAATCACTCTACCAATAAAAGCTACCACACCGTACGCCTTAACAACGTTATCAACCTGGGTGCCAACTTTCAGGGAACTATGCACATGTATACAGATCTCTCTGCTTGTCATCACAACTAAGCATCCTTCCATTAGCCCTATATTCTGTACTCCTGTTACACTTACCAAAGTGAATCACCTCACACTTTTCTGCATTAAACTCCATTTGCCACCTCTCAGTCCAGCTCTGCAGCTTATCTATGTCCCTCTGCAAACTGTAACATCCGTCCTCACTGTCTACAACTCCTCTGAATTTGGTGTCGTTAGCAAATTTACTAACCCATCTTTCTACGCCCTCATTTATAAAAATTTATAAAAATAACAAACAGTAATGGCCTCAAAACAGATCCCTGAGGTACACCACTTGTAACTGAACTCCAGGTTGAATATTTCCTATCAACCATCACCCTCTGTCTTCTATCAGCTAGCCGATTCCTGATCCAAACTGCTAAATCACTCAATCCCATGCATCAGCATTTTCTGCAGTAGCCTACCACGGGGAACCTTATCAAATGCTTTACTAAATCCACATACACCACGTCAACTGCCTTACCCATATCCATCTCTTTGGTCACGTTTTCAAAAAACTAAGTTTTGTGAGGCACGATCTATCCTTCACAAAACCGTGTTGACTATCCCTAATCAATTTATTTCTCTCTAGATGATTATAAATCCTATCCCTTATAATTTTTTCCAAAACTTTGCCAGTCTATAATTCCCTGGATGGTCTTTACTCCCCTTCTTGAACAAGGGGGCAACATTTGCTATTCGCCAGTCTTCCGGCACTATACCTGTAGTCAAAAACGACATGGAGATCAAAGCCAAAGGCTCTGCAATCTCCTCCCTAGCCTCCCAGAAAATCCTAGGATAAATCCCATCCGGCCTAGCAGACGTATCTATTTTCATATACTCAAGAATTGTTAACAGATCTCAGTGTCCATGTCATAGATCCTTGAAAGTTGGCACCCAGGTTGATAGGATTGTTAAAGAATATGGTGTATTAGCTTTTATTGGTAGATAGATTAAATTTTGGAGTCATGAGGTCATGTTGCAGCTGTATAAAACTCTGGTGTGGCCGCACGTCATGTACTGCTTACAGTTCTGGTTGCTGCATTATAGGAAGGATGTGGAAGCATTGGAAACAGTGTAGAAGAGATTTACCAAGATATTGCCTGGTATGGTGGGAAGGTCTTATGAGGAAAGTCTGAGGGACTTGAGGCTGTTTTCGTTAGAGAGAAGGTTAAGAGGTGACTTAATAGAGTCATATAAGATGATTAGAGGATTAGATAGGGTGGATAGTGTGAATCTTTTCCTTAGATGCTGATGGCTAGCACAAGGGGACATAGCTCTAAACTGAGGGTGATAGATACAAG
Organism: Sphyrna mokarran; assembly: GCA_024679065.1. Lineage (NCBI taxonomy): Eukaryota > Metazoa > Chordata > Chondrichthyes > Carcharhiniformes > Carcharhinidae > Sphyrna > Sphyrna mokarran. Next base: position 64,022,807 of record JAGIQG010000001.1, read on the forward strand.
ACAGATATCAGAGGTAGGTTCTTTATTTAATAGTAAGGGCGTGGAATACCCTGCCTGCAACAGTAGTGGATTTGCCAACATTAAGGGCATTTAAATGGTCATTGGATAAACATATGGATGATATCGGAATAGTGTAGATTAGCTGGGCTTCAGGTTGGTTTTCACAGGTCGGTGCAACATTGAGGTCCAAAGGGCCTGTACTGCGCTGTTACGTTCTATGTTCTATATTGACTCCCTGACTCTCTATATATCTTGGTGGAATTAAGATAGTTTGAATTCAAAACTTCACATGACAGAAAAATCATGATGCAGGTCGTGCTACCACCTTTGGTGCTTTTAAGCTGCTTCTGTGCCATGTTGAAAGCTAGATGCAGGCTAGTGCATCTGAAAATGAGACAGGCAAAGTGACTTCAAAGACATTGGCTGTTAAACACTGAAAACATGCTTGGAGAAGGAATCATAACCTAGCCATGGTGCAGCTCTAATTTCAATGAACAAGACTTTCCTTACTTGTCAGTTTTGCTAAAGCAGCACTATCTGGCTGTGCACTCATCAGGTTAACTCGAACATGTTGCCGATAGCTCCAGAAATGGATCCACTAGCTTAGAATGCATTGTTCAATAGTAAAGCACTTGGCTTCAGTTGATAGGTCAGGCGAGGCAAGACTTTGGATAAGAAACTAGGAGCAGAGTAGCATTCTGACACTGACTGCCACTCCCAAGGAAGTTTAGGCCTGTTCAGGCCATGCTTGGAGTTTGACAAATCCACATTTGGTTTGTAGTCACATTACTTCAAATACTTGTGATTCTGTGAAGAAAAAGTGGGGCCTCCATTCTATATTTCTATCTCCCATTCTGATACATGGCTTCCATTTCCAGCACTGTCATTGAGCGCTAATTTGATTTAATTTGAATTAATGTGTGCATTTAAATCCAATGTGAAAAATACCAAAATAAAAATGCTAGAAAAATCAGGAATTAGAAAAGATATTATTTGAACACTTATCATTGCTTGCAACAAACTTCTTTGTAACATTTACAACTCCAGGAATTCTATGCACTTCAATCCCTGCAAATTTATGACATAAAGCCAGTTTAGTAAGTTAGTATTCTGGACTATTACACACACAATAACAAATACACATTAAAAATGATTCAACATCAGGGTTTATGAAAATTTTAGATTTCCCTCAGTTTAGTGCAAATAAATCATGACAATTTATTGCCTCAACTAAATTTGAAAAAAGATGATAAGCCAAAGATGCAGCACATATCCTTCTTACCTGTCCTTAAACATATATTGATTTGTATGTATAGGTGTATTATCAACGTTAACCAGCCCCACTTCAGAAACATGATTCTGGCAGGTACTGAAAAATATAAAAAGATTGTCAATTTTGAAATTAACCAAGTTACCACAACATCAAGTTTTGAACTTATCTAAAATTTAGCTAGAGCAAAGATTAACAGCAGCAAGGGATTGCACTAAGTCACGTCCCAACATGCTGCCCATCATTTCAATTCTTTGCTAACCAACACTATATGATGAAGAGCTATAAGACTAGAAACGTTAACTCGGCTTTCCTTATTTTATCGTGTTCCTGTACTATATGTCCGCTGTTTTTGTACCAATTTCAACATAAGTGCTATCACTATTGACTTGCTCCAGGGCAGCTTCAAAAACTTGAGCATTTTATCCATGCCCTTTGCTGGAAAATCACATGATACCAAAGAGAAGAATTTTGCAAAATCAGTCTAACTGCATTTGGAGCTATTTAGTAAATAATAAAAGAGCATTAACTCAGTTAAGACTACTAGATGACAAATAGGAAAACTTTAAAATAACTAACTGCAGACAATACCTAAGAAATGTAATATACTAAATCCAAAGAAAAGGAAATATTTTCACAGCTTCTCTCATAATACTGTTACTATCTTGCCCAACCACTTTACCAGTCTGTAATCTTTTGCAAAATCTTAACATCTTCCTCAAAACTTACTTCCCACCTAGCTTTGTACTGTCATCAAACCTAGATAGGTTATACTTGGTCCCCTTATCTACACCATTGATAAATCTCAGTAAACAGATGAGACTGAAGCACTAATCCTTATGGCACAGCACTTGTTACATCTTGTCATCTCAACGATAACTTATTTGTATTCTTGATTTTCTGTTCATCATCCAAACCTCCAGCACTACTGGATGCCTTCTGAAAATCTTAATACATCAACCTCCCCATTCCCAATCAACCCACGCTAATTGCATTGTCAAAAGGATCTAATAAATTTGTCAAACATACCTGCACTTTCGTAAAGCCATGTGACTCTGCCTAATTATAACATAATTTTCCAAGTGCCCAGCTCGCATGTCTATAGTTACATTCTAACATTTTCCCTATGTCAGGCCTATAGTTCCTAATTTCTCACCCTCTTTTATTGAATGGTGATATTTGCTACCTTTCAAATCACTGGGACCATTCCAGATTAATAGGAATTCTCAAATTTTAAGTCTAATGTAGCCACCAATGCTGTTAACTTCCTCAGTACTTTTTCTTTGCTGAAATTAATTACACTAAACTCTTCATTCTCAGCAAGTCCTTGGTTGTCATTAGGTTATTAATATCTTCTATATGTTATAATTTGTTCCTTTTTTTAATTTAATTTCATACCCTAATTTTTGCTTCATCAATTTCTTGATCATCCTTTGCCAATTTTTGAAATCTTGTCATCAGACTTACTATTCGTTTTGATAACCATATAAACCTCTTCTTTTAATCTATTATCCTCAATTAGATTTTGATATCAATGGCTATACTTTTCTAGAAGAGATTTACAAGATAATGTATATTCATTCAGAACTTTGAATTCTTAAAATATATTCCATTAATTCCACCATTATAATTTGTTATAATCTCAGTTGATGTTATAACTGGATGGGAAGATCTGAATATGGAATACTGGCTCAAAAGGCTGCAACTTCAGAGGACCACTAATTAATTTTAACAAGAAAGAAAAATCATTTATTAAACATGAAAAGTTGCTTTATAATACAATACTCCCTTACTTCCTCATGGCTCAACAAATACACAGATTTGAGGATTAACAGATTATAAAGTGCATCTTAAAGTACAATGGTCTCATTAATACTCAAAGTCCTTTATAAGCAGACATGATGATGATGGTCAAAAAACACTCTCCTTTCTGAATCCCAAGTATTTGTCTGCGGATGTCTCCTCAGAATTCAACCCAGGTGATTGTCATATGCATGTTTCTAAACTCCACAACCAAAAACAGATTTTAAAATATTGGTTCAAAATGATGCTTTATATTAATGGTTTGCATTCAGGAATCCAGTCCATGTTTTCCAGATGACTATTTTGAACAGAGCTTCCACTCCACTTTTAAAAGTGAATCCGTTCCAGGATTTCACACCAACGCCTTTCAGGATTTCTTTGCCTTAAAGGCTCCTACACAAATTCTGAAATCCAGCCATTGACTTACTTGATTATTTCAAATAAAGTTTCAAACTGTAATAATTTCTCACAAACCTTAGAACTATTGCAGATATCCTTCTGATCTCTCAAGGATCCAATGCTTTTTCAACTCTGACTTTACTGAACAGTAATCAGTTCTTGTTCCCAGTTTCTTCTTCTCAGTGCTGGACTTTAGATAAATCTTACTGTAGAATAATGGATTTCTTCTAAAAAGGTTTTGATTTATTATTGTTACATGTATTATTATTGTTGAAGAGTATTGTTTCTTGTCTAAAGCATACCGTACATACAGAAGTAAAGGGGAGGGTACAGAATGAAGTGTTACAGACATATCTAGGATGTTAAAAGCATAGAACAAGAATGAGAGATAGAATTAGAGAGTAATAGCTTGCAAGAAAGCATGTTCCCACGCCATATTGAATATATGAAGAGAGATGTTCCTCTTTAGTTTCCTTTTGAAACTATTTGCTTCGAGAAGAGCTGAGAGCTGCCTTCTCGCTCTCTTCATATTTCCAACTGCTTTGGCTTCCAGTTAAAACTAAGAAGAAAGGTCCGTTGCTTCGCAATTATATCCTTTATGCTTTTTTTCCTTCATGCCGTAGCACGCTCTAAACATAATACAATTCCAGTTGGAACTTAACCAACTCCCACACGTACAAACACCTTTGTATAGCATGAATCTAACTATAGGATTTTATCTTTTCAGCCACAGAAACATTAAATTAAATCCACTTAAACTATACTTTATTTCTAATATTTATCAACATAAATGCATTAAAACTACCTTTATTCCCTAACAGCCTTGTAATCTAATTTCTCAATCCATGTCTGCCAACTTGCTCCTCAAAATTAAGCATTTGTCTGTTACATTTAATAGTTTAGTTGCAAGCTTAACTATATCATGTTCAAATTTAATGTGTAATTCTATCACATAATGATCATTCTACCTAGTGGACCTTTTGCTACAAGGTTACAAATTATTACTGTACAGTGTGCAGTAACACTATACCTAAAATAGACTATTCCTGAATTGGTTCCTTGACATACTGTTCTGAAAAAAAACTTATTGACTGCGTGAACTTACCCTCCAAATTACTTTCACCTGTTTTGTCCGTCCAATAAGGTTAAAGTCGACTACATTGATTACATTGTTCGCTACATGATTTTCTGATTTATATGCTGTCCAATAATATAATTACGCTCACCCTTGTTATTTCTCAGCTCCAATCAATTGTGATTTTCTGGGTTAAGATCCTTTTTCTCTTTATCTCATCCATTATCGGGGCAACCCAACATCCTTTTCTAATTTGCTGTCTTTTTCTAAAAATCAATTGCCCAAGAACTGAGTTCCCAAACTTGGACTGCAATCACTTCTTAGCAAAGCTATTGAATCAAATGCGTTTAACACGATCAAGCTAATAACCTGTCTTGCTATCTCTGAATGCACAAAGTGCTCATGATAACATTTTTCTATGATAAAGTTTATATATTAGTCACAAGTAGACTTACATTAACACTGCAATTAAGTTACTGTGAAAATCTCCAAGTTGCCACACTCTGGCAGCTGCTCGGGTACACTGAGCGGGAATTTAACATAGCCAATGCACCTAAACAGCACATTTTTTGGACTATGGGAGGAAACTGGAGCATCCAGAGGAAACCCATGCAGACTCCACATAGACAGTGACCCAAGTTGGGAATTGAACCCAGGTCCCTGGCACCCTGAGGCAGCAGTGCTAACCACTGTACCACCATACGTAGGCTAAGCTGCTAATGTTCTTTGTCACAATCTACAAGAATCTGCTTCATTTTATCCAACTTGTATCACTCCTGTACAGCCTTTCCCTTTTCTCTTCAAGATTCAAATTTACCCTTACTTCCCCAACCTCTTCAATAGTTTAAAAACCTAACTACTTCCTTGATTATTTGAATTGTCAGGACATTGATTATAGTCCACCCTTCCTAAAAGGACAGTTCCCAGTTCATCTAGAATTGGTGCTCAAGTCCTGTGCATTGAAATATCTTTCCTGACACTACTTTTCAGACAGTATGCCTTTCAGCCCCTAATCAGCTTAATCCCAAACCCATTAGTATTTGACTCAAATCACAATTCAAGAGATTACCTTTGAGAATTTGTATTCCATCTTCTCAAAGCTGAACTTCAGTCTGAATTGACCTAGGTCTTCAGTTTCTACACATGACATACCAACTGGATCTTCCTCATCCAGTCCAAACTGTTCTCCAACAGCAAGGAGATATCCTTAAATCAACTATCAGGCAGGCAATACAATCTCAAGACTACTAGTTAAAGCGGTGGAGAACAGCATCCATTCTCACCAGCTATAAAGATTCCCTATCATGATTGACTGTGTACCGTTATGTTTCATTCCACCCATTCAATGGCCTCCTACATGGTGGTAGATGCCTTGGTAAATTTGCTCATTCTCTCTGTAGTTCCTTTACTATTGCATCAGCACATCCTTTATCTGTCTGAGTACAGCAAGTCCTGTCCCTTATCACAAACTGAAACTAAAATACCTAATCCAAGGATGTGATTGGCTTCAAGATAAAAGTATCCAGGTAATTCTTCCCTTTGCTGACACATCACAATCCCAGTTCAGCAGCACTGAGTCAAGATCCTCGGGTTGCAAATTTTTACTGCAAATCTGGTTGCCACAAACACCCACATATGCTGTCCAAATGCACACCTCATGCATTGCATTTTTATCGAACCTTATTTTATAGATTGGCTTTAAGCCAATTAGATTTTTAAAACACCAAGAATAGTCATTCAGCCCTTCAAACCCAATCTTGTCTTTTAGAGATCATAGCCTACCTGGTTGCGGTCTCAATATTTTTCTGTCTGCCCTTCTATAACCCTAGACTCCTTTGCCTAAAAATCTTCCGAACTCAGCCTTGAAAAGCTTCAAATGACCCAAGCTTCACTGCTTTCTGGGCAAGAGAATTCACATGTGACTTATATGCCTTAATTTGTCTAATACCAATTCTACTGTGATGGCAATGGTACTTCATTTCTTCTTATATTCTTTAAAATTAATGAATTTGAAAATATTTTTTGCTGTAATGGCCAATACAAAATTTCTGTTCAACTCCTCTGCCATTTCCTTAGTCCTCATAACTATTTCCCAGATTCATTTTCTAAAGGGCCTATGCTCTCTATCTTTTTATGTATTTAAAAAAAAACTCCTGTCAGTTTTTATATTCCTCACTAGTTTGCTCAGTTTATTTTCTCACTCATTACCTTTTTAGCCCTACTTTGCTGGATTCAGAAGTTATCCCAGTCTTTGGGGCTATCACTGATTTTTGCCTCCTTATATGCTTTTTCTTTCAACTTCATACTCTCCTCAATTTCTTTGGTTAACCACAGTTGGTTTATCGCTCTTAGAATCTTTCTTCATATTTCAACAAGATCATCTCATTCTTTTAAACTCCAAGTATCGGCCCAACTTGTTCAACCTTTCTTCACAAGATAGGTCTCTAAACCAGGAATGAGTCAAATGCAACTTCTCTGAATTGCTTCTAATGCAATTGTATCCTTTTTCAAACAAGGAGGCCAAAACTGCACACTGTACTCCAGATCTGTTCTCACCAAAGCCTTATACAGCTGCAGTAAAACTTCTCTACTTTTATATTCCATCCCCTTACTATAAATAAAAATGCTTAATTTGCATGATGTTTTTGTGACTCAAATCATGACATTCTGTATCCTCACATCTCCTTTCAACATTGCCTTTTTCATTCTTCCTACCAACTTGGAGAAGTTCATATTTTCCAGCATTATATTCTATCTGCTTAATTTCCCACTCAGCTGACCTATCTATATTTGACTCTCACTAAAACTAGTTTTAGTGATTTACTTTCCTACCTATCTTGGTGTAATCAAAAAATTTAGTTCCCATACATTTAGTCCCTTCACGCAGGTCATAAAACGTAAACTATAAACAGTCAGTACTGATCTCTGTGGCACCCAATACTACAGCTTGCCAACTTGAAAACACCCATTTATGCCTACTTGGATACTGTTAGCTAACCAATCCTTTATCAATGTTAGCATGGTGCCCTCTATAGCAAGTGCTCTTACCTTGTTAAATAATCCTTGATATAACAATTTATACCTAATCAAATACCTTTGGATACCCAAGTATACTACATCTAATGATTCTGCTCTAGCCATCTTACTTCTTCAAAGAATCTCACCAATTAAGCAACACAACTCCCCTTTCACAAAATCATTTTGACTATGTCTAATCCCATTATGGTTTTCTAAGCATCCTGCTAATGAATTCTAGCAATTTTGCTATGATTGATGTTAGGCTAACTGGTCTCCAGCTTTTGGTATCTCTTCTTTCTTCAACAAAGATCATATCTGTTATTTTCTAATCTGAAGGCACCTTTCCAGAATCTAAAGAATTTCTGAATATTACAAGCAGCGCTCCATGATTCTGCTGCTACTTACTTTAAAGACCCTAAGATGCAGGCTATGCACCTTTTGGACTAATAGTTTCCCAGCATCATATTCCTGCTGATAAAGACTGTTAAGTTCCTTTCTCCCATTCACCCCTGAATTTTCAAGTATGTTTGGGATGTTTTCTAAGACTTCAAGACACAAAATACTTGTTCAATGCCCCTGCCATTTCCTCGTTTTTCATTGTCAATGCCTCAAACTCATTCTCTAGAGATTCAAAACTAGCTTTATTTACTCTTTTTGCATTTAAATACTTGTAGAAACCTTTACTGTTTTATCTTATCAGCTAGTTTTCTTTCAAACTATTTATTTTTATAATGTGGAGTTGCCAGGAGTAGGCATAGCAAGTAGTCTCACAACATCAGGTTAAAGTCCAACAGGTTTATTTGGTAATATGAGCTTTGAGTGTTGCCCCTCCATCAAGTTTATTTTTATAGTCATTCTTTTGCTTTTTAAAGTGTGATTTACCACTAATCTGTAGTGTTTCTTTAATTTGTTTTTATTTAGTCACAGGCAATAGACCCTTTGATGAATGTTTTTCATTGGGATAAATCTTTGCTGAGAATTATTAAATTTTCCTTAAAAGTCTGCTATTGCACCTCTACTGTCTTACTATTTAATCTAGTTTCCCAACTCATTTTATCCAGCTCTGCTTTCACACTCCTAGCTATCTTTGTTTAGGTTTAAAACAGATTTAATTCACACTTGTCCCTTCTAAACTGAAGTTGAATTTGAATCATGTTACGATTGTTGTCACCTAGAGGCTCCATTACCCTGAGGTTATTGATTAATTTGTTTTATTACACATTATCCGGCTCCCTGGTTGGCTCTCAGAAACTATCTCAAACATTTCATGAATTATTTTTCTAGGCTCCTTTGCCAATCTGCTTCAATTGAAATACAGATTAAAGTCACCCGTGATTGTTGCGATGCTCTTCTTACCTGCCCCCTTATTCCTTGCTGTACTAGATTCTACAGTGCATCTACTGTTGGGGCCTATTAACTGCACAACTGACTTCTTTTTCTACTTATCTATACCCAAATTAATTCTACATCTTGCTTTTTCGAGTCAAAAAAATCTCTTACTATTGCACTAATAACATCCTTGATTATCCTCGAGTACTCTACCTTTTCCTAAATTCCTGTCTCTTTAAAATTTCAAATATCATTCAACATTCAGGTCTCAGTTGATCTCACAACTGTGTCGTTGCATTGGCTATTAGACTATGCATAATTATTTCTATCTGTACTAAAAATTCATCCAATTTGTTCTGAATGCTGGTACAGAGCACCTGATGTAAAGATGCCGGCGTTGGATTGGAGTGGTAAGAACTCAGTAAGAATTTAGCAACACCAATTATTAATCCAACCGATTTATTTGATAGTAAAATGGCGAGCTTTCAACACTCCCGTGTCTTCATCAGGCAAGTGCAGTGTTAACACTGCACTTGCCTGATGAAGACACGGGAGTGTTGAAAGCTCGCCATTTTACTATCAGAGCACCTGCAGCAGGTAATTAAGAAGGCAATGGATGTTGTCTTTCATTGTTATAGAGGGATTGAGTTTAAAAACACCAAGATTATGTTGCAGCTGTATAAGGTGCTCGTGAGGTCACACCTGGAGTACTGTATACAGTTTTAGTCTCCTACTTGAGAAAGGATATACTGGCACTGGAGGGGGTACAGGGGAGATTCATTAAGTTGACTCCAGAGTTGGGAATATTGGCTTACAGACAGAAGGAGTAGACTGAGGTTATACTCATTGGAATTCAGAAGAATGAGGAGAAATCTTTTAGAAATATAAGATTATAAAGGGAATAGATAAGATAGGAGCAGGGAGGCAGTTTCCACTGGCAGGTGAAACTAGACCTGGTGGGCACTGCATCAAAATATGGAAGGAATTAAGTATTTGTTGAACAGTGCTGAGTCCACGAAAAGATCAACCATGATCATCAGACTCAAGGGGCCAGATGGCCTACTCCTGCTCCTAGTCCTTGTGTTTTTATGTTTTAATTCTTATCTTTTGCCATTTTTGCGATCTTTGACCTTACCTGCTGTAATCATAAGTTTAAATGCTGTGTCCTTTCCTTCCACATTCTGGCTATCATTACTAAAATTGCTACCCTGCTATATCATCTAGTTGCTTTCTTCTGATTTACCACATCTCTTCTCACATGATTCTTTCCCTCAATACAGTATTAATCATGGACCCCAGTTTTATATAATTTTTGCCTCAAATTGATGCAGAATGTCATGTTTTTTTTAATCCTGTGCTTTGCGAACAAACATTTGTGACAATTGTAACATTCAAAACATATATGCCTACAGTTGTTACCAGGCAGGGCCTTTTGGGGATGCTTTGATAGGTTGCCCAGATCAACTCATGGGTTAGTGGAACAGTTCAAAGTTCAGTCAGTTTTAGTCAGCAGTAGGACAAGAAGTTCCATGCAGTTCTAGTGCTGTTGATTGCTCTGAGGAGTTGTGTTGCCAACCTTTAGGTAGCAAGGGCTTGGAAGAAATTCTGGAGTGCTGAAAAGGTAGCAAGAGATCAATAACTCCCTGCTGTGCACTGTTCGGGGGAGGGGGGGGCAAAAATCCTTTAGAGAGTGGTGTTCTGTTCGGTATGGCTGAGAGCTGGAGTTATGATAGTGAGCTGGTGCTGGAGTTCAAACTTGGGAATCTTTGGGGACAAGATTGAAATCCTAGGAAGTGAACACTTGTTGAAGCAGTCTGAACTGGAATAAATTTTGGAAGGAATTCAGAGCTTAAATCTTACAAGGTGAAGACTGGAAGTCTCTCAAAGGGTGACAATTTTACAGATTGGTTGATTTGCAGTGATTATTGACATCTGACAGGTTGCTGAGAAATTTGTGGGATCTGTCTTGGTCACATCTACCACTTGTTGTCCAACTGGACTACAGTTTGTCCATTAATTCACATGTACTTTGATTTGATTTATTATTGTCACATGTATTAATATACAGTGAAAAGTATTCTTGTGCACTACACGCATATGTTCACAGAGACGGAAATGAGAGACTGCAGAATGAAGCGTTAATTATAGCTAGGGTTTGGAGAAATATCAACTTAATGCAGTGTAGTTCTATTCAAAAGTCTGATGGCAAAAGAGAAAGAAGCTGTTCTTGTGTCGGTTCTGAATGTTAGAGAATCAGATAGATATAAATCCTTTTACTGTTCTGACTTTGTATAGCAAAATTTATTTTGTTTGTTTAAATCTGTAGTATTTTGAGATTTTACTTATGTATCTGGGGATTTCAAACTTTGACTAGTTAAAAAAGTTACTTTACTAGGGTCCTATCTGGATCATACTAAAATTGTAGGATCTGGTCCAGGATAATAAGTATTAAAAGTTAAAAAGGAAAAGGGCCTGGTCTTTCCACTTTGATTTTGTACTCTTAACAAATTTCAATTTTCCATTCTGTTGAAGGCATACTCTATTCACTTGCAATGTGTATTTATGTTCTGCATGTCTGCTGTATTTTACCATACCACGGAGAAATCAGTTTATCATGCAAACGATATTTTGCCTCACGTATATTAACTAGGTCTGTTTTTACAGATTATCCAGTCTAGTTCACTACTTTTGCCATGAGATATTTCACTATATTGGAAATGCTGTAAAAATACCAAGTCATTGCTGTTACATGCTGTGCAATGCGGACAGGAGAGCTCCAATAAAACAGAGACGTTTATGCACAGTTAGAGGTGATTTAATCCTACAAAAACCAAGGATGTTTTAATAATCCATGATCTCATTTTAAAAAAGGCAAAGAATAATTGGAAAAATAAATGGTGGTCATTTCTGTCACGAAATTACATGAAAATTTTGAAAACTATCACAGCAATAGTGATCTGTGGCAATTTCCATACAAGAGTATTCCTCTACTAACGCAAATTATATTACATAAATCGTACTGTCACTACTACCTTATTAATTCCTTTGCAGAAACATTCTGCCGTATACCTACTTCACTGATAAAGCAGCATACTAAATGAGTCAGAGTGGACACAATGAAATCGGTTAATTGAAAACACAACTGTTCTTATAAAATATCTCAATCATGAGAACACAATTCAACAGAAAGATCTAGTAGTTTTCAAGTAATAATGTATATCAAACCTACTGTTATCAACATCTGTAAAATCACAAAGTTCAGTTATATAATAACTTTTTATTTGGAATCAAGAAGTGCAAACCGATTTGCACAAGTAAAATATTCCAAAGAAACAATAATAGCCTGAATTTATGTGGCAATCATTGAGTCCTACATTTTCCGATTTCTGGTATTGTGTAGTAGTAATACCATATCCCGTTTTCATATGACTGCTCAGAAATGCAGTTTTTAAAGATGCACTGCAATTTCAAAGCATAAATGACAAATGACAATTTTGTACCTGATCATTTACTGCATAATCAATCTTAAAAAAAAGGAGTCTTTTCAAATTATTAGCTTTCACTGAATTGCTTATACATTTCCTATCAGAGTGCTGTCCATTAGCTTTACAGAAAACGCAGGAGAATATGCCCCCTGCTGTATACTAAAATCAGTCACCCTACAAAAACACATTGTTCCTTTTTCTAAGGAAAAAATAGATTGCATACATTTTGCCGAACATCAAAGGTCTGATTGCTCATCCTACATTTTTTAAACTTTAGTTGCGGTCAGCAGAGTGATTTTTATATAGGAATTTATCATTACCTACCTCTGTGATTTCCTTTCATTCAATATATATGTGCATACTCATGATAGATTACATCCCAAATCACCAATTCCACAGAATTTCAGTACACACAGACAGCACAGACTTAAGGATCCTCACACATTAATGGCACTGAGTTCAACTAGCTAGAACCACACAGTTTCACAACGATAGCTTCCAGCTGCTTGTCATGCTAGGACTGCCCCCTCACTTGAGCATTGGTTTACATGTTTATTTGTGACTATACGGCATTAACTTCAGTCATATTTTATTCAAAAAAAACGTGAAATCAAGAATAAATGCCACTGGGTAGATTTTAGGTTTTTGAAGACTACTTCAGTGGAACGAAGCACAAGAGATCATAGCTGGAAAAATGGAGAGTCCTAGTGGGAGCTGAAGTGTTGGGGTATGGGCGACATCATGAGGAACTTATTAAAAAAAACAAGAATGAGAATTTTAAGTTCAAGACACTGGGGAACTAGGAGCCAATGTCAGTCAAAGTTGGAGAGATAAGTGAGTGGGACTTGGTATAGGATAGGATAAGTTGGTTTAGAGTAATAAGTTCGAAATACTGGCCAAAAGCGCAGTGGAACAAACAGGTAACAAAAGACATGAATAGTTTATGCCTTGATTGAGGCAGATGATGTTATGGAGGTGGAATTAAATTATTATTGTGATCAGATACAGTTTTCTCCTGATATGTAATGCAGTTATTTCCCATGCTAAGGGATTGAATTATCTAATAGTTTGAATTAAGCAACATAAAAAGCAGTGAAGAGAAAATTCCATGCAAGAAAAAGATAATAAAAGAATTGAATACCCAGCAGTGAAAAAAGAAATTCCCAACATCTATAGACGCCAAGCTGCACAGAACATCTAATCCCTTGAAACAAGCAGCATTTTCCTGACAGACTTTTATTCAATTTATCCAGTGGCTGGCAAGGTTAAAGTGTGTTAGAAAATAAAAAGGTAGTTTCAATGGATTTATATTTGTATTGGTAAACATTAGAAATAAGGTATAACTTTAAATTTAACGTTTCTGTGCTTGAAAGGGTCAAACCTATAGTTAAGAATCATCCTAGACAAAAGATGTTTCTTTACAGCAAGGTTAGATAAATTTTTGAACAGTAAAAGGAATTCAGGGCTATGGTGAAAGGGTGGGTAAGTGGAGTTGAGTCCACGAAAAGATCAACCATAATCTTATTGAATGGCAGAGCAGGCGAGGGGCCATTGGTCTTGCTCTTTTTTGTTCATATGTAGGGGATTGGTTAAATTCCAACGACATTTCTATTGTGTTTAGAAGCAGCTATGGTGAAGAGTAAATAAATAGGCCAGCAAGATATGTGATGTTGTTTAGTAAGTGGGGCATTGTCAGGATAAATTAGTTTAGCTAATTTGTTGGCAGTTGGAGACAAGATCTTGGGGAAAGGGCATCTCTCAACTCTGAAAAAAGAAAGGCTGCATTGGATGGGGACTACAAAGAGGCAGGCTTCCTAAAGTGCAAATTATAGTTTAGATAACTAGGAAATTGTGACAGGAAGAATATTAAGATGACTGGAATAAGAAAACAGAGAACAAGATATTGTTCAGAAGAATACAAGAAGAATAAACTAGGTGTTCTGAGTTAAAGAGACAATTGCTGCAACTAGATTTGAAGTGTGAGAGCAGACCTTAGAAGTAGGTGAAACATTTGTTGTCATTTTAGTAGGAGTCTGGGAATTGAGAATTAAATCAGTTTAAACAGCAACCAAGACGAAAAATATCCTGAAGGTATAGGTGTAAGTTCTTGGACTGGACTGACTGTTAAAAGTGGAGCAAAAGCTTTGTTTAAGTGTCATTTTGAAAACCAGGCTTGGATTTCGAATGCAAACTGTTAAGGGAAAGCATTATGATGAAAGAAAATTTTAAAGCATGTTTTTGTGAGTGAAATTTGAAAGCTCACATATAATCATCTTAAAGGTTTTAATTTAGAGGATAAATTCACAGACATTACTGGGATTTGGGGAGGTGTGTGTGTTTTTGACCACAGTCATCTTGTGCATTTAAATGGATCCTTTTGTGTTAATGAGACCACTGTAGTACTTTGTAATCCATGTCAATCTTTAAATCTATGTATTTTCTAAGCTAAGGGGAGTAAAAGAATATCATGTAAAAATTCAACTTTTTAATTTTGATCAATGTTTTTTTTCCTTATTGTTAAAGCAAATTAGTAGTCCTGTGACTGTTCCTCCATGCTTTTATCAGGAAAAAGTTACGATCTTTTGAATTAGGGTTCCACTCTGGGATCTTCTTGTCTAATTATATCAACTGGGATTCTAACATATGAAACAATGTGAAAAAGGGTTTTTGCTGGCACATTTCTGTTCATTTTAATGTCAGAAGGGTTCATTAATACCATAAAAATCAAGCACATTGAGTTCTTAAGATTTATACCCACAACTATTACACAAGCTAGTAAAATCCCAACACGACAATTCACAGAACTTCTATGGGGTGGCAATCGCCATTGTATTGTTCTTCATTTCACATATCTTTAATATCAAAGCCTTCCCCATCTTGAACATGTACCAAAAAAAAGGGGTCTCCTCCACAAAAGACAGACAACATGCTGGCACAATGGTTAGCACTGCTGCCTCAATACCAGGGACCCAAGTTCGATTCCACCCTTGAGTGACTGTGCAAACTTCACATGCACATTCTCCCCATGTCTGTATGGGTTTCCTCTGGACGATCTGGTTTCCTCCTCCAGTACAAAAGATATGCAGATTAGGTGGACTGGCCATGCTAAAATTGCCTTTTACTGCTGGAGGATTAACTGAGTAAATATGGGGATAGGGCCAGGGTGAGATTGTTAATGGTGCAGGCTCAATGGGCTAAATGGCCTTCTGTACTGTAGGGATTCTATGAACATAAATTAAACAAAACTTCTAAAAGTTCACCAATGATGTTCAGCACCATTCATGACTAAATGCAACAAGATCTGAACAGCATCCGAACTTGGGTTGACAAGTATTATTTGTACCACACAAATGCCAGACCATGACCATCACCAGTAAGACACTAACCATAGCCACTTGACATCCAAGCCACAAAAACAGGTCAGAGGCTAGGAATACTGCGGTAAGTAACTCACCTCCTAACCCCCCAAAGTCTGTCCACCACCTACAAGCCACAAGTCAGGAGTGTAGTGAAACATTCCCATACTTGCTTGGATGGGTACAGCTCCAACAACTTGCTTGATACCATCCAGAGCAAAGCAGCCTGCTTAATTGGCACCACACCCATGAACATCCACTCCCTTCACCACCGACACTCATTAGCAGCAGTTTATACTATCTACAAGCAGCACAGCAGAAATTTAGCAAAGGTCTTTAGACAGCACATTCCAAACCCAAGACTACTTCCATCTAGAATGGCAAGGGCAGCACATATATGGGAACACTACCGCCTGCAAGTTTCCCTCCAAGCTACTCACTATTTTGACTTGGAAATATATCACCATTTCTTAGCAATTGCTGGATCAAAATCCTGAAATTCCCTCCCTAACAGCACTGTGGGTCAACCAATGGCATGTGAACTGCAGTGTTTCACATAAACATAGAAGACAAGAGCAGGCAGAGACCATCTGGATCTGCTCCACTTTTCATTACGATCATGGTTGATCATCCAACTCAATAGCCTAATCTTGCTTTCTCCCATAATCTTTGGCCCCATTCGCCCTAAATGCTATATCCAGGCTGCATCTTGAATACATTCAATGTTTTTGGCATCAACTACTTCCTGTGATAATGAATTCCAAAAATGCTCATCACTCTTTTGGGTGAAGAAAGATCTCATCCCCATCCTAAAATGGTCTACCCTGTATCCTCAGTTATTGTGAACCTGGTTCTGGACATCTCCACCATCCAGAATCTCCTTCCTGCATGTACCCTGTCTAGTCCTGTTAGAATTTTATAAGATTTTATGAGATTCACCCCTCATTCATTTGAACTGCTGCAAAAACAATGCTAACATAGTCAGTCAATTTCTCCTCATACATCAGTCCCGCCATCCCCAGAATCAGCCTGGTAAATTTTTGCCACACTCCCTCAAGAGCAAGAATATCCTTCCTCAGAAAAAGACACCAAAGCTGCACACAATATTCTAGGTATGGCCTCACCAATGCTAAATATAATTGCAACACAATCCTGCTCCTGTACACGAAACTTCTCACAATGAAGGCCAATATACTATTTGCCTTCTTTACTGCTTGCTGCATCTGTATGCTTATCTTCAGTGACTGGTGCACAAGGACACCCAAGTCCTACTGTACAGTCTCCTCTCCCAATTTACAGCCAGATAGTAATCTGCCTTTTTGTTTTTGCTTCCAAAATGAATAAATTTGCCCTTGAGAAGGCAGCTCACTGTCACCTTCTCAACAGCAACTACGGATGGGCAATAAATGCTGGCTAGCTAGTGATGCCCACGTCCCACAAATGAATTAAAAAAGTCTTTGAAGTGCTTCATACAAGTGTAATCAATTATAAAATGATTCCTAATCACATCAATCTTCCCAAAATGTTCTACATAAAACAATTTCACCAACTGAACAGACACAAACAGAAAAACTGAACATTTTGTTTGATAAATAATTTGATTGCATCATAGCAAAATTATGCACAAATGTCACAATACTGTCTTGCTATAATTCGTCATGTTCGCTTGCAAATAAGGTTTATCACAATGTCAAGTTAACTTTAAAATTACACAACATCTGTTAGTTACTTTCCCAAGTTTCAATAAATGTAATATCGGCCAGCTATATAAATTGGCAACACTAAAGTTATTTTCTCGTTACAAATAGTCATTACACTACATTCACTACAGAATGAGAGATGTACAGCACAAACAAACTATACAGCCTAGTTTTTGTTCAAGTTTATGCTCCACTTGAATGCGCTCCCATATTTCTTAATCAATTCCAACAGCTTAAACTACTATATTCCCTTCTCTTTTATAAGATTATCCATCTTTTTCTTGTATGTATCTATTTTTGTCTCAATTATTCACTGCAGTGATGAGTTTCACATTTAACCACTTTCTGGGTAAAGAAATTAATCTACTTGCCATGGTTTCATCTATCCATGGCAGCATTGGTAGGAGTGACTATTGCAATGTCCTTCTGGAGAGGAAATCCCTTCTTCACAATAAGAGTACCCTCCATTATGTTATGTGTATTATCACTGTGCTAAATGGGGTATATTTAGAGAAATCTAGCAGTTCCAAACTGGACACATGTTGTGAGCTATCAGCCACAGAATTGTTTTCTGTAGTTTAGAATATTAATGGCCTCGCTAGATAAAGTCAGTGTTGATTTTAATTTGTTTGTTACAGTTAAAGTCTTAAAATTTGAAATCTTGCCATGCAATTCCTTTAAGTCAGTAAATGGGAATTCAAATGTCTTTTTTAAAATGATCTCTACATGGACCCCCTATTCTTTTGACACGAAGAAAATTTCTCAACTTGTTTATTCGGTTTCTGTTTAAAATGCGTCTGAATTGTTTCTAACTTTATTTTGAAAGAAATTTACTGGGATCAATAGTTAAGGTGTTATTTATGCACAAATACATCAATTTTTATAAGAATCCAGCTACAAGAGGGTCCTTATGTAATATAGTAATAAGGATGCTCTCAGCAAAAACCAAATAGCACATGGCTATTCAAAAGCCAGGGTTAAAACAGAGTCCCAACAAATAATGGCTGAAATACCAGCATATTAATCAGAGGCTTTAGGGATATGTACTTAGAAAACAGAAAAATAAATAGGCCATTCAGCTTTTTGATCCTGCTTGGACATTTTTGATTTTTAGATTCATTAATGGGACATGGGCGCTGCTGGCTGTCTAATATTTATTGCCCATTTCTAGATGCCCTTGAGAAGATGAAGCCAAGATCCCTGTTAAGACCGTCCTCATGTGTGCGGAACTTGGCTATCAGTCACACTACCTGTAACCCCTATGACTTGCCTGGGTGAGCAAAAAACCTCACTTACTGTGCTGTCTGGAGACAATACACATCTCTTTAAGCTGTGCTCAGTGCTCCTTCCACTCACATTGGTAGCCACTTTAAGACTTGAATAGCAGGTTAGGTGTAAAGATTCGCATTCTAATCAGTAATCTGTAAACAGTCTGTGCTGTTACGTGTGCTGTTTGAGACCAGAACATCTCATTCACCTGACGAAGACCAGAGGGTCGAAAGCTTGTGAGTTTACTATCAAATAAGTTGGTTGGATTTAAACCTGATGTTGTCAGACTTCTCACTGTGTTTACCCCAGTCCAATGCCAGCATCTCTACATTTAGTCGTAGAGTCATTGTGGTTTACAGCATGGAAACAGGCCCTTATGCCCAATTTGTCTGTGCAACCCAGTTTTTACTATTAAGTTAGTCCCAATTATCTATTTTTAGTCCATATCCCTTTATACCTATCTTACCATGTAACTGACTAAATGCTTTTAAAAGACAAAAATGTATCCGCCTCTACTACTACCTAAGAACAAAGAACAAAACAGCATGGGAAACAGTCCCTTCGGCCTAATGTGCCGCCACCCCGATATTCCCACCTCTACCCGCGATCCCTGTCCATGTTTATAGATCTATGAATTAAAAACCAAATTTGAGCCAATTTAGGGAGAATTTGTTTTGCCAGTTAGCCTAAGAACACATCTTTGGGACGTGGGAGGAAACCGGAGCACCTGGAGAAAAACCCACGCAAGTACGGGGAGAATGCGCAAACTCCCACAGACACAGGCCCAAATCCATGTATCTGCACAGCACAGCGATAGTCACTGAGCTGTCGTGTTGCCCATCAAATGGTCCAGGTCAAGCGTACACTAATGACGTGAAGCACTAGGATACTCTCGAAAAAAAAATCCAAGAGCAGCCCTCTCACGACTCATCACGTGTATGCTCCCCGTTAGGCAACAAGGTGGACCAAACTCTGGCAACTTTTCCAGACACACAAATCTCAGCGAAAAAACTGCTTCTTTGAACCTATTGTATCTCTCCCCTTTCACCTGAAAACTATGCCCTCCAGTTTTAGACCCCCCACCATTGGGAAAAGATGTTGACTATCCAGCTGATCTATGTCCCTCATATATTATAGGTCTTTATAAGACCATCCCTAATCTCCTTTGCTCCAGGGAAAAAAGTCCTAACTTATTCAGGATCTCCTTATAACTCAAAGCACCAAGTCCCAGGAGCATCCTAGTAAATCTTTTCTGTATTCTTTCTAGTTTAATAATATCCTTTCTATAATAGGGTGACCAGAAGTGCACACAGTATTCCAAATGTGGCCTTACCAGTGTCTTGTACAACTTTAAACAGGAGTTGATGTTCTAATCAATGAAACCAAGCATGCCAAATGCATTCTTCCCCACCCTATCCGTCTGTGACTTCATTTTCAAAGACCTGTGAACCTGTATCCCTAGATCTTTGTTCCACGACTACCCAATACCCCACCATTAACTCAGGAAGTCCTGCCCTGGTTTGATCTACTAAAATGCATCACCTCACATTTATCTAAATTAAAGTCTATCTGCCATTCATTAGCCCATTGGCTCAATTCATCAATCCTGTTGCAATCCTAACCTTCTTTGTTCATAATGCCACTAATCTTGCTATCGTGTGCAAACTTACTAGCCACGTCTCCTAAACTCCCATCCAAATCGTTCATATAAATGACAAAAAACAGTAGACTCAGCACCAATCCCTAAAGCACACTACTGGACAGGCCTCCAGTTTGAACAACTACCTCCTACAACAACCATTATGGCTCTTCTGTTATCAAGACAATTTTGTATTCAGTTGGCTATCTCCCCCCAGATCCTCTGAGATTTAACTTTATGCTACAACCTACCATGTGCTTTCTTATCAAATGCCTTGCTAAATCCACGTACACAACATCAACTACAATGCCCTCATCTATAACCTAGGTTACCTCTTCAAAAAACTCACATGATCTTCCACTCTCAAAGCTATGCTGACTCTGTCTTTTCAGTCTTTGCCTCTAAATGCCTGAAGAGTTTTATGCAGAAATATATAGGTGGAAATGTCGAGGTGATGAATTAGTATCAGATGGGAAGCAGACTGCACAGCTTCAAAATCTGCTCACAAAGTTTAACTTTTCTTAGTGTATTGATATCAATCTGTGCATAAACACAGCTATTAATGTTACATAATAATTAATCCATGACAGACTTTAAAGTTTAAATTAATTAAATTCATGATGTTGTGGAGCTTTTTGATGTTCAACCTTATTGATTTAGTCTGTTTTTTCCCCTTTCAGTAGCCAGACCAAGTCATGGAGTTTCTTCACACTATAGTTATTGCATGCTATATAGCAAGTACCTTGGAAGCCAGCTGTTGGCCAGCCAGAGTACAGAATTCAGGATTATACAAGCAAATATAGTTTGAAATTCAATTACAAGTAATTAACATATACCAATAAAGATACGAGTTATCTCTATCCACACAACTATAAAGGTTACATCATGCATAAGATCCAAATGTTAAACATCAATCACCACCATTGCATGTCTGCTAGATTATAATATTTAATCAGCATGAAACTTTAATCATGTTATCTGGCCTAATTCATTATTACCAGTTGTCCTTAACATGCTAGATTGGGTCTGGATTTGTAGGTATCAAATATCTTGCCCATGTCTTGCGGTCTGATTTAATCAATTGTTTCAAACCGAGCCATTGATAAATAAACCCACATACCAGTTTCCAACCCTCCCCCAACTCCAACATCTGAAGGTCATACATGACATTTGGACAGGCTCTCTCATTGCAAGATTTCTGTCTAAAAACTAACAGCCCACAGTTCGGTGTCCCAGTGTACTTGTTTTGCAGTTAAACTGTGTGCATGCTTTCTTTAACTCTTTCATGGAGTATGATTATTAATATGGCTACTTGTCCCCTTCATGATTATTAATATGGTTATTATCCCCCTTCGCATGACTTTAACGTTCCATCATGAAAATAGAACAATAGAATGATCACCGCACAGAAAACAGCCAGTTGAATCTATGCAAAAGTTCTGGAAAACTTTTGGGAAGTTTGGGAAGTTGTGCGTGGAGCCTGAAGAGATTGGTGAGGCACTGAATAAATATTTCTCTTCGGTATTCACGCAGAGTGCTGGAAATGTAGCTATGGAGAACACTGAGGTACAGGGTTGCAAATTGGGAAGTATTGTAGTAGATAGGGAGGATGTGTTAGAAATTCTCGAGGGTTTGAAGTTGGATAAGTCCCCTGGGCCGGACGGGATTTACCCTAGGATTCTCTGGGAGGCAAGAGAGGAGATTGCAGAGCCTCTGGCTCTGATCTTCAGGTCCTCGTTGGTTACGGGTGTGGTTCCGGAGGACTGGAGGATAGCGAATGTGGTCCCATTGTTTAAGAAGGGGAAGAGAGACCTTCCAGGGAATTATAGGCCAGTGAGTCTTACTTCTGTTGTGGGCAAGGTATTGGAGAGAATTATTAGGGATAGGATTTATAGTTATTTAGAGAGAAATGAATTGATTGGGGATAGTCAGCATGGTTTCGTGAAGGGTAGGTCATGCCTTACTAACCTCATTGAGTTTTTTGAGAAAGTGACCAGAGAGGTGGATGGGGGTAAGGCGGTTGATGTAGTATATATGGACTTTAGTAAGGCTTTTGATAAGGTGGCCCATGGAAGACTTCTACAGAAAATGCAGATGTGTGGAATAGAGGGTGATTTAGCTAATTGGATTAGGAATTGGCTGGCAGATAGAAGACAGAGGGTGGTGGTTGATGGGAGATATTCATCGTGGAGTTCGGTGACGAGTGGTGTGCCTCAGGGGTCTGTTTTGGGGCCCCTGCTGTTTGTAATTTTTATAAATGATCTGGATGAGGGTATTGAGGATGGATCAGTAAATTTGCAGATGATACTAAAGTTGGTGGTGTGGTAGATAGTGAAGAGGGGTGTTTTAGTTTACAGAGTGACTTGGACAAGTTGCAGAGCTGGGCCGAGAGGTGGCAAATGGAGTTTAATGTGGAAAAGTGTGAGGTAATGCACTTTGGCAGGAACAATAAATGTGTAGAGTATAGGGCTAATGGTAGGGCTCTTAATAGTGTTGAGGAACAGAAGGATCTTGGTGTATGTGTCAATAGATCCCTGAAAGTAGGCAGTCAAGTGGATAAAGTTGTTAAGAAGGCATATGGAGTCTTAGCTTTTATTGGTAGGGGGATTGAATTTAGGAGCCGCAGCATCATGTTGCAGCTGTACAAAACTCTAGTGCGGCCGCACTTGGAGTATTGTGTGCAGTTCTGGTCGCCACATTATAAGAAAGATGTGGAGGCATTGGAGAGGGTACAGAGGAGGTTTACCAGGATGTTGCCTGGTATGGAGGGCAGGTCCTATGAAGAGAGGTTGAAGGATTTGAGGTTGTTTTCGTTAGAAAGGAGGCGGCTAAGAGGGGATCTTATTGAAGCATATAAGATGATTAGAGGTTTAGATAGGGTGGACAGTGATAGCCTTTTTCCTAGGATGGAGAAAGCTAGCACGAGGGGACACAGCTTTAAATTAAGGGGTATGAGTTATAGGACGGATATCAGAGGTAGGTTCTTTACTCAAAGAGTGATTAGGGAGTGGAATGCCCTGCCTGCAGCTGTTGTAGATGCGCCAAGTTTGGTGGCGTTTAAGAGGTTAATTGATAAGTATATGGAAGAGAAGGGAATGGTTTAGTTTGGAGGGGCATTGCTTTTTATTTTGGTCGGCACAACATCGAAGGCCGAAGGGCCTGTTCTGTGCTGTATTGTTCTGTGTTC